>CM060982.1:175000-925000 GCA_030765065.1 Deroplatys truncata
GCATATTGAAGCAAGCTCTGTTTAATTTTTTGCTAATGTAATGAATATGATCGTCCCATTTTAATTGTTTATTTAAATACACTCCTAATATTTTTGCAATATCTTTCTGGTTGATTGGTAGGTTGTAAGCCATCCCTTTGTCTCGATTACAGAGATGCATAATACATGTTTTTGAAGTGTTTAATTTTAAGCCATTGCTGCTAAACCATTTCTTTAAATGAGTTAAGGTTACTGTTGCATTGTTTGTGCCTTTCAATAAGTTGGACGTATCATCTGCATACATGACTGTTTTAGTATTTATGCAATTTGGGAGATCATTGGTGTATACTATATATAATAGGGGCCTAACACACTCCCTTGTGGTACACCAGTGGTTATTCCTTTCCAGTTTGATTGGACCGTTCTTATTGAATTATTCAGAATGACACTCTGTTTCCGGTTTTTTAAATAGTTTTTAAACCAGGCTAATGCAGTATTCTTTATGCCATAAAATTCCAATTTATTCAATAATATGTCAAGACTTACACAGTTAAAAGCTTTCGAATTAGCACATATAAGTACTGCAGTATGTTGTTTCTCGTCTATCATTTGTGAGACATCATTTACCAGATTTGTTAATGCAGTTATTGTTAAACAGTTAGCTCTAAAGCCATGTTGAGAATTATTTAATTTAGAGCAATGTTCTAGTAAGTAATAAGTTGAAAATGAACAATTTTTTTCAAATATGATTGCAAACGTCGGGAGAATCGAAGTTGGCGGAAAATTTTTTGGTTCGGTATTTCCACCTTTATGTACAGGTTTCACCACCACATACTTATTTTATCCGGAAAGACACCCATGGATAAGGATTGATTAATTATTTTACTGAGCGGCACACTTATTTCATGTTTTATTTCCTTTATGAGGAACGGGGGTAGTTCATCCCAACCGTTTGAGGTTTTCACTTTTAACTTTATTATTATATTTATTATTACCTCCGGTGAAACAGAAAAATTGAACACAGGCATTAACAATGTACAACTATTTTTTAAGATTGCACAATTAGAGTCTTGGACATATGGAAATTCCTCACGAGAATGCATAGCTATATCCACAAAATAATTATTTATTGCATCCGAGTTACATTATCTATTACAATGATTTTATCATTATTGTTATTACTTAACCTCAGTTCTCCTTTTATTACTCTGCATGTTGCCTTGCATTTATTTTCAGCATTTTTAATAAATTTATCTATGGCTAGCTGTTTAGCCTTTTTAATTACGTGTTTATAAATTTTACAGTATGTTTTATAATACTGGATAAAGTCTGTGTTGGTTGTAGTTTTATACAATTTATGCAGGAATCTTTTGCGGGTACTGGATATTCTTATGCCTTCAGTGCACCAATCTAGTGAATATTTTTTAATCGATTGTGAAACTGGATTTTATAAAACATTTGATTATAACAATTAGTAATTCCCTGAGGAAATTATTACAGTTAGGTCAACAGTATCTGTGAGGTTGAATGACCAAGTTGTGTTATGTGATTTATCTTTGAATTTTGCAATGGTTTCCGTGATATAGATACGCCTAGAAATTGCTTTAAATATACTACTTTGTGATCAGAGAGACCCATTTCTTGCACCATACATTCTCCCTCATCATATGTTTTGTTGGTTAATATGTAGTTAATACATCTAGTAGAAAATGTTGTAATTCTAGTTGGAAATCTATGTTTGAATTGAAACCCATAGCTCTATACAATACTGGCGTACATGTTATTAGTGTGGTTGCCATGATATGCATCATTAGCAATTGTGCTTGAATTTCCACTTGCAATTTCATTTGTATTGAACAGACAAATATTGCAGTTTATGGCTATAATGACTTTTTGGTTTATATTATTTTTTATTTGATTAAGCAGACATTCTAATTTGGAACTAATAGCAAACTGCTTTTTAAAAATCTGACTATTGCTTTAGCCTACTGTATCCTTCTTCTTATACCTACAACAAAATGTGTAATGAAAGTTTACAACTAACAAGAAGTAGATAAAATAAGGTTTTGTAAAAATAGTTCATGAAAGAGTGAGTACAGAAGGTCATGTGAATGCAACACATCAGACCTTTTAGTACTTTAGTCATTTTGGAATGAAAATATAAGCTGTCTTATAGTCTATTCTAATGGGATGAGCAGCTTTTCAGTAATTGATTGATGCTGAAAGTACTTTAAAAAGTTAGTGAGAGATTTGTAAAATTAAACTGTGTATGCACGCGCATGCACGCATGAGCACACGCGCACACACACACACACACACACACACACACACACACACACACACACACACACACACACACACACACACACAAACATCCTTCTTTATAGTAATAGTATACATTAAGAATTCCTTATACCTGAGAGCCAAGGCAAGCTCTGTATTCTCCATTAAAGATGAATAGGCCACATCCAGAGGAGTACTACCACGTAGAGAAGGCCTTGATAACAAAATATTACTGTTTTCCAGCAGGAAAGCAAAATGATCAAACATTGCCTTTTGGTTTTGTCTTGAGGTTCTGCAGAAGTAACATAAAAATCTACAGCATGCCACCACCATTTCATGAGATGTGTCCTATGGAAAGAACATCACATTATCAAACACCACTACTAATTCACTGTTAAAGCTAACTAAACTGGTTCCACAGCACATGTTTACTAACATACAGGAAAACTCAAACACTGCAATATTTCAGACTACATTAAGACAATATTTAAGAACTGTATAAAAGTATGAATTATATAACATTTGTTTTACTCTAGCTAAACTCGAGTATTTTGGATTTTCTTAATCATTGTGCAGAGAATACATTAAGGTAAATGTTTTTGTTTAGCACAACCTGATTTTCAAAGCTGCCTAAATCCAATACCTGGACTACAAAGAAAGAAAGAAAAGAAAGAAAAAGAAAACATAAAATTTGGGTACTGCGTTACTGTATAATGAATGGTGTGCATATCTCTGCTTCAAAATAGACTTTAATGTTTACTTATAATAGGTAATGCAATTTCTACGTAAAATGGTACTAAATGTAGTGCACAACTACTAAAATAGTGCCATTTACCAAAATTCCAACCTCACCTATTGTTTGGTTTGAAAACATCTCATTCATAAACAAAGGTATAATTTTCTTTAGATAGTTCCATAGATGAGCATTTCCAGTGCATTCAAGTTGTTGAATCTGGACAAGTAGACATACCTCAATCCACAAGACAGTATGGTAGTTGAACATGGTCACAGAACATGCTAAAATGTTTTGAAGGTTTTATAAAAAATTTATGACAATTTTGGAAAAAACAGTTAACTGTATAAGAACTCATGAAATGAATGTAAAAGCTAGACTTGTTTATTTGTGTCTGCCTGAAAGTGTCATACTTGATCACCAAGCAGCACTGCCCAGTCCTACAACATGCACATTGTCACAACTATATTAAATGCTTCAGTAATGATGTTGCTTTGTGTACCAGCAAGCTGGGAAAGCATAAAGGTGTTTCTTTACAGATTTTCCATGTAATTTAGAAGGAAGGAGGAAGCAATAAGGAATTAAACAGTTTTAAACGCATACAGGAATGAAGCATGAAATGTATTAAGGCAAGGCCATTACTACAAATACTTTACAGTACCAAAGCAAGAAAATTGGACAATTTAACATACATGTGACAGTGGTATCATGCTGGAAAATACACTTCAGCTGAGTAGCTAACTGGAAACACTGCTGTGTTTCATGTTGTGATTCTATTAAAGGGGGAATAAATATGTCACTTTTCGCTTTAATACAGGTCACAGACAAGGGCAAAAGCCTTCAAGTAACCTTTCCAGGCTTTACAGTATAAATGTTTATTTTACCCTTCATTTAGGCCTACGTTAGTCTGAAGAGTAAAAATTGCAATAATTACTTGATAAGCTTTGAAACTCAAGAGTATTGAATTTGCTGATAATATGAATATAATGAGTTGCAAAGGCATATTTTGGAGAAAATCCGATTATGACTCAGAGAATCTACCAAAGCTTAAAAAGGCTAAAATCAATGTGTACCATTCAATCTTTGCTTAAAACAGAGTTTGACATTTCTGTATTCCTCAGAGGGATACTTAACACTCTACAACAGTTTCTGAACAATATGCTACTAGACCTTTCATTGCATATTAATTTTGCAGAATCTGAAAGTATGAAAAAAAACATTTGGCACTTCCTTTTAGCAGTTAATCTTAAGCTAAAAGAAACACTGCAGGCAAATACACACCTAACTTTCTTATAACCATATACAAATATTTATTTAATAAAGAGCTACCATTTTCCATATATTTAGATTTAATTATGGAAAGTATTGCAAATTACCTTAAAGATGTACTACTTTGTAAAGCATTCATTCAAGCATCATCTCAGAGACATGCTGTAATTGAGTTTATGGTGCACCTCTCTTTCCCATTATTGTATCACTGTCTACAACTATTTCAGACAGTTTCCTAAATAGTGATTCATAAAACACTTAAAAAAAGCTGGGGATTATTTCATGAGGCTAAAAGCTACTTATAAAGAACAAATTTTTAGCAATAATTTCTACAGCCACAAAACATTCCAAATGACTTTGGTTTCACAAAATATTTGTGTAATTGTAAGTTATATTTATAAAATTGTTTGCATTTGCATTTTATAGGCCAGAGATTCCTCAGAATCTATTTCTCTGCAGAAAGTAAATTTCTAACTGAACAATTATAAAATGGGCTGTTTCCCAATATTCAACATTATTAACCATATACATACACCAGCATACAAAGTTCACATTAGAAAAAGGGAAGAAAAGTCACTGGCAGTAGATGAAAGCTTTCATCGTATGCCAGTTATGAATTCAGAAGAATGGAAAGAACCAAATTTCCAGCTCTGACATGTGTATACAAGAACAACACACATGGCTTTCACTTCAGAATCTGCAACCAAAGAGGATTTCACCAGGCATCATTTGAATGTTCGTACATCCTATGTGGACAACAGTGTGATCAGTATTGTCTACTGGATTCTGAAGGACAAACTCGCTAAAATTTTATGCCGATGATGACAAAAACTTTGTATAATTATATTTTCTATACACAGTGTGTTTAATAAATCTCATTATTTTATACTTTTTCTTTTGCTAAATTATTTGGAGTTCACAACAAAGTTTTTGTTTTTCAAAATGAATCCAGAAGTGGATTAATGGAGAACAGTGAAGCTTATATCAGTGAAATGAAATGGACTGAAAGTATTAATAATTTACTTGAATGGGCTTCACTTCTCTTTAGTTTTAAATAAATAATTTTGTTGTGTACAATCTGTTTTGAGATTGTTTGTTGATGTAATTGCAGAAAGCACAGAAATAAGTTTTTGAGCACACAAAATTAAAATTAAAAAAGGTTCTAGTTCTCCATTTCTCTATATAGCCAATACAAAAACTTGAGCCTGATGCAGTAGCAGCACTAGTGTTCCTTGTCACAAATTTTTAGGCCTACTTTCTTGCATTGGTTCTATAAAGCATTTGGTACTAACTAAAGGGGAGGGGATGCAACAAATGAGAAAGCTTAGTTCATGTCATATTGTAATTAGTTTATACGAATCAATAATCCTATTGAAATTAATATGGAATTATCAAACTTTGTGAAACTTTGGAAAGGTAGGATCAGACTGAAAAATTGAATGTCATAGGCAGGAATTAAACCATGGAATTTTCGCTTTCCATGCTATCGCTCTGACCAACTAAGCTATCATAGCAACATGTTAGTAATACATGAAATAATCTCATAAGCACTTTAAAGTCCCAAGCTTCATAGTTAATCAATACTAGAATAGTTAATTATTATTCATGAATCTTTTTTTGGCTTTGTAGCAACCAAAGTGAAAAGCTAATTTTTAAGGTTTACAGATATAAATATTGAATTGTGGTGAACTACAATATATTTCTGAAACAGCAGCCTAATTTAAAATTTTTAAGAACAATGTAAAATCTGATTTGGGATTTTTAAGAAATGCTGATAAACATTTCAGCAAAACTGCATGAAAATTATTGCAAAGAGCCTTTCAGGTAGTACAGATTGCTGTAAAATGGTATTACAGGAAAAGGGATTTAAAAATTCAACCATAAAAAATTACTTAGGTACAGTCCTTTAAATAGTGACATTATGCTGCAAAATAATAATTAAAAACTCCAAAGCAAAGTATGAAACAAGTAAAAATGACAGATTAAACAATTTAAAACAGATAGTTTAAAATAAAGAAGTTGGAGGTTGTTACACTACATCATTAAAAGGTTCATACTTTGAACGCGTTTCGGGAGAACAGTTTTCTCCCATTGTCAGCATCTTTCCAACTGATTTTGCCAGTTATTGTCTGGGAAATGTGTGTGGCTAGTGGTGTTCTCTGCTGGGTTGATGAACCTCCAAAGGCTGCTGGGTGGCGGTAGTTCAAAATTCATTAGGTGATTCCTGTGTTTGACGACATGTATTTTTTCCCAGATGTCCCATTCATTTCTGCTGTTGATTGGTTTTAAGAGTTTTATGTTTGGAGTAATTTCATGGTTTGAAGACAAGAAATGATATGCTACTGCTGATTTTTCCGTATGTTTTAGGTAAATGCATCGCATATACTCTTTAGATCTTATTTCAAGATTTCTTTTGGTTCTTCCTATGTATACCAGGCTACAGTCATTACAAACAATTTGATATATACCAGCTAATTTATTGTTAGGAATAGGATCTTTTGTTCTGTTGCATAGTAGTTTCTGTATCTTGTGGTTATTCTGTGGAGCCAGGGTAATGTTGTATTTCTTGAAAATCCTTTGAAATTTATGATCTGTCCAAGGGTGGTAAGCGAACTTTCTATATGCTTGTGGTTTTTTTGGTCTGAGTAAAGTAGTCATTTGTTGGATGTATTTCTGTCCTTCAAACTTTTTTTATCTTCTTATCTATTGTTTTTTTTTTTTCTGGTATCCATTCATGGTGGATATGTGGATAATGTGTTGGTATTCTTTCTGGTATTCCTCTTTCTCCAATGGTATATGTACTAACCTGTTAGTAATGCTATTTAAAATTGCATGTTTGTGGCTTGTAGGATTATAGCTATTGTTTTTAATATAATTTTCTGTGTGAGTTGGTTTCCTACAAATGCCAAATGTTAGTTTGTTGTGTGCATCATTTCTGATGATCCTGATGTCTAGGTAAGGTAATTGACCATTTTCTTCTCTTTCTATTGTGAATTTTATAGAACGTTTTTGTAAATTCAATGATTTCAAGGCATCTTCTGTAAGTTTTTTTTGGAACAATAGCAAAAATATAATCTATGTACCTATACCAGGTTTAGAATAGATGTGGGAAAGAGTTAGTAATATGGCATTCAAAATGGCTCACATATAGTTCCGCTAAAATGGTGAAAGGGGGTTTCCCATAGTTAGGCCTGTGGTTTGTTTAAAGACTTTTTTGTGCAATGAAAAGAAATTCTGGTCCAGACATAATTTTGTTAGTTTTGAGTAATCTTCTGTTTGTGCTTTAGTTGTGCCGTTGTTTAATATCCAAGTTTCTAGGAGTGGTAATAATTCTTCTTTTGGTATGCTTGGGAAAAGTGCAGTGACATCAAATGATACCATCATGACTGTGGGTGATACATTTATATCAGAAAGGTGGCTGGTTAATTCTAATGAATTTTTTATGCTTAGACTTTTGAACACAGGCATGGAGTTGAAGGTATTTGAAAGCCATTTTGCTGGTTTATATGTGGTAGAGTTTATATTTTTCACAATAGGCCTTATTTTGTTACCGAGTTGTTAACCTTTTTAACATTCAATGAATGGATTCAGAGAGATTGTTAAGACATTTCTGGGCAATGTGAAAGACCCTCAATACAAAGAAATTTTCAGAAATATGCTGGAAAATGCCAGACTGGTCAGCTATAATATAGTTTGAAGCTTCATTCCCTCAAGTCACATCTTGACTACTTCCCATCAAATTTAGGAGCTGTCAGTGAAGAACAAGGTGAAAGGTTTCACCAGGATTTGAAAGATGTTGAATAACATTATCAGGTATGTTGGGTCATACATATCATGGCTGATTACTGTTCACGTCTTGCACGCGACAAACCTACCCAAGAACACTCCAGAAAATCACGTAAGCTGAGGCTCCATGGGAAAAGAAAAAGGGGCACACAAGATAACTAACACACATTCTCAAATTCAGGTATGCTTTCGTATTATTTGATACGGTAATTTGTATCACAAATTACTCAGATGTAAATAATGATTGTAATATGAATATGTATTTTTATGTGACATTGATTTCAGAGGTTTATTAATTGTAATTATTATTGGTAAATAATAATATACGGCTTTACTGAAACTGTCAACAATAACGCAATAATGCAGCGATGGGGTGAGTTGTTTATCATTACCGGGAACCAGGAAGTTACGTAATGTTTCGCGCCTTTTCGGTAGAAGCTTCTAGAACATTTCCTAAAGCAATATGTATTAGTGGTTTTCATTGGATATTAAAATAGACGCTAATGTTGGCGCGTTTTATTAGCCAATAGCAGTTCATTTATAATCTTTAGGCGTATCTTGATGCAGGCCTATAAATAAGCCAGGTTCGAGGTAGAGTGTCCCCCAGTTCAACAGAATTCTCAGTACTCTACACGTCGGTCTCTCAGTTCATTTATTTCGCCAAGTTACACGCAGCAGAATTACGAGAATTATTATAAAGTATTATACATTTAAAAAAATTACATAAAGTTGAAGTATGCGAGTTAAAAGTGATAAGTAAGAAGTTATTACAAACAGTTTCAGTTTGGCGAGTATCCAGATTAATATGTAAAAAGTGTTAGTGAACGTGTTCGGCAATAAAAATTATAAAACCAATTTCTTCGTCAGTATAATTTATGGATAAAAGATTCCTTTCCGATTCACACCCTGCAAGAGTTAAATGTCGACCTAAACAGCTAGCCGGAGGACAATATACAAAACTTTAAATTCTTTCGGAAACTAATTGATACAAATTGCTACGCCAGAGGGAGCTACGAACCAAACAAGGAGTGACGTCACAAGATGGCAACGCGTGAAGTAAACACACAACATTATTTGTAATACCGTTGCAAATTGGCATCCAAACGTGGTGCTATAATTACTGTTAAAAACATGTAACATTAATACCGCATCAAATTGGCACCCAGGACGTGGGGCGAAGTGACCAGGAAAGGAACACGATGACTAGGAATGAAGCAGAGTAACCAGGAATGCAGCGGTGAAATGATCTACAAGACGCAGATTCAAGAAACAACAGGGACGACAGACTTCGATCGTAATTCCGAGATTACGATGCAACAAGGAATTCAACTACAAAACAACAAGACGACGTAGATTCATCATAACACAACGCAGAAGCGACATACAAATCTAGGAGAATGGGGCAGTACGCTGGACATTAAAGTAACAGCAACATACAGCATCAAAAAGGTAAACAAATTTAAATGTTCCTTAGGAGTGGTAGGATAATAAAAACAATGGCTGCTAGTAATACAGAAGAAATAATTATGGAGGGATATAGTGTAACAGTTAGCTGTGATCCAATACAAATTACAGGAAATAGCCCAGACTTTTTAGGATTTGAGGATTAAAATGTTAGTGCAGAAGGCGAGAATAGAATAGCAGGAAATGTTAATCTTGATACTAGTATGATGATTATGGAAATGCTGAAGAATATGGAAAAGAGTCATAGGGAAGATATGCAAAAGAATAATGAGAAATTAGAAAAATTAACTCAGAGTAATGAGAAATTAAGGGAAGATATGGAAAAGAATAATGAGAAATTAGAAAAGAAAATAGATCAAAATAGGGAAGATATTAGTAAGAGTATTACAGATCAATTAAGGGGAGATATGCAAAAGAGTAGTGAAAAATTAGAACAAAAACTAACTCAGAATATGGAAAAGAATAATAGGGAATTAAGAGAAGATATTGGTAAAAGCTTAGAACAAAACAGGGAAGAAATTGAAAAGAAATTCATGGAGCTAGATAGTAGTATGATTAAAATGAAAAATGAAAATCAAGAAATGATAGCAAATGAAATAGGTGAAGTTTCAAAGAAAATGTTAGACATGAGCAGGGAAATATCTAACCAAAAAAGTGAGGTTAATAATAAAATAGAGCATGTTAATGTAAAATGTACAGAGCTAGGTAGCCGAATGAGTAGCATTTCAAGTGAGTTAAAAGAGATGATGGAGGCTACAAATGCAGATTTAATACAGGTGCAAGTTAATTTCAGAGGGGAAATATCTGAAATTCAGAAGGAGTCAGAAAAACAGAGAAATAAATTGTCTGATGAAGTTAAAGATTTGTCTAAAGATTTGAATCAAAAGCTAACTTCTGAAATTAACAAACACCAAACTGTTCAAAATGAGAATAATAAAAAATTGGAACAGACAATAGAAAATCTGCAAAGTACTGTAAATAGATTAGAATTGAATTCAAGGGCAAATATATGTGATGTGCATGTGTCAGATGTACAAAATAATGATAGAGGTAGTTCCTCAGGTATGACAAATAATGTGAGTGATGCGGCAGCTTCATCCATAGCTAATGCTGAAACTCAGAGTGCACAAGTAACACTAGATAATTTAAATATGGGAGTAGGGAATTTGCAAAATTACAATCATATCTTAAGTGATTTTCCACTTCCAAAATTTAATGAAAACTCCAGTCCAGTACAGTTCATTGCAGAATTATCAGAGTATTTTCAAATTAAAAAGATACCTGAAGCATTGAAAATGATAGTTGTCAAAAGATGTTTGGACCAGAAAACTTTAGATTGGTTACAAATGGTATCAGGGGGTGAAATTTCATATGAATCCTTTAAGAGATTATTCATGAACAGATTTTGGAATGTTACGGTCCAGCAAAGAATTCGAGCAATGCTTAGTCATGGTCAATTTAATCCACGAGAGGGAATATCAATGACTGATTACTTACTAAAACATGCAAGTCAGGTTAGAAACTTGTCACCTCCAATCAGTGAGGAAGATTTTGTGAGTTTGCTCGCAAGGCATTATCCTATAAGGATACAAAATTACTTATTAATTGCAAAACCACGGAACATCTATGAGATGACAGAATTAATAACAGCTTTGGAACAACAGGAAGAAGATATGTCTCGGGAGTGGGAACATAGATTTTTAGATGTACGAGATAGAAGAAATTACCAAGGTAGTTATCAACAAATAAGAGGACAAGACAGGCATCACGAAATTAATACCAGACAACGGTATCAATCATACGTTCCACAATTTGAAAGATCAAGGATAGATAGGAGACCAGGCCGGCAGGAACAAATAAATTATGTCCGGACAGAAAGATTACCTGAAAGAGGGCAAAATTATGGAAGGAGGTACACTAGACAGAGGGGAAATTTCACTCACTGGAGGGAAAATAATAACCGGGAAAGATCTGAGGAACGGCAAGAAAATTACGTGCCAAGGGGACATAATGTCAAAAATCGAGGATTTCGAACTCGAGGAAGGGGAACTCAAAACAATGGTAGCGACACGGAGATAGATTTAGCGCCTGTTAGGAATGGCAGTCCCGTACGTGAACATGGAAATAACCAGGAAAACTGTTAACAGACTCCTGTGTAGTAGGTTCTCAGGACGTCTTTAATAATTCAGTATCCATTACCAATACAAATCATACGCCTACACATACACCCTGTAATAAGATTACAGCAACAAAAGATAAGGGAGAAAATTTTGAATCACCTCATGTTAGGATGGAAATTGCGAAGAAAGAGATCATAGCAACTATAGATTCTGGTTCATCAGCTTCAATTTGCTCACAGAAATTTTACATAAATTTGATTAATGAAGGTAACAAAATTATGGCTCTTCCCACTAATAATTTAGTTTGTCGTGTCGCAATCGGAAGAACGACACAGGTCATAAAAACACAAGCTCTACTCCACATACTTATCGGCGGAGAGAATTTTGATGTTATGTTTCTAATTGTAAACCATCTGATTTGTGACATAATTATAGGATGTGACTTCCTACATGAATATGAAGCATGTATAGATTTTAAACATGAAGAGTTAAAAATAACAAAAGAAGATAGAGAAATAAGGGTACCATTTATAAAAGAAAAAGTTTCTGTAATCGAGATGACAAAGGATGAGAAAAATATTTGTGACCAAGAGTTTTTTGTGCAAATAACAGAAACTGATAGAAATAGTCAGATAAAGCAGGTAGTCACAGAATATGAAGGGAATACCACGCCATATTTTCAACAGCTAGCAGAAATGCCAGAAGAAGTAGAGAAATTTGTAATCCAAACAAAAGACGACCATGTGAGCGAGACAGACAACAGCTGGAAAGAGAAAAGAAATGAGGAAATAATACACAATTGTGAAGAAGCTTATAATATTACGGTAATGCAAAAACAAATCCTTCATGATGTTTTGATGAACAATAGTTCAGTATTTAGTAATATCCCAGGCAGATGTAATGTATATAAGCATACATTTCAAGTAGAAGACGTACCACCATATAGGCACAAGTATGACAATTTACCTATAAGTCTTCGAGACAAAGCTAGACAATTAATAAATAGCATGTTAGAAAATGGGATTATTGAGCAAAGTAATTCTCAGTATATAAATTCAATCTGCTGGAGTATTAAACGAGATGGTAGTTTGAGATTAACTTTAGACGGTAGATATGTCAACAAGTATATGAAACCAGATCATTTTCAAAGTGAGGGAATTGAACAACTAATTACAAAACTTTCAAGAGGGAGATTTCTGACATCCATTGACCTCACTGCATCATATTGGCAAGTGGAATTAGATCCGCAAGTGCGTGATTACACTTCATTTCAGTACTCAGGGATCCAGTATCGCTTTTGTGTAAATCCTTTTGGTTTAAAAAACTCAGGAAGTGGATTTTTGAGAGCCATTCACAGTATCTTTGGAAATTCTGCAGATGACTTTTTAATAAAGTATATTGACGACTTCTTAATCATTAGTCAAACATTTGAAGAACACATGAATAATGTCCATTATGTGTTAAATAAACTACAACAACATGGTATGACTGTGAACATACTAAAATCAAAATTTTGTGTCAAGGAAATAAATTTTCTGGGTTATGTAGTGGATGAACGAGGTATAAGACCTGATCAGAAAAGAATTGAAGCAATAATGAAAATTCCATCACCAAGGAACGTAAAACAAATTAGACGTCTCTTAGGGGTATTGAACTTTCAGAGTAAGTTCGTACCAAGATATTCGGCTGAAATAGAACCACTGCGGCAGCTACTCCGAAAAAACAATAAGTGGAAATGGACAGAGGATCATCAAAAATGTTTTGAAAGAGTAAAAGAACTCTTTGCTAAGTCCATATTACTCGAGAGGCCCAGAGAAGATTTGGAATATGAGATTTATGTCGACGCATCAATGCAAGGATATGCCGGAATTTTAGGACAGCGAGACATCAACAATGACTTTCACGTCATTAGTACAGCTTCAAGAGGACTTACAAATATTGAGAGGAATTCTTCAGTGACTCAGCTAGAAATTGGAGCACTATATTTCTCATTAATTCGTTTTAAAACCTATATTTATCAGCAAAAGGTGAAAGTATATTCAGACCACATCAGCTTAACTTTCATACAACGGTGTAGATTATGTAGTGGAAAACTTGCTAGATACATTCATGCAATATCTGCATTCGATATTGAGATTATCCACATTCCTGGCAAAAACAATACCTTCAGTGATTTACTATCAAGATTGAACTACAACCCACAAATTCCCGAAAATATTGAAAGGCCTAGAAATGAAGTCAAAATATTGACAATTGAAATTTCTTTAAGCAAAGAAATGATTAGAAAATTGAAAAATATGGGAGAAATTCAAAATGAGGACGCAAAATTATTTGAACTTAAAGAAAATGCACCATTAATTGAGGAGGCAAAGAAAGAAATTATAGCAATTCGAGATGGGACATTATACAAGAAGCATGGAAAAGAAATGCCTAGTTGGAAGGTAATGGTTCCGAAAAGCATGGAAAAGGAACTAATTTAGAATTTTCATGAAGGGTTAGCACACTCAGGGACGGACCGAACAACTTCTATGATTTTAGAGAATTTATACATATCCAAATTGCGTCAGAAAGTTCGGAAATTTATATCGTGCTGCAACCTGTGTCAGAAGGCAAAGCAAATAAATGCAGCATATGCATTTGAAACTAATTCGGTTATAAGGGATAAGGCGAGATGTGTAATTAGTATTGATATTCATGGTCCGATGCCTCCAAGTCAATTTGGAAATAAATATATATTTGTCTGTTATGATATATTCAGCAAATATGTAAGAATTTACCCTTTGAGAAAACCTACAGGTTTAGCATGTTTAAATAGACTACTTAAGTCATATGTGATAGAAGAAGGACCTATTCAATCTGTATTGAGCGACAATGCTTCGTACTTCACAGGAAAAAAATTTATGGATGGACTGAAAGAAAATGGCATTAAACAATATTTTTCGTCAAGATACAGACCGAACTCCAACCCAGTGGAGAGGGAAATTAAGGAAATTTCAAATTATTTAAGGGTGTTATGTCATCGAAACCACACCCAATGGTATGGATACGTGAACTTCGTTCAGAATCTACTAAATGAAACCATAAACAATGTGACAGGATACAAACCATGTGAACTTAAGTTGGGAAAGAAGATCAATACAATGTGTAAAAAAATTCCAGAAGCCATTCCAGATGCGCATTCGATACCACCAACAGAAGAAGAGATGTTCCGAAAAGCATTTGAGAGGATGAGGAAAAAGGCCATAAAAAGAAAAATTAAACATGAAGAAAAGAAGAGAAAGGAATGGAGGATCAAAATAGGAGATTTAGTTTTGGTTAAAACCAAGAAATTATCGGATAAAGAAAATAAACTTTATTGGCGAATGTTTCTCAAATACCATGGACCATATGAAGTTGTTGAAGTGTATGGAACTAACACATATGAGTTATGTAATCCAACAACTCGAAAAAGCATAGGAAAGTTCCATATTGAGATGCTTAAACCATACAACCATGAAGATCATGGTGAAATAAAAGACAAAGAGGATAAATAGTAAATGCTGGATAGTTAAAGGCGAAATGCAGAGCAATGTATTGGAACGTAAGAGGGTTAAATAAAAATGTACGTCATGTGAATGGAGAAATAAATTGTGGTCATGACTAACTGTTTGAGAGGAAAATAACATTTTATTAGTAACTGAACATGTGAAATAAAGCCTGATGTTATATTAAAGTAAAGTACATAAATACTTACGTATGTATTGTAATGAAAAGAAGCTAGAAACAGTGATGTGTATTCTATTTAAAGGTGAGTCGAAATTGTAACACTAACATCACTTAAGTTTACTCACTTAACATGTTTCGGGAAACCGTTGTTCCCATCCTCAGAAGGTTATTAACTCGACTGGCCCGTGTTGTTGGTGTTTCCGTTTTTTGGACTGGATCCTGTGGTGGCATCTTGTGGTGGAGAAATGTACTTCCAGAGAGGATGTGGTGAACACATCTAATGAATTTTGATTTGCCGCCACCAAATCCTCTCTGGAAGTACATTTCTCCACCACAAGATGCCACCACAGGATCCAGTCCAAAAAACGGAAACACCAACAACACGGGCCAGTCGAGTTAATAACCTTCTGAGGATGGGAACAACGGTTTCCCGAAACATGTTAAGTGAGTAAACTTAAGTGATGTTAGTGTTACAATTTCGACTCACCTTTACTTTATTAAAAATTTATTCACACATCTAATGAATTTTGATTTGCCGCCACCAAATCCTCTCTGGAAGTACATTTCTCCACCACAAGATGCCACCACAGGATCCAGTCCAAAAAACGGAAACACCAACAACACGGGCCAGTCGAGTTAATAACCTTCTGAGCATGGGAACAATGGTTTCCCGAAACATGTTAAGTGAGTAAACTTAAGTGATGTTAGTGTTACAATTTCGACTCACCTTTAAATACATAAATACTATTACAAGAGTATTGTTAAGATAAAGTACAAAATCACAAAAATTGGTAAATATAATTAAAAACAAATAGTTATGCAGTAAATAGAACATGTGAAACAGTGCCTAGATTTAAGAGATGTAAATATTTGTGTAGAGGGTGAATATTTTGGTAAATATGTGTAATAATTACAAAAATCTTAAATGTATAAATTTTTGTCAACAATGTAAGAGAGTAAACAATTTTGAAACAGTGATTAAATAATTTAGGGTAAAGTATTTGCTATAAAAAAAATTTTAATGTCAGATTAATATCTAAATTAATTAAACCAGAGCTAGTAAGTAGTGGCGAGGTAAAACACATGTCGTGTGTTAAATGCGTGTGAAGTGTTAAGTGAAAGTGATAACGTGTGTTCCAAGATTTAGGAGACTAAAAACACAATTTTAAAATTTCTAAACAAGTTATAAATATTTATAATTATGTTTCTAGTGGGGTATATGATACGGTAATTTGTATCACAAATTACTCAGATGTAAATAATGATTGTAATATGAATATGTATTTTTATGTGACATTGATTTCAGAGGTTTATTAATTGTAATTATTATTGGTAAATAATAATATACGGCTTTACTGAAACTGTCAACAATAACGCAATAATGCAGCGATGGGGTGAGTTGTTTATCATTACCGGGAACCAGGAAGTTACGTAATGTTTCGCGCCTTTTCGGTAGAAGCTTCTAGAACATTTCCTAAAGCAATATGTATTAGTGGTTTTCATTGGATATTAAAATAGACGCTAATGTTGGCGCGTTTTATTAGCCAATAGCAGTTCATTTATAATCTTTAGGCGTATCTTGATGCAGGCCTATAAATAAGCCAGGTTCGAGGTAGAGTGTCCCCCAGTTCAACAGAATTCTCAGTACTCTACACGTCGGTCTCTCACTTCATTTATTTCGCCAAGTTACACGCAGCAGAATTACGAGAATTATTATAAAGTATTATACATTTAAAAAAATTACATAAAGTTGAAGTATGCGAGTTAAAAGTGATAAGTAAGAAGTTATTACAAACAGTTTCAGTTTGGCGAGTATCCAGATTAATATGTAAAAAGTGTTAGTGAACGTGTTCGGCAATAAAAATTATAAAACCAATTTCTTCGTCAGTATAATTTATGGATAAAAGATTCCTTTCCGATTCACACCCTGCAAGAGTTAAATGTCGACCTAAACAGCTAGCCGGAGGACAATATACAAAACTTTAAATTCTTTCGGAAACTAATTGATACAAATTGCTACGCCAGAGGGAGCTACGAACCAAACAAGGAGTGACGTCACAAGATGGCAACGCGTGAAGTAAACACACAACATTATTTGTAATACCGTTGCAAATTGGCATCCAAACGTGGTGCTATAATTACTGTTAAAAACATGTAACATTAATACCGCATCCTATTCTTCTTTATTTTCCTTAAAAGTTGCATATGAGTGTAACATTTTTGCAAATTTTACAATTATATTTTCATTGAATATTGTCATATTGCCAAAATGAGATGTGCTACGGAAAAATGGAATCATTTTTTAATTCTGCGCACTGAAATGAGTAAAAGTCATCTATTTTTAATTATACTGCAGAAATAAAGTTTTCATTTTAACCTTGAGTAACTTTTGACAAAAATAAATTTCTTCAAAGCTTTTCATCCCCTTTTTGGCTGGAAATCCATCATCATCGGGGTAGAAAATCTTCAGTAACACAAGATGTTCAGAGGAAAGTATTCTTCTCCTCCAACTGGAGGCTCTTCGTGGAACTTATTACATTTTCTTCAAGTTGCAATAATTCATACAACCTTTGTATGAGATTCTTCTACTATTATCATCTTTCCTGGTTCTTTTCTAGTCCTTCTTGGTAAGTCCAATAGATCATCATTTTTATTACCTTCTGTCTCAATCACTTCATTAAGTACCTCTAAGTACATCGGACTGTCACAAATTCTCTTTGAATCTGTATAGTCAATATGTAAAACATTACATAACAGGACTAAATCTGTTTCTGAACAGTTTTTCCTAATGAAACTTAATTTTCTGAATTAGGTACTCAACAGAATCTGCTTCAAATTGATACGGTAATTTGTATCACAAATTACTCAGACGTAAATAATGATTGTAATATGAATATGTATTTTTATGTGACATTGATTTCAGAGGTTTATTAATTGTAATTATTATTGGTAAATAATAATATACGGCTTTACTGAAACTGTCAATAATAACGCAATAATGCAGCGATGGGGTGAGTTGTTTATCATTACCGGGAACAAGGAAGTTACGTAATGTTTCGCGCCTTTTCGGTAGAAGCTTCTAGAACATTTCCTAAAGCAATATGTATTAGTGGTTTTCATTGGATATTAAAATAGACGCTAATGTTGGCGCGTTTTATTAGCCAATAGCAGTTCATTTATAATCTTTAGGTGTATCTTGATGCAGGCCTATAAATAGTGTAGGTTTGAGGTAGCTTGCCCCCCAGTTCAACAGAATTCTCAACACACTACACGTCGGTCTCTCAGTTCATCGTCAGTCAGTCCTTCAGTTCGTCAAGTTACACGCAGCAGAATTACGAGAATTATTATAAAGTATTATACAGTTAAAAAATACACAAAGTTGAAGTACTCGAGTTAAAAGTGATAAGTAAGAAGTTACTACAAACAGTTTCAGTTTGGCGAGTATCCAGATTAATATGTAAAAGTGTTTGTGAACGTGTTCGGCAATAAAAGTTATAAAACCAATTTCTTCATTAAGTATAATTTCTGGATAAAAGATTCCTTTCCGATTCACACCCTTACATAGAGATACATGTCCTACCAAGATAAGATGATAGCTAGCCGGAGGACAATATACAAAACTTTAAATTCTTTCGGAAATTAATTGATACAAATTGCTACGCCAGAGGGAGCTACGAACCAGACAAAGAATGACGTCACAAGATGGCAACACATGAAGTCACACAACCTTAATACCGTTGCATATTGGTTCCACAACGTGGGGCTAACAAAAACATATTACGTAAAAAAAGCAACATTAATACCGTCGCAAATTGGCACCCACAACGTGGGGCGAAGTGACCAGGAAAGGAACACGATGACTAGGAATGAAGCAGAGTAACCAGGAATACAGCGGTGAAATGATCTACAAGACGCAGATTCAAGAAACAACTAGAGGAGCGACAAACGGCGCGGATAAGTGGATACAAAAAACATCGAAACGATGTAGATTCATCACAACACAACGCAGAAGCGACATACAAACCTAGGAGAATGGGGCAGGAAGCTGGACATAAAAGTAACAGCAACAGACAGCATAACAAAAGGTCAGAGTATTGTAATTTTTTTTTAGAAAACAAAAACAATGGCTACTAATAATATTGAAGAAACAATGATGAAGGGGGATAGTGTAACAGTTAGCTGTAATTCAATACAGATTACAGAAAATAGCTTAAACAAGGTAATATTTGATGGAGGAAATGTTAGGGCAGAAAGTCAGAATAAAACAGCAGGAAATGTTAATTGTGATGCTAGTATGATGAATGGAAATGATGGAAATGATGAGAAATTTTTTTGATACGTTAAGGGAAGATATGCAAGAGAGTTATGAGAAATTAGGACAAAGATTAACTCAGAGGATGAGAGAAGCTATAAACAAAGATCATTGGGAATTGAGTGAAGATATTGGTAGGAGGAATGAGATATTAGACTAAAAGGTAGATAAAAGCAGGCAAGAAATTGAAAAGAAAGTTACGAAGATAGATAGTAGTATGCCAGAAATGAGTGATGAAAAGGAAGTAATAGCAATTGAGACAGGAGAAATTTCAAAGAAAATGCTAGACATGAGCATGGAAATAGGTAACAAAGAAAGTGAGGTTAATGTAGAATGTACAGAGTTAGGGAGTCAAGTGAGTAATATTTCAAGTGAGCTAAGAAAGATAAAAGAGGTTAGGAATGTAGATGTAAATCAGGCGCAAGTTAATTTCAGAGGGGAAATATCAGAAATACAGAAGGAGTCAATAATGCAAAGAAAGAAATTGTACCAAGATGTTCAAAATGAAAACTCCAGTCCAGTACAGTTTAGTATAGATTTGTCAGAGTATTCTCAAGTTAAAAAGATAGCAGATGAATTGAAAATGAAAGTTGTTAAAAGATGTGTTGTTCAAGAAACTGTAGATTGTTTTCAAATGTTATCAGGGGACGAAATTTCAAATAAATACAAGAGGTTATTCATGAACAAAAATTTGAAGGTTAGGTTACGGCTACGAGGAATGTTTAGCCACACACAATTTGATCCAGGAGGGAAAATAGCGATGAGATGTAAAGTAAATGCTGGATAGTTGAAGATGACTTGCAGAGAAATGTATTGGAACGTAAGAGGGTTAATTATTTATATGTCATTTGAAAAGAGAAATAAATTATATATAAAAAAAAAAAAAAATAAATAAATAAATTTTTAGTAACTGTAACAACATTTGAAAATTAAGAATGCAAAGATTGAAACTCAATATGATATTAAATTAAAAGTACGTGAATACTATTCCAAGAGTATTATTAAAATAAGGTACAAAATAACAAAAATGGGTAATAATAATAATAAAAAATAATAATAATAATAAAAAAAAAAAACCAAATACTTCTGTAGCAAACAGAAAAGGTGAAACATTGTATAGATTTTAGAGATGTAAATATATTTATGTAAAGCTTAAATATTTTGGTAAATATGTGTAATAATTACAAAAATCTTAAATGTATAAATTTTTTGTTAACAACTTAAGAAAGTAAGCAATTTTGAAACAGTCATTAAATAATTCAGGGTACAGTATTTGCTATAAAAAAAAAAAAAATTGTGATGTCAGATTAACATCTAAATTAATTAAACCAGAGCCAGTAAGTAGTGGCGAGATAAAACATATGTCGTGTGTTAAATGCGTGTGAAGTGTCAAGTGAAAGTGATAGCGTGTGTTCCAAGATTTAGGAGACTAAAAACACAATTATAAAATTTCCAAACAAGTTATAAATATTTATAATTATGTTTCTAGTGGGGCATATGATACGGTAATTTGTATCACAAATTACTCAGACGTAAATAATGATCGTAATATGAATATGTATTTTTATGTGACATTGATTTCAGAGGTTTATTAATTGTAATTATTATTGGTAAATAATAATATACGGCTTTACTGAAACTGTCAATAATAACGCAATAATGCAGCGATGGGGTGAGTTGTTTATCATTACCGGGAACAAGGAAGTTACGTAATGTTTCGCGCCTTTTCGGTAGAAGCTTCTAGAACATTTCCTAAAGCAATATGTATTAGTGGTTTTCATTGGATATTAAAATAGACGCTAATGTTGGCGCGTTTTATTAGCCAATAGCAGTTCATTTATAATCTTTAGGTGTATCTTGATGCAGGCCTATAAATAGTGTAGGTTTGAGGTAGCTTGCCCCCCAGTTCAACAGAATTCTCAACACACTACACGTCGGTCTCTCAGTTCATCGTCAGTCAGTCCTTCAGTTCGTCAAGTTACACGCAGCAGAATTACGAGAATTATTATAAAGTATTATACAGTTAAAAAATACACAAAGTTGAAGTACTCGAGTTAAAAGTGATAAGTAAGAAGTTATTACAAACAGTTTCAGTTTGGCGAGTATCCAGATTAATATGTAAAAGTGTTTGTGAACATGTTCGGCAATAAAAGTTATAAAACCAATTTCTTCATTAAATATAATTTCTGGATAAAAGATTCCTTTCCGATTCACACCCTTACATAGAGATACATGTCCTACCAAGATAAGATGATAGCTAGCCGGAGGACAATATACAAAACTTTAAATTCTTTCGGAAATTAATTGATACAAATTGCTACGCCAGAGGGAGCTACGAACCAGACAAAGAATGACGTCACAAGATGGCAACACATGAAGTCACACAACCTTAATACCGCATCAAATTGGCTCCCAAACGTGGTGCTATTACAATGTTAAACACATTGTAACATTAATACCACATCAAAATCTTAAACCAGCTAAGTGTTTATGATGTAATCTATCTTCTGGAATACTCCCAAAAATGAGATTGTGCAACTTCTTTATCATTTTACTGAAGAAGATTTGTACTTATCTTAACAATATCTGTTAATATCATCTTTCGTTTGAGGTTAGCTGCATTTATATTTTCAATGAAATAATATTATTCACCATTATTTTCATAAAATTTTCAATTTTGTCATTGTAGCTGTTCACTGTAAGCTCTTAGAATATGGCTTTGCTTTGTCTTCCTTCTTTCTGTTCTTTTCCATTTATATTCATCATTTTTCAGAAAAATAACATGAAATATCTTTGAAGATATATGCTGTTGAAGCTATACTATAAGTAGAATGTTTCTCATGTCATGATAGCTGTTGTTATGTTCAATTATCCGCACCAGGAAATTTTTGCCCTGGATGAGCTCCCAATTTTGTGGGAATAATTGAGATGCTCATAAAACACTTTCATTTAATGAATTCAATCATTATTATCCAAACAATGTTACAAAGCATTTGTAACAACAATTTTATCGAAATCAAACTTGTCATAGCTACTCCGACATAGTCTCACACAATCTTACTTCTGTCCAATTTTCTGGGTGGCACCATTTATTTCCTCATGGAAAAAAGTTTAAAGTGGTCATCAGATTTCAACAAATATATATTTTACTGTGAAAAACATAAAAACTGAATAAAGGAGAAACTTAATGACGTACAGGAAGTAAAGGCATCAAACTTATTTTATTTCTGTGGTGTATTGTGTGAAGATACTGGCTGCAAGTTTTGCTCCACTATGCTGAAATTTGTTCATGTCTTAATTATGTCACTCATAATTTGTACCTTTTAAACACTACTCTTTTAATTTATCTGTTGGCAAAATTGAAGTTTATTCTGTCCCCAAAATTATAAGTATTCCTAAAACATTTGCACAAAAAAACAGAAAAGTACTCTACTTAAATTCATAGAAATTACACTAAATTATTCTCAAATTTGATTCACTGGGGTTCTGGATGCAATACAGTAGAATCTCCTTAGTACGTTTTTGCAGGAACCTAAGGATTTGGACATCATAGGCGGGAAAACGTGTTAACGAAAATGCAAAATCTGCCATTTAAGAACATAGGTAATAAAAATCTAATACTAATTACTACGTCTCCATGGGCAATTTAAATCGATTTTGAGTACAATTTCATACTGAATATGATCCGCGTTTCCATGTTAAATTCAATATGTTTAAATGGATTTGGATACACAAAGCCTGAGAATAAATAATTCAAGCTTTTATTTTGGTCAACTTGGATTTTTTAGGTTATGAATGTTTTTGAGAAAACAAATTGCGAATTGTGGAAGCGGCAATAGTGGTTTTGCTGTGTGTTTTATTACACACGTGATAACAATTTCTGCTAAAAAAGAAAAAATTATGAGCGTACATCATCTTACGAGTACAATAGATGATATTATCTTTGGTGTATACAAGACGATTTGAATACGGAGGTGTTTCCATGCAACAAATTTCGTTCCGGTCCTCTTCTGATCCTATTTTCCAAGAGAAAAGTTTTGTTTTAGTATTTTTCCCTTCTTTAAAAGTAGTTTCAATCAATTTAGGTTTGCTAACAATTGTATTTAAGGTTGACGGAGGAATGTTTTACTTCCGCACTATATCGACATGTTTTATATTTGGTTTGTGATTACATCAAGGATTTTCAGTTTTTCACTGTTGGTTATTTACCTACTACACTTTCTTTTTTTCATTGTAAATGAAAAGTTAAAATACAATCTACGGTTGTTTGGTCATCACTCAACATTAGAAACTATCGTTACCGTTTACCGCGTTTACCACACCAAGCTAAAGCATTCTCTATCCCACCCACAGAAATCGTGTCACACAAATATTTAAATGCATGTATGTGATTGGTTGCCGATATCCACCCCGTGACCAAGGATTGACCAAAGTAGCAAATGAGGACGTCAAACTATGAACGTGTTAAACGCCTACTCCCACTGTACCGATCAAGGATTGGCCAAAACAGCGAATGAGGACGTCAAAATTCAAACGTAGTAAGCGGGACCGGGAAAACGCAAACATTATATATTATATTTGGTGATTTGGTACCGGGACTTTTATAATTCAACATAATACACAGGAAAACGTGTTAATGAGGAACGTGCTAATGAGATTCCACTGTATATTGTAGGAAGTGAAATTCAACTTCCTTTAGAAAGGCACAGAAAATATTAATAATATAAATATAACCTTTTCCTTAGAAGGTGCTGCTCCTTCTCCTTCAGTTGTCTTTGCTTGGGCTTCTGCATCTGATTGTGCTTGAGCTCGCCTTCCAAGTGTGTTCATCATTACTGCCATTACATTTTCATGTATTCTAAGAATCCGGATTAAATCAGGATGCTGAAAAAATGTGTGGTTGTTCACAAGTTTCCTGTAAAAGTTAAAATTTTCAGCAGTCATTGATAAAGATCAGAACTGAGATCAGTATTACTATTGTAATAAGATATTTAGCGGCTACATGCAGAATATTTATACATTAAGCAACAAATAACCTTTCTGCTTCTTTTTAATGTATTTGGGTCTTAGACATGAACAGATGAATTTTAGAAATGGAAAGACATATTGATTCAGTTTTGAAATCAGGCTGTCACAATATGGTGAGAAATATGACTTCATGCTTCTGAAAGTACAATTTCAAGTAATGAATATAGCTTTTAATATAGTGTTATTATATTATATTCTGAATATTTACCATAGCCTCTCTCGCATAAGTGCTTCCTCCTCCTGTGACATCTGTACTGGTAAAAGGGATCGGATTTGACTCAGTCCAACCCACATTTGTGCTACATCATTCTTTGTTTTGTTGTTAATTATGTAAGTTTTTTGGAGAGCTCTTATCATTTCACCAATTGTATCATACTGTCGCACTAATAAGCTGGAAACAGAATATACAAATATGTCAGAATAGGATTAGCTTCATATACCTATACTTATTAACATTTATAGTGATATTTGATACAAACAGCATGGAAGTGAAACAAGAAACACACATTAAAGTGTTACAGCAATGTTTTATGTTTTTATGTCTGTGTTTTTTTTTATTAGCATCACATTTAAGTGCCAATTTGAAGGTTGTATTGTAGTTCCGCTGTTGGGGAGCCAAATTTGATGAAGTAATTGCCCCACATATGGTACAAAGTTTCTGGTGGCCTTCGCCTCAACGTTCACTTTCCGGTGGCCTTCGCCCCAATGTTTAGCAATCAACTTTGTATTTTATGTTTCTTTAAATATTATATATATTTAGGTTTGCCTCGGCTGCATCAGTATTAATTTGTAGAAACATGTATCCCTTAGCAGGGGGTGATGTGGCTAAAGAATGTAGGCTTATATAAATTATAATTTTTACTTCCCTCTTTTTTATTAATCCTTCACACAATTAAATAACACTTCACTTATATAGAGAGCTGTGAGATTATTTATTAATTACTTGCACTTTTTAACACATAAACTTTATAATATTCTCCCGTAATGAAGTTTTGTCTCACACTGGATACATATACATATACACACTGGATACTTCTTGAGAATGCATCTAGCATCCGGTTGGGAATGCTGTCTACAAGCAACTGGCGTTTACCGCTTAAATTTGTAAATTTCTCTATTTCAAGTCTCTGATTGGCTAATCCTACTCCAATAGAATACTTTTATTTAACTTAAGCTTTTTCTAGTTGTTGACTGGCTATTTATAAACTGTTTTAAATATTACATTATTGTTCCAAGAATTACTAGTAGCATTATTAAACTTTCCAATTCATTATTGCCTCAAAGTTACCTCATTGTTAGCAACTTTCAGCTTCTATTCTCACAGCTCCTACATTACCTATTAAATTACCTAATACATTCACATAACATTATTATACATGTACACAATAATATAAACATATACAATGACTGTAGTATACACTTTTTATGTATTGTAGTATACACATATTGCTTTAAGGTGGGCTGTTATTATATTAATTTATATTATATAATTAGACTGAAATCATTTAAGTATTAAAAATACTGCCTCACATTTCCATTTAAAAGTACAGTCAGTCACAAATTCAGGTGCAAAATTTGTAAGGTATGCCAGAGCTTCAGAACCCTGAAAATGTCACTGACCTAGCAAATAAATACAACTTTATTTCATAGCTTTTTCTGCTCAATTAACCTTTGGTTTTCATTGTCATATCCCAAAATTGTAAAAATAGAATATCTAAATAATAATGCTGGCTGGCAGGTACTAGATGCAACCATTATCACTTTAATAATATTATAAAGTATGTATAAATAAAAAACAGTGTCATGCTTTGCGTCACTTTCTTCATATGAGAGAGTGAACTGAAGCCATGCTAAGGATTTTTACACCTGAAAAAATCCATTGACTTCCACTGGGTTTGAACCCATGACCTCAGGAACCAGAGGCTAGCATGGTACCTCTAGACCAAGGAGGATGACATATGAGAGAGAGAGAGATTTGCATGATTACATTTGAACTCTGCTGCACAAAGAATTAAGTCACTGTTTATAATGCTGGAACAGACTTGCTTAATGGAAAGTGGTTTCTGTGCTATGTAAGTGATTTACCATTTTATTACTCTTATGTTTATCTTATTTATATAAATAATATGCACATAAACAAAAGATGCATTGCTCGCAGGCATTAATGTTTCACGCATCTATGCCGCAGCAGTGTAGATTGGCAACACTGTCACTTTTGGTTGCACAAAATCTCAGGGTATAGAATGACTGGAATTTAGCTGCATTAAAGTTGATGTCCAAAATTATTTAAATGTTTCCTAACATCTTAAAGTGTTTGGAAAATTAAATAATCCTTCACAATAAATGCTTTTCATGCAGACCTATCTAGAAACTGAAGTTGATACTGCCTACTTAAAAATTAGCAACATGTTAAGAGAGCCTGCATTAAAAAATAATGGACATTCATACAATGAACTCTTGGTGATGCCTACTGCTCTGGATGAGCTACAGTCAGTGGTTCACCCAAATTTAAACAAAATGTATAAATTTTGCCCCACAGATAATGGCGGAGAAGTTGCATCTAAAGAATTGAATAACAAATGGTGAAATACTTTTAAGTTTCTAAGAAAATTGTTTATTGAATGAAAAAACTACAAATCATTGATGCACATTTTCTGCTAGGGATGCAAATGAAGACCAACGTTAGACACATCACATTTATGAGTATCAAATGGAGTAAAGAATTATATTTTCTTGGAAAACTATATGTTTGACAATACTTTGGTATTGGGCATTTTGCTATATTCAACAGGGTCGAGTTGGAGGAAGAAGGTTGTGTATGTAAGAATCTATTACTGAAGAAGAAAAGTGAACTTACAGTATACGGAATGAGAATTGCTTTATTTATGGCAAAAAAAAAGTTATTAAATGCAAAACATGTTGATGAAATGGTTACTAAGTGCTATATTTATACTGTGGGATTGAACTAAATCCAGATCTGAAGGAGATACAAACAAAGTTGTAGGACCTTGTAGAAAAAATGAACATAATGAATGGATTGGAACAACACATAAAAGACAATCTGAATAAAGTAGGTGAATAAATAAAAGAAGATGTTAGAAAAGATGTGCAAGGAATAAAGAGAGAGGTAAATGGAATCAAGGAGAGAATAGAAAGAATGGATGAAGGAAGAAGGAGATTCAATTTGGTGTTCATGGGAGTAGAAGAGAGAAGGGGCATCTGGCCAGAAGAAAAAATAAGAAATATTCTAACAGATAATTATTAGAAATGGATCTGATAGTTTGGAAAATCGTGGAAGCATACCAAGTGGGAAGACAAAGTAGAAAAACACCAATAATAGTGCAATTTACAACATCCAACCTAATATATGAAATCTTAAGAAGGTCAAAGATGCTAAAAGGGAGCAATATATTTGTAAAGAAATACTTGTCTCCAGCTTAGAAAGACCTGAAAAGAAATTCATTACAGAAGATGATGAAGGCAAGCGAGCATTCATTTGAAATATACATTAACATACATGGGTAGGGACATATGGCCGAAAGAACCACAATGGAAGGAAAGAAGTAAGCACGAAAGTGGCACATGAAGTGAATCAACACCAATGGTAGGAAAGGAAATACAAGGTGCAAAACAGAGGCGGGGGAGAGAGATGATTTGTCTAACTTGAAAGGAAACTTATGTAAGCACAACAGGTGATGGCGCATCACAACATACTATGAACCATCTGTAAGAAAGGAGAGAGGTACGACGAATACAGAAACTTTATGAAATACACCATCGTCAAGGAAGGGAGAAGCAGCACATGTTCTAGCAGAGAGGCATGGCAACAGTTGTAGTACAGTGCGCAGTGTAGAAAAAGAAGTGGTGGGGAATGGAAGTGGGTAGAACCGACAGAGAAGGGAAGAGGAAACAGCAGTACTAGGGGAACAAGACATTATACCATCTCCTCATGGGAGCATTTTGGTGCTACAGAAAGAAATGCAAAAATCAATGCAGTGTATTCAGCTGAAAAATAAAAAACACACTAGATAAGCTTAGATCTTTCAGAAGCAGAACAGAATCGCAAAATAAAGGTTTAAAAAACTAAATCTATACTGCAACCTTACAGCAATTACTGGGTAAGCTTGAGTAGTAGAAACTTGGTTGAAAGAAGATGATATTGAAATAAATGGTTTTAATTACATAAGAAATAGTAGCAAAGAAAGAGAGAGTGTAATAATTAAGGAGTTATGGGCCACATCCAAAGCAGCTTTATGGGTTATAATGCAAGACAATCAGCTAGATGACAGCGCATTCTGCACAGGAATTACTTCACAATCCAGAATTGTACCACCTTTTAGAGAAAGACAAAGGGACAAATATGCAAACACACAAATCATAATAATGAATGATTTCAATGTAAGAAATGGGGAAAAATTATCTGAATTTAATGAATGGCTAGGAGAACAATGATGTAACACAAAAAAGAAATAATTTCAGACATAGTAAAGATAAAGTTGCAGATAGAGGAAGTGCGAGAGAACAAATTGTATTTATTGTAACATTATTGTAGCTCCGCGTTTGGAAGCCAATTATGTAAGAGAATTCTTGCTTACGTAATTGGCTTCCAAACGCGGAGCTACAATAATGTTACAATAAATACAATTTGTTCTCTCGCAAATTGGCGCCCAACGTGGGGCAGTTAAAATTATGTAACCAAACAAAACAAAAGCAACACAACATAAGATCTTCAAGTTCTAATAACTTACGTAAAACATATTACGTAAGAACCATCTCTCACAAATTGGCGCCCAACGTGGGGCGAAGATGACCAGGAAAGGAAGGCGAAGTGACAAGGAAAGGAAAACGATGACCAGGAATGAAGCAGAGTAACCAGGAATGCAGCGGTGAAATGATCCACAAGACGCAGATTCCAAAAACAAAAGGAACGACAGACTATACGGATGATTGGACATCGTAATTCCGAGATCAACTACAAGACGACGGAGATTCATCACAACACAACGCAGAAGCGACATACAAATCTAGGAGAATGGGGCAGAAAGCTGGACATCAAAGCTACATCAACAGAAATCATCACAAAGGTATCGTAATTTTTTTTTAGAAAACAAAAACAATGGCTGCTAGTAATACAGAAGAAACAATGATGGAAGGGGATAGTGTAACAGTTAACTGTAAGTCAATACAGGTTACAAAAAAAGGCTCAAACAATGTAGTATTGGAGGGAGGAAATGTTAGTGCAGAAAGTAAGAATAGAATAGTAGGAAATATTACTATTGATGCTAGTATGATGATGGAAATGCTGAGAAATATGAATAGAGAATTGAGGGAACAATTTAGAGAAGATATGCAAAAGATTTGTAGGGAAACGAGGGAATATATTAGTAAGAAATTAGATCAGAGTTTGGAGGAATTGAGAGAAGATATAAAAAAAGATCATAGGAAATCAATTGAAGATATTGGTAGGAGTAAGGAGGTATTAGAGCAAAAAGTAGATCAAAGCAGTGAAGAAAGTGAAAAGAAAGTTATAAAGCTAGATAGTAGTATGCCAAAAATGAGAGATGAAAATGAGGAAGTAATAGCAAGTGAGATAGGAGAAATTTCAAAGAAAATGCTAGACATGAGCATGGAAATAGGTAACAAAGAAAGTGAGGTTAATACTAAAAGTGAGGTTAATGTAGAATGTACAGAGTTAGGAAGTCAAATGAGTAGTATTTCAAGTGAGATAAGAGAGATAAAAGAGGTTAGGAATGTAGATGTAAATGAGGCGCAAGTTAATTTCAGAGCGGAGATATCAGAAATACAAAAAGAATCAGAAATGCAAAGAAATAAATTGTACCAAGATGTTCCAAATGAAAACTCCAGTCCAGTACAGTTTAGTACAGATTTGTCAGAGTATTCTCAAAGTAAAAAGATAGCAGAAGAATTGAAAATGAAAGTTGTTAAAAGATGTATTGTTCAAGAAACTGTAGATTGTTTTCAAATGTTATCAGGGAACGAAATGTCATATGAATACAAGAGGTTATTCATTAACAAAAATTTGAAGGTTAGGTTACGGCTACGAGTAATGTTTAGCCACACACAATTTGATCCAGGAGGGTAAATAGCAATGAGATGTAAAGTAAATGCTGGATAGGTAAAGATGACTTGCAGAGAAATGTATTGGAACGTAAGAGGGTTAACTATTTATATATGTCATTTGAAAAGAGAAATAAATTATATATAAAAAAAAAAAATTTAAATTTTTAGTAACTGTAACAGTATTTGAAAAGAAGAAGGTAATAATTGAAACTTAATATGATATTAAATTAAAAGTACGGTTATACAATTCAAAGAGTATTTTTAAAATAAAATTCAGAATAACAAAAATTGGTAAAAATAATTTTAAAACAAATACTTATGGAGTAAATAGAACATGTGAAACAGTGCCTAGATTTAAGAGATATAAATATTTGTGTAGAGGGTGAATATTTTGGTAAATATGTATAATGATTACAAAAATCTTAAATGTATAAATTTTAGTCAACAACTTAAGAAAGTAAACAATTTGGTAGCAGTGATTAAATAATTTAGGGTAAAGTATTTGCTATAAAAAATTTGTGATGTCAAATGAATATCTAAATTAATTAAACCAGAGCCAATAAGTAGTGGCGAGATAGAGGAAAAATATGTCGTGTGTTAAATGCATGTGAAGTGTTAAGTGAAAGTGATAGCGTGTGTTACAAGATTTAGGAGACTAAAAACAAAATTATAAAATTTCCAAACAGGTTATAAATATTTATAATTATGTTTCTAGTGGGGCATATGAGACGGTAATTTGTATCACAAATTACTCAGATGTAATTAATGATAATAATATGAATATGTATTTTTATGTGACATTGATTTCAGAGGTTTATTAATTGTAAATATTATTGGTAAAGTTAATTATACAAAAGATTGAAGTACGTGGATTAAAAGTGATCAGTAAGAAGTATTATAACAGTTTCAGTTTGGCGAGTATCTAGATCAATATGTAAAAGTGATAGTGAACGTGTTCGACAATAAAAATTATAAAACAAATTTCTTCATCAGTGTAATTTTTGGATAAAAGATTCCTTTCCGCTTCACAACCTGTATAGAGATACATGTTCGACCCAAGCCAACAGGATAATAGCTAGCCGGAGGACATTTAAAATGAATTATTTCAAAAACTGATACTAGGGAACGCAAATTGCTAACGCCAGATGGAGCTACAAACCAAACAAATGAATGACGTCACAAGATGGCTTCAACATTGATGTAAACAAACATTGTAAGTAATACCGTTACAAATTGGCTACCATACGTGGGGCAGTTAAAATTATGTAACCAAACAAAACAAAAGCAACACAACATAAGATCTTCAAGTTCTAATAACTTACGTAAAACATATTACGTAAGAACCATCTCTCACAGAAGTGAAAAATTTATTGATTTAGTGGATTAAATGCATTTTATATTTTAAATGGGAAATATGGGGAATTCAACTTCATTAATAAAAATGGCCAAAGCATAATAAATTGTGTATGTCTAATAGATTATGTATGTCAATTAATATCAACTACATGGTAGTTAATTTTAAAGTTTCAAACTTATGCACAAGAAGTGGCCATTTCCTACTAATAACATACCTAAGAGTTAAATTGGAGAACTTAACAAAGAACCAACTATGGGAACAGAACGTGGGTAAGAGGAAATATGTTAGATATAAATGGAAGGAAGAACACAATTCTGAGATAGGACAAATTTGTCAATATGGGATAGTAAAAAACTCAAAATATTATGAAACTGAAAATGCAATTAATATTTTAAATTTTGTTATGTGTTGGGCATGTGAGGAGATGAAAGTTAAAGCTTGAGGAAACACTAAGAGTGATGACTGGTTTGATGAAGAATTTAAATAAACAAAAGGTGTGTAAAAGACAAAGTGGTGAATGGAGGGAGATAGAGGATATAAAATCCAAATAATATCTATAAGGTAAAGTTTTTATAATGAATTATTAGTTGATAAAAAAGCTCCTTTGGAAAAAAAAAAGACTGAGAAGTTCATTAAAGTTATTGCTGAAAATAATGTAAGCAAAATATGAAAGAGTGTAAAATCAATGTATAAAAAATCTGATGTGTTACACTCACATGACTTTCTCTACTCTTGTACAAACTACTTTTACAAACGCTTATTCTCCATATGCTTCATGTTAATCGAGATATCGAGATGTCAATATTATTGCTAATTTTCTTGTAGATGCAAGGGGAATATGGTAGGTTTTAAGCGATAGTCAAATATTTTAACGCTGGTTGCTATGTGGCGCATTACATTCTCTTTGCATGTCCAGGACATAAAAAAATGAATAACGCATTTGAGAAAAAGTATAAGTATTGGAAAATTTAAGGAAATAACAAGCAATATCTCGAAAACGGTTCACTCAACAAAAGAAATGTACATGACATAAGTTGTGTATTTTAACGCGATCTACATTTTTTGTGCAGTAAAATTTTGTCTATCTCTTATGGTTTACCAGTTATGCAAAAGTCGTTCACAATGAAGAATACTTTTGGAGACATTCCCAGAAAATTCGAGATATACATTTCATTTCTCATGACATTACCCTAAACATATGATATTTTCATCAAAATCGTTAGAGCCATTTTTGAGAAAATTAAAATTTTCGAAAAATCTTCCATGTAAAGGGTAGTCTGGGGTGGGGGGATTTACTTGAAAACCTTCGTGTCGCATCTCTGGAAGATACTGAACCTAAATACCAAGTTTGGTGCTTATCCGATTGTTCGTTTTTGAGTTATGCTGTTCACAGACACACACACACACACACACACACACACAGACACACACACACACAGACACACACACACGGACATGTTTCCAAAAATGCTTTTTTTGGATTCAGGAGGTCTCAAAACGTGTATTTCCGGTGAAATCTCGGTATCGAATTTTTGGGTGGAATGCAATACTTCCCCTACTTACTATACGTAGTAGAGAAAGTAAAAAGATGTAGTTAAATCTATTGTAAGCCAAAAAGAATCATTAGACCACTTTTCAATTTTATGTACTTGCAAATGTTCCTTAAAAGGTAGTATAATCCAATAAATACAAACATTATGTAGAAATCTTGGACAGTATCATAATAGAAGAAGAGGTAATGAATCAGATCAAAAAAATAAAAAGAGACAAAGGTCCAAAAATAGATGCTTACCAAGAGAATTTCTTACAGAATGGTGCGGGGATCTGATCAGGTTAAGGTGGTAACATCACTGTTTACTTCTATGAAAGGCAAAGGGTATGCTCCAAAAAGTTGGAGAAAAGCAATAATATGACCAATATGTAAAGGTAAAAGGGATATGGAGAAACCCAACAATTACCGAGGTATAGCTTTATTATCCAATCTGGGGAACATTTAAACAGGGATGACTCCAAGAATGGACAGAAAATTATAAAGTTCTGTCAGAATTTCAAATGGGCTTTAGGAAAGGTAGAAGAATGATTGACAATGTATTTGTCATAAAAGTATCTAAGAAAAAAAAGAGGAAAACTGTATATGGCTTTCATTGCTCAAAAGAAAGGCTTAGACAGAAGAGAACTGAAATTATTAAAGAAAGGGGTAAGTAACCAAATGACAACTGCCTTAAATAGAGATAACACTTTCTGTGTAAAATACAAGAAAGGGGCAGTAACCAGAGAAATGTGCCAAGAATGCGAGTTAGGCTCAATTTTAGTTAATTTATTTACTGATGTTATATTATAAAATATTAACAACACTAACAATTTCTTGCCTATAATAAATTATACATAGATACCTGGTCTGCTCTTTGCAGATGACATCCATTACAGTAAATGGTTTAAAATTGTCTTTACAAGAAATGGATATCTGTGCAGCAAGGGGATTAAATATAGAGTAGAGTAGAGTGGTGTATTTATTGCTCTTAAACATCTCACACATTAAAACTGATACATCACATGGGTCAGATAGACCGTATGTGCTTATATAATACACTGTAGTCCATATGTTTCAGTCTATATTCATCACACTGTACCGTAAAGTTAATGGTATCTTATAAGAATTGGAAAGAAAGGAAAAAAAAAAGCAGAGACTAACAACAAAAATCACACAAACAAAACAGAAGAAGAAGACAAAGAAATAACTTGTTCACAAGCACATGCTGTTGTTTATAAAACAAACAAATGTCTGCCTCTAAGCCATTAACCCTCCTCCTCCTGCCCTTGTCCCTCTTCCTTACCCTCCAATCTGAGCTGCATTATCTTTTGTATAAATGTACCAATTGTTTCCCTCTCTCCTTCCCAACCAGCAAAGGTTCAACAAGCTTGTAACCCTCTCCTTGAGTTAACAAAGAATCTGGCTGATACTTTCTCCTCTTCCGTTCTGTCTTAGTACAATGCACCAGAATATGAACCCAAGTTTCTTCCTCTCTATACCAGGGACAGATTCTTATGCCTTCCTCATTAATAAATTTGATCACTTGCCATGATCCCAGTCTGAGCCAAGCAAGCCCTTGTTTGCTGACTATTTCTGGACAAAATATATTGTTCTACTGCCCACATCTTGTCCCCTCCCATTCTAAGCTGTTCCTTATATAATAGTGTTCTCATAAATGATTGATCTTCTCTCATAATTCTAATCCAATATTTGATTGCTCATATCTTATATTCAATTGTTTCGCTGTATACACCATATTCTCTAAAAATGTCGCATTAAAGGGCGGGTACCCAAGGGGTACTAAAAATGACAAACCCCTTCCCAGACTCAAGAAACCTGTTAGAAAATGTGTTCTTATTTGGTATAGCCTTTCCATGGATTCCCACCTTCAGATCTCCACCCGATACGTCATTGTAGATCTAAAAATTGCGCCATTTATTGTCTCTAGTAATTTTACAGGTATATCTGGGATTCTGCTCTGAATATACAGAGTTTCTGCAGCTTTCATTCCTGCCTTGAGTTTCATAACCTCAATATGCTTAGTCCATCTTCTATTCATTGTAACAGTCAAGTCTAAGTGTTCAAAACTCTTTACATTGTCCAGTTTCTCCCCTGCATAAGTCCAGGTCTCTGTTTGGTTGTATACCAAGCTGTTTTTAAATGTAATTGTTTTTTTACTTTAATGGTTAATAGCCATTCGTCACAATAAGTCTCTAGTCCATCTAACCCCTATTGTAACCGTTCTACAGTAGTAGAGAACATCATCATATTGTCTGCATATCTGGGATGCGAATGTCACTGATCTCAGGCACCTCCACATTTTCTCTTAACAATATACCCATTACGTCATCCACAAAGAGATTAAAGAGATGGGATGATAAAATACAGCCTTGCCTAACGCCTTTATAGCACTTGAAGCTCTCTGAAACACTGTTCACATTGTACTTTTTGCAGAATTCCACTCTATGATATAAAGACTGCAATGCTCTGATGATCTTCTTTGATAATCCCTTAGCTTATAATTTATACCACAATGTGTTACAATTGTATCAAAAGGTTTCTTAAAATCAACAAAGGCACAATGTTATCTTACCTGCTTTTTAGACATCTGTTTTGTCCTTAGTGTATCCAAAATAAATGCATTATCTATAACACTATATCCCTCCCTAAATCCAGTCTAAAATTTTGAAGCTATGTTAAACTGCCCCACCCATGTTTTTAGCCTTTTGTAAAGTATTCCACCATAGATTTTCTCCATAATCAGAAGCAAAATTACTCCCTATAATCGTCTGGTGATCCTGTTGCTCCCTTTCCTTTATAAATTGGATGAATAATACCAGCCCTCCAGTTGGCTGAATAGATTCCTCTAATAAAAGGACTGTTGAAGGTTTGAGTCATTGTTGTCTGAAATTCAGCAACAATGCATGCTGCTTTTAGCATTTCTGGCGGCAATCCATCATATCCCAGAGCCTTTCCTATTTGAGACTATTAGCTGCGCATTTGAGCTCCTCTGCAGAAATCTCTGCATTCAGTAAAATTGTATCATAGGTGAATAAGCCCCTGCCCCAATTTCAGTTTATCTCCCCAAATATCCCTTTGAAGTAGTTCATCCCGATTCCTAGTGAAATTTCATTCTTAGAGATTTTCTTTGCCCTGAAGTTTTTAACCACCTTCCATATTTTGGTACATTTCCTGTTGTAAATGAAAAGAAAATGCAAATTCTAGTATTTATGAAAGAAGGAAAACTGATTAAACATGAGCAATGGAAAAGAAAGAAATGAATATAAAGTGGTGCAAGATTGCACATACTTAGGAATTAAAATAGATGCAGGAGGTAAATGGGAGAAACAAAAGAGATCAGCTCTGGCAAAGGCAATGATGGCTGTTAGAAGAGCTTTTTTTTAAACTGCCAGAGATGGAGGTGAAATGATCGGAAAGAGTATAGAGCTCACTGGTTGAAGCTCAAATGTTGTATGGTATTGAAAATGGGTGGGAAGTTGTGGACCTAGTACAGGGGATGTTTTATGATGAAGTTCTCAGGTTACCAATAGCAATGGTTCATGAAGTGGCTCAAACCAAAATGGGACAAGTAACAAGAAAAGGATTGATTATGCAGAGAGACTTAAAATACTGGTACAGATTCCTGAATTTTGATGAAGAAAATTTGTTAAAACAATGTTTAAAATACCAAGAACCTAGTTTACAAAGTACAGGCTGGATAAGGGAAGTAAGAAATAATTTAGAAGATTGTGCTATGGTAGAGGTTTGGTGAAAAAGAGAACAAACAATAAAGATTTTTAGAAGATGATTCAAAGATATTGAGAGATACAAAAATTATTTAATCAGAAAACTGAGAAGAGGTCATTGGTATTTTATGTCACAATGAAAAATTATTGGGTAAGAGAGAAGTATATAGACAACACCAATATGGAAGAAAGAGGGGAGGATAGCATGGTTAAGAGCAGGAGAATGGATGCTAAAAGGGCAACAAAATGGCTATCTGCAAGGTGAATGTCCATTATGTGGGAGAAGAGAAAATATACAGCACATATTGGAATGGTGGGAAACAAAGATTTGAAGAAAAGAAAGTGTATGGTATAGAATGAATAGAAATAGTGATCCAAATAAAATTTTAGAACATGGGGCAATATTTAGAGCTGCATGAGGGGTCCCAGGTTCGATTCCTGGCTGGGAGGTGGGAATGTTGCTCTAACCAAGATTATTCCCTATGCTCCCTAGAATCTGGAATGTGCGTGCGTGGGTGCGTGCGTGCATGTGTGTGTGTGTGTGTGTGTGTGTGCGCGCATGATTTTTTTAATGATTAAAAACTAAAAAAGTGCAAGAAACCCAATGACAACAGAGTATGAGTTAACACCCATTGCCAATAGACAATAAGTTCCAAATAAAAGACTGCTGATAAGACCAATTTAGTTAAAGGTGGGGTATAAATAGAACTTAAAAAAGAAATTTAGAGAAAGTAAAAACCAATGGAAATGAATTGTTAAAAGAGGAAAGGCACCATAATGTAAGAATATTGTAACCATGCTTGCAGCACTACCTGCAGCCAGCCGATAGGTGCCTCCTGGCCTGATACCAGGGCTGGACAGAGTATGGCAATGGGCCATTGGAACAATAGCCAGCACAGAACAACAGGCAACATAAAATAAAAGCCTTTTTATGCACTGCTTACTTGTTCCAGAACTTTCATTTCAGCATGTTCTAGTAAGATCTTATTCTTGAAAGTTCTGTTTTGTATGCAAGGCCTATATAAGGGACTGATGTTGGCAGGACAAGTCAGTGTTGAGTTCAGTTGAGTTGAGTGCTGTTAGAAGTGACAAGTGGACAAGCAGTTTGATTGTGAGTTGTAATTTAGTAGTCAGTTGTGAGTCATGCAGTTCAGTTGTGATTTGATTTGAAGGATCAGTTGTCTTGTATTCCGAGTGCATGCCAAAGCGACTCAAGTGTAACATTTATGTTACATTGAATGCCTAGTGATAGATCAAGTGTGTATTTGCAGTAACTGGTGCTCTCATTTGTTACATTGGTGTCAGGAGTGGGATATAAAAGTCGAGATGGATGAAGTCCTACAAAAATTGTTGGCCAAAATAGAGAAGATGGAAATGGAAAAGAAATCCGGAATGGAGAAGTTCGAGACAAAAATGAAATCTGGGATGGAGAAGATGAACAAAATGTGCAGTGAGATAATGGCAATGAATTCTGCAATGGAGAAAATGCAGACAGAAATGTCCAAGATGAAGACAAAGCTATTGACTGAAACTGAAGAAAGACTGGCCGGCGTGGAGAAAGGTATGGAAGAGCTTGGTGGAAAGGCGAAAGACCCTGGCCAATGCGTTAACGTTCTAGAAGGAAGAGTTGATGGCAGCGCCAAGGAACTGAACACCATGGTGGAAGAAATGCTTAGCAGAGACTAAAAGTCTTGAAATTCAAGACTCAGGATGTGACACGACATCCACGAGCGTCGAGACAACCAAATACGACGGAACATCAACTTTCAAAGTCTTCTGCCAATAATTCACCGCTGTTGTCTCCCATAATCGGTGGTCAGCAGAGGAGGAAGCCGCACAGCTGATAGCCAGCTTGCAGGGATAGGCGTAGAAGTTTTGAATGCAATACCGATGTAGACGAAGTCCGGAGACATCTGGGAGGTTCGGGAACCATCGCTTTGTCTCAGCCTATTGTAGTCAACTCAAGTCAAACTGCATCACCAGTTGCTAGTCTTTAGTTCCCGAGGTCGTGGGTTCAAACCTGGCCGAGGACAATGGATTTTTTCGACCGTTAAAATCCTTAGCATGTCTTCCTTCGGAAGGGAAGTAAAGCCGGTGGTCCCGTGTCGTTGATTTACGGCACGTATAAGAACCTCAAGCCTGATAGAGGTCTCTGAACAAAATTTCCGGTCTTTCACATCCAATATAGAATGGGAGGCTAAGAACCACAATAGTTAAAGAGCGTCCATATATAAAACTCAATTTAGTTTAAAGCTGCAACAGCCAGAGGAGACGCTATAGGAGTTTACCCGGCAAATAAATAGCTAGCGAATAAAGCTCTGGTGAACTTTCCGTCCACTTACATGTCCCAGGAAGCTGCCTACTGCTTTGTCGATGGGATGTGCAACAAGAGATAATATCTGATGTTTGCCGATTACAAAGCCATCCACGAGGCGCTAACGGCCGCACCTTGAATGGAGGTGGCCAAGGTAACAGCGGCACCTACCTCGAAGACAGCAGCATTCATATGGCAGGGACAGAGGATCAACCCAAGGACGTCGACAAAGATTTTCAAGTGGTGTGTGGCCAGCCAGGACTGCCCACACCATGTCGACGAGCAGGCGGGAAACGAATAAGCACCGATGTGGCGAGGAACACGTCGGGGCCGTCTTCACCACCCCCTCGAGTGACGCTGCGTGCCTTGGGCAGAAGAATGGATTATATCCTCATCGCGGACTGCTGGATACAGGGAAGCCGTACCGAGTATTAGTCAACACAGGTGCAACCGTAACCGTAATCACATCTGACGCGGCGATGGGCTTGACGTCGAAAAAACGGAACCAGCCCTACTAACTAGTGGCGGCATCGAGCGATACCTTGCTTATGGAGAGGGAGGCTCTGCTGGAGTTGACTCTAGGGCGGAACATCGTAAGGTCATGGGTTTTCGTCGCGGGGGTGGCTGAAGATTTAATACTGGGACTGGATGTGCTCAGGAGCCATGACGATGATTGGCATCGCAGGAGCGTCCTAAGACTCGACCGAGATGAGGTGACGCACAATGAACTTCCGAGGATCTGCAGGATGATCATGACGGAGGACGTAGTTGTGCCCGCAAGCGAGGTGATGGTGAAGGCACGTATGGAAGGCCAGCGCTCAAGTAACCTGGTTTTGGATCGGAAGAGACTATTGGATTGACTATGCATCGCCAGAGCTTTGTTGCCTTACCAGGAGGAAGTGCCATTAGACTGCTGAATCCATCGGACACCGACCAGAACATACAGGTTGGAACGAAATTAGGGAAATGCGAGCCAGCTGAGAGTATACCGCCATGAGACAGGCCTGAGGACCGTCTCAAGATCTGGAGCTCCGGCTGGAAGACTTGCTGAAGAGGGTGGCTAACCATCTGACCACAGAACAACTGAAGAAGGTTCGCAATATCCTTAGGAAATACCAGTCTGTTTTCAATCAAGGGGGCGGCGATTACAGCCGCACCGACCGAGTACTCCACCAGCTCGACACGGAGACCCTCGGCCTATCCGTCAAACACCAAGATGTGTTCCTTTAATGAAGCAAGCAGAGGTATGAGACATGCTGGAGTACATGAGGTATAGGAGGTTTATTGATGAGTCCACAAGACCTTGGTGTTCCCTCTGTGGTGTTGGAGAAGGAGGACGAGCGTGGACTGTAGGAAGTTGAACGCTGTCACCCGAAAGGACTGTCTTCCCTTACCTCGGATTACGACACCCTAGACACTTGCTTGTGTCCAATGGTTCTCGATCTTGGATCTGAAATCGGGTATTGACAAGTGTCTCTGGACCTCAGAGACAAGGAAAAGACTGCATTCTCGACAATCCAAGGGCTTTGGCAGTTTACTGTTATGCTCTTTGGCCTCTGCAAAGCGCCAGCCACTTTCCAATCTATGATGAGGGGACCGACTTACGAGCCTGTCTGCTGTACTTGGATATCTCATTATTGGCAGCACATCTAGAAAATTTGACCAGGTTACTACAGAGACTGCAAGCAGCTAGCCTGAATCAGAATTCGAAAAACTGCTAACTCTTCTGCAAGAATATTAACTACTTGAACCAATAGTTTCACCAACGTGGTGACCACGGACCTGGAGAAGGCTCAGGCTGTGAGAGATTGGTCTCACCCTAAAGATAAACGAGAGTTGTGCAGCTTTCTGGGTCTATGCAGTTACCACCGCCGGTTCGTCAGAGGTTTCTCCAACATGGCGAAACCCTTCACTCTGAAGGATGAACACCGGCCTTACATGTGGACAGAGAAGATCACGGATGCCTTACAAGCGCTTAAGCCAGCACTCTGCAGTGTGCCTGGTTTTGGTTTTCCACAACCGAGCGACGATTTGATCGTGAACACCGTGGTATTGCAGGCATACTGTCCCAAGTCCATGATGGGCAGGAGCAGGTATAGCGTACTACAGCAAGATGCTCTCCAAGGCAGAAAAGAAGTACTGCGTTACCCGATGATGTCTTCCGTGGTCTAGGGGTACCATGCTAGTCTCTGGTTCCCAAGGTCGTGGTTTCAAACCCGGCGGAGGGTGATGGTTTTTTTTTTGACGTAAAAATCCTTAGCGTGGCTTCCTTCAGATAGGAAATAAAGCCGATGGTCCCATGTCGTAGATTTATGGCACATAAAAGAATCTCAAGCCTGATAAAGAGGCCTCCGAGCAAAATTTTCGATCTTTCATGCTCAATGTAGAAAGGGATGCTAAGAACCACAGCAGTTAAAGAGTTTCCATAAATAAAACTCAATTTATTTAGTTAACCGACAGGAGCATCTAGCAATTGTGAAGGTGCTGGAACACTTCCATAAGTACCTGCCATTCCACCTGAGGACTGGCCACTGTCCCCTCATCTGACTATTGAGCTTTAAGAACCTGGAGGTCCAGATGCTTCAGAAATATAACTTCACAACAGAACATTGGAGAGGAAGGAGCCACTTCAATGCGGCTGCCATGTCAAGAACATCCTGTCTGGTCAGTGCACTAGGGTGGAGGAGTATGCCACAGCTAGATTTCATCGGTGACTGCAGATGGATGGGATAGCGCAGACCTAAGGAGAAAGCAGCTAGCGGACAGCGACTTGGAACCACTTCTGAGAGAGGTGGAGGCAGCTGGGAGGACATTGCACCCATGAGTAGTGTGTATAAGTCCTAATGGACTCAATGGGTCTCACTGAAGACCAAGGAAGATGTCTTGTTCAGAGTATGGTAGTCACCTGACAGGAAGACTTGGAGAGAGCAATAGATCCTTCCTCAAAGTAATGTGCCAGAAGTCCTGGAGGAAGTACATATTGGGCTTTGGGAAGATATCTTGGATCCAACTGAATGGTTGACAAACTTGGACAAAGGTTGGTGGAGACTATGGACAGGCGCCGAGAGGTGGTGCCTTCACTGTCATGTGTGTGTGGCAAGCCGGGTTCGCATGCAGTAGTACAACGTGAGTGCATCATTTGAAAGTGTCGCCATCGGTATAGCTGTATTGTTCTCTGTGTCTGACATGTATTTGTTGGTGGTCATGAATTACTTAACCAAGTCCTGCCATTCCTAAGCAGGAGGTCGAGACAATTGCGGACTGCCATGAAAGAAATGTTTTGCTGATTTGGTGTACCATTAGAGCTACACAGGAATCAGGGCAAAAACTTCTAATCGAACCTGATGAGGGATGCACTGGAGAGATTTCGAGTGCACAAGATGCGTACAACACCTCTCCACCTGCAGTTAAACAGCATGGTCAAGCAGTACATCAAGAGTCTAGAAGAGCACCTAAAAAGATCGTGGACAATCTCCAGAGAGAATAGGATCTTAGGGTGCCATTTTTCATGCTGGCCTACCACTCACAGACTCATGACACCACTGGGCGACACCAGTCAGCTTAGACATTGGCAGGGAGCTGCATCTTCCATGCGACCTGATGTTTGGGACCCCTTCCATGGGGTAAAACAGCCAGCAATTGACTACGTGCAGAATGCTATGGACCATCTTCACAACGTGCATGAGATTGCCCGTCAACATATCCAAATAGCGTGTGACTAGATGAAGACCCATTACGACCACCAGACTAATAGCCAAGGTTTCCAGCAAGGTGATTTGGTGTGGCTGAATCCCCTATCCAGACCAACGAGCATTTGTCCCAAGCTCCAACAACCATGGCAAGGACTGTACCACGTGGTGAAGAGGATCAATGATGCAGTCTACCACAGGCAGAGGCTGCCCCAAAAGAAGATGCTGTTGCACAACTAGACTGTCTATTCCTTATGACAGTTGCTGGTTGGGAGAGAGCATGCACAGTGCTAACTGCAGCCAGCTGATAAATGCCTCCTGGCCCGATACCTGGGTGGTGCCTGCAATGGGTTGTCAGAACAATAGGTGCCTGGAATAAAACCTTCTTTATGTGCCACTTACTTGTTCATTTTGGCATGTTCTAGTAGGATCTAAATTTTGTATACGAGCCTACATAAGGAACTGCTGTCACCAGGATGAGTCCGTGTTGAGTTCAGTTGAGGTGAGTATTGTTAGAAGTGAAGAGTGCTGTTTAATTGATAGCTGTACCTCAGTAGTCAGTTGATTTGATTTGACAGATCAGTTGTGCTGTATTCCGAGTGCATTCCAAAGTGACATGTCAAGAACATCCTGCCCGGTCAGTGCACTAGGGTAGAGGAGTGTGCCAAAGCATTTGTGTTATGTTGAGTGCCTAGTAATAAATAAGGTGTGTTTTCACAGCAACTAGTGTTCTCATTTATTACAGTGTAAATATAAAAATTAAAGAACATTAAAATAATATGTGATTGTTACTTATGTGGACTGCCCATTTTAGTGGCCTGGGCATAATATAGTGGGCATTCAATACATGCATTAACTTAATACTTTAATAAACTTAATAATGATTTAATAATATTCAACAGGAGGAACATAACAGTAAACCTCCATATTATTTCTGTTTAGTGTATGCCTATATGAATATGTTCTTATTACACATTCATTCAATCTTTATGTTCCAATTCAGTGCACAATATGAAACCTAGTTTGATGTATCAGAATTATAAATAGCTTTTATTATAGACACATAAGTCACCATGGCCTTTGTTGGCTTATGGAGATAGCTGCGCCACATCATAACTGCTGATTATTATCTCCTGATAATTCACTAATCATATATTGAGATTCTTTGTCACAACATTTCAGAAGAGACTCATGAAGGTGAGTGAAGCGTTGGCAATTAGCTGCAATATGGCTCAGCCTCCTCAAAATCTCAACACACTGAACTGATGAGCTTTCATTAACCTCAGAATGTTTCATCATGCAGTAAAATATAGCATAACAACATAAAATTGTATTGTATTCACTTCTTCAACATAATAATGGCACTTTTATGATACAGGTACAATTATGAAATAAAACTATATTTCTTACAAATACTTATTTTTCTTTAGTTTTAATCACAGTGAATTGCGCTTACCTAAACATTTCTCTGACAAGCTTTGGTGTTTCTATTTGTGATTCCTCTGCCCACCTTACCACAGTTTTGATTAAAACCTTTCTGAAGACCTCTAAAATATACAAACAATGGGAGTTAGAGTATATAGTATTAATATCTTCTTAGTTTATTACAGTTTAATGATTACAAGATTTCATGGTTCATGTCTTGGCCTTGACAATGAATTTTTAAAACCTTAATCAACTTTCCAATGTTAGCCCACATACAGCCAGGATGAAAGAACAATCAATGAAACCAATCTTGAAAAGATTCAAGAAAAAGCTTAGGTTATGGAATACAAACCTTCAGGTGATTTTTTAGGTGATTCTGGTTCTTCCTTAGGCTCTTCTTCCAGTTCTTTCACAGCATGAATGAAATTCAATACACGTTTGATAGGATTTGGTCTAGTTAACTCCAATGCAGAATCCTGGTACACAAAAATAATTTCTTTTGATGTTATATATTTTCCATTCATACAATAGTACAATGCAATAACAGTACATACATATAATCAATCTTAGTATTTGAGAGTTAAAAATATTTCCTTAGTCAATGGATATCAAAATTCCTAAATTTTGAAAGAGCCATGAAAGCAAAATAATCCAAAAATAAATCTAAATGATCAGATTCAACCCATTGAAACATGTGGACTATAACAAAAATCTTATGTGTTACTTCACATGACTTTCACTTCCCACTGTGAATTTTTTCTTATATAGCTGTTACAAACTATTCTTGTTCTTGAAGTTAAATTGTCTGGGTTCTATCAGATAGTGGATGAAGAAAATGGTTGAACTGATGCTCAAATGAGCCAGGAATCCCTATAGCTTAGTGTTACCTGAAATTCATCATCTTGGGACAAGGGAAAATCCCAGAAGAAAACCAAGGTAACTGACCCTAACCAAAAATCAAACTCAGGACCTCTTGAATGTGAGGCAGACATGCAGGTGAGTTACAAACTATTCTTAAGCAAGATTATTTTTCTATCTGCTTCATCTTGTTCAAGATAAACATTTGCAGAAACAGTTTCATTACTCATTTTGTTGTAGGTACAAGGTGGATAGCAGAAACTGCATTGATAGTCAGGTGTTTAAAAGTGGTTTTAAAATTTCATGCACTTTCCATTACATCATGAGAAACAAGTGAATAATGACAGGAGTTTAAAAAAGTTACACAGTATTGACAATTGAAACCAATATTAGCGGAAATGGATGATGTCAAAAAAAAAATATATATATTTGCAATAAATTATGTGTTTCAAAGAGATCCACATTTTTTGTGTAATATGTTTTTGCCTATCTCTTAATGCTTCTAGTTGTTTACCAGTACCAAAGCTCCTCCCAGATAAAGTGGACTTCGCAGGCCTTTCAAAAAATTAAAGTTACACATTTTATTTTTCATGCAAATATCTTAAATACATGGTATTTTAATCAAAATCGTTAGCCATGTTTTATAAAATAAAAAAAATTTAAAACTATTCCATGTAAAGGGTAGTTTGGTTTGGAGGGATTTACTGTTACTATATCATCAAGAGTCACACCATGAATGTCTTAGATTTTGTATTTTATGTAACTTTGCCAAATGGCAGGGGCAGATGCAATAGTTAGCATTTTGGAAGACTCTTCAGTGACAGGAATAAGCAAAATGCTATTTGATATTTATTTATTCCTCCTAACCTCTCGAGTTTTACAAACAATTTGTTGAACACCACAAATTGGTACTGAGGGATATTGGATTGAGGATTAACCATTTGACTATATTCTGCATTTATATAAATATTGCCATTGGGTTTCTGGACAGTAACTATGGGAGTTGCCCATAGGACTCTGCTGATACTTTCTTTCCTCTCCAATCTTTCTAATCCATTTTCCACTCCTGAGAGTAGTGTTAAGTTCACTTGAATACTGGATGAACATTTCTTTTGAAGTCAATATTGTACACTAAATCTTTGATAGGTTGAATGCTTTCACGAAACAAAGCTTTCATAGCTATGTAGCAACTTGTTTATTTCTGAATGACTAGTAAATACTGTGACTTTATCCAGTTTTTACTGTCACTTCACTAATGCATTCTAGTTAATTTTTCCTATCACTTCAATTTTCTTCATGACATAGTCTCTTCCTCTTTCCACTCACTCACTGGGGAGTCAAACACAAGACCTCTCTAATCTCTCATAGTAACAGCACTCACTATTTCACAATTATTGTCACAACCTCACTTGGAGAATGTACTTTATGTTGCACCAAAAATGCACCCATTAACTCACTTATTAACTTACTTGTGAGAATGCTCTCTTACATAGCCGCTGGTATTTTCCACAGAATTCTACAATGTTCGAGAGGCCGGGAGAAGGGAAACCTCCAGAAAATTCAAATTATCTCTTGATAGTATTTCTGGGGTTTACGAATGGTGAGAGCGCTACTTAACTCTCTGTTTCTCCTCCACAGCTGGTCAGTCGGTCACTGCCATCTAATTGATAGCTCAGCACGTAGCTACGTCATATAGCTCCCTCCATGCAGCAAGGCAATCAAGAGGAACTACCATCAACTTTCTTGAGGGCTGATGCTGAATGCAGTATATCGCATTGTTGATGTGGGTGATTACCTTATATGGGCCAACCCAGGAACATTGCAGCTTCAGCGACCACCCTTTAGTCCTCATGGGACAATAGAGCCATACTCCTGGAACCTGGCACTGTTTGCTGGATGGTTATAGCGTGGCTTCATCCGGTCACTTCCCAGCATCCCTGGCGAGATAGTTAGAGTCTTTTAGCACCCCAACATAACCTGCTATCAGCTGGACAGCATCAGGAGGCACGCTGAACAACAGATCACATGGTAGCCATAGCTCTTGTCCAAATACCATGTTGACCAGTGCCATGGCAGTGGATTATGTACTGATGCTCGATAGGCCAGGAGGAATAATGGCACATACACATCCCAATCTCACTGATGGTTGGATACAACTCTCCGGAGTGCTCCTTGACCATCTTAATATAACGCTCCATCTGACTGTGGATGAAGGGAGTAGTACAGGTCTTGTGTATCCTGAGGTATTGGAGCAGCTGTAACATAAGCATCCCCTGTATAATGTGGAAATCCTGGGGTATCCCAAACCAGCAGAAGTTGTTCAGCACTGCATTAGCCATGATCGAAGTCTCTAGATTGGGAATCATGTAAACCTCCGGCCACTTGGTGAAATAGTCCAGAGCCAATAGCGGGTAATGATTTCTCTACTTTGTCATTGGGAAGGGCCTGTCGCACCAATGGCAATTCTTTCGGATGGTGCTCAGCTGAGCCCAGCAGGCCTCTGTCCTTCCAAACTACAAAAAGCCCAACAGCCAAGTTAAACCAGAATGGTTCATTAAGTACTTGTGGAAGTGCTTAAGGGTCTCTGTAGTAGTCAGCATCTCTTGTCTTGTCATGCAGTAATTTTATTTCATTTTGGATAGGGTTTTATTAAAGCAGGCCAGTACTCTCTCTTCTCCATTCTGCTGCTGCAAAGGATATGCCCAATGCCAATCTCACTAGCATCCATGGGGTGGGGTACCCAAGTACCGGGGGCATATACAGCGCATTCTTCAAGGTCTGGAAACCTGCCTCAGCTTGGTCAGACCACCACTGGAAGGCTTGTCGTTCCTCTGTCAGCATTTTGGCGATTTTTGCATACCCCACCATGAGTTTCCAGGAGCCATCGTAGTTCTTGTTTATTCCTTGGCCTTGATGTGTCCCAGTTAATGCACTTCCTTTGTAAACAGCTGACACTTTGCTCAGTTGATCTGGTCTATAACAATGATGTTACAGAGGTAAAGAGGCAAGTGATGCCCCTCATCACAGACTCCATGCTGCGGGGGTGTTACAGTCCGAAAGGCATTACCATGAACTATGCTCAGTAGAAACTGTGGTTTTCTTCTTGTCATCGGTTCAATGTATCAAAATTCAGAAACATCATTGTATTTATTAAATTGAATTCCTCTGGTAACTTAAGGATTTTGCTGTGCTGATGTCTGCTGTTGCATTTGGATGGCTCTAAGAAGATCCTTCACCATTTGCTGCAAAGCTGTGACTTCCATATTAACAATTTACTTGTGATCTATTATGTAAAGCTGCATAGTTACAGACAGCGCCAATGTTAAATACTGCACACTTTTTCTTAAAACAGTTACAGATATTAAAATAAACATCTGTCTGGTAAGTAGATCTTCTTTTTTTATAACAAAACACAACTTAATGAGGTAATACATAGAAACAAAGAGGTTCATGATCATTAACCAAGCATGTCTAAAGCATTTTCCTGCTGAGTGATTTATAGCAGAGTGCATAAGTGGTGGACATTATTCTGCAAATAATATAACTGATAAGAAAGAGTCTTCTTAAAATTCATCATGCCAAAGAAAGCTGTTTCTGTAAATTCAGTGAATGCATTATTATTGCTTACAATATTATATCCATTTAAAAATGTTTTTTTTTACTGGCTGGTGTTAGTACATTTATTTTTACATAGATTTTTTCATTGTTTTCCCTTTGTTTGTGATAATTACTCTTCTTTAAGTTAATATTATTATTTAATAATAGTAGTACTGTACAATTACTACACCACCAAGAAAATCAGCAGTGGTAGTTTTTAAATTAGTAGCAGGCCACAATGCCCTCAAAACCATTTACACACAATTTATGTAGTAGAATCTCCTATATGACGTTTCTGTGAATTCAGATAAGATAAGAGCAAGACCACCTAATTTTGCTACCCAGCCTTTCATTAAAATACTGGAGTGCAAGACAGCGAATGACTCATTGCAAATGGCTAAAGATTAGAAACCAACCAACATTTGCTTTTATATGGGATTAAATGTAATTATGGTAGTGCATTGCACCACATTTAAGGCCCCCTCTAATCAGAGCATCTGATTCAAACCCTAGAGGTTAGTCACAAGAATATTTACATAGAAGAATGTGTAATAGGAGTAAAAGGTAATTTGTTTGGAAATCAAAATATCACCATTAACAAAAATGATTAAACAGATTCTCTTAGGCATTTCTGACAAACAATTTCCTGTTTCATATAAAGCTACTATCTGTAAGAAGAAACATGAATAAGAAGTAATAATGCAGAGGTAAAACAATTTCAAAAGAAATAAGAAGAATACTGACTGGAAACAACTGCGGATGATATGGTATACTACAGTATTTTATAATTGTATAGATATATCTTACATCTGATTCTTCTGGTTCTTGTAGTGCCATCAGAGAAACATATGCCATTAGTCTGTCATGGAAGCCTTTCAATAGCTCTATCAGTTCTTCACCACAGGGACAATTCTCCCTGTCCTCATCCTCCATATTCTTAAAACCCAAGATCGCATTCATCTGTAAAAAAAAGTTACATATTATTGACAGCACTGGGACAAAAATGTTTAATAAAATGATGTAACTAAACACATCTATGTTAATAAATTACCACTGGAAATCAAATCTGTAGTTGATGTTTCTAAACAGCAATTCAAAAGGAAATTGAGGGTGTATCTAATAAACAAATGTCTGTATGATTTAAAGGATTTGTAAAGATGTAATTGTTTTGACATGTCCAAAATCAGATGTATGATAAACTGGATGAAATAAATTATTATTATTATTATTATTATTATTATTATTATTATTATTATTATTATTATTATTATATACTTATTTTAATTACTATACTCAGAAGCAACAAATCTGAATCCATTACACAAAAATCACTTACAATAACTTCTCGTACACGAAGAAGACATGCATGTATATAGTATTTTTAAGTGTTTAGAAATTCTGGCAATTACAATGAATACAACTCCTATTGTGCTTTTATACAAAGCTAGACTATTATTAATATTATGAATGTATTTTAATGCACGGCATGATCTGCTTTAGCCAGTGGGAAATGCTTCAAAACTGCTTTTAAAAATACCAGTGTAAAAAGTTTGTTATTTTGTACATCAGAATAGGATACATGAGAGCCCTAGTTTTCTGGTGAATAAAAAAATTGTAAAATGAGTTTAAAAATATTATATACAATGCTTAGAGTGACAAACAAAAAAATGCAAAAGAGTACTATTTCACAAATAATGAGAAAGCCATTTCAATCAGCAACAGCAAATTTTCAAATATTATTTCTGGTAATTCCCCAGAAGAGGTTCTCTGAGGTAGGATAGGAGCATGGTTTTGGTTTGCATAGGTCTGCATTCACTGTAAAAAGGGTTATCTGCAATTTCTATATATTTTCAAAATATGTGGATGCAAATTATAAGAAATTGATTGCACTTGTAAATGTCAGAACATCTGTGGAACTATTTTCTCACATGTATTCCTTACTTTCAATTGGAAAGTTCACCTTCACTTGTAACTTGCATGCAGGATAACAAAATTATAAATTTTAAAGCTGCAGAAAAGTTAAGAAGCTTCTAAAATTAATTATTAGTCTGTAAAAAACCTTAAAAGTACATATCAAATATGTGCAACTCTTCTTGCATTTTCATAACATGGAGGTTCATATTTAAAATTCTTATTGTTTCCAGAGGGCCTAAATTTGAATCTCTACTGTATCAAGCTGCCTGAATAATGTCTTCTTCAAATTTTTGTTCTTACCCTGAAGAAAACAAATTTATTTATTTTGACCTTCATTCAGATGTATCAGCCTCAATGGGAATTATCATTTTCCAGAAGCACCAATTGTATTGTTCAAGTTGTGTAGTCCTGAAAAGTTTTGTCATAATTTTTGCTTATACACACATATTGACAGCTCCTCGAAGTATCATCTGCTCACATCATTTGTTTGGAAATCATACACCTGACAAAAACCTATTCTCAAATACTTCAACAGAAAGCAGTGACCACTTTTTATGTAATTGATGATACCTTTGGAGCAACTGGCCTGGAATTTTATGCCTAGAACTGAGGTTATTCATGCACAAATTACTCATGAATGACAAAAGCAGAATGTAGGAATTCTTGTTCAAATGAACCACGAAAGTACATATAGGTATCTGATTTAGCCACTGATATTTTTACAGCCACAGCTGGAAGCTGAAATTGAGTTTTATTCATGGACGCTCTTTAACCTCTATGGTTTTTAGAATCCCATTCTACACTGGGCGTGAAAGACTGGAAATTTTGCTCACAGGTCTCTTTAGCATGCTTGAGGTTCTTTTGCATGCTGTAAATCTATGACAAGGGGCTGCCAGCTTTTTTTCCCTTGTGAAGGAGCCATAGCTGAGCTGTGCTGCCAAGTTCCAATGAGAGAATGCAATGAAGTGACAGTGACAACTATGTCAGAAAATTAAACAATAATGGATGTATGAGGTATAAGTGTGAGAAGGTGTGCCTTAAATACAGCCTCAGCAGTGCCAATATTTGGCGAAACATTAAATGAAAGAGCCATTGTTTGACTGAATGTGCAGCACATTTATAAGTGATTGATTAGCTGAAATTCTGAAAGTCTATAGGAGAAAGGAACAAAAACACAATAAATAATGTTATTTTATACACATATACAGAGTTGAGACTGTAAAATATCTCCAAAAGTTCCTTGATATTATGGGGAAAAGTAAATGCCATTGGAGGACATTGTGATGGTCATTTTAGGGTACATTTAAATTGAGCTGTCTGTCTTAATATTTTGAACCTCTACTGGTGTACAACAGTCCCTGCTTTATGGAGGAAAGCCACGTAGTCCATCAAGTCAAATAGATAGCTATCATGCAATTTCCCTAACAGGTATCCTAGAGAAGACTTTTTTATCTTCTTGCTTGGTGCCTTGAAAGTAAAATCTCCTAACTCCAGAACAAATGGGTTTCAGGAATCTCCAATCAACTTCTTTGAGTCAGGAAATCAAAGATAGTTTGAAACAACAAGAAGCACTTCTTTCAGAGTTTGCAAACTTCAAAGTTGTCTATGACTCTCTGACCAGATTCAGAATGTTGGTTGTATAGGTGCTGAAACTGTAAATAGCATATACAGGATATACAGAAGTAGAAATGAAATGCTAGTCACAAAATTTTAAATACTTACACTCAAGTAAAAATGCAAACATAGTCTTAGACAACGGGAATGGGGATTGAATAAGATAAAAAAAAAAAAAGAGGAGAGAAACAGAAATAATATAAAAAAATTTGTAATGTGATACATTCACATGACCTTCTCAACCCTCTATCTTTATTAGTGGGTATACAAATTATCCTTACTAATGCTTATTTTTCCATCTACTACATTTTAATCCAAATAAATCTTTGCAAAATGGTTACATTACACATTTCATTATAGATACAAAGTTACAGTGATAGTCAAATGTTTAAGAACTGAATGCTATATGCTGGCCTTAAAATTCTATACTGTTTCCATGGAATCATGAGAAACAATTGAAAATCAATGGGACTTTAAAAGAATGACAAGTATTGAACAATTCAAACCTTTAATAATGGATATCTCAGGAATGGCTTATACCACAAAAAAAGCTTATTTTAAATAAATTGTGTGTTTTAAAGAGATCTACATCTATCACTTAATGTTTACCAGTTGTACAAAATTCCTTCTAAATGAAGAGGAATTTCTAAGCTATTCCCAGAAAATTCAAGATATACATTTTATTTTCATTTAAATATATTTCATGTACCATGGTATTTTAATCAAAATTGTTTGAGCCATTTTTTAGAAAATAAAAATTATCAAAAAGTGCTACATATAAAAGGTAGTTGGGGTGGGGGAGTTTCTTGAAAATCTTCATTTCACATCCCTGGAAGATACTGAACTTAAATACCAAGCTTGGTACCTATCCGACTTTTCGTTTTTGAGTTATGCTGTTCACAGACAGACACCACATAGACATGTCTCCAAAAGTGGTTTATTTGGATTCAGGGGCCTCAAAACATGTATTTCCAAAGAAATCTCCATATCAGATTTTTGGGTGGAATGCAATACCTTCTTTACCTACTATGTACATGGTAGAGAAAGTAATTAGAAAACTGTAACAATACAACTAAAGGTGCATGGTATATCATAAATGAGGCTGGGAAAAAATATGTAACCATTTTAATTCATACTTATATTAAAATAAACACCAAACTAAAATAGTTACATGTAACATCTTAAATGAATACTTTTTAAAGTGCTCCACTGATAAAAATTGTTAATAGGTAAAGTGGAAATGGTATAATAAATAACAAGTAAATGAAACATAGCATTACAAGTGTAACTAGATGATTGTCTCATATTATGTTATTTACTTCACTGTGTACAACTTGTATCATGTTTATACATACTTCAGTATTAACAAATTAGGTTCTAAAATAAGTAATGCTAAAATAGTAGAATTTACAGTATTCCACTGATGAAGTGAACATCAGCCAATTGCTAAAGCATTTAATGTATTGATGAAAGTGATATGTCTTTGTTTAACAATTAAAACAGAAGCACCACAAACAGTGAAGTTTTCTTCATGTTGAATTAGGAATGAGTCACACTATTTTTATACAAAACCTTCACAGTTAATAAAACTGGAACTTTTTGAGGGCATTCATCATCATCAGCAGTTTGGTGACTGAAGCATGTTCCTGCTTCCTTCCTCTTCTCCTGACTGATTTGGATCCTACTGCTATCTACCAGTGGAGTGACAAAACTCTAACAACCTACTCTTTGGCGGGATTTCAAAATTAACAACATTTTCTTCATTCTTGACAATGAATATTTTCTCTCAAATAGTTGGTTCTAGCAATGAAGAAACTGGCTTTAACAATGTTATGGTTTGACCAATGTTGTGGTTCTCAGCTAAAGTGGTGTGATTCAGCAGATTTGTCTGTTATTTTCTGTTTTATATTTCTCCAATATTCTTTCAACCTGATTCTCAAATTTCCCTTGGTTTTGTCTATGTGAAATTTTTCATAATCTTTACAGTTGTTCTGGTAGATTCCGGATTTGAGTGAATCTGCCATTGTGTTTTTCAATGGTTTGTTCAGCAAATTGTTCAGGCTGTATCTGTTTTGAGGAGCTAATCAGATGCTAAACTTATTGAATATTTTCTGAATACCCGTGGATGATAAGTGAACTTTTTATATTTCCAGTTACTGTCACTGATTGTCTAAAGAGTAGTTGTATAGGTTATTTCTTTGAGTTTACTGCTCTGCTTGAACATCTTAAATATTGAACCTGATTTGAAGCCATTTGCCACTGTAATTTCCAGTATGTGTTGGCATTCTTTTGAATATTCTTCTCTGCTTAGAGGGATGTAGTTTAACCTGTGGATTAGACTTTTGAAAACTGTAAGCAGGTGTGAAATTGGATCGCATTCATTCTGTTTAATATAATTATCTGCTTGTGTTGATTTTCTGTGGTATTCCAAATGTAAATTTCTCCTGATCTCTGATTATTTTGAGGTCCAAAAAGGGTAAGGTATAATTTTCATCCATTTCCATCGTGAATTTTAAACATGCATCCTGAAATTTAGTAGTTTCAGAATGTCTTCCTTGGGCTTATCTGGTATGATTGCAAAGATATCGTATTATCTGAGTCAAAATTTGAAGATGTGGGGAAAGGCTTTTACTACGTGTATTTCTAAGTGGCTCATGTATAAATCTGCTGGGATGAGTGACAGAGGGCTTCCCTGGCTAGATCTTGTGTTTGGGAGAAAATATTCGTAGTCAAGAATGAAGAAAACATTGTAAATTTTGAAATCCTGCCAATGAATTAGTTGTTAGAGCTTTATCACTCCACTGGTAGATGGCAGCAGGATCCAACCCAGTCAGGAGAGGAGGAAGGAAGCAGGAAGATGCTTCAGTCACCAAACTGCTGAGGACAAATGCCCTTGAAAGCGTTCCACACGCACGCATGCACGCACGCATGCACGCACGCATGCACACACATACTACATATACACTACTTCATACATAGCCTTCTCCCTATTGGCTAAGCTATTCACGCTATAAATGCGTTTGTCTTTTTTTTTTTCCTTCTTTCTTTCTTTTTTAAAATCTTATTTCTTCTGTCATTTTTCTTTTCTTTATTTGTCTCCCATATTTTTCCTGGTTTATTATTACCATGTTTCCTCTGTTTTATTTTACTTTTTACCGATTATTGCTGCAATTTGTGTTGCACATATATACATGCAGAACACAGACATAAACACCCATGCCCATGGCAGGACTCAAACCCGTGACTCTCAGCTTGGCAGAATGTCAAAGCTATACGCTTCAGTGACCACGACTATGAGGACCAGCGCTCTTAGCATATGCAAATAGGAACAGAGGTTAGTAAATGAAAAAATCATTACATTCACAAATCAAGGTCAGAAGATGCATATGTACAATAGTAACACAGAATATTTAACTTACAATTATGGTAATGAGGCAACCCTTTCAACTTTGAAGTTAGATTCGGGAAATACTTTAACCCTGTCATGTATCTGTCGGCCTTTTATTGTTCTTAACTCACATCTTCACACACATTTCATGTTTCTTTAAGCTATCTTAGAGGGTAGATGCTGAAATTGTGCAACTTTGGATCTTGATTCACCACTGTTCAAATTTATGTACCGTTGTTTGAGTTTAGCAGTCTGTGCATATTACTAAACAGTGTGCATTAAATGTTATTTACACCGCAATATATAAAACGTCGTGCACCTATAATCATATGAGAACAAGTATCATAAATGCAATGCATGCAGCTTTGTTGCTGGAGTACTAAGTTACCAGTCATCTGTATTCAAAGTAATAAGGGATGTGCTGTAATAAACAAATATGTATGTACTTGCAACACTGCTCGAGGATCAGGTTGCAATGGCCTTGGTTCAGGTAACTAGTTCTCGATTAGCAATACCAATGTTGTGCACAGATGTGAATGATGTCAGCCAGTTAATGTGATAACTAGTTGTATTCATTACCTTGGTAACCGTTATTGGTTAACTAGTTTCTTTGTATTCATTACTTTGGTAACTGTTACTGGGTAACTAGTTACCTTGTATCTGTTATTTTCATAACCATTACATTAAAGTAACCATTACAATGTAACTGATACGTTATTTTCTGCCCATTCCTATTAGATGCCAAAGTAAACTTCAACTTGGGAAGGTTAAACACACAAAAGTAAATATTTTGGAAACAACTAATATTATGTAAAACATTATTTGACATAAATTTTATATTTTAATGAGCTCTACATTTTTCTACAGTAAGCTTTTGTCTATCTCTTAACAGTCTCTCATTTATCTATAATTATTATATTGCAGTCATATAAAATGTAGACTATTTTCAGAATCATTTTTTCATCCAATATCTCACACATACAAAAGTGTAATCAAAAAGTCATTTTTGAACAAATAGAAAATAAAGAACAAACTTCCATACTGGATTTGTTCTGAGGGGAGGGGGAAAGGATTAGAACTGAATTAAAATTTTGGATATGCATGCTGGATGGCAGGCATGTACACACAAAGAGGCCTTTTTATAAAAGTGACTATTTCTTGAAGATTTAAGGACTCAAACATGTATTTCTGTTGTAATCCCAGTTCCTCTATAACTAAAAAAGCTGTTGGAGTGAATGATGCAAAAGTATGGTTCATTTGCTCAGAGTATGAGAGGCTACAGGAGCAAATATTATGCAGAAGCTAATCATGTATTGAAAAACACTAAACTCTTTTGGGTAAAGCCTGCAACTTATTATAACAAATAATAGACTGGTTAATGGTGTAAAAACATATTGTAATAAACTTTTATGAAAGTTTACTATCATCGTATTCATCATAGTTTACATCTCATATGTAGCTATTTGAAAAACAGAATTAAGCAACAGAGACTAATTTATTGCCTTACCTGCTCTCTTGGAGGACACCTAAACTCTCTTGTCTTCTTAGCTGCCACAGCAGAAGGAAGATCAGACTGCTTTATCTCAACATATCTTCTTAACTGATCCTGTTTTTACCATGAAAAAACAATAAGCAATTCTCTCAATTTAAAGGAAAATCCATATAGTTCTACTCTTATGATACTGATTGACAATTTTTTTCACTAGAATAACTATTTTAACCTCAAAATTGTTAAAATACATCATAATTACAATCACAATAAAAACTGATGCTGGTTAATCAGTTTATAATCACCTTCACATTTAGAAAATACACCAAATTCCTTCCTATACAAGGCCAACAAAATGATATGCGGTGCTATCAAACAAATTTTACAACTATCCAGTGGCACTCTACACTTGCCACAGAGGTCTCTCTCTCTTCTTTGTTCATCATGGGAGGCATTTCAACGTAAACCAAACTCAACCAGCCTCACATAAATGCTGTTTGTGATTACCACTCAACTTTACAACATGTGACACAAGATTTTTTCTATGTCCAATGTCTGTGGCATATTTTTTCGAAGTACAGCTTCACATCTTTTGGTGTAATATGTATTCACAATTATTTATTTGGATGATTTCTTGTTGGAAAACGTTTTATTAGCATAATTTAAGCATTATAATTATTTATTTATTTATTTAATGCACATGTGGTCATATAGAAGAATGCAGGGCAGCCAAATTCTCCATCTTATATCACTCAAAGCAATGTGGCCAACACTTTTTTTGTTACTAAATTACACTAACTATACAAGGTGTGATCAAAAAGGTTCTGGAATGATGTCATAAATACTACACAACAGTTTGTTTTGTCTAATCTGCACTGTCAGCCTCGAAGTAGTCTCCTTGGGAGTTGATACAGTTGTCCCAGCGCTTCTGCCACTAATGGAAGCACCTCTGGAAGTCTTCTTCTTTCAACATGTTCAGAGCCTTCTGTGATTCATGACAGATGACATCAATGTCCTCAAAACAGTGTCCTCAGAGCCGCATTTTAAGTCGTGGGAAAAGAAAAAAGTCTGTTGGTGCCAAATCTAGAGAATAGGCAGGATGGGGAATAGTATTCATCCTATTTTTATCCAAAAATTGACAAACAGAAAGGGCTTTGTGCGCAGGCACATTGTCATGATACAGGAACCAGTCACCACTCCTCCATTTCTCGGCTGTTTGTGTCGCACATTCTCCCTTAATCTTTGCAGCACTTGTTTGTAGAACACTTGATTCACTGTTTGACCCTGTGGCACAAATTCCTTATGTATAATGCCTTTAATGTCAAAAAACACAATCATCTTTGACTTCACTTTGGATCGAACTTGTCTGGCCTTTTTCGGGCGTGGAGATGAAGGACTCTTCCATTGTGAAGATTGTTGCTTCGTTTCTGGATTGTATCCATAAATCCATGTTTCATCACCAGTAATAATTTTCTCCATAAACTGTGGGTCATTTTGTAGCTGTTCTTTAAGATCTGTGCAGCCAATCACACGGCTTTCATTTTGGTCATTTGAAAGCAGGTGGGGCACGAACTTGGCGGCAATTCTTCTCATGTCCAAATTGTCTTTCAAAATGCTTTGAATACTTCTAAACGAGAGTAATAATGTGTCAGAAAGTTCACTTATTGTAATGTGCCTATCATTTAAGACCACTTCCCTCACCTGATTGATATTTTCATCAGTTTTACTAGAACAGGTCACCCTGAACGATCTGCATCTTTAACTGATGTTACACCACTTTTAAATTTCAAAAACCACTCAAATGCTTGAGTTTTGCCCACAACATCCTCCCCATAAGCTGTTCTTAACATTTCATAGGCCTCTGTTACAGTTTTACTGAGTTTAAAGCAAAATTTTATGTTCGTTCTTTGTTCTTCATAATCTGACATCTTTGCTACGTGGAAAATTCGCAGCACATGCAAAACACATGTTCACTTCAGAGCATCTACCTCGTCACTGCATGGTCACAGGAAATCAGATGACCTCTCATTTTTATCGGGAAGGAACACTGCATGTATAGTCTGGGTAAGAATTAAAAAAATCTCAGCATCAGCATTGTTATGAAGCCATTCCGGAAACTTTTTGATCACACCTCATACAATTATATACAGTGTTCCTAAATTATGCTGACTAGCTATATACACTAAACACTAACTCATTAATTTAACTATGCTTAGCACAAACTTTAACTATACCTAGTCACTACATTAAGGTTAGAACTGCCTAATGTCTTCCATTAGTTTCTGGAAAATGTCTTGGTGTCAGGATGTTACAAATACTGACAAATGTGAGCATTAGGTGTGTGTCATTGAGGTAAAACGACAGATCCGTCTTATTAATCAGATGAGCCATTTCTAAAAGTTTTATTATTTGCAAGAATATCTCCAAGAACATGCAAATCTTGCTTCTCACACTACAATAAATTCTACTTCACTGCATGACCATGATTGTAAAGCAATAAAACCTGAGAGAAAGCATGGTCTGGACTTTTCAAAAATGACTGGTTGCTAATTGCTTCCAGATTGTTGTGTACACATATGGGAATTTTTTTTCAGAGGTTGGCAATGGTTGTTAGAAATGAAGCATATGTTGGCTGGTATGCAAAAAGCAACAAAACTAATAGCCATTGGTCATTTCAGTCTGCTTGTACATGCGCATTGGAGAACCTTTGGACTTAGAAAACTTCTCGCATCTCTTGTATTACATGTTTGAAAGCATCTTCGAGATTATGACCACATTAAAATTGGTTGTCTTCAAAAACTTGAAGTAGATGATTTGATGAAATCAAAAAATACCATACAACTTCAGCAGCATATCAGAGAGAGAGAGAATTCATACAATGGTGCCCCTAACCCCAAAAAGGAAAGGGAATTGCACTCTTTTCTGAAGTACCCTCAGCAAATAAATGGTTTCTTACCAAGCATGATCTATCAAGTAGTGAATGGTATGATATGATCAAAATGAATGTCATGGTACCATCTATTTGGTCAATCCCAGGATGTTCTTCTAGCACTAGCCATTGTAGACATTCTGACGACTTTTAAACCCCTCCACATGTGCTAGGGAATTGTCCTCAGGGACAACTACTATGCATCAGGAGGCATGACAGTATAAGAACTTTGCTGGCAAATGGTCTATGCTCTAAGGGCTTGAAAGTACATGGAGAAGTGCATTGCATTGCTGATAAGAACAGCAACAGGCATGTAGACATCATCTGCATCAACAGAAAGAAAGAGGCAGATCCAATAATCAGGTTTGAACAGACAACTATAGAATCTGAAGAAGTTGATGCAGAAAACAAGAGTATGCATGAACCAGCAATCCCTTATTTTGTAGATAATTACCGTATTCAGAAAATAGTGAGTGGTCTCCTCTTTGGTGCATAGGGAACTATTGCAAAGCGTTTTGTTTCATGGCGGGGAAATATAAATTAGAAGTCCCAGACTGTCACAAAAACAACATCTTTATGAAAAACACATCATTTAAATGTATAACATGCCTGAATTTACATTACAATAAAGACAAAGGCTTTCTGAGTGGGATTGAAGAGCTCTAAGACACACTTAGTAACACTTAGGTATTTTTAAATATAGTATTGGTTTGTTTAACTTACTTTCATGTTTCATTAGTTATGCAATGCTTTCCTTTTGAGTACTTATGTACAGTCCTTAAATATAAATACAATGATTTGCTGCTATGAGACATTCTCTATCCAAGATAAGTCAGCTTAAGAAAAAGCCTCTGTAGTTGATGCACACAATGTACCTGCCATGGAGGGAAAGTGACATTCCTAGCCCCTCTCAAATCTGCATTCCCCTTCCTAGTTGGTCACATCTCTACTATACATGGATGACTAATGGTAGGGGCCATAATAATTATTGGGTTACAAAGTGCATTAAATGAAATACAGAAATTTTGTGAAGAAATGGGAATTACAAGTCAAAAGTTATGGTTTTTAAGAAAGGAAACAAATTAAGAAACGACAAAAAATGGTATTTGGATGGGAAAAAGCTGGAAGTGGTCAAGGAGTTTGATTACAAATGGAAGGATGAGCAATAATGGAGAATGGGAGGCTCATAGCAAGAAGGGAAGGGCTGCGATATCAGGAACAAGAATATTAAATACAAACTAGAAATGTCAACGGAGTGAGAATGTATGAGACATTAGTACAATCAAAAATGATATATGCAGTGTAAATCTGGGGGGTTCAGGTTTAGTACAAAAATGTAATGTTACACTCACATGACACTTTCTACTCACTTTTGTACAAACTATTCTTACAAATGCTTTTATCTACTCAATATTAATGGAGATAAACCTTTGCAGAAATTGTCCATATTTCTTTGTAGGTACAACAGAATTAGGGGAATGCAACAGGATTTAAGTGATAGTCAAATCTTTTAAGAGCAGGTCGATGTGTAATGCCTTTAAAATTCCATTCTCTTTGTATGACCAAGAGGGGAGGGAAAAAAAAAAGAATGGCTTTCCATTTGAGAAAAGTATAAGTATTTTAACATGCAAAGAAATAACAAGGAACATCTCAGAAGATTAACAACACAAAAAAGTGCATTTGACATAAATTCTATGCTTTAATGAGATCTGCATTATTGTGTAGTAAAATTTTGTCTATCCCTTATGGTTAAAAGTTATGTAAAAGTAATTCACAATGAAGAGGCTATTCCAGGAAATTCAAGAATATATATTTCATTTTCCATAAAAATATCTTGAACATATGGTATTTCAATAAAAATTGTTAAAAGACATTTTTGAAAAAATTAAAATTTTCCATCTAAAGGGTTTTATAGCAGGGGAATTTTCTTAAAAATCTTTGTGTCACATCCTTGGATGATTCTGAACTTAAATACCAAGTTTGGTTTTCAACCAACTTTTCATTTTTGCTTTACTGCCTGCATGCACCAACCCATCCACCTGGCCACCCTCACACACACACTGATCTTTTACTAAAATTTTTTTTTAGCTCAAAGACCTTCAAAACACATATTTCCAGTGAAATATTGACATTGAATTTTTCAATGGAATACATTACTTCTACTTACTATACATAGTAGAGGAAGTAAAAATAGACCATAATTACAGAATGTTTTGTAAAGAATTATTAGGATTACCAAAAGTAGCACCAAGGGAGGTAGTTTTAATAGGGCTAGGAACAACAAGTAGTAAAGGGATAATAAAATTATGGAAAGGATCATAAAATTTTGATTTAGATGTTTGATATAAGAAGAGGGAGAAATTTTAAAAATATGCATGAATCAGAGCAAAAGAGTTTGGCAAGCACAAATAGTTGGTGGCAGGAATACAGAAAACTATGGAGATAATAGGGATGGGAGACATATGGAAACTTGAAGAAAGAAACAAAAATGACATTAAGAAATTAGTAAGAAGCAGAATAGAAGACATAGAATGACAAGAGATATGGGGAAGTTTAGAAAATAAGAAATCATTAACCTTCTATACCTGTAGAATAAAAGGAATTGGGAGAGAAGGGTACATTGACCATTGCAATAGGTAGGAAAAAAAGCAGGGTTCACAGGATGAGAATAGGGTCAATGTCCTTAAGCGGGATAAGAGGCAGTGAAGAGAAATCTGTGAATTATGTGGAGAAGGGGAAAACATAGTACATTATCTGATACAATATAAAGAATTAATGCTATGGAGGCAGAAAGTGTGGGAGAAAAAGTGACACAAATTGGATGGAAAAATTATAGCCATAAAAATATTAACTGGGAAAGAGCAAAAGAGAATCAGCAACATGGGAGAATTGTTAAGGAATGCAAGAAAACTGGGACAAGAAAGTAAGGGATATAAGAGAAGGAGATCAATAAATAAAAGAGGGGGAGGAAACAATATAAAAGGTTAAGTTGAACAAAGAATCACCCAACAGAGCTAGAAGGCTGACGCACCATGCAAGCTGAGGTAGCTCATAAAGAATAACCAGATATTTTGTACATAGTTTATGCTAGGTATACAGGAAAAATTTGTACAGAGCGGTCGTTTTGTGGCCCAGCCACAATCCTGTATATGTGTGATTCGCTTACACTGCAGAGACCTGAGTAATGTTCCACTAGCAGTGTATGACTTGCTCAAGCTTTAAGACTCTCAATTTCTGCCTTGTGTTAGTGCTGTAAAGACTAAACTTTGTTCATTGTGCATCTCAAAAGTGAAAGCCTTTTCAAACACCTACTGTGTGGATGAATTACTTTAGAGAATTCTTATTATTGTTGCTGCTGCTCTTGTCTTGTCCACTGAACAACTACCAAAACATTCATACTTGAAGAAAGAATTTTTATGTAGGAACTGAACCATGTAGATAATTTCCTGGTATTCCAACTGTCAGTTATCCAGTGAATAATGCGATTGCTAAATGACAAATTTAAGAAGCAAAAAATATATTTTTTACTGAAATTGGTGCAACACTCTCTGTTGCACAGAAAAAGGGTTTTTCATACAGGTGGTAAACTTTTTATAATTGATTGATTGTTGATGATGTTGAGAAACACTACCTCAGTGTAGATGGACACCACTTTCACTCATAATGCATGTTACTGTTACTCATGAGAATGAAACTTCCTGTAGTAGACTACAAGCATCTAGGCTGTATACCACTCTGTATAAAAAGGTATTAAAATAAAAATTCCTATGCTAATGATGGTAACTGCCAGTACAGAAATGGTTTCACCTAGATATTCTGTAGATGACAATCATCTCTTAATAAAAGAAGGCAACAAAGAATAAACCCATAAGCAGAAGAAAGGAGTTTTTAGCATTTCAAAACTGCTGGGGTTAAAATACAAGCATACAACAGCGAATATATTTTATATAACCTGTACACTTCAATGAGAGTTACAATTTTAAGTTTTTGGCAATCTTAGTTATATAAAATTTAAGAAAAATGAATTCTTCATTGGCTATTTACCTAGGAGATTCTAATAAAAATCATTAAAGCAGTATTTGAAAAAAATAAAAATTGCTTATATAAAAGGCCAAAAAGCTCTTTGTCTAGCATCCTTAAGAGATACTAAACTTATGTACAAAATTTGATAATTTTCTGAATTTTCATTTTTGAGTAATTAGTAATGGAGCATGCTGCAAAGAAAATGAACTTTAACACACAAATAGTCAAAAAGGTCTACAATTAAGCAAACAAATTAACAGATAATTAAATAAGGGGTATTGGGTTAAGGAGGTCTAAAACATTTGTTTCCAACAAAGTTACTACAGTAATTGTTTTAGTTAAATGCAGCTTTACCTGAGGAGGAGAGAAATAAATAGGAAAATATACTGTACTTACAGTTTGTAAGTCACTAACAAAATCATGACTGAAAGCAATTATGGACTCCACTCTGTGTCTAAGCTGTATATCACAGAGATGTTGCAATAAGTAACACATTTGTAATTTTGCTCCTTCTGCCATTTTCATATTCAGCAAACCTTTCCTGTGTTCATCTTTTCCATCTGAAAATGTATAAAGACCTTTGCTTTAAATTGTATAGAAACAAAATCTAATGTGTTACATTCATATGACTTTTTCTACCCTCTGTGGCTTATTAATGGATACACAAATTATTTTAATGAATGTTTATCTTCCTATCTACTTCATTTAATTGAGATAAACCTTTCTGAAAATAGATGTATTACACATTTTGTTATAAATAAAATGGGAATAGCGATACTCAAATATTTTAAAACTAGACACTATGTGCTGACCTTAAAATACCATAATGAGAGACAGCTGAAAATCAAAATGACTTAATATTGAACAATTTGAACCATTAATAATGGAAATGGCTGATGGTACAAAAAAAGTTAAGTGGAATAAATTGTGTGTTTTAAAGAGATGTACATTTTTTGTTTGTCCATCACTTAACGTTTACCAATTATATAGAATTCCTTCTAAATGAATGACTTCACACAATATTCAAGATATACACTTTATTTCTAATGTATTTGGTATTTTAATCGAAACTGTTTGAGTCACTTTTTAACAAAATGTTCCATGTAATGGGTAATTTTAGTTTGTGGTTGGTGGATTTCCTTAAAAACATTTGAGTTGATCTTTGGAAGGTACTTAACCTAAATACCAAGTCTGGTATTTATCTGACTTTTCACTTTTGAGTTACGCTGTTCACAGAAACACAGATCTTTTTCTAAAAATGCTTTTTTTTTTATTCATAGGGTCTCAAAATATGTATTTCTTGTGAAATGTTGGTATTGAACTTTTGGGTGGACTGCAATATCTTCTCTACCTACTAGGTACATGGTAGAGAAAGCAAAAAAGAGTTAAGGGTGGAGTGGAAGAGAGAATATGTGTGTTTTCCCCTGCAAGGCAACTCTCAGTGGAATACACTACTTTCTGTAGGCAAGTATATACACATTTATATCAAGTGTAACCAAATATAATAAATTAGCAGTTGCAGTGAGTGGGGACTCATAAATACATTGTTTCAAACAAACCTATTAGGGAGGTCCAGGGTAAATCAATGACAACTAACAAACAGCTTCACTTCAAAATAACCATTATACCCAAAACATGACTTTACAACTCTCAAGTGGGAAAAACTTCATCACAAACAACGAATGTTTTTAAATGTTGTCACGTCAGAAGATTTGTCATACTATTTACTATCTGTGCACATACCTACAGCAATAAGATGATTTATACTTTATGATGGAAACAATGATTGTTTTAAACACATCCTGTGATTAGAAACAGCAACAAGTTTAAAATCACTGCAACTTTAACACACGAAGCAAAAAATTAAATAATGGAAAATGAATTGACATTATAAACTCATATTGCTCCACTTACCAAGTTATTAGTAGGACATATTTTGAGGACTTGTTGACTTCATTTTCAACTACTGGCCAGCTAACTGGTGATTCCACAAACTTTGTCTTCTTCTCTGGGTAAGTGTAGCTTCTGGTGTGGGGATGGTAAATTTAGAGATTCAATTAGATGATAGTTTAATCTCTAAATTCACCAACCACACACCAGCTGACACATCCAGGGAAGAAGAAGATTGGTGAATCACTGGTTAGTTAACCAGCAGTCAAAATGGGGACAATAGGTCCTTGAAAGTTGTCCTGCCAATAATTTGGTAAGTTGAGCAATATGAGTGCTTAATGTCCATTCATTTTCCATCATTTAGGTAACTGAAGTGTTTATGTTGGATCATCAAATTCAATTTTTAAAATATTTATTTTCCTGCTTCACTATTACAAGTGTATTAAAATTCAAAAGAAAGCAAAACGTTAATTATTATGATTACACTAGTCTGCATGATATCGGATGAATGAAAACTAATAAGTGATTCTGACTCACTTTTTTTATACTGATTTCAGAACTGCTTTTAGTTTTTTTCTATCTCGTACAGTTTTTTTCACAATTTCACTTCAAAAATATAGAGATATAAAGATATTGCTTCCGCCACTACACATAAAATTGGGCTTGATGAAGCAATTTGTAAGGGCTCTACCACAGGATGGACCCCGCTTCAAGTACCTTTCCAAGAAATTTCCCTTCATTACACAAGACAAATTAAAGGCTGGAATTTTTGTTGGTCCTCAAATAAAGAAACTGATGAAGGATGAAGATTTTGAGAAGACAATGAATGAGAGAGAAATAGAAGCATGGACCACCTTCCGATCAGTTACGGAAAACTTCTTAGGCAATAACAAAGATCCTAATTACAAGACCATTGTCGAAACAATGTTGGAAAATTTCAAGAAGATGGGTTGTAACATGAGTGTAAAGGTGCAGTTTCTGCATTCACATATTGACTACTTTCCAGAAAATCTGGGACATTATAGTGAAGAGCAGGTTGAACATTTTCACCAAGATATTAAGGAAATGTTGAGGAGGTACCAGGGGAAATGGAATGAAACTATGATGGCCAACTACTGTTGGATGTTGAGGAGGGACAGTCATCTTCAAGGATCTGCAAGGGAAGTCAAAGAGAAAGTTTGAAAAAAATTAAATGAAACACTTTAGCCTCTTGTTTTGTTAAAATGTAGTCATGAAATAAATTAAGGGAGTTCTTGAGAGTATTCTTGAATAAAAACTTACCTTGTGTGAAATGGTATTTGAATACTTTTCTGTGCTCATTAGTAAAATTGTCAAAACATTACTTATTTTGTGTAAAAACTTGACGTGATAGAAAAAAATGGAAGTTATTTCTGGAATCAGCATAAAAACTTGATTCAAGAACACCTACTTTTAAGAGATCATCTGACAAAAAGTTTAAAAATGCAGACTAATGTTATTAATAAGACTATTGATGATGATAATAGTGATTATGATGATTATGACAGTGACAACAGCAACAACAACAACAATGATAATGATGACTATGATAATGCACTTGGAATTATTGCACCACAAGCATTATAATCTTTAATTCCCCAGAAACGATAATGTTGCTGCAAATAGCTTATTCTACATAACATGGTAGTATGAAGTGGTTTCACAACCTCTTATATCATATCACATTGTGGAAGAATGATGACATAATTGCAAAATTCAACAAATGGAGTTTATTGCTTCAGTCATCCCAGAATTCATCTTAGAAATAGGTAGGGTATACAGCGGAACATCACCAGAACTGTTCTTATACATTGGGCTGCTAGAGAGCAATTGTGTCTGTAGGAATATGTGGTTGTGACTTGGGTTTAGAGGAATGTTGTCATATCTGTCAGTTGTGCGTTTTAATTTAGTGAGTGAAGTAAACTGTTCCAGTGAAACAACAATGCAAGTGTTAATAGTGTGGATTGTAAATGAAATCCTAGATGCAATAACAATGTAAGTATACCTTGTGTCATTGTTTTCTCAATGTTCAAGTAACTTTTGTGTCATAATGTTCCTTGTTTTATTGTCTTTTCAATGTTTAAATAAATTTTGTGTCTTAACTGTTCTTGGCATCATTGTTGATGAGGGCAAAATTGTTAAATACATTTAAGTCAATTTTATTACTGTTTTATAGGGACAAAAATGAGCAACTGAGGAAGGATTATGCGCCTTGCTCTAAAAGCGGTCTTGTCTTGTATTGTTTGATACAGATTTCCGTCATTGCTCCAGATGCATTTCAGTTGGGATTATTGTGCTTGAAGTGGTAATGGAGGATAACAAAAGGGTAAATTGTCTCATGACAAGTGAAACACAAAAACAGGTCAGCAGTATGGAGGAACAGCCACCAAATAACAAAAACCCAACTCAGCAAAGTGGAGCCACAAGGATCACTATCAAATAATAAATGTAATGGAAACTTCAAATGTGTATATGGTTGAAAAGGCATGCATGACAAAATCAGTTTTGAAAAGCATGTGGTATAGTACCTGTTCCAAAAGTAGTTCAAAGTTTTCCTAACAATTATCAACCATCAAGCAGCAATGAATCAACAAATTCAGGTGAAACAGTTCCACCAAAGAAAAATGAATTTAAAAAATCTAAAAAAAGAATGCAGAATGTTAGCATTTGGGGCAGGGTAAAAGCAAAAATATTGAGAAACGATGGGAAAAGCTATATATCAAGAATGGGTAAAACTGTCAAGGCTCGAAAAATGGCTGCTGCATGTACTGATAAATGTATCTCTCTTTGTGCATTCAAAACATTTCTAACAAATACTTTGGAGATAACTGAAAGCCAAATTTATACTGTTATTGAAGTTAAAATGACTGCTGCATGTACTGATAAATGTGTCCTCTCTTCATGCATTCAAAACATTTCTAATAAATACTTTGGAGATAACTGAAAGCCAAATTTATACTGTTATTGAAGTTAAAATGACTGCTGCATGCACTGATAAATGTATCTCTCTTTGTGCGTTCAAAACATTTCTAACAAATACTTTGGAGATAACTGAAAGCCAAATTTATACTGTTATTGAAGTTAAAATGACTGCTGCATGCACTGATAAATGTGTCCTCTCTTCATGCGTTCAAAACATTTCTAATAAATACTTTGGAGATAACTGAAAGCCAAATTTATACTGTTATTGAAGTTAAAATGACTGCTGCATGTACTGATAAATGTGTCCTCTCTTCATGCGTTCAAAACATTTCTAACAAATACTTTGGAGATAACTGAAAGCCAAATTTATACTGTTATTGAAGTTAAAATGACTGCTGCATGCACTGATAAATGTATCTCTCTTTATTCATTCAAAACATTTCTAACAAATACTTTGGAGATAACTGAAAGCCAAATTTATACTGTTATTGAAGCTAAAATGACTGCTGCATGTACTGATAAATGTGTCCTCTCTTCATGCGTTCAAAACATTTATAATAAATACTTTGGAGATAACTGAAAGCCAAATTTATACTGTTATTGAAGCTAAAATGACTGCTGCATGTACTTATAAATGTGTCCTCTCTTCATGCGTTCAAAACATTTCTAACGAATACTTTGGAGATAACTGAAAGCCAAATTTATACTGTTATTGAAGTTAAAATGACTGCTGCATGCACTGATAAATGTATCTCTCTTTGTTCATTCAAAACATTTCTAACAAATACTTTGGAGATAACTGAAAGCCAAATTTATACTGTTATTGAAGCTAAAATGACTGCTGCATGCACTGATAAATGTATCTCTCTTTGTGCATTCAAAACGTTTCTAACAAATACTTTGGAGATAACTGAAAGCCAAATTTATACTGTTATTGAAGCTAAAATGACTGCTGCATGTACTGATAAAAGTGTCCTCTCTTCATGCGTTCAAAACATTTCTAACAAATACTTTGGAGATAACTGAAAGCCAAATTTATACTGTTATTGAAGCTAAAATGACTGCTGCATGTACTGATAAATGTGTCCTCTCTTCATGCGTTCAAAACATTTCTAACAAATACTTTGGAGATAACTGAAAGCCAAATTTATACTGTTATTGAAGCTAAAATGACTGCTGCATGTACTGATAAAAGTGTCCTCTCTTCATGCGTTCAAAACATTTCTAATAAATACTTTGGAGATAACTGAAAGCCAAATTTATACTGTTATTGAAGCTAAAATGCCTGCTGCATGCACTGATAAATGTATCTCTCTTTGTGCATTCAAAACGTTTCTAACAAATATTTTGGAGATAACTGAAAGCCAAATTTATACTGTTATTGAAGTTAAAATGACTGCTGCATGCACTGATAAATGTGTCCTCTCTTCATGCGTTCAAAACATTTCTAACGAATACTTTGGAGATAACTGAAAGCCAAATTTATACTGTTATTGAAGTTAAAATGACTGCTGCATGTACTGATAAATGTGTCCTCTCTTCATGCGTTCAAAACATTTCTAATAAATACTTTGTAGATAACTGAAAGGCAAATCTATACTTTTATTGAAGCTAAAATGACTGCTGCATGCACTGATAAATGTGTTCTCTCTTTATGCGTTCAAAACATTTCTAACGAATACTTTGGAGATAACTGAAAGCCAAATTTATACTGTTATTGAAGTTAAAATGACTGCTGCATGTACTGATAAATGTGTCCTCTCTTCATGCGTTCAAAACATTTCTAACGAATACTTTGGAGATAACTGAAAGCCAAATTTATACTGTTATTGAAGTTAAAATGACTGCTGCATGCACTGATAAGTGTGTCCTCTCTTCATGCGTTCAAAACATTTCTAATAAATACTTTGGAGATAACTGAAAGCCAAATTTATACTGTTATTGAAGTTAAAATGACTGCTGCATGCACTGATAAATGTATCTCTATTTGTTCATTCAAAACATTTCTAACAAATACTTTGGAGATAACTGAAAGCCAAATTTATACTGTTATTGAAGCTAAAATAACTGCTGCATGTACTGATAAATGTATCTCTCTTTGTTCATTCAAACCATTTCTAATAAATACTTTGGAGATAACTGAAAGCCAAATTTATACTGTTATTGAAGCTAAAATGACTGCTGCATGTACTGATACATGTATCTCTCTTTGTGCGTTCAAAACATTTCTAACAAATACTTTGGAGATAACTGAAAGCCAAATTTATACTGTTATTGAAGCTAAAATGACTGCTGCATGTACTGATAAATGTATCTCTCTTTGTTCATTCAAAACATTTCTAATAAATACTTTGGAGATAACTGAAAGCCAAATTTATACTGTTATTGAAGCTAAAATGACTGCTGCATGTACTGATAAATGTATCTCTCTTTGTGCGTTCAAAACATTTCTAACAAATACTTTGGAGATAACTGAAAGCCAAATTTATACTGTTATTGAAGCTAAAATGACTGCTGCATGTACTTATAAATGTATCTCTCTTCATGCGTTCAAAACATTTCTAATAAATACTTTGGAGATAACTGAAAGCCAAATTTATACTGTTATTGAAGCTAAAATGACTGCTGCATGTACTTATAAATGTATCTCTCTTCATGCGTTCAAAACATTTCTAACAAATACTTTGGAGATAACTGAAAGCCAAATTTATACTGTTATTGAAGCTAAAATGACTGCTGCATGTACTTATAAATGTGTCCTCTCTTCATGCGTTCAAAACATTTCTAACAAATACTTTGGAGATAACTGAAAGCCAAATTTATACTGTTATTGAAGCTAAAATGACTGCTGCATGTACTTATAAATGTGTCCTCTCGTCATGCGTTCAAAACATTTCTAACAAATACTTTGGAGATAACTGAAAGCAAAATTTATACTGTTATTGAAGTTAAAATGACTGCTGCATGCACTGATAAATGTATCTCTCTTTATGTGTTCAAAACATTTCTAACAAATACTTTGGAGATAACTGAAAGCCAAATTTATACTGTTATTGAAGTTAAAATGACTGCTGCATGCACTGATAAATGTATCTCTCTTTATTCATTCAAAACATTTCTAACAAATACTTTGGAGATAACTGAAAGCCAAATTTATACTGTTATTGAAGTTAAAATGACTGCTGCATGCACTGATAAATGTATCTCTCTTTATTCATTCAAAACATTTCTAACAAATACTTTGGAGATAACTGAAAGCCAAATTTATACTGTTATTGAAGTTAAAATGACTGCTGCATGCACTGATAAATGTATCTCTCTTTATTCATTCAAAACATTTCTAACAAATACTTTGGAGATAACTGAAAGCCAAATTTATACTGTTATTGAAGTTAAAATGACTGCTGCATGTACTGATAAACGTGCCCTCTCTTCATGCATTCAAAACATTTCTAACAAATACTTTGGAGATAACGGAAAGCCAAATTTATACTGTTATTGAAGCTAAAATGACTGCTGCATGTACTGATAAATGTGTCCTCTCTTCATGTGTTCAAAACATTTCCAATAAATACTTTGGAGATAACTGAAAGCCAAATTTATACTGTTATTGAAGCTAAAATGACTGCTGCATGTACTGATAAATGTGTCCTCTCTTCATGTGTTCAAAACATTTCTAATAAATACTTTGGAGATAACTGAAAGCCAAATTTATACTGTTATTGAAGCTAAAATGACTGCTGCATGCACTGATAAATGTATCTCTCTTTATTCATTCAAAACATTTCTAACAAATACTTTGGAGATAACTGAAAGCCAAATTTATACTGTTATTGAAGCTAAAATGACTGCTGCATGCACTGATAAATGTATCTCTCTTTATTCATTCAAAACATTTCTTACAAATACTTTGGAGATAACTGAAAGCCAAATTTATACTGTTATTGAAGCTAAAATGACTGCTGCATGTACTTATAAATGTGTCCTCTCTTCATGCGTTCAAAACATTTCTAACAAATACTTTGGAGATAACTGAAAGCCAAATTTATACTGTTATTGAAGCTAAAATGACTGCTGCATGTACTTATAAATGTGTCCTCTCTTCATGCGTTCAAAACATTTCTAACAAATACTTTGGAGATAACTGAAAGCCAAATTTATACTGTTATTGAAGTTAAAATGACTGCTGCATGCACTGATAAATGTATCTCTCTTTATTCATTCAAAACATTTCTAAGAAATACTTTGGAGATAACTGAAAGCCAAATTTATACTGTTATTGAAGTTAAAATGACTGCTGCATGCACTGATAAATGTATCTCTCTTTATTCATTCAAAACATTTCTAACAAATACTTTGGAGATAACTGAAAGCCAAATTTATACTGTTATTGAAGTTAAAATGACTGCTGCATGTACTGATAAATGTGTCCTCTCTTCATGCGTTCAAAACATTTCTAACAAATACTTTGGAGATAACGGAAAGCCAAATTTATACTGTTATTGAAGCTAAAATGACTGCTGCATGTACTGATAAATGTGTCCTCTCTTCATGTGTTCAAAACATTTCTAATAAATACTTTGGAGATAACTGAAAGCCAAATTTATACTGTTATTGAAGCTAAAATGACTGCTGCATGTACTGATAAATGTGTCCTCTCTTCATGTGTTTAAAACATTTCTAATAAATACTTTGGAGATAACTGAAAGCCAAATTTATACTGTTATTGAAGCTAAAATGACTGCTGCATGTACTGATAAATGTGTCCTCTCTTCATGCGTTCAAAACATTTCTAATAAATACTTTGGAGATAACTGAAAGGCAAATCTATACTTTTATTGAAGCTAAAATGACTGCTGCATGCACTGATAAATGTGTTCTCTCTTTATGCGTTCAAAACATTTCTAATAAATACTTTGGAGATAATTGAAAGGCGAATCTATACTGTTATTGAAGCTAAAATGACTGCTGCATGCACTGATAAATGTGTCCTCTCTTTATGCGTTCAAAACATTTCTAATAAATACTTTGGAGATAACTGAAAGCCAAATTTATACTGTTATTGAAGCTAAAATGACTGCTGCATGCACTGATAAATGTGTCCTCTCTTTATGCGTTCAAAACATTTCTAATAAATACTTTGGAGATAACTGAAAGCCAAATTTATACTGTTATTGAAGCTAAAATGACTGCTGCATGTACTGATAAATGTGTCCTCTCTTCATGCGTTCAAAACATTTCTAATAAATACTTTGGAGATAACTGAAAGGCAAATCTATACTGTTATTGAAGCTACAATGACTGAGGTGGGGATGGCACCTATGGACCAATGGGGGATACATGAAAAACATTATAAGACTGATACAGAAATCATTTAGGAATCACATAAACTCAATTCCCTGTATTAAGAGTCACTATGTTGATACGGTAATTTGTATCACAAATTATTTAAATGTAAATAATGATTGTAATATGAATATGTATTTTTATGTGACATTGATTTCCGATGTTTATTAATTGTAATTATTATTGGTAAATTATAATATACGGCTTTACTGAAACTGTCAATAATAACGCAATAATGCAGCGATGGGGTGAGCTGTTTATCGTTATTGGGAACAAGGAAGTTATGTAATGTTTGGCGCGTTTTCGGTAAAAACTTCTGGAATGTTTCCCTAAAAGCAATATGTATTCGTGGTTTTCATTGGATATTAAAATAGACGCTAATGTTGGCGTGTTTTATTAGCCAATAGTAGTTCATTTATAATCTTTAGGCATGTCGAGGAGTGGGAGTATATAAAGTCGAGTCCGTGGTAGATCGCCCCCAGTTCAACAAAATTCTCAATACATTACACGTCGGTCGCCCAGTTAATCAAAATTCCTAGCACATTACACGTCGTCAGTCAGTCCTTCAGTTCGTCGAGTTATGCGCAGCAAAATCATTAAAGATCTAAAATATTATACCGTTAAATATACACAAAGTTGAAGTACGTGAGTTAAAAGTGATAAGTAAGAAGTTATTACAAACAGTTTCAGTTTGGCGAGTATCTAAATCAATATGTAAAAGTGTTCGTGAACGTGTTCGGCAATAAAAATTATAAAACAAATTTTCTTCATCAGTATAATTTCTGGATAAAAAGATTCCTTTCCGCTTCACAACCTGCAAAGAAATACATGTTCGACCCAAACAGCTAGCCGGAGGACAATATACAAAACTTAAAATTATTTCAAAAACTGATGCAAATTGCTAACGCCAGATGGAGCTACGAACCAAACAAATGAATGACGTCATAAGATGGCTTCAACACTGATGTAAACAACATTACGTAAAGCAAGTTCTCTCGCAAATTGGCTCCACAACAAGGAGCTTACAAATACAAAAACATATTACGTAAACAAACAGATACCGTCACAATGTAAGGAGTGACAAAACAAAATCATTCCTCAATGATGGCTTATCCATTGCAGAAATGCACAGAAATGACTCTTCAGAGCAATCTTCCACTAACTTGCCAGCTGCAAATTACAACATCTACATATATATATAATACCGAGTTTGATATTGGATTATTTGTGCTGAAGAAGGTTCAGTGCAATTAATGTAAAGCTTACAAAAATACTACAGATGGAGAGAAGGCAAAGCTACCAGATACATTTGAAGAACATCAGGAAGAAAAAGAATTGTGTTGCATAGAGCAAAACAAGTACAAAGAGTTGGTTCAACTAGCGATTTCTGCATTACCAGTGGCAATGGAACAAACATCTGCCTTTTTCTACAAGTCAAGACTCATCTAGTACAATTTCATAGTCGGTATCGTCAACATTCACAATCTGTTAGTACCCTTGAAGTCTGTTTTACTTATTTTTGTTGTTTGGCACAGGTGCTCAGGATTGGAAGTGATGAAAGTATTTGCTTCTTTTGGCATGAGGGAATTGGAAATAGTGACTTGTGTGTTACAATACAGTGATGAGCTATCTAAGAATCTCTCTGAGATGAATGTTCTATTTTACTTCAACAATTGTGGAGAATTACAAAAGAACAAGTAAGTTCCAAACATTTACATTTTGATTCCCATAAATTATTTTGCAAAATGTTATTGTTGGAGAAATTGTATTGATTTAATCTTCAATTTCTATTAAAGATATGTGATTGCAATGTATTTTCATGTGGTACAATGGCTGAACTTTCAGTCCATTTTGCATAAATACATCCAGAATGACAAAGGAGCAGTTCACAGCTTCATTGAAAGATTGGATAAAGATGCTAAGAAGTTGGGGCCAATTGATGTACACAGTCAATACATATCAATGATCTGAAATGTAAAAATGAATGGAAATCCTTTTCATCTTAGAGAAATGGGGTTTTCAGATTTCAAGGACTTCAAGGCATTACATGATGAGATGGCTCCTTACATTGCCAAGGATGTTGCCTGGAATGCATTAAAAGTGTTGGAAATTAAATTTTTTGATGTTAAATGGGAAGTGATATGTTTCAGTATAAAAATAACTACAAACAGTTGGAGTGAGGACAAGTTCAGTTTCACGTAGAAAGAGACATTTTACAGGGAATGTAGATGCAAGTAATTGGATCTGAAACCTGCTGATACTATGAAAATACCCTTTCAGAAAATAAAATTTGAGATTTAAATAATTGGGTTAACAGCAACTTCATTCCTGAATATTACAAGGGTTTCTATGGTTCTCTTTCCACATAAATATACATTGTTGCTTTCTATGCCATATGCCTTGAAGTCCATTTTTTGTTCAATGTGTTTTCTTGCTTGATTTATAAGATAAGATAAAAATAACAATACAACAATGTAAACTATAAGAATGACTAAATAAAATAGCGATTTGGATAGAAATTTAAGTTTTTTCCACTCACTATTTTTGGCTGTATTTGTTAGTCAAAAGGAGTAACTTGAGCCACTTTTATTTTTGAAATGAGATGCATCTAAATTACATTTTTAAATACAGTTACAAACAACTCTGAATTATAAGTGTTCACTTATACAAGGGCTAAAGTGAAAGTGTGTAATGAATTAAGTGAAAAAGCAGTCCTATAGCTTGTTCTAAGTGGATTATGGGAGAAGGAAAGTGTATGTGTTGCAGTAGTGTATAACCTGCCAATATGTTGGCCAATAACTCGGAATTCTATGATCCATACCTATTAAATAAGTAAAGACAGAACATACAGGAACTGCTAAATAGGAATTTTTACAAAGGCTTTATAATAATGGGCAACTCTAATGGAAAAGTTGGGGAAAGTCAAATTCAGTTAATAGATCTTTAATGTAAGTTAGCAGGGAAAGCAAGGAAGTGGATAAAAGAAGGAATAAATATAAAAGTATTAGTAGTGAAGGAAAGAAACAAATAGACTTTTGTGAGGAGTTAAATCTCATGATGCGTAATGGAGTGAAAGGGAAATATGACATAGGGAGGGTAGGAATGGACAGTGTGTTCTAAATTATATTCTATATACACAGATTTAGATGAGTATCTTCTTATTGATTTTGAAGTGATGAATATAGTTAGTTCTAGTAATCACTTCCCAATAAGGGCGATGTTTCAATGTACAAATGAAGAGAAGGAAAACATTTCTGAGCAGGAATGAATTAAAATCCAGAAATACAAATGGAGGGATACTGAAGCAGAAACATTTCTTGAGAAACTGGAGATGGAGTCAAGCTGACTAAGGGTAATAGGTGTTCAGGAAATTCTTAAAGAAAATAGAACTGAGGAACGGGTATCAAAACTAGAGGGGTTAGTGAAGCAGGTAGGAACAAAAATAAGAATAAAAGATGATTTAACCGATAAAAAGAAGGGTTGATATGATGAAGAGTGTAGGAAGGCAAAGCAGAAAGTTTTAAGGGAGTTAAGGAAATGGAGGCAAATGGGAGACCTTCAGAAAAAGAGAATTTTATAATTGAAAGATGGGAATATGAGCATTTTATGGAAGCTAAAAAGAAGGCATGGGGGGATGAGTTAGCAAGAATAAATGACACAGAAACAATATAGTCATTAGTGAAGAGAACCTAAAAGGGTAAAGTTTGAGAAAACTATACAAGTCCAAAAGTCTGGTGAAATTACCTCAAAAATCTTTTAGTATCAGAACAGATGAACAGAACAAGTCTAGGAGAATTATAAAATATAGATTATATTCAGCAATTAGATAGCCAGATAAGAATGAATGAAGTACAAGAGCAAATAAGAAGATTAGAAAGGAATAAAGCAAGTGGTGTAGATGGAATATCTTAGATTTTGGAAGGCATAGAGCTCAAACGAAAGCAGATTAAGTCTACTAGTTAGGATCTTAAACAAAATATTTGAAGGAGGTAATGTTTCAAAGTGTTGGAGAACAGCAATAGTAGTGCCAATATTCAAGAACAAGGAGGATATAAACAACCCAGCAAATTATAGGGGAATTAGCTTATTTCGGTTTTAGATACGATTTACACTGGAGTTCTGGCAGAAAGAGTGCAAAATTGGGCAGAAGACGAGAGGAAGCTATCTGATGTTCAAGCAGCACTTTATGCAAAATAAGAGAACCATAGTTAACTTGTTTTATTATAGATATGGTAAATAAACATTTATCAGAAAAGAGAGGTAGATTATGCATGATATTTGTGGATTTCGAAAAGGCCTTTGATACAATTAATCAGGAGGTACTATGGTTCAAATTGAGGAAGAAAGAAATGAGCACTAGCTTTATAAAGGTATTACAAGGAATTTATTAATAGAGTCAACTGAAAAATTCAATTTCACAGCCGAGATTTGAACATGGTTCTCCCGTTAATAATAAAGTGCCTAACTAAGAGTATACAAAACAATAAAGCTCTAAGGCAAGGTTGTAAGTTAAGTCTTGTATTGCTTAATCTGTTTATAGATGATATTCTTGAGGTAATGAATGTGGAGAACAGACATGTGCCAATAATTAACAACAATGAAATATCTCATTTGCTAGTTGCAGGATCCATATCCAGTGTAGGAATAGCTAAAAGAATTGAAGCAATAGATAATTTTTGTAAGTAATGGAGCATAAGAATTAATATAAGTAAAACAAAGATTATGGTATTTAAAAAAGGTAGCAAGTTAAGGAAAGATAAGAAATGGTACTGGCAAGGAAGAGAAGTAGAGGTAGTCAATAAATGTGATTATACAGGAGTACTTAAAGAGTGGGAAGTTGGAGTTAGCAAAAGAGAATGGTACTAGCTAAAGGAAAACTTGTATTTAAAGCTACTAAAGCATGCATGGATAAATTACCAAGTGTGCAAATAAAACAGAGTTTATATTGCAATAGTCAAGGCAAAAATGCTCCATAGAGTGGAGGTAGGGTGGGCTAATATGGATATGATCCATAGAAGTTTTTGTAAATAAATATTGGGCTTGCCAAGAGCTTCACCCAATGGCATGGTTGAGCAGAACTAGGAAGAAGTGGAACTAGAGGAAAAACTGGAAACAGTGTTGAAATATTGGATTGCAATTAGAAAATCTAGATGAGCATAAATTTTTTACATCAATGTTTGTTACTACAGGAAAGCCTTTGTCAAAAAGATACTTGGCTCAGTAAGATAAATGAAACTATGATAAAAATTGGTTTTCGGGGATTGCTACAAAATGGTTTATAGTATTTATTTATTGTGCTAAGAGATTTACAATTTGAGTGTCTACTGAACTTTGACCCTGGCCACTCATTCTGTAGACAATCACTACAGTTTATTTACATTTTACAATTTCCTGTCAATAAATTATTTTCCTTCAGTTTTTCACGTCCCATTTCCACTTGCTTTTCACTTGTCACTACTTCACCATCAAACATTCACTATAGTTTTCCATTCAAAGTAAGATGCACTACCTCTTACTTTTCTCTTTCCACTGTCCAAAGCCACTTATTTTTTTCTTTACACAAAAACTGTCCAATGCTTCTTACATCCTTGCACATCATTTCAATTATAAGCATTATTCTATTCCCCTTCAACCACTTCTTATTAAAAAATTCTTTTCTCCAATTTTCTGTTCCTTGGCACTTAAATATTATGTGTTCAATGTCTTCATTACCACCACATATCGGATATTGGTTCTGAGGAATACCCTTTCTCAGCCCTTTTAACCTCCATCCTCCGGTTCTTAACCATGCAATAGATTCTCTCTCTTCTTTATTTACTATGTCTATATATTTTTCCCTACCCCATGTATTTTTCATTGGCCTATAACAAACTAATGAGCTCTTTTCATCAATCTCACCGAACATGATTTGTATTTCTATATCTTCCAGTCTGCTCCTTACCTTTTTCAAAAAAGTTTTCACGTTATTTTCTCTCCTTCTCCACATGTCTCCTAACCCATTTTTCTCCAAAACGTTCTTTAAATTACTTACCCAACCATCATTCATTAAGCTATTCTCTTGGTGTTCTATACATTGTCTTAACACATTACTTTTTCCTAGATTTAAAATTTTGAACCAAAATTTCAAAGCTCTTTTCATTATCTTCCCCTTAGTTGGCACCCTGCCCATCTGTAATTGTGCTACCTGTCTTACAATTGCCTTCATTAACCCTAGTATTTCTCTACAAAACATCCTGTGAACCTCATCTGTACTTTCCCATCCTCTATCTAATCCCCATATTTCTATACCATACATCATTTTTGCCTCCACAACCATCTCATAAACTTTTTCCAGCCATTTAACATTTATATTAGGTACTTTATATTTGCAGCTTCTAATTGTTGCCATCGCCCCTTTACTTTTGCCAATGCAAACTTCTTTTGTTTCTCCCATTTATTACCTCCATTTATTTTTACTCCTAAATAGATACAGTCACGCACCACCCTGTAATCTTTATTCTCTCCCTTCCACTTTTCATATTTGCTTAATTTTCCCCCCTTTTTGAATACCACAATCTGTGTTTTCTCTTGATTCACTTTTAACCTACATTCTTTACAATATACATCAATTGGTTGTAATGATTGTTTTAAACCACTTACTGTAATAGATCCTACCACTAGGTCATCTGCAAAAAGAAGTCCTGGGATTTGGATGTTGTTAATTACTGGTGCACAGTTATTATTCCTTCCAATTTCTAGTAAGACATCATCTATGCATAAATTAAATAAAATTGGGCTTAACTTACATCTTTGCCTGAGACCTTTCTTTTGTGGAATTTCGTTTGTTACATAGCCTGTCTCCATCCTTATACAGAAGGTCTCAAAATACAATGCTTTAAGAATATTCACAATTGCTGACTTACTCTCTTACACATTTATTTATGCCACAGAATTTGTAGCTCAATTTGGTCATAAGCTTTCTCTAGTCTACAAAAGCTATATACAATTTACCCCTTTATTCGTTTAAATATTTGTCTGCTAATGTTTTTATAATAAATAAATTATCAATTGTTCTCATTCCCTTGCAAAAGCCCATCTGAAATTCCAAAAGGATATTATATTCTTCAACCCAAATTTGTAGTCTAGCTGCCAAAATGCCCGCAAAAAAGGTTTTCCTATATTAGATAGTAATGCAATACCTCTGTAGTCATTAGCTTTATCGACATTACCGTTACCTTTATATACCTTTACCTTTCCCTCCATCGTTTAGGTGCATAACCCTTTCTAATAATTACATTAAATAAATCTAGTAAAATTTTCACTCTCCATGTTTCATTACACCACTCCTTAAGAAACTCTGTTGGGATGCCATCAATTCCAGTAGCTTTATTTTTCTTCAGTAACTTAACTTTGTTTTATTATTTCCTCATTCCTAAATTCACCATTCAATATCTCTACAAAAACATTCCCTATATCCAGAAATCCTGTACTTCCTATACTCCTTTCTTCACCATATAATATTTTAAAATACGCCATCCATTGTCCTGGCTCAATATGGGGTTAGTTACACATTTATTATAGGTCAACTTAAGAGCCTGCCATAACTTATTAACATTATTTTCATTTAAACACTTTATCAAATTCCTTTCATTGCATTCCCTCCAGTCCTTTTTCTTTTGCTCTAACAATAAATTATGTGAGTTCCTCCCTTGCATATCATCGTCCCTAGATTTTCTATCACCCAATTCTCTCCACCTAACCAACAGTTGTTTTACTTGTCTTTTTGATACCCTACATTCTTCGTCAAACCAGTCCTTATCATTTATGTAAACCCTCTTTTTTGTTTTCATTTCCTCTCCCGCCCTTTGCATAACTGTATTAAGGATATCTATTGCATTCTCAATTTGATTATTCTTAACCATGAATGTTACTCCACATAGACATATCTTTCCATAATTTGAGTCAAGAGTCTGTTTAAATGTGTCACAAAATTCTTCTTTCCATTTATAGCTAATATACTCTTTTTTACAATAGCTTTCCACTCTTATATTGTGTTTTACTCGTGCAGCGTGCATCATAAAATCCACAATCAGTGGATAATGGCCGCTAGTTGAGCTTAAATTTAATACCTTAAAATTCCTTAATATATGCCTTAAATTAGGAGAGGCCACAACACAAAATCTATTACACTCTGCCCATTATTGCTAACAAAGGTAAATTCTCCTTGTTCATCTTCCCCACATTTTCCATTCAAAATTTCTAAAGCATTCAACTCACAAAAATCAATAAATTTTCACACTCTTTATCAACAATTTTGTCCTTGCTTTGCCTAAATTTCTCACTTTTAAACACCATTTCATCACTCATCCAATCATTTCCAACATATGTATCACTTTCCCCAATCCTGATATTAAAGTCTCCCATTACTGTAATACAAATACTCTATAGTTACAAATTTCTCATTCAGCCTATATATATCTTTTTTTATTTGTTTAAGGAGATTAGGATTATGGAACCGCGAGGATATGGCAGGGTTACATATTATTCCTACACAAAGTATATTCCCATTGATACGGTAATTTGTATCACAAATTACTCAGATGTAATTAATGATAGTAATATGAATATGTATTTTTATGTGACATTGATTTCTGATGTTTATTAATTGTAATTATTATTGGTAAATAATAATATACGGCTTTACTGAAACTGTCAACAATAACGCAATAATGCAGCAATGGGGTGAGTTATTTATCATTACCGGGAACAAGGAAGTTACGTAATGTTTCGCGCGTTTTTTCCGTTTAGAAGCTTCTAGAACATTTCCTAAAGCAATATGTATTAGTGGTTTTCATTGGATATTAAAATAGACGCTAATGTTGGCGCGTTTTATTAGCCAATAGCAGTTCATTTATAATCTTTAGGCGTATCTTGATGCAGGCCTATAAATAAGCCAGGTTCGACTACATGGATGATTGGACATCGTAATTCCGAGATTGCAAGGCAACAAGGAATTCAACTACAAGACGATGTAGATTCATCACAACGCAACGCAGAAGCGACATACAAATCTAGGAGAATGGGGCAGAACGCTGGACATCAAAGTAACAGCAACGGACAGCATCAGTAAGTTAGAGTATCTTAATTTTTTTTAAAAAAAAAAAAAAAAAAAAGGGTAAATAAATGTTAATGAGGAGTGGTAGGATTAAAAAAACAATGGCTACCAATAATACAGAAGAAATAATTATGGAGGGAGATAATGTAACAGTTAGTTGTAATTCAATACAGGTTACAGAAAATAGCCCAGATTTTTTAGGATTTGAAGATGAAAATGTTAGTGCAGAAGGTGAGAATAGAATAGCAGGAAATGTTAATCTTGATACTATTATGATGATGGAAATGCTGAGAAATATGAGTAGGGAATTAAGGGAAGATATGGAAAAATTAACTCAGAATAATGAAAAATTAGAACAAAAACTAACTCAGAACATGGAAAAGAATAATGAGAAATTAGAAAAGAAAATAGATCAAAATAGGGAAGATCTTAGTAAGAAAATAGATCAAAACAGGGAAGATATTGATAGGAGTTTAGAACAAAAACTAACTGAGAATAATGAAAAATTAGAACAAAAACTAACTCAGAACATGGAAAAGAATAATGAGAAATTAGAAAAGAAAATAGATCAAAATAGGGAAGATCTTAGTAAGAAAATAGATCAAAACAGGGAAGATATTGATAGGAGTTTAGAACAAAAACTAACTCAGAATAATGAAAAATTAGAACAAAAACTATCTCAGAACATGGAAATGAATAATGAGAAATTAGAAAAGAAAATAGATCAAAACAGGGAAGATATGCAAAAGAGTCATAGGGAATTGAGGGAAGATATTGGTAAAAGCTTAGAACAAAACAGGGAAGAAATTGAAAAGAAATTCATGGAGCTAGATAGTAGTATGATTAGAATGAAAAATGAAAATCAAGAAATGATAGCAAATGAAATAGGAGAAGTTTCAAAGAAAATGTTAGACATGAACAGGGAAAGAGATAACAAAGAAAGTGAGGTTAATACTAAAAATGAAACATGTTGATTTAGAATGTACAGAGTCAGATAGTAGAATGAGTAACATTGCAAGTGAGATAAGAGAGATAAATGAGGTTAGGAATGTAGATGTAAATGAGGCACAAGTTAATTTCAGAGCGGAGATATCAGAAATACAAAAAGAATCAGAAATGCAAAGAAATAAATTGTACCAATATGTTCAAAATGAAAACTCCAGTCCAGTACAGTTTAGTACAGATTTGTCAGAGTATTCTCAAATTAAAGAGATAGTTGAAGAGTTGAAAATGAAAGTTGTTAAAAGATGTATTGTTCAAGAAACTGTAGATTGTTTTCAAATGTTATCAGGGAACGAAATGTCATATGAATACAAGAGGTTATTCATGAACAAAAATTTGAAGGTTAGGATACGGCTACGAGTAATGTTTAGCCACACACAATTTGATCCAGGAGGGTAAATAGCAATGAGATGTAAAGTAAATGCTGGATAGTTGAAGATGACTTGCAGAGAAATGTATTGGAACGTAAGAGGGTTAACTATTTTTATATATATGTCATGAGAAAACGGAAATAAATTCAAAAAAAAAAAAAATAGAAAAATAAAAAGAAATAAATATTTAAAAGAAAAAAATAACATTTTTTAATAACTGTAACAACATTTGAAAATTAAGAATGCAAAGATTGAAACTTAATATGATATTAAATTAAAAGTACGTAAATACAATTCAAAGAGTATTGTTAAAATAAAATTCAAAATAACAAAAATTGGTAAGAATAATTTAAAAAAAAAGTACTTATGTAGAAAACAGAAAAGGTGAAACATTGTCTAGATTTAAGAGATGTAAATATTTGTGTAGAGGGTAAATATTTTGGTAAATATGTATAATAATTACAAAAATCTTAAATGTATAAATTTTTGTTAACAACTTAAGAAAGTAAGCAATTTTGAAACAGTCATTAAATAATTCAGGGTACAGTATTTGCTATCAAAAATTTGTGATGTCAGATTAATATCTAAATTAATTAAACCAGAGCCAGTAAGTAGTGGCGAGATAATAAAGAAAACATATGTCGTGTGTTAAATGCGTGTGAAGTGTTAAGTGAAAGTGATAACGTGTGTTCCAAGATTTAGGAGACTAAAAACACAATTTTAAAATTTCTAAACAAGTTATAAATATTTATAATTATGTTTCTAGTGGGGCATATGATACGGTAATTTGTATCACAAATTACTCAGATGTAATTAATGATAGTAATATGAATATGTATTTTTATGTGACATTGATTTCTGATGTTTATTAATTGTAATTATTATTGGTAAATAATAATATACGGCTTTACTGAAACTGTCAACAATAACGCAATAATGCAGCAATGGGGTGAGTTATTTATCATTACCGGGAACAAGGAAGTTACGTAATGTTTCGCGCGTTTTTTCCGTTTAGAAGCTTCTAGAACATTTCCTAAAGCAATATGTATTAGTGGTTTTCATTGGATATTAAAATAGACGCTAATGTTGGCGCGTTTTATTAGCCAATAGCAGTTCATTTATAATCTTTAGGCGTATCTTGATGCAGGCCTATAAATAAGCCAGGTTCGAGGTAGCATTCCCCCAGTTCAACAGAATTCTCAACACACTACAGGTCGGTCTCTCAGTTCATCGTTAGTCAGTCCTTCATTTCGTCGTAAGTTACGCGCAGCAGAATTACGAGAATCTAAAATATTATTCAGTTAAATATACACAAAGTCGAAGTACGTGAGTTAAAAGTGATAAGTAAGAAGTTATTACAAACAGTTTCAGTTTGGCGAGTATCCAGATTTATATGTAAATAGTGTTAGTGAACATGTTCGGCAATAAAAATTATAAAACCAATTTCTTCGTCAGTATAATTTCTGGATAAAAGATTCCTTTCCACTTCACAACCTGCAAGAGATACAAGTTCTACCAAGATAAGATGATAGCTAGCCGGAGGACAATATACTAAATTTAAATTCTTTCGAACACTAATTCATGCAAATTGCTACGCCAGAGGGAGCTACGAACCAAACAAGGAGTGACGTCACAAGATGGCAACACATGAAGCACACAACCTTAATACTACCGCAAATTGGCATCCAAACGTGGTGCTATAATAATGCATTACACATATGTAACATTAACATCGCATCACCATCTATGTACTTAACATCCATTATAACCCACAATACCGAAATGCTCCCATGTTTGGATGAAATAATACTATCTTCTTCCCCCTCTTCCATATTCTCCTCACTTCCTTGATACCATATTTTCTTTCTCCCCTCCGTCAACGTGCGTGCAACTTCTACCTCTCTCTTGGGTAATGTCACTTCTCTGGCTTCTCCCTCCGCCACTGTTGTCGCCACCATTGCAGTCCTACTGCGCTCAGCTGATGCAACTGTTTGGGCCCTCCTTCCTCTTGATGTCATCACATGGTCATCAATTTTCTCCTCTCTGTTTGCTACGCAGTTTGGGCTAGCCTCGCCATTACATAATTCTTTCTCCATGTTTGCTGCAAGTTGCCAAGTTGTGAACTTTGAACTTCCTGTTTCATTTCTTACAGCTATCACCGACACCTGCTGATTCATTTCCGCTCTTTCATGTCACTTTTCTCTTGAATCTATATTGTCCGTATCAAGTACCCTTTCATCGTCAGTCCACAGCTGGAAGTTTGTAATATATACCATTTTTCCCAAAGCTCTTGCTTCTTTCATTTTCTGAATTAAATTTCATTGTAATGCTCTCTTATTTGGTGAAAGGTCTTTGTTAATAAAGATATTTGCACCTTTCAATTTTTTGGCTCTCCTAAGCACTTCATGCACTAACTGTATTATTGCTAGCTTCACTATTATTGCCCTCTTTCCAACTTGTCTCCCAACTCTAAAAGCCTCAAAAATTCCCCATCCGTACATCTCTAATTCAAGCTTCTCCTTCATTATCTGATTCAGCTTCTCTCATTTACTCCTAGAAACACCAAATTAAATCTTCTTTCCCTCTCGTCCATTCTTTCCTTAATTGCATTTACTTCCTGTTTTGCTTCATACACTTCATCTATAATGTCCTCCTTAATATCCCTAATCATAAAACACAATTTATCACTCAATCATTGTTCCATTTTATCCATTTTCTCATTAAGGTTCCCCAACAATTCTTGAATATCCTTGGAGCCTGGATTTACTTGCACTCCTCCAATCACTAGTAGAATAGTTAATACACTCCCAATAATCAAAACATTAGCCATTTCCTCGCCAAAATTTATTCCTCTTGTTCCAGCAAATTTCATTCTCAAAAATTGTCCAATTCTCGCTGTGTACTGTAACGGTATCATTGCTTACGTAATATGTTTTTACGCAAATTATTAGAACTTGAAGATCTTATATTGTGCTGCTTTTGTTTTGTTTGGTTTCATAACTTTAACTGCCCCACGTATGGGAGCCAATTTGTAACGGTATTAGTTATAATGTTGATGCTTGTGATGTTTGTGTATGTGTGTTTACTTCACGCGTTGCCATCTTGTGACGTCATTCATTTGTTTGGTTTGTAGCTCCATCTTGTGTTAGCAATTTGCATCAGTGTTAGTGTTCGAAAGAATTTTAAGTTTTGGTTTATTGTCCTCCGGCTAGCTATTATCCTGTTGGCTTGGGCACGTATCTCTATACAGGTTGTGCAACGGAAAGGAATCTTTTATCCAAAAGTTACACTGATGAAGAAATTTGTTTTATAATTTTTATTGTCGAACACGTCCACTATCACTTTTACATATTGATCTAGATACTCGCCAAACTGAAACTGTTATAATAACTTCTTACTGATCACTTTTAATCAACGTACTTCAATCTTTTGTATAATTAACTTTACCATACTTTAGATCTTTCATAATTCTGCTGCGCGTAACTTGTGAATCTATATCCGATGTATGCCGTACTAATACTTTCGACGAACTGACTGACTGAAGACGACGTGTAGTGTACACAGATTTTTGATGAACTGGCCCTGAATACGACGTGTAATGTATGAATGCTTTCGGCGAACTGAAGGACTGACTGACTGAAGACGACGTGTAGTGTATGAATGCTTTCGGCGAACTGAGCGATTGACTGACTTTACCTCTAACTTGGCTTCTATTTATACGCCTGCAATCAGATACGCCTAAAGATTATAACTGAACTGCAATTGGCTAATAAAACGCGCCAACATTAGCGTCTATTTTAATATCCAATGAAAACCACGAATACATATTGCTTTTAGGGAGAAAATATTCCAGAGGTTTCTACCGAAAACGCGCCAACATTACGTAACTTCTTTGTTTCCAATAATGATAAACAGCTCACCCCCCTCGCTGCATTATTGCGCTATTATTGACAGTTTCAGTAAGGCCATATAAACTTATTTCCCAATAATAATTACAATTAATAAACATCTGAAATCAATATCACATAAAAATGCATATTCATATTACAATCATTATTTACATTTAAGTAATTTGTGATACAAATTACTGCATCAGTACAAAGCTATATCCACACCCATTGTTACTTAGCTCCTTCTTGCTTCAAAATCACGAGCTCCTTCCCAACACAACCATCCTCTCTCACTGCTGGCTTAGCACTCCTGGTTTTAGAAAGAAATCACGTTAAGATGGAAGATACTAAAGACAAGAATTACTTGCAAGTTTCAATTTGAAAAGTTAATGGGAACATATAGAAATAAAATGGTAATGGGCAGGGAAAATTATGTTGATAAAAGTGACAAAGCAGTAAGAGAAAACTTTGCATGGGCTAGAAAAGGGGTAGTTAAATTGAAAAGTCTAAGAACAGGGAGTGATTTAGAGAAATTTCCTTTATGTAACTTGAAAGATAATACTTTGCACATCCTTTTGGAATGTGGGGAAACAAATATGCTTAGAGACAGGATAGGAAAAAGGAGTGCTCAAATTTACCAAAAGAAATTCAAGAGAAAAAGTTTAAGAATGTAAAATCCAGAAAATATATAAGGGAAGTAGGAAAATTTTTGGGTAAAGTAAGAGCCAAATGGCTGAAGAAAATTAGCAAGAGAAGTGAAGAAGGAAGTTAAATAATAGTTGGTATTACATAAGCTATATAAATAGGAACCAATAGCTCGGCAACCTCAAGGTTTGAGTCTTTTGAGTTTCAGGATTCACAATAACTCAGTGGAGTGATAAGAAAGATAATAAACATATACTAACTTGTAAAACTTGTGTCTAGGTTTAGGCTTACATCATTACTTCATTTGTATCTGAATTTTGTTTGTAGTATAAAATATAAATAAATTATACAAGGCACCTTGAGTGTTTATATTTAGCATCTAGATTAACAGTAATTAAACTGAGTGGTCCAAGTTAACAACCAAAATGGGGTAACTTGAGCCACTTATATGTTTAGTTTATCCACCAACAGGGAAACATTAGGCTAGAACACAGCTTCTGAAAGTTTAGAACCTTTATTTCACTTTAAAATAAGTATAAATTACACGTTTACTATTACATTATTTCAGGAAATCATATGGAAACAAATCTACCTCTCCTTGAGTTCAGAAATGTTACACTTCTAAATATTTGTTCAGTTTTTGTATCTGAAACGTTATCCACTGGTGGGAAAACATGAACATTTTCACACTTTAAAAATCTCTCAAAAATCTAAATGTAATCCCCTTTGGATCTATAGACTTTTTCAGTACTTATTTGGTCTATTAACTGTTTCATTTACTTCCTTTTACCTTCTGTAGGAAAGTTAACAACTGCAAAATTTCCTTCTGAAATATTCAGATTTTGATCTCTTTCTTCAAATTCTTTTTATGAGGCTTGTAATTCTCCATTTGTTATCTTTATTTGAGGATTCATCAAAACATGATGATCAATCATAAATGCTACAATTACTGGAACTGTCAGAATCACTAAAGTCAAGCAAATCTATGGATGTCTTCCTTTGCTTCTTCCTTTTATTGGTCTGCTCAGGTGGTTTTTTGCCATTAACAAAGGATGCTTATGCATGAGGGATATTTGCAGGATTATTCTTCAACACTTTTATCTGTTTGTATGCTGGGTAATTGGTTCCTTTTCTTCATTAGGGGAGTTGTCTCTCTGATGCAAGTTTCATTCAGGACGCACAGTTTTCCAACATCTTCATCTTCTGACATATTTTCATTTTGGGGAGCAGTTTAAGTACTTCTGGGTTTAAGGGGCAGATACCAGTGGATTTGAATAATGCTGCCATTAAAATATCTCTTGAAGAAACATTTTCATCCATTTCAGTCAAGTTTTGCTTCAGTAATCTAGGAAAAACATCTTTAGGTATAGTACCTCTGTTTTGGTTCTTCCATGTAAGCAAGACTGATTGCCATTTGGATTCTAGAGGTTTGAAGTAGGCTACATCCAACGGTTAAGTCAGATTGTGCTGTTAGGAGGAAGCAACATAAATCCAATGTTTCCTTTCTGACACTCACCAATGACATTAATTGAAATATGACTTGCTAAATTGCCTCCAATGGGTATCTTAGGTTCCTGATCATCAAATTTTCTGAAGTAAGAGATGATTATGGTGTTAAACCTATCTTCAAATATAGGCATATTAAACCAAGAACTCTTTGACCGATTATATCTTGCTCCAGCAGGTCCACCACTGGTCCAAGAATCATAAAGATGTTCTGCTTTATAAACTATATAAGGAGGTAGAAGAACACCTGAAACTGATCCAGAGAACATCACAGATATGCTGCATTTAGATGTATCAATTATTTTCTCTGGATGTTTGCAGCCTCTTCTAGTTATGATTTTTTGGCTTCTGGGATCATCACTTACATTTGTCTCATTATAGTTAATTGTCGCATGTGGTGCTACACCTATCAACAGCTTTCAAGTCCTTTAAAATAATTTTCTGTTCATTTCTTGTTTAACATTGGCTATATTGTGTTTTATATTTTGACTCAGATGTACAGTTTTTGTGTCTTTATGCCTTGCTATAAAGCTAATGTCCAATCTTTGCCTGGTATTTTTTTTTAATCTCTTTTCTTCTATGCCACTTTTATCAAAATATAACTTTACTATCAAAAAATATAATATAAAGTGAGAGGAAATCCTCGATCAGCACATAATGCATTGCATTTGGAAATAATTTTCTTTCTTATCCATGCAGAACACTGATGGTCTTCCTATTTTACCAGTTTGCAATCCCTTTGAATGTCTCTGCAAAGTACTTCTGGTAATGTTGAATTTCTCTGCAACTTTACAAGCTGATGTTCCCCTTTAGCTCTTCCATGGCCTCAGAGAGGGCTTCATTACTAAAATCTTAATATGTACAAGGTCCTACCCTCTTAGTTGTTTCCTGGTCACATAGTCTGAAAAAAGAAACAAAAGTAGAGAAATTGGTGTTTTTAACAAACATCTTTTATTAGGCTAAAAATATCATTTGCAGCAATACATATGGATAAGCAGGTGATAAAGCATGAGGGTAGCATGGGCCACCTGGCCTATGTTACCCTACATCTAACAGAGATTTTCAATTTGTTGTCTATTATAAACAATGTTGGCAGCCTGCAATTTGTTTTGTTTGTATGAAGAGTGGTTTTAGTGAGGTTATGGGTGCTATATTGCAATACTCAGTAACTTAGTAGACTAGAGAGCTACACAGGAAGTTTGTAACTATGTTTATGGAGGTTAGAAATGTTTCAAATATTTAAAAATATACATACCTTAGTCCTCTAGGAACTTGAATCTTACAGCAAACCTTGCCAAGTATTGCAACTATAGCTTCCATATGATTCTCAGCATACAACTTGCACACAGTGATGCCAATCCTGAAAAATGCCAAAGTGATGCAAGTCGATCCACAATAGGTAATGTATAGAATCTGTATCTGAACCTGCACCCTGTTCTGAACCAGTGTTTTTACCATCTCAGGTTCAACCTGCAAGTTTACCAGGACCAAACACATAAGTGCATTATGCATCAAAAACTGTGACCTAAACCGCTTGCAATTTGAATTCATGTCACCAATATCTATTTAGTAGCCCTCTGAAGCTATCCTCCATCTGAGTTTCATTAACACTAAAAAAGGCATTACCTATCTTGTCAATTGACTGAGTGTGAGAGAATGTGATGAACACATGATCTTTTGAAAAGTTCTCAATAGCATAAAATAATGCCACAGATTTTTTAAAACATTCTTATTTTTCAACATAGTCTCCCTTGATATCAGCACACTTGATCCAGCATGCTCCATGGCCTTCGTCCCATCATAGAAGTCAGATTTCTGCAAGCCTGCAAAATACAGCTAGACTGTCAATTTAAATTCTTCATCAGATGAAAATTTCTTTATGCCAAGGAACTTTCTCAGATTAGGGAACAGATGAGCTAAGTCAGGAGAATAAGGTTGATCTGGCAGCAAATCATAACCTAATATGTTGAGTTTCATCATTGCAACAACACAAATGTGAGGGTGAGGATTATCTTGATTGAAGAAGGCTTTCTTCTTTTCCAAACACAATCTTTTCACACATATTTTTATTTTCAATTGGTCCAGAAAGTTAGTATAATATACTCCGATGATAGATTCTCCAGAGGAAAGGTAACAATCAATTAGAAGCACTCCCATGGCATCCCAGAAAATTGAACCCATGATGTTCCTGGCCAATTTTACACATTTTGACTTCTTTGGTGGTAAATAATCTTGGTGTTTCAATTGTTAAAACTGCTGTTTTGTTTCAGATATGTAGTAGTGCACCCATGTTTCATCATTTGTTACAAATGGATGCATAAATTTGGTGCAATCTCTCTGAAAATGAGCCAAACTTTTCTCAGAGATTTGCACCTGGTTACAACTTATGATCCACGGTCAGCAGTGGTGGCACCCATCTTGCAGATCTTTTTTCAAGTTCCAGCTCTACTCTAAAATGTGAAACATGCATTCCCCTGAAATGTCCAAAGCTTCAGCATTTTCAGAAATCTTCATTGACAATCCTGCAGAACCATACCATGTACTTTATTGATGATTTTTATCATGATGGCAGATTTCAATCTTTTGCAGCATGGATCTTCCAAGCATATATGGCCATGTTTTAATTCTGTGGTCCATTTGGAAATGGTTGAAAATGAGGAGCAGAGTTCCCTAGAGTGTGTGTCACATCAGTGTAAATTTCTGTGCATTTGTACCCTTCATTGTGAAGTGCTTAAACCACATTATGTTCAATATTTGCCTTATTTCTCATATGCACACATCTGCACTGTAACAAGCAACTATAGTTTATACCTATTATGATCCTTCAATCATCTTTGTGTAATTGCACAAATGTTTCCATGAAAGATGGCTGGTTTTGCAAACAAAACTGCTTCGGAAATGTTGCTGCAATCTGTGGATCTTTCTGAAAACTTTTCAAGTGACCCTCACATGTTGCTATGTGTTGTCAACTATGTACATTATAGCTTACCATAGAAATTCTTGTTTCTTCTAAAAATATTTATTATTCATACCTAATTTTTGTTGTTATTCACAATTTTATTCATATGTAGGTCAAAGATAGAAAATTGTAACTGAGGTTATGATGCGCCTACAATCAAGACTGCCTTGGAGGCTTACTGAAGAATGTATTAAAATCAAATGAGTAAAATTATTGCCTCTGAGTACTGGAAGAGAATTGGCAAATGAAGCACAAGATCTATGCTCCTAGTTATGACAATGAATTTCTTAAGCCTGATTCAACATTTGATAGATTAACTTATTGATTAATGTAAAATAAAATTGAGTTTCACATAATCACAATCGTATTCTTAAAATTTAGCATCCCTTTGAAAAATTTGTAATTGAATTTATAAATTAATCCTCAGAGAATGAGCACTAGTTTAGTTCAATACCTTTCTCAAAAGAAGGATCCCATGTCTCCGGATCTATCATTATTAACAGCCTTCCAACATCCTCATCTGTAAGCATTCCAACCAGTAGCAGACGATCCACAAGCTTAAGAAGAGGCCTAAAAATGAATTTAAAATGAATGTTATCCTAACCTGCAAAGAGCTCAAACTCTTAACTATTTATTGTTCATTCTCACCTGACAAAATTATAAGTTACTTTTCTTTTACTATAATTTGCATCTTTCTTGTCCCTTACTTTTTAGGTACTCTTATGTATAACTAAATTTTGTGCATTTTAATGTTGTAATACTACTGGTTTTATCCACTTTCTAAAGGTTTTAATCACACAGAAACTGTGAGGTGGATGACTGGTTTCAGATTACATTAAATTTAGTCAGCTTACAGGAAAAGATTCTCATTGCTGCCTCCTATTGGATCCCTGTTATGTACTTGGTTGATTTCTACAGCTTCACCCAGAGCAGTCATCACAAAGTTCTTCACAACATCAAGAGGAAAATATGGACTGTAAAGATTTCTGATATTGTCAACTTGCTCTCTGAAAGAGATACACAAAAGAAAGTTTGTACATAACACTCAAGTCATGTAACATTTTCTGAGTGATTGAACTGTTTTCATAAAAAGGGACTGAAAGAAGCTTTAGATAACACGAAACAATTCATACAACAATTGTAATTCATAAGGGTAACATAAATCCCAAAATTTATAATTTATGTTTTATACAGTGAATGTTCCTATTGTAAAGAATACCAAGATCAGCCTAAGGGACAAGGATTTGTACCTATTGACCAACATTTTTAAACTCCACATTATGTATTTAATGAAGTGTTAATATTTTTATATGAAAAGTATTTCAATATTTCAGTCCCTTATTTTGAAATTAGAAATTAAAATGCTATAGCATAATTATTATCTTACCATTCTGCATTACACAGCAGTCACAGGTAGCTACTTTGTTTTGTCTACAACCAGATTGCTTTAAGGGTTATTGCAATGACATGTATTTCTAAATTTTATTTATGTAACTATACATTTAATTTTAAATATAACTTACATATAATCCAATTGTTTAAGAAAATTAGGTAATATGGTGAAGTATAATTTATTTTAAACTGAATATTCTTATTAACTAAATTCTAAAGTCATAGGCCAGCAGTGAGAGGGGAAGATTGTGTAGTGAAGCGAGAATGGGAGTGGACGTTCAAACGTACCAAAAACATTTCTGATCTGATGTTAACAACAAGCCCTATACAGCAAGATATTCTACAAAACACAGCAAAGTTCTTGCTGCCAATATGCATGATGTGACAACTGAAAACATGGCCTTAGGTTTATATTTGTAGCATGAAATATTTCCACCTAAATGGCACAAACTGAAATTAAAATAAATTTTGTATAGTAGCCATACAGTAAGCATTTTCTTTTTCCCCAGAGGACTACGTTATACTGATTTTGCTAAGCACTTTTGATGCAGCAGTGGAAGGAACTTCAGCAACACATATTGGTGAACATGTTCTACCCATTCTTTATACAGCTTTGGAAAAGAAAGCTCAGTTGTAGATGACTCTGCTGACTTTTTCGATAAAAGCACCACTAAAAACAATGTGTTTACTGCTAGCAAAGTTAGTGAAATTCAGTTGACTAATGAAAATTTTTATGCACAGCTACTGGATACTTCTGCACAGGCTGTATTTCCAACAGATTCAAGAAATAGTTCAGAGATGATAAAAGGCACTAGAGAGGACAATAAGAATTTTAGAGTTGATGTCAAAAAATATCACAGACTGAAGATAGTTGATAGCACGTCAACTGTAACTGAGCAGGAGAAGAGGAAACTACTCGCAGAAACAAGGAACACCTTAAAAATGAAGCTTCATGGGTGGTCAGGTAGTACAGAATGTAAAAGAATAAATTCATGAGAAATTCTGGACAAATAAAACATTTATGTGAAAATGAGACAAGCATTTAGAAGGAGAAGAGACACAGACAGAAAAGTGAACCCATTCAAACAGTATGGATATGACTGTTATTTACCAAAAAAGATAGGATAAAAATGAGGGTATGCAGAAACTTCCTCTTATCAACCTTAAAAGTGAAGAAAAGTCTTTTCATTGCATGCATAAAAAAGCTTTAAGATATGCATCAAACATAAAAGTAATGGTGCAATTAAACAGGCAACAAATCCATGGAAAGAAAAAAGTTTTTTTGAGGTTTTGGAGAAGTCTCAATTTTTAAAATGAGGAAGGATCAATGTAACATTTGTGTGGCATTCAAGGAAGGAAACTTGAGTAAAAAAGAATACATTTTGCTCACTGAGAAAAAGGATGATGCATATAAGGCAAAGGAAAATGCTGTTTCTTCTGTCTCAGAAGCTGTCCTTGTTGCCACAATGAGTATACTCAGTGTGTTGTTATGTCCAAAATTGTACAGTTAATGAGTTCACAAATTTATTGTAAACTTCACTGAAAAGTACAAGAAGATAGTGCTCATTTCAGATGGTCGTTCCTATCAGAACAAAAACAAAGTTTTGGTGAGTGCTTCAGCCAACAAATCCAAACAATTTGGAATTGAAATAGCTCATATTAGAGAGAGGACTGGAAGTAGACACTGTGCATTCTGCCCTGGAATGTCTCTTCACCCTACCCATTTATACACCGGCACATTATGTCAGTAAAATTGAGTCAGCAAGAATGAAGAAGAAAGAACTATATCATAAACGGATTTTGAAGCAAGAAGCAGCTAAGTAACAACGGGTGTGGATATAGCTGTGTATAGAGCGAGAATTGGGCAAATTTTGAGAATGAAATTCACGGGAACAAGAGGAATACATTTTGGTGAAGAAATGGTTAATGTTTTGATTATTGGGAGTGTATTAACTATTCTGCTAGTGATTGGAGGAGTGGAAGTGAATCCAGGCCCTACGGATATTCAAGAATTGTTGGGAAACCTAAATGAGAAAATGGATAAAATGGAAGGTATGGAACAACGATTGAGTGATAAATTGTGCTCTATGATTAGGGATATCAAGGAGGACATTATAGATGAAGTGTATGAAGCAAAACAGGAAGTAAATGAAATTAAGGAAAGAATGGAAAGAATAGAGGAGAGGGAAAGAAGATTCAATCTGGTGTTTCTAGGTGTACGTGAGAGAAGAGGGATATGACCAGCTGAAGAAATAACGCAGATAATGAAGGAGAAGCTTGAATTAGAGATGTACGGATGGGAAATTGTTGAGGCTTTTAGATTTGGGAGACAAGTTGGAAAGAGGGCAATAATGGTGAAGCTAGCAACAATACAGTTAGTGCATGAAGTGCTTAGGAGAGCCAAAAAATTGAAAGGAACAAATATCTTTATTAACAAAGACCTTTCACCAAATAAGAGAGCATTGCAATGAAATTTAATTCAGAAAATGAAAGAAGCAAGAGCTTTGGGAAAAATGGCATATATTACAAACTTTCAGCTGTGGATTGACAATGAAAGGGTACGTGATACGGATAATATAGATTCAAGAGAAAATCGACATGAAAGGGCGGAAATGAATCAACAGGTGTCAGCGATAGCTTCAAGAAATGAAACAGGAAGATCAAAGTTCACAACTCGACAATTTGCAGCAAACATGGAGAATGAAGTAGTAATCGCGAGGCTAGTCCAAACAGCGTGCACAACAGCAGAGAGCAAAGAACTGATGACCTTGTGATGACGTCAAATGGAAGGAGGGCCCAAACAGCTCGGCGCGGTAGGACTGCAATGGTGGCGACAACAGTGGCAGAGGGAGGAGCCAGAGAAGTGACGTCACCCAAGAGAATTGCTTCTCCAAGGAGGGGAGAGGCAGAAGTTGCGTGCGCGCTAACAGAGGGGAGAAAGAAGATATGGTTACAAGGTAGTGGGGAGAATACGGAAGGGGGAGAAGAAGATAGTATTGTTTCATCCGAACATGGGAGCATTGTGGTATCAGATAAAAATAAAATGTTAATGCCGAAAGAAGGAATTGAATTAAGAAGTAGGAAAAGATTAGATGGTTATAGATACAGAGCAGGTTCACAATAGGAAAAAGGGACAACAAGGAGAATGGGCTTCTGGAACTGTGAGGGTTTGAAAAATAAGTTATATGTGGGAGTTTTGAAACAGCTGTTGGCGAAAGTGGATTATTTAGCGGTAGTAGAAACGTGGTTAAAAGAGGAACAGATAAATATAAAGGACTTTGAATACATTGGTAGGAAAGGAGAGGTGATAGCTAGAAAGGGAAGAGTATCTGGAGGTATAGGATTCTTTATAAGGAACAGCTTAAGTAAGGAAATTAAAGAAACATGGTCTAGTAGTAAAGAAATACTGTGGGTTATAATGGACGTTAAGTATATACTCTGTGTAGGAATAATATATAACCCCCCTGCATCCTAGTGGTTTCATAATCCTGATTTCCTTAATCAAATAAGAAAAGATATAGATAGGCTGAGGGAGAAATTTGTAACTGCAGAGGTAATACTAATGGGAGACTTTAATATCAGTATTGGGGAAAGTGATACATATGTTGGAAATGATTGGATGAGTGATGAAATTGTGTTTAAAAGTGAGAAACTTAGGCAAAGCAAGGACAAATTTGTTGATAAAGAGTGTGAAAAATTTATTGATTTTTGTGAGTTGAATGCTTTAGAAATTTTGAATGGAAAATGTGGGGAAGATGAACAAGGAGAATTTACCTTTGTTAGCAATAATGGGCAGAGTGTAACAGATTTTGTGTTGTGGCCCCTGAATTTAGGACATATTTTAAGTAATTTTAAGGTATTAAATTTAAGCTCAACTAGCGGGCATTACCCACTGATTGTGGATTTTATGATGCACGCTGCACGAGTAAAACACAATATAAGAGTGGAAAGCTATTGTAAAAATCTGTTGTGTTACACTCACATGACTTTCTCCACTCTTGTACAATCTATTTTTACAAACGCCTATTCTCCATATGCTTCATGTTAATCGAGATATCGAGATGTCAATCTTATTGGTAATTTTCTTGTAGATGCAAGGGGAATATGGTAGCTTTTAAGCGATAGTCAAATATTTTAACGCTGGTTGCTATGTGGCGCATTCCATTCTCTTTGCATGTCCAGGACATAAAAAAATGAATAACGAATTTGAGAAAAAGTATAAGTATTGGAAAATTTAAGGAAATAACAAGCAATATCTCGAAAACGGTTCACTCAACAAAAGAAATGTATATGACATAAGTTGTGTATTTTAACGCGATCTACATTTTTTGTGTAGTAAAATTTTGTCTATCTCTTATGGTTTACCAGTTATGGAAAAGTCGCTCACAATGAAGAATACTTTTGGAGACATTCCCAGAAAATTCGAGATATAGATTTCATTTCTCATGACATTATCTTAAACATATGGTATTTTCATCAAAATCGTTAGAGCCATTTTTGAGAAAATTAAAATTTTCGAAAAATGTTCCATGTAAAGGGTAGTCTGGGGTGGGGGGATTTTCTTGAAAACCTTCGTGTCACATCTCTGAAAGATACTGAACCTAAATACCAAGTTTGGTGTTTATCCGACTGTTTGTTTTTGAGTTATGCTGTTCACAGACACACAGATACACACACACACACAGACACACACACACACACACACACACACACACACACACACGGACATGTTTCCAAAAATGCTTTTTTTGGATTCAGGAGGTTTCAAAACATGTATTTCCGGTGAAATCTCGGTATCGAATTTTTGGGTGGAATGCTATACTTCCCCTGCTTACTATATGTAGTAGAGAAAGTAAAAAAGAGTATATTAGCTATAAATGGAAAGAAGAATTTTGTGACACATTTAAACAGACTCTTGACTCAAATTATGGAAAGATATGTCTATGTGGAGTAACATTCATGGTTAAGAATAATCAAATTGAGAATGCAATAGATATCCTTAATACAGTTATGCAAAGGGTGGGAGAGGAAATGAAAACAAAAAATCTGATGTGTTACACTCACATGACTTTCTCTACTCTTGTACAATCTAATTTTACAAACGCCTATTCTCCATATGCTTCATGTTAATCGAGATATCGAGATGTCAATCTTATTGGTAATTTTCTTGTAGATGCAAGGGAAATATGGTAGCTTTTAAGCGACAGTCAAATATTTTAACGCTGGTTGCTATGTGGCGCATTCCATTCTCTTTGCATGTCCAGGACATAAAAAAATGAATAACGAATTTGAGAAAAAGTATAAGTATTGGAAAATTTAAGGAAATAACAAGCAATATCTCGAAAACGGTTAACTCAACAAAAGAAATGTATATGACATAAGTTGTGTATTTTAACGCGATCTACATTTTTTGTGTAGCAAAATTTTGTCTATCTCTTATGGTTTACCAGTTATGCAAAAGTCGTTCACAATGAAGAATACTTTTGGAGACATTTCCAGAAAATTCGAGATATAGATTTCATTTCTCATGACATTATCTTAAACATATGATATTTTCATCAAAATCGTTAGAGCCATTTTTGAGAAAATTAACATTTTCGAAAAATGTTCCATGTAAAGGGTAGTCTGGGGTAGGGGGATTTTCTTGAAAACCTTCGTGTAGCATCTCTGGAAGATACTGAACCTAAATACTAAGTTTGGTGCTTATCCGACTGTTCGTTTTTGAGTTATGCTGTTCACAGACACACAGACACACACACACACAGACACACACACAGACACACACACGGACATGTTTCCAAAAATGCTTTATTTGGATTCAGGAGGTCTCAAAACATGTATTTCCGGTGAAATCTCGGTATCGAATTTTTGGGTGGAATGCAATACTTCCCCTACTTACTATACGTAGTAGAGAAAGTAAAAAGAGGGTTTACATATATGATAAGGACTGGTTTGATGAAGAATGTAGGGTATCAAAAAGACAAGTAAAACAACTGTTGGTTAGGTGGAGAGAATTGGGTGATAGAAAATCTAGGGACGATGATATGCAAGGGAGGAACTCACATAATTTATTGTTAGAGCAAAAGAAAAAGGACTAGAGGGAATGCAATGAAAGGAATTTGATAAAATGTCTAAATGAAAATAATGTTAATAAGATATGGCAGGTTCTTAAGTTGACCTATAATAAATGTGTAACTAAACCCAATGTTGAGCCAAGACAATGGATGGAGTATTTTAAAACATTATATGGGGAAGAAAGGAGTATAGGAAGTACGGAATTTTTGGAAATAAGGAATGTTTTTGTAGAGATATTGCATGGAGAAATTAGGAGTGAGGAAATAATAAAACAAGTTAAGTTACTGAAGAAAAATAAAGCTACTGGAATTGATGGCATCCCAACAGAGTTTCTTAAGGAGTGGTGTAATGAAACAGGGAGAGTGAAAATTTTACTAGATTTATTTAATGTAATTATTAGAAAGGGTTATGTAACTAAACAATGGAGAGAAGCTATCATCCATCCTATATATAAAGGCAAGGGCAATGTCGATAAACTAATAACCACAGAGGTATTGCATTATTATCAAATATAGGAAAACTTTTTGCGGGCATATTGGCAGTGAGACTACAATCTTGGGTTGAAGAATATAATATCCTTTTGGAATTACAGATGGGCTTTTGCAAGGGAAGGAGAACAATTGATAATTTATTTATTATAAAGACATTAGCAGACAAATATTTAAAAGAAAAATGGGATAAACTGTATATGGCTTTTGTAGACTTAGAGAAGGCTTATGACCGAATTGAGCTAAAACTTCTGTGGCATTAATTAGTGTGTAAGGGAGTAAGTCAGCAATTGGTGAATATTCTAAAAGCACTGTATTTTGAGAACACCTTCTGTGTAAGGGTGGAGACAGGCTGTGTAACAAACGAAATTCCACAAAAGAAAGGCCTTCGGCAAGGATGTAAGTTAAGTCCAGTTTTATTTAATTTATACATAGATGATGTCTTACTAGAAATTGGAAGGAATAATAACTGTGCACCAGTAATCAACAACATCCAAATTCCAGGACTTCTTTTTGCAGATGACCTAGTGGTAGGATCTATTACAGTAAGTGGTTTAAAACAATCATTACAAGCAATTGATGTATATTGTAAAGAATGAAGGTTAAAAGTGAATCAAGAGAAAACAAAGATTGTGGTTTTCAAAAAGGGGGAAAATTAGGCAAATATGAAAAGTGGAAGGGAGAGAATAAAGATTACAGGGTAGTACGTGACTGTATCTATTTAGGAGTAAAAATAGATGGAGGTAATAAATGGGAGAAACAAAAGAAGTTTGCATTGGCAAAAGGTAAAGGGGCGATGGCAGCAATTAGAAGCTGCAAATATAAAGTACCTAATATAAATGTTAAATGGCTGGAATATGAGATGGTTGTGGAGGCAAAAATGATGTATGGTATAGAAATATGGGGATTAGATAGAGGATGGGAAAGTATAGATGTGGTGCACAGGATGTTTTGTAGAGTAATACTAGGGCTACCGAAGTCAATTGTAAGACAGGTAGCACAATTACAGATGGGCAGGGTGCCAACTAAGGGGAAGATAATGGAAAGAGCTTTGAAATTTTGGTTCAGAATTTTAAATCTAGGAAAAAGTAATGTGTTAAGACAATGTATTGAATACCAAGAGAAGAGCTTAATGAATGATGGATGGGTAAGTAAATTACGGAATATTTTGGAGAAAAATGGATTAGGAGATATTAGGAGAAGGAGAGAAAATAACGTAAAACATTTTTGGAAAAAGGCAAGGAAAAGACTGGAAGTTATAGAAATACAAATCATGTTCAGTGAGATTGCCGAAAAGAGCTCATTAGTTTATTATAGGCCAATGAAAAATACATGGGGTAGGGAAAAATATATAGACATAGTAAATAAAGAAGAGAGAGAATCTATTGCATGGTTAAGAACCGGAGCATGGAGGCTAAAAGGGCTAAGACAGGGTATTCCTCAGAACCAATGTCCGATATGTGGTGGTAATGAAGACATTGAACACATAGTATTTAAGTGCCAAGGAACAGAAAATTGGAGAAAAGAATTTTTTAATAAGAAGTGGTTGAAGGGGGATAGAAATACACTTATAATTGAAATGATATGCAAGGACGCTAGAAGCATTGGACAGTTTTTGTGTAAAGTAAAAAATAAATGGCTTTGGACAGTGAAAAGAGAAAAGTAAGAGGTAGTGCATCTTACTTTGAATGGAAAACTATAGTGAATGTCTGATGGTTAAGTAATCTATAAATGAAAAGTGAAAAAAAAGTGGAAATGGGACATGAAAAAAAAAAAAAACTGAAAAAAAGAGCAAGATAATTTAGTGACAAGAAATTGTAAAATGTAAATAAACTGTAGTGATTGTCTACTGAATAAGTGACCAGGGTCAAAATGCAGTAGACAATCAAATTCGTAAAACTCTTAGCACAATATCATAAACTACCTGGACTACACATTCTTAAAGAACTCGCCCTTTCAATTACTCTTTTATCAGGTCTGGAAAGAAAGTCGGTATTCATACTGTTGCAGACATAAGAGCACTTCTACATAAAGAAGAGATAGTGTTCTATAAAGTAAATCACAGGGATGAATGGCATCTAGCAGAGAAGACAGTTGAATCAAATAACAACTCTATCAAGTGTAATGCAAAACAGACAAAACTAAATTAAAAAATCTTCAGGCATTGAAAATGTTCATGCATAAGGAGTTTCATATGTTTTATAACAATCTTAAATGTGAATAATCTAGAACCTCAGTTCAATCATTGTTTTGTTTCTGCTATTTTGTAGCAACATCTAAATATATTTAACCTCAATTTCTCTATTTGAAGACTAAAGCTTATAATGTTAATTTATATCCTGATTATTAAACCGGTTTATAAATGAGTAGTGATTATCGAAAGGAATTTCCATCTGATAGAGGGAAGACATGGGCGAGATAGAGGGAAGACATGACTGGATGTGCTTAACTATTATGCTTTCATTTTTTTTTCAGTGTATTCAGTCATTATTTAAGTTATATGTTGTGCCATTTACATAAATAAAAGCTATAAAATGCTTTCTGAAATAATTTATTTCAATGCCTTTCAAAATAGGCTGTGTGAAGAAATTTGCTGCTAAAATTCCTATGTGCAGATGTTGTAACTGTTTCCTTAAATATGGTTCAAATTTCTCTAAGAAATATGTATTTCATGTAACAATACTGTGGAAATGGCAAATAAGAATAAAACTATATCATGACATGCAGATATGTTGACAAAATAATGCTTGGCTAAGTTTTCTCTGTCCCCTATAAAATTACCTCTAGATCACATAGCAAATTTTGCAGGCACTCTGATATGTATTTGCATCTGTCTGCATCATGTAAATGCCTTATTTACAGACCCACTCATGTCTATTGATTCTTGGTTTGCTTATATTTGTTAAAGTTATGCATTTTAAATAATGAATCAGGTGATTTTATTCATAACTGAAACTTCATTTACATAGAAATTTGTTGTACACACAGTATTCGTGCTTCTTTAGTTCACTCAAATCCAAATATCAATCCTGGCTGTTTCATATATACTTCCTTCAGAGGAGAACCATATAAAAAGCAGTCTTTATATAAAATTGATGTAATATAAAGTTTTCTGCAAGTATGTATAGGTTAACAGTATCATACCTGGCAACAACACCAAGGGTTTCTTCATAATCTATCCCAGCCTTCTTTGGCAACAAGTCTTGCTCAAAATTGTTGAATATTTCTACTCTTATTAAATTTCTCCCTTAGCTCTCAACAATTCTGAATCACCTTTGCATTTTCTGGAGCTTGAATAGCATCCCAGGCATTGTTTTCTTTCAAAGCATCCAAAACTTCTTGCATGGCACCAGCCATTAAACTCTTGAATTTTGAACTCAGTGCTTCATTAAGATTGTGGATCTTCTATTTCAATTTCAACTTGTGTGCTGGTCCATAAAAATATTCTCCTGAAGTTATCCAGACCAGTTTTCTTGTCTCTCTTTGTGAACATTGTTGCTCTAAGCATTTGTGTATTTCATTTTCTTTCATCATCTATGAATTATTTTCTCCTTCTGCTTTCTTCAGTATCATTTCTGTTTCATCAGAACTCTTGTAATTTGGCTAAGATTTTCCTCCAAATTCTATTTTCTGATTTGATGTCTTAATTTTTGGAATCTTGCAATGTTGACATACTAAGTTGACTCTTTGTGCATATTGTTCTGGTTTAAAAATGACATCCTCTGTATTCAGTATTCTTCCAAGTGATTTAACATAAACTTGATAACCATCTTTCACATTCAGATATCCAACCATTCAGCCAAGTGCACTTTTGTCAAATTACTTTTGAAATTAATTAGAATGTATACATTGCACTCAGTACCAAAAGTATGCAAGTGATCCAGTTTTCCAACCATTCTGTCACTCCAAAGCTCATATGGCAATTTCCCTTCAAATGAAATGTTACCAGCGTGATTCAGTAAACAGCAGTTTTGCAAGCCTGAACCCACATGGAACATCAGTCACTGACATCATGGACCTTGCTAGCTCCACAATCATTCTATTTTCCCATTCTGCTTAGGTGTTTAGGGTGCAGAAATGTTTGTTGTTATGTCATGTTCTCCTAAAATTTTACATGTTTCCTTGCAGTCAAATTCTCTTTCACCACCACATCAGAATTTCTTCTCTGTGTGTCCATTAGTAGATGCTTCATTTAAAAATACTTTCAGACAATATGAAACTTCATTCTTGTTCAATTTTTGAAGATTTAGAAGCTTGTAACAGTGATGTGTCATAATTTAAAATAGAGAGTTGAGGGTTGTTACACTACATCACTATGATATTCTTACTTGAACGCGTTTCGGGAGACGGCTTGTTCCCATCGTCAGCATTTTCTCTCAACTGATTTTGCCGGTCATCGTCTGGTGGATGTGTGTGGCTAGTGGTGTTCTCTGGTGCTGGGCTGATGAACCTCCAAAGGCTGTTGGGTGGCGGCAGTTCGAAATTCATTAGGTGATTCCTGTGTTTGACAATATGTATTTTTTCCCAGATGTCCAATTCATTGCTGCTGTTGATCGGTTTTAAGAGTTTTATGTTTGGAGTGATATCATGGTTTGAAGACCAGAAATGATGTGCTACTGCTGATTTATCTTGCTGCTTTTGGTAAATGCATCTCATATGCTCTTTAAGTCTTATTTCAAGATTTCTTTTTGTTCTTCCTATATATACCAGGTTACATTCATTACAATCAATTTGATATATACCAGCTGATTTATCGTTGGGGATAGGATCTTTTGTTCTGTTGCATAGTAGTTTCTGTATGTTGTGGCTATTCTGTGGAGACAGGGTGATGTTGTATTTTTTGAAAATCCTTTGAAATTTATGACGTGTCCAAGGGTGGTAAGTGAATTTCCTATATGCTTGTGGTTTTTGTTGTCTGAGTAACGTAGTCATTTGTTGGATGTATTTCTGTCTTTCAAACCTTTTTATCTTCTTATCTATTGTTTTTTTTCTGGTATCCATTCATAGTGGCTATGTTGATAATGTGTTGGTATTCTTTCTGGTATTCCTCTTTCTCCATTGGTATATGTACTAACCTGTTTGTAATACTATTTAAAATTGCATGTTTGTGGCTTGTAGGATTTTAGCTATTATTTTTAATATAGTTTTCTGTGTGCGTTGGTTTTCTGTAAATGCCAAACTTTAGTTTGTTGTGTGCATTATTTCTGATGATCCTGATGTCTAGGTAAGGTAATTGGCCATTTTCTTCTTTTTCCATTGTGAATTTTATAGATCTTTTTTGTAAATTTAATAATTTCAAAGCATCTTCTGAAAGTTTTTTTGGAACAATAGCAAAAATATCATCTACATACCTATACCAGGTTTTGAATAGATGTGGGAAAGATTTAGTAATATGGGATTCAAAATGGCTCATATATAGTTCTGCTAAAAATGGTGAAAGGGGGTTTCCCATAGTTAGGCCTGAGGTTTGTTTAAAGATTTTGTGATGGAATGAAAAGAAATTCTGGTCCAGACATAATTTTGTTAGTTTCAGATAATCTTCTGTTTGTGCTCTAGGTGTGCCATTGTTTAATATCCAATTTTCTAGGAGTGGTAATAATTCTTCTTTTGGTATGCTTGGGAAGAGTGCAGTGACATCAAATGTTACCATCATGTCTGTGGGTGATATATTTATATTTGAAAGGTGACTGGTTAATTCTAAAGAATTTTTTATGCTAAGACTTTTGAACTTAGGCATGGAGTTGAAGGTATTTGAAAGCCATTTTGCTAGTTTATATGTGGGAGAGTTTATGTTATTCACTATGGGCCTCATTTTGTTGCCGAGTTTGTGTATTTTTGGTAGTGCATATAACCTAGGTATGATGGGAAAATCTGGTTTAATTCTGGATTTTTCGGCTTTTGTTAATGTTTTGGTTTCTATCAATGTATTCTGGAGTGACTTGGTGCATTCTTTTAATGGATTTTTGCTGATTTCTATGTACTCTGGGTTATGTAGTAATTGCATAACTAGATTCATAATCTTCTTGGTCTAATATCACTAATGTGTTTCCTTTGTCTGCTTTGGTGTATACTACAGGTTTTGACTTTAGAGATTTGATAATTTTTTGATGTGGTACGTAGTGGTGTTTTTGGGCTTGTATCTGGTCCAATATTGGTTCACACTGTGATTGTATTAAACTTCTATCCTTATCTGTAAGGTGGTTGGAGGCTATTTCAATATCAGCAACAAAGTTTTCTGTATTTTTTGTGAAGTTGAAACAGGTTCTTAGGCCATTGTTCAAGACAGATAGCTCAGTGCTGGTGAATGGTTCTTTTGAGAGGTTAACTACATATTGGCCTGTGGTAGGTTCATTGTCTAGGTTATGTTTATATGTTGCTTTCCGTTTTTGGTTATGTCTAGGAGATTTTTCCCGGTATTCCAGGGAGTTGTTTTGTTTGAATATAAGGTTGTTTAGTTTCTTTTTCAGTTTCATTGTTTTGGCGCTCATTTTCTTGCTAAGTAGCATAAGGAAATTTGACCGTAAATTTTCCCATAAGGGTATTCCTAAAACTTTCGGTAACCATAAGTGTAATTCATAGATTCTAAGGTCCAAGTCCTGTAAATTTGCATAATGTTTGTTCTTTTCTATTTCAATTACTTTCTTGTCTGCTGCTGTTTGTTGTTTTACATTGTGATTAAATTTTACGTATTTTCTAACGAAGTTTGGCGTAACTTTGTGTTTTAAGCAAAGATTTAGGAATCTTATGTTTGCAGCCGTGATTTTCTTTTTGATTTCTAGTTTTAAGTATAATTTTATGTCCTGTTTTATTCCAAAGTTTCCGTTGAATCTGTGTAAATCTGTGCTTACCTCCATATTCTTTAGTTGTTACGTGCGGCAATATCGGTGTTTATTCTTTGCTTCTTATAGACTTGTAAGTCCAATTTAAGCTCAATTTTTGAAGATTTAGAAGCTTGTAACAGTGATGTGTCATAATTTAAAATAGAGAGTTGAGGGTTGTTACACTACATCACTATGATATTCTTACTTGAACGCGTTTCGGGAGACGGCTTGTTCCCATCGTCAGCATTTTCTCTCACCTGATTTTTGCCGGTCATCGTCTGGGGGATGTGTGTGGTTTGTGGTGTTCTCTGGTGCTGGGCTGATGAACCTCCAAAGGCTGTTGGGTGGCGGCAGTTCAAAATTCATTAGGTGATTCCTGTGTTTGACAATATGTATTTTTTCCCAGATGTCCAATTCATTGCTGCTGTTGATCGGTTTTAAGAGTTTTATGTTTGGAGTGATATCATGGTTTGAAGACCAGAAATGATGTGCTACTGCTGATTTATCTTGCTGCTTTTGGTAAATGCATCTCATATGCTCTTTAAGTCTTATTTCAAGATTTCTTTTTGTTCTTCCTATATATACCAGGTTACATTCATTACAATCAATTTGATATATACCAGCTGATTTATCGTTGGGGATAGGATCTTTTGTTCTGTTGCATAGTAGTTTCTGTATGTTGTGGTTATTCTGTGGAGACAGGGTGATGTTGTATTTTTTGAAAATCCTTTGAAATTTATGATGTGTCCAAGGGTGATAAGTGAATTTTCTATATGCTTGTGGTTTTTGTTGTCTGAGTAACGTAGTCATTTGTTGGATGTATATATAAAAAAAAACTAATCTAAGACTAACCTTCCGTAAATTCAGAAACCTGAGTTTATACAAAAAAAAGGCTAACCTTCCATGAATTAAGAAATCTAAGCTTTTATATATATAAAGAAAACCAATCTAAGGCTAACCTTCCGTAAATTCAGAAACCTAAGTTTAACCTTTCGTGAATTCAGAAACTTAAGATTATAAAAAAAAAAAGCTAACCTTCCATGAATCAGAAACGTAAAAAGTGAATAAACCTAAAATAAAAAGTAATTAAGAACGCACAGCGAGAGAGTTGGCGGTATCTTACCGGCTTTGGCAGCATTAGTTATTCATATGTTGCCAGCATTGTGTTAGAGCTAGAGGATGACATAGAATGACATCTGTAGGACATATAAGACATCACTTGTATCGCTGTTGAAGACCAACTTAAAGCAGAATGTCGCAATAATTTTGATGCATTCGCTGCACTGTGATACATATTTTTTCCGACATTCTGCTTTAAGTTGGTCTTCAACAGCGATGGAAGTGATGTCTTATATGTCCTACAGATGTCACTCTATGTCATCCTATAGCTCCAACACAATGTTGGCAACATATGAATAACTAATGCCGCCAAAGCTGATAAGATACTCAGCCTCAAGGCGTAGTCGAGGGATTGAGGGCCCTCAGCCTCAAAGTGTAGCCAAGGGATTTTTTAGAAGGAGAGGAGTGTAGCAGTTGCAACCAAGTTAAGCAATGACAGAGCATAGCCGAGGGATCTGCACGTCTAAAACTCGAACGATTCATGTTGGCAGAAATTCCTTCCAAAAGATAATACAAAATGAAGAAGAAGAAGTAGTAACAACACATTGCTTATTTCGCGGATTTCACTTCTTATTTAGGTTGACAGTTCCCATTGTGCATGTGTATTAGCGGGAAGATGGCTACATTTGTTGTGTTCATATCATAATTTTCCTATAAAAGTAAAACACCTAAAAGGGGCGTGCAGCTATTGACAAGATAACATCTACTTCTAAATTCACTCTTATGGTAATTTATTCCCTTTCCTTTTGCTTTTATATGTGTTTTCAATGAAGATCAACTTAATTCAAAATTGCCAAAAAGTGTTGTTCAATATGCAAGAAAAATACTCATACTGAGAAAGATTGTCACTTGAAAAATGAGATGCGTAACATTTGCAAAAAAACAAATCATAAAGAGGAAGATTGTTTCTTTAGAAATAAAGGTAAAAATTGTAACAATAACACACATGCTAAAATTGTTTTTTGTGTGAAAATGTAGAGCTTAATGTACACTGTGTTGAAGTGAACAAAGCAGAAATTAGTAATGAATCATTTTGAATTCATAGTTGACAGTGGAGCAACTACTCATATGTAAATGAGGCTGATTATGTATCAGAACTGGAACATTGTGCAGAAGAATTAAAAACTGCTAAACATGGAGAAAATATGTCTGTAACAGGGGTAGGTTCCATAGAGTTTGAAGACTGTGCAATAAATCAAGTGTAGATTGTCAAAGAATCTCATGTCTGTAAACAAATAACATGAAATAAGGGTGCTGTATATTTTGATGATGAGAGGGTTTATATCGTGAATAAGAAAGTTGTGTTGCACTTGAAGGTAACAAAACTAAGAATGGTATGTATGTTATAAAATTGAATCCACAAAGTGAGACTGCTCTGTTTACAGAACAAAAAGGTTAGGTCATCTAAATCTACGACAATTGCAGGAAGTTCCTGGAATGTGTGAAGGTATAAATTTTAAAAATAAGACTTATATAGACTGCTCCATATGTGCTAAAGCTAAAGTGGTAAGACTACCATTTAAAACTGTGAGGCAAAGAGCAGAAAGACCGCTTCAAATCATACATAGTGATTTGTGCGGTACAACCGATCCCCTTACATATGATGGTAACAATTATTTCCTAACATTGTTGGATGACTGGACACATTTTTGTATTGTGTATTTGCTTAGTACTAAATCTGCTAATGAAGTGTTTGTGTGTGTTAAACAGTATGCAAATGAGTCTGAGGCTCATTTTAACCTAAAACTCAGTAAATTGAGATGTGATAATGGTGGTGAATATAAAAATGCATAACTCATTGACTGATGCAAAGAGAGAGGTATTGTGTTGGACTTTACTATCCCTCATACTCCACAATTGAATGGGAAATCTGACATTGATGTTTGATGCAAAATGTAACAAAGAGATGTGGGGGGACAGCAGCTTATCTCATAAACTGAAGCCCTACAAAAGGATCAAACACCACACCAGCAGAGAAATGGTATAAAAAGAAACCATCTGAGTGGACTTCAAATTTTTGGTAAAAGGGTACTTGTGAACATATTAAAACTTTTGAAGAAGCTGGATAACAGAAGTAAAGAAACAATGTTTGTTGGATATGCCACAGATTATGGGATCCATAAAAGAAAGACATTTTTGTAAGTAGAGATGTAATTTTCACTCGCTCATTCTTCTGTCAGAATGAAGAGTAAGAAGAAGAATATATCCAAATCTTTGAAGAACAGCAAGAAGAAGTGATAAATGAAGAATTAAATCAAGAAGCTGAGGAACATTCAGAAGAAGTAAGAAATGAAGAAAGAGCAGGTTACAATCTGAGAGCAAGAGATTTGAAGATTACAGCCTTGATGATGATGATGATGATAATGAAGTGTTTCTGACATACAGTGAAACAATGGAGACTCCAGACAGGGGGAAGTGGAGAAGAGCAATAGAAGAGGAAAAAGAATCTGTGAAAGAAAATAAGACCTGGGAACTGGTGGACAAAAGTGAAGCTGTGGGTAAAGAGTTGCTTACAGCTAAATGGATTTTCAAGATTAAAGATAGTGGAAAATATAAAACCCGTCTTGCGGCACGAGGCTGCCAGCAAATGGAAAGTGGTCTTGACTACAAAGATACATTCAGTCCTGTTGATACAAGTGCCTTGAGATTACTATTTGCAATTGCTGCTAGAGAAGATTATGTAATTCAAACATTTGATGTAAAAACAGCTTTTTTACATGGAGAGTTGAATGAAGAAATATATATGAAACTGCCTGAAGGGTACAGTGATGCAGAAAAACTCTGCAAATTAAAAACAGTTCTCTACGGTCTGAAACAAGCTCCATGCAGGTAGAACAAGAAGTTAACAAATTTTCTGAAGCATGAAGAACTAAAAACGTTGCAAGCCAATCAATGTATCTTTAAAAGTGAGAAGGATGATATCATCATAGACTTACATGTGGATGATGGAATTGTTTTTGGAAAAGACAAGGCACAAATTGAAAAACTACTCGAGAAACTTAATAAAAATTTTGAGATGACAAGAAATGAAAATCCTGGAACATATTTAGGGAATGGAACTTAAAAATAAAAATGATGACTTGTACATATATCAAGAAAAATACCCAAAACAACTGTTACAAAAATACAACATGATGGATTGCAAATCATTAGCAACCCCAATAACAATTCAAGATTCAGGGAGTGTACAAAACATAAAAGATTGTACAAAACCAAGTAATGATTCTTTTCCATATAGAGCAGTAATTGGAAGTCTCTATAGCTAAACAAGACCTGATTTAACATATGCAGTGAGTTATGAAAGTAGGTATATGGAAAACCCAAAAGAAGAACATGTTCAAAATGTAAAAAGAAGTTTGTGGTATCTGAAAGCTACTACTCAACAGGAATTAAGTTTTCTAAAAGAGAACAGTCAGAAAATGAACACATTGAACTGATAGCATACTGCAATGCAGATTATGCTGGAGATAAAGAACAAATGAAAAGCACTACTGGCTATGAAATACTGTGTGCTGAAGGTCCGATTTCCTGGTGCTCAAGAAAACAGAGTACAATAGCAAAATCAACAAGTGAGGCAGAGTACATTGCTGCAGCAGAATGCTGTACAGAATTCACATATTTAAGGGCTTGGATTGAAGAGCTGGCAAAAAAATCAGTGAAAGTAATTTTGTATGTGGACAATCAAACTTAATCAAATCAGGCCAGTTATGTCTGACAGGAAGACAACACATTGAAGTGAAATTCTATTATTTGAGTGAGAAATACCAGAATGGAGAATTTGAAATAAGATATTGCCCCTCAAACAGTCAACTCGCTGATATATTCATAAAACCTCTATTGTACTTGAATTACAATAAATTTAAAGATATACTAATAGTATTAGATCACTGTAAGGTAGTTTTTTTTCATTTTAGAAACTTGTGATATGTGCAAGACTGACTATAAGAAATGAAAAAAAAAAAAAAATTGAAGTTGTATTATGCTAAAATATCAATTATTATTCAAGAGATATTCTTATTGTTAAAAAAATATATATCATTTATGTAAAAGTAGAAACACGGAGCACATTGGTATGTAAAATGTAACAAAGTAAAAGTAAGAAAAACTAACGCTCATGGCCCTTATAAATTTTATGATTAATTTGTATGCCTGCTGTTGCCATTGTGTCCCTTTTTATACCTAAATTTATGTAGTTCAGTGGTTCCTATTTGAGAGGTAAGAAAGATTTCTAATGGATGGCTACAGAAAACTTATACAGAAAAAAGAAATAAATAATATATGTAGACATTTTTAATAACAGAACTTGATTTAATAACTTGATTTCTATTGTATTTGTCTTCTAAAATATTTCCTTGTTTGTTTCTTATAGCTGCTAGTAATTCATTGAACAGAGTGACCATGGTAACATATGAAGGGTATTCTAAAATTTCTTGGGCCTGACACACAGTTGTCATGAGGATGGCCAAATTACTATGATAGTTGTTAAGCATCATCCTTTAAACAGTGCTCTGTAAATTTTCAGATGCATACATGTAGTCACTTGTTTGTGATGATCCTGTAAACTAGTGTTAATGTTTTCAACTGAAATATGAGTTGTGATAAAGCACTTCATTTTGAAGGGTTAACCCCAAAAGAAATACAAAAGAAGTTAAGGTTCAGTATTACAGAATTTTTCCTCTTTGCTCTCAATGGTTAAAAAGAGAGCTGCTGAATTTAAGCATGGTCTTACATCCATTCAAGATGATTAGTACTCAAAGCATCCCGATCACTATAATCAATAGATTCTGTAAAAAAATCATACTTCCATATTCAGCGATTGCCAATTAAAGCTAACCAAGTTGGCTGACACTCATATTGCAAAGACCTTGATAGGCTGTTTCCATTGTATTTTACATGAAGCTTTGGTTATAAGAAAGCTTTCTGCTTGATGTGTGCTGAATTTGTTAACAATGACCCAAAAATGCATCAATAAACATTTTTCAGCATGATTAAACCTACAACTCCAGTGAGTTGCTCCAACATTTCATAATGGTAGATGAAACATGGATTCATCACTGCACGCCAGAGATGAAGGAGCAGTCCAAAAAGTGGGTGGTAACAAGTGAAATTGCACCAAAGAAAGCATGAATAGTTCCACCTGCAGGAAAACTCATTGCTAGTTTTCCAGGGAAGAGCAGTACCATTGGCAGGGAGTATTATGCTTCACATTGAACCAATTGAAAGATGTCAGGCTAAATGTCCATAGCTTGCAGTAAAGAGAGTTCTCTTTCACCATGCTTATATGCCTTTACACATATCTGGGATTGTTGATACAAACTGCAATGACCTTCACTTCCATATTTGCAGATTTGGCTCCCAGAAATTACCTTGTGTTTCCAAACCTGAAGAAATGGCTGGGATTCACATCAAATAATGAGGTTGAAGTTGGCACAGAAGCTTATTTGCACAGTAAAACAAATCTTATTTTATTGGGGGTATCAAAACGTTGGAAAGTTGGACTAAATGCATTCATTACTAGGTATTATTTGTAGAAAGAAAAAAAAACAGAATTTTTCTTAAATCTTGTGTTTTCTTGCTCAGGCTGAGAACTTCTAGAACACTCCTCATAAGGATCCTCATTCACTGCATTAGTGTTATGAATACAATGTTTACTATTCATTTTGCGTTATTGCTTTATAAAACTACTATAAAGAAAAAAAGATGTTGCACTTCTTATTGATTTTCTATATTAGATTTGTCATATGATTTTAAAAAATAAGTAAACTGATAAGAGAGTTATTACTGTCCATTTGAATTCAAGACTTCATTTTTTAAAAAAAAAAAAAGATACCAGGTAAATTATGTGTTTATTTAAATTGTTATTCTGGGCCAACATGTAGGAGCTGAAATCATAGCTTTATATTTAAGATTTTTTTGCATATTTATATGTTGCAATTCAAACTTTTATTTCAGATGATATCCTGTAGTCTTTTTACCACTGTGAAATTTGATACCTTTACATTTTCTCAAATATACTTAAATGTTTATAATAACTATAGGAGAAACACAGCATTTGCAGAGCTTATAAAAAGGGATTGCCAGCAGAGAAAGTTTGGAAACCCGTGATTTAGCTAAATTTTGAAATTCAAAATGTGAATGCTGAAAATGTGTATTTTGTTGCATTCAACAAAGATGGGGCATATAAAATGCAAGCATTGTATTAATTTGTGCTGTCATATCTACTGCAAAATGTGTTATTTACCTATTTATTTTTATAATATTTGCATTGCAGGCTGTGCTCTGGTTTAAAGGAAAGACCTACATGTAACAGAAAAGTTTACAAACTTATGATTGTTCACCACATCCACTTTCTATTACATTCGTCACCTATTTATTCCCTCCCCCCCCACAGATAATAACACACCTGTACAGGTGCTTTCCATTCTTATCTCATTATTACAAAGCTGCCTATCTCAACTGAAGCAATATAGACGTAGAACAAAATTAATTTGTGCTTCTGATTCATGTCTGTTACATATGATAACTAGTGACATTCGGGAATTTTTGTACAACTTACAGAAATTATAGAATTCAAGTCTTGGTAATCAAAGTGCCTTAATTCCAAGTGTCTGATTTCAGGGAAAAATGATATTAAAGCTAAGGAGTTATTTGATGAACTAATCCTTTTACAGTGAATAATTTCACAGAGGAACCTCCTACACTATCCTTGAATTATATTGTGAAATACAACAGAGGGGAGTTTTTCTAAACATTAGTATTAAACGGCAAATCTGCAAAACCATATATCTAACTTTATTTAAAGGTGAGTCGGAATTGTAACACTAACATCACTTAAGTTTACTCACTTAACATGTTTCGGGAAACCGTTGTTCCCATCCTCAGAAGGTTATCACGACTGGCCCGTGTTGTTGGTGTTTCCGTTTTTTGGACTGGATACTGTGGTGGCATCTTGTGGTGGAGAAATGTACTTCCAGAGAGGATTTGGTGGCGGCAAATCAAAATTCATTAGATGTGTGTTGTGTTTTAGAATGGTGATCTTCTCCCATGCATCTAATTCGGCTGCAAATTTGGCTGGTTTGACTAATGTAATATTGGGTTTGATGTTGTGATTAGTGATCCAAAAATGGTGTGAAACTGCAGATTTGTCCATTTGTTTGTATTTAATACATCTCATGTGCTCCTTTAGCCTAGTTTCTAGGTTTCTTTTTGTCTTACCTATGTATACTTTATTGCAATCTGAACAATTGATTTTATAGATTCCAGCTTTTTTGTCTTGTGGAATGGGGTCTTTTAACTTGTTACAAAGTAATTTCTCTATGTTAAATTTGTTCTGTGGAGCTAGGCTGATGTTATGTTTCATGAAAATCTTCTTAAATTTGTGAAAAGTTCCTGGGTGGTATGTGAATTTCTTGAACTTTAGCTCTTTATCTTGCTGGCTGAGATTTGTTGTGTTTCTGATGTGCATCTGTCGTTTGAATTTTGCAATTTTTTTGTCAATAGTTGTTTTGTTGTACCCATTATGTATTGCTGTGTCTACTATATGCTGGTATTCTAACTGGTATTCTTTTTTATTTAAGGGGGTATATACCAGTCTATGTGTTAGGCTGTTTAGTACTGCATGTTTGTGTGTGGTTGGATTGAAACTCATTTTTTATGTAATTAGTAGAGTGTGTTGGCTTCCTGTATATGCCAAATATGTACGGGCCAGTCGTGATAACCTTCTGAGGATGGGAACAACGGTTTCCCGAAACATGTTAAGTGAGTAAACTTAAGTGATGTTAGTGTTACAATTCCGACTCACCTTTAAATAAATTCAATACACATCACTGTTTCTAGCTTCTTTTCATTACAATATCAACATATATCTAACGTTTGACATTATATGAGAAGAAAAAAGTCTGATGTGTTGCACCCACATGACTTTCTCTTCTCTTGTACAAACTGCAGGGTGATTTATGAAGAACTGACGCATTTAATAGCAAATGTTGAGAATGTCCTCCATCCTGCATAAGGCACAACTCAACACGTTGTTCCATGTTACTGGCCACTTGTTGGAGGACTCTGTTGTCAATAGCTTGAATCTCCTGTGTAATGTTGTGCTTCAGATCATCCAATGTCTGGGGATGTGTGGCATAAACCCTGTCTTTTAAGTAACCGCATAGAAAGAAGTCTGACAATGTCAAATCCAGAGATCTCGGTGGCCACAGGTTCTTGGAAATTATCCGGTCATCAAAGAAACTTACAATTAGTGCCATGGATTCATTTGATGTATAACATGTAGTGCCGTCCTGTTGAAAATATCCTTGACTCAACTCTATATCATCTAGTTGCTCAGCAAACTCCATGAAAATCCGTCAGTACTCTGCAGTGTTCACATTGTTTACAAAAAACATTGGTCCCACTATTCTCTGTGTTGATACTGTGCACCAAACTCTGATTCTAACTGGGTGCATATGTGCTTCATGAATAACATGTGGATTTTTGCTGGCCCAATAGCATGAGTTTTTGAGTTCGCATAGCTGGATAAATGGAACCATGTGATGGACAATATGGCAGGATTTTGCACAATGAACACCTGAAACCAACAACAATAGTTCAGTCATCTATCCTTATTTGGTTCCTGTAACTGATGGACAACCGTAATCCTATACGGCTTTAGGCCTGCGCTTTTCACAGCTCTCTAACACATTGAGTAACTGTACCCTGTCTCCTGTGACAAACGGCTTAATGATTTTTTGGGTGACTGATTCAGTCATGCTCTTACATCAATAACAACTGTGGGAAGCCTAGATGAATGAGTTTTGCCTTTTTTACTCATCATAGATCCAATTGTTTCCAATTTGTTTACCAATCCCAGTATTGTGTTTCTTTGGGGAGGATTCTGAACACCAAATTCTCTCTGGTATGCCCTTTAAGTAGCTGTAATTGAATTCATAATCCACTATTGCTTTACAAGGAAAAGTTGTTCATTTAATGTGTACTCCATTTTCACATTGACTAGAACAAAATCTTAAAAACTGTTGTTGACAATAAAACTAACAATTACAAATAAAACATGAACATCTGCACATCTAGCGGCAGGCAATCGAAACTTCAGAATATTCTGCTTAAATTGGTGCTAAAATTGGGGCATTGAGTGAATTTTGAACAGAATGATTAAACAAAGAAATGTGCCAGTTCTTCATAAATCACTCTGTAGTTTTATAAATGCTTATTCTCTGTCTACTTCATGTTAACCAAGATAAACATTTGCAGAAACTACCTTATTGCTAAATTTCTTGTAGGTGCAAGGGGAATATGATAGGCTTTAAGTGATAGTCAAATCTTTTATGAGCTGGTTGCTATGTGGAGCATTCCAATCCCTTTGCATGTCCAGGACATACAAAAAAAAAAAAAAAGAATAATGAATTCCCATTTGAGAAAAAGTATAAGTATTGGAAAATTCAAACAAATAACAAGGAATATCTCAGAAATGGTGTCTATCTCTTATGGTTTACCAGTTATGCAAAAGTCATTCAGAATGAAGAGGATTTTTGGGGACATTCTTAGAAAATTCAAGATATACATTTTATTTGCCATGAAAAATATCCATTAATTGACCTAATAGTCATCAAAACTATGAAGCTACAGAATTGTAAGTCACAATTGGGGTATGTCATCTCAATACAATTTTGGATCTCCTTGTGGTTTACCAGGAAAAATGAGAATCAGTTTGAGAATTTAATGTTATACTGGCATTTTGCCTTGTAGCTCAGTGGTTAGAGCAACTGGACGGAAACCAGGAGATCCAAAGTTCAAATGCTGGTGATGGCATTGCATTTTTCAGCCATCTAATTTTACGTTTAAAATTATTGTTAGTAATCATAAATTGATTGAAACAACTTTTGAAGAGGAGAAAAGTGTTAAACAAAAACATATTTGAAAGGATCAGTTTCTAATAAAGAGGTTCTACTAAAGTGGTTTACAAAGGGCAAGCTTCACACATCTTGTTAGATGGTATGGGGTTTAAGCTCTGGTGGCACATCTAGCAAAGAAGATGGGTAGTTGTAGTGTAGTTTGAAAAAGGGGTAGGTTTTATGTCCAAGCACTGCGACCTTAAAGATCCATTGCGCATCCCCCCTTTCATCAGTTAAGTAGTCTGTTGCTCGTTATGTACCTAACCAGACTGCTAACTGAGGCTTTCGATAGTTCATCTATCTTTGGAAAATGACTGCCAAAAATACTTGCTCTTTGATTCGCAAGAGCAGGGCAATCACATAGTAACAGTCTCATCTCCTTCTAGGCATCTACTACAGATAGGGTTGTTAAACAATCCCATTCTGTATAGATTAAACTTTAGGGCACAGTGTCCTGTAATGAATCCTGTTGCCCATGCAAGCCTTCTTCTACTAAGACCACGCAGGTACTTTGTCCTGCTGTTATACAGGTCTGTAATGAACAACTTGTAATGTCTGCAACCCTCAATGGAGTTCCAGTAGTTCTTGTGTTCTGCCTGAGCCCAGCACTTAATAGCCTGTTTCACTGGTCTGTAGGACACCCCCAGTACAGGCTCCAGACCAAAAAATGGGATTTCACTGCCAATCTTGGCTGCTTCATCTGCTTTCTCATTGCCTGGTATACCTGTATGTCCTGGCACCCACATAAGTTGAACCTTATTGTGTTCAGCCAGTGTCATTAAGGATTCCCGGCATTTTGAGACAAACTTTGATTTTATTGATGGTGATTCAAGTGCTTTAAGAGCAGTTTGACTGTCTGAGAGGATAAGAACACTTCTATTCTTATATCCCTTTTTAATGCTTTCCATGACACTGGCTAGGATTGCATAAACCTCGGCCTGGAAAACTGTAGCTAAGGTACCCAGACTATAAGAAATCTTGGTGCCATTACCATAAAACCCAGCCCCCGTTCCTGATTTGGTTCTAGAACCATCAGTATACCAGATTGGGCCTTTGTTATTATGAGGTTTTACCAGTCTTTCCCATTCACCCCATTGTGGATAGGAGACCATAAATTTCAATTCAAACTTGAATCTTGGTTCAAGAATGTCAGTCCTCATGTTGAGTATCTGTTGTAGATTCTTATCCCAAGGAAGCTTGAGATGATTAATATGTCCAGTATTAGACACTTTGGTTTGGCAACAAATACGGTGATACGTGATCATGGCTTCTGCCTTCATCCATATGTGGAGAGGTGTGAGCCCAATCAGCATCTCCATTGCCACAGTTGGAGTAGTTTTGAAAGCTCCCATAATTGAAATGCAGAAGGTCCTCTGTAATTTACAGAGTTCCTTTCTGCACACCTTTAAACTAACTCTAGGCCACCACATCAGTGCGGCATAGGAGAATATAGGTCTCACCATGACAGTATATATCCAGTACACTACACTAGGTTTCAGACCCCATGTCTTACTAAGCATACCATGTCCAAAAGACTGTAGGCTTTGGTAATACATAATTCCATGTGATGTTTCCAAGTTAATTTCTTGTCTAAAACAAGCCCAAGATATTTAATTTGTGCTGAATAGGGCACTATTTCACCAAAGAGAGAGAGTCTGGTTAAATCAGGCCCCCTTCTCCTGGTAAAGGGTACCACTACTGTTTTGCTTGGATTAACACTTTCTTAAGCGCCATTTGTAGCACTTGAGAAACTGTGTGAGGAAATTTCCCTCTTATGATTATTGCAATATCATCTGCAAAACCAACTGTGAAGTAACCATCAGTATTGAGTGCGCAAAGAAGTGTGCCCACTACAAGGTTCCATAACAAGGGTGATAAAACACCCCCCTGTGGGCAGCCCCTCTCCTTGGACACATCCAGCGTCTTCCCACATAGATTCATGGTTATCTTCCTATGTTGTAAGACAAAACGTATCCACTCACAAAGAAGTGAAGGTATATTGTGTCCATAAAGGGTGTTCAACACTACATCACAAGATGTCCTGTCAAATGCACCTTCAATATCAAGAAAAGCACCAATGGCTATTTTTCTGCTATTAAGCGCCTTCTCAATAGGAGGCCACTTAATGAAGTGCTGCTTCCATTGATTTCCCTGTTTGATAGGCAAATTATTATTTGTTTAATGGATGTTCCATCAAAACATTATCCCTAATGTGCCTATCCACTAACCTCTCCAGAGTTTTAAGCATAAAAGAGGAGAGACTTATAGGGCGATAAGCCTTAGCCTGGGCGTAACTAGGATGCCCTGGTTTAGGTATAAACACCACCTTTGTTTGTCTCCAAGCCATGAATATGCATCCATACGCTAGGCAAACTCTAAAAATACCACAAAGTAGGGATTGAACTGAATCAATACCATATTGTAGAAATGCAGGAATCATTAAATCAGGGCCTGCCAATTTATATGGTCCAAACAACTTAATGGCCCATCTTATTTTAGTGACACTGACTATGCTCCTGATTAGGTTCCAATCCTATCTGTCCAAAGAAAGATGGTCCAGATTTGGTTGCCAAAGAAGATGGCACTTGATGATTTTAAAGCATTCAATCTCTGGATTTTAAGATACAAAATTGACAGGGCTTAGTTTATAGATGTGTGTAAGGTGAAGGTGCTACCCTGGAAAAAAAAATGCTGCACTATGTAATGTTTTGAGATGTGAGAAAACAAATGTTACCATCAATTATGGAGAATTATAGCCCATTTTAATCCGGATGAAATAGGGTTATTTTTTCACCTTCTGTGCAATAAAACCATAAATTTTTTGGCATGTGACAGGAAAATGTATATTGACTTACCTATTTTGACTTACTTGTATATATATATATATATATATATATATATATATATATATATGCTGGCTGACACAGGGATTATTGTTCATTAGAATGCTATGCATTTATGTATTTATTATGTTATGCACACATCTTTAATGTTATTAGTAAAAATAGCGCATAAGGGAATCTCATTAGCACGTTCTTCATTAACATGTTTTCCCATATATATAATGTTGAATTATGAAAGTTCTGGCACCAAATATAATGAATAACATTTTTTCAGCACGTGTTCTCGTTCACACTTACTATGTTCAAAGTTTTGACATCCTCATTCACTACTTTGGTCAATCCTTGGTCATGGGGTGGGGACTGGCAGCCAATGACATGCATGTATGTACGTATTTGTATGGGTGGGATAGAGAATGCTTTAACTTGGGGTGGTAAATGCCAATAACAGTTTCTACTGTTCAGTGTTAAAAATAACCAACAGTGAAAAACTGAAAATCCTTGAAGAAGTAGATTGCATTCCAAATATAAAACATGTGGATATAGCGTGGAAGTTAAACATTCCTCTGTCAACCTTAAACTATATTGTTAGCAAACAAACTGATTGAAAATGCTTTTGAAGAAGGAAAAAATGCTAAAAGAAAATGTAATAGCCCTGGACAGTTTCCACAATTACAAAATGTTCTATTAAAACAGTTTACACAAGCAAGAGCTTCAAATGAGCCAATAGACTGTACTATGGTTCGAGCTCAGATGACAGATTTAGCACAGAAGATGGGACTGGATGATTTCAAAGCATTCAATGGCTGGATTGAAAGATTTAAGAAGCAACATGGCTTAGTTTACAGATGTGTGTGAGGAGAGGTGCTGCCCTAGATAGTGATGCTACACTTTATAATGCAGATGATTTTAAGAGCACTAAGTGTCATGGCAGGAAACTTAACAAAGAGAGGATTATGGTTTTGTTGTGCTGTAACGAAAACAGAGCAGAGAAATTGGTACCATTGGTTACTGGATAAGCATGCAGTTCATGATGCTTCAAGAATGTGCAATCTTTTCCATGTAAAGTACGCTTCCAACACAAAAGTCTGGATAACTTCTGTGGTATTTGAGCATAGGATGCAAGACTGGGCATAAGCAGCAGAAAAATTGCACTCTTCATTGATCAATGTGCCACTCATTCAACAACTGTTTCAAATTTAAGAAACAAACTTCAGTAAACTGCATGAGTAAGCTACAACCTTTAGATCAAGATATAATTCAGTGCATGAAGCGCTGGTGCAGAAGAAGGTTGGCTGCACTGAAATTGACAAGAAAAATCGCTGTCTTAGATGCCATGCATTCCATTAGGACTGCCTGGGATTTTGTGACACAAGATGCCATTAGGAACAATAAAACTGGTTTTTGCTGGGTTCTTGGTGAAGATGAGTTTTCTAAGAGTGATGAATGGCACCAAATAGCAGATGTAAACTTTCCGTATTGAATACTGATGGAAATGCAGATATGGATTGTATTAAACCTTGGATCCAGTCCTCTTAGAAAGTACAATCGGAATCAGATCAAAATTTGTTTCATGGAAATGCCTACCGTATTCAAATTGTATTGATTTAAATACACCAAAGATACTATCTACTACTGCACTTATATCTAGCCTTTTGTTTTTTTAGCAGAAATTTGGGTAAGTTGCTCTTCTGGGGTCCCCGACAGCGATGGAAGTGATGTCTTATATGTCCTACAGATGTCGCTCTGTGTCATTCTCTAGCTCTAACTCAATGCTGGCAACATATGAATAACTAATGCCGCCGAAGCTGGTAAGATACTCAGCGTCAAGGCGTAACCGAGGGATTGAGGGCCCTCAGCCTCAAGTGTAGCCGGGGGATTTTTTTAGAAGGAGAGGAGTGTAGCAGTTGCAGCCAAACGAAGCAATGACAGAGCGTAGCCGAGGGATCTGCACGTCTAAAACTCGAATGATTCATGTTGGCAGAAATTCCTTATTTTGCAGATTTCACTTTTTATTTAGGTTGGCACTGCCCATTCAGCATCTGTTTTAGCAGGAAGATGGCTACGTTTGTTGTGCTTATATCGCAATTTTCCTATAAAAGTAAAACACCTAAATGGGGTGGGCAAGTGGGCACCAGGTATTGGCGAGATCACATCTACTTATTTCCTCACTCTTAAGGTAATTTATTCCATTCCTTCTTGCTTTTTTCAGCGTTTTCAATGGGGACTCCAGAAGAGCAAAGTAGCCGAAATTGTTAACACATGCGTAATAAAACAGACAGCAAAGTCACTTTTATTGCTTCCATAATTCGCAATTTATTTTTCTTGAAAACATTCACTAACCTACTTAAAACATACAGAGAAACAAACTAATATATGTTTAACAGGTTTGCCAACATAAATCCAAGTTTAGCAACATAAAAGCTTGAATTATTTATTCTCGGAATTTGCATATCAAAATCGATCTCAATATGTATTGAATTTAACATGAAAACATGGATTGTATTTAGTATGGAATTGGGCTCTAATATATTTTAATTCCCCATAGAAATGTAGTAATTATTAGATTTTATTACATAATTATATTCTTAAATTGCAGATTTTGTATTTTCATAACACGTTTTCCTGTCTATGTGGTCCAAATCCTTGGATCCCTACAAAAACATACTAATGAGATTCTACTGTGTTTATTTTTTTAATTATGTGTGTCGTTAATGTATATATATCCAGAATTTAAACTTATTCATTAAAATAACAGTAATTTATAACATGTACCATAAACAAATTAATAAATAAATAAAATTTATATCATATTTTTTATAGCCATGGAAAAATAAACAGGAACAGAAATTCCTTATTCTTGTTACAAAGGAAACAGAAGATATAACACCTTAACTTCACCTAGACTGATATTCCTTCCTTTCCATATATCAAATCCCCTCTTTCAAATTTCCTAGTCAGTCTTCCTTGACTCAACTCTTGATTTCTTGAACCCCAATGGAATTTGAGGCCTAGAGGATCATTTCATTTTCTTTCCTTCTACTTATAAGTTGGTGATGTAATTGCCAATCATAGTAGAGTAGCCATTTTTAAATGGTTACAATTATGTTTGAAACTCCAGATTATCAGGATGACTTCTTGGAAAGAGAAACATTTTAAAAGTAAAATTATCCTCCATTCAGATTTCTGGGCAGGGATCTCTTTTCAAGGAAAACAACAGGATATCCACATTATTAAACACTTTAGAATGGAATACAGGATTATCACAAGCAAACAAACTTGAATTGACTAAAATTTTATACGGCCATAATACCTGTATCTGCAATTTAAGAAGCAAACATAACATTAGATCATCTAAAATATTAACTGTTCCAACGTTTCAGTGCAAATTTACTCCCTACAGGATGACAAATAAGCAGTGATATTCCAGTTGGAGTTAAAAAAAATCTCACTTCATCATTTAAAATACTTAAAGAAATGAACAACATAGATAAATGATTAAACTGGATATATGAAAGAACAGTCTGTCGGTAGTCCTCCAAACAATACTCCTTATCTTTAAAACATTACAATAAGTTCAAAAACAATAGTAATTGGAGATTTCAATGCTCATCAAAATAATGGGGTTATCATAAACCAAACTGTGCTGGAAAAAATCTTGAAAGATCTACATATTAAATTCAATAAGTGCAGAAGTAATGTACCATAAAGAAGATCCACCAATCTTTATCCACTATTCTGGTGCTGGTACCAATCCTGAACTACTTTTAGTATCCTCTATTTTATACATACAAACCTCCAAACAAATCGCAGAACTGTAATTCATATTATTCAACTTGAAAAGAAAAGTTTGCCACCATTAACAACTATAAACATGCTGGAAATTCAAACAAACAAATTGAAAAATCTATAAATGAATCAACACAGTCAGTTAAATTAAATAAATATTTATGTGAAACAATTTTAAAACAGCAAAATAATACATACCAAGAGTATCAAAAGCTGCAATTTTTTCAATTAAAAACTACAAACCTTTTCCGAACCCACAACTAGAAAAGATGAAAAAGGATAGACTGAATTGGAGATAACTCAGTGTCCAATTCAAAGAAGAAATAAACAGTACTAAAAGAGGACATTTTAATAATTTTATACACAAAAATGAATTACAGAAAAATGGCCAAAAAATATATAGATTCATTCATAGTATACAAAGCAATAAAGATAATTAAAAGAATGGCTCTTAATTATAACAACAAAACAATTGCAGATGACAATGAAATAGCTAAAAAAATTCAAGAAATACTATGCTGATATCTATAAATTATCTGCAAGCCTAAAAAAAGAAAAAGAATCACTGAAGATATATATGAAAGAGTACGCAAAATCAAAAACTAAACTTTAAAGATAATATGTTTAACCAAGAATTCAATATTAAAGAATTGAACATTGCAATTAATAACTTGAAATCAAAGAAATCTCCAGGTTCCAACAATATATCTGTGGAATTCATCAAAGACCTGGGGGGGGGAACAAAATTAAGGTTGCTAAATTTTTATAGCTTATCATGGAATAAAAAATACCAGATAAGTGGAAAAATGCAATAAAAATATGTATTTTTAAATTAAACAAACCAGCAGATAATGTTTCAAGTTACCATCCAACAGCACTTACTGGTGTATTAGTGAAAATAATGGGAAAAATGATTTTCAACCAATTACATTGGTTTTTAGAAAAAAATAACAAAATTTTGGTGTTCTGTAAACCAAGCAGGATTTACAGAACACCATTCAACAAATCAGCAAATTTTAAATTTTAGTCAAGACATTAAAGATGCATTAAATGAAAAAGAAGATACATTAGCAATATTTATTGATTTTCAAGGAGCATATGACTGAATTGGAGGTACAAACTACTCAAAAAAAACTTAATATTTTAGGAGTTCAAGGCAAAATGTTACATTGGATTAGCAAATTCATTATCCAATGCTATCAAATATAATGACAAAATATTAAAATATCAACAGACACACCGAGGTGTACCATAAGTTACTCTTAGTACCACACTCTTCAATAATTATATCAATGATCTTCCCTGCCAATTACAAAACTTCAATCAAAAGCCTTCCTGTTTGCAGATGATGCACTCTTATGGAACTTCAAACCATAAAATCAAACTCAACTGTTATAAATATAACACAACAGTTCCTGATAAAATATCCGATCTGCGCATTTAATAGTTTGATGAAAATAAATATCCAAAAAACAAATTATCAACTTTCCTCACTAAGGAAGAAGCCATTAAATATTTCACTATGACTGGAAGGGAAAACTCTTACAGAAACATGTGAAATAAAATATTTAGGTATTGTTTTTGATAATACAAAATTAATATGGAGAAAACACATCGGTAATATATGCAAAACTATCCTATTGAAAAGCAAGTAGGAAAAAAAATGAGTAAGTATTGCACAAACTAAACATTTTTACAGGATGTATATTAAACCAACCTTCAAATATTGTTAAGAGATACTAATAACAGCAAATGTAGAAAAACTTAATATTCTGCAAACTCAAATTCTTTAAGTAACTGGAGCTGTTAAAACTACCCCAATACTTGCTCTACAAATTTCAATCAATAATAAGACTTAATTTTGGCCTTAAAAAGCAGCTCTCATAGAATATGAAAACTTAATCAAACTACCCTATAACAATTGCAAAAAAAACAAAACCACAAATGAACTCAACTCAACTCAATTCCTTAGATTAGATTGGAATCTGACAGGGAGATGAACAGGAGGAACATACCCCTACCTGCCCTCACTGAAACCTTAGGTTTATTGTACAGTTTTCTCCATTTTTTCAATCATCACCTCCCTAAACTCTAATAAGTCTCAGAGTTCATTGATTAAGTTTTTATTAGACAGTATCTCACATTGATCAACAGTTCCAAATTGATTGTATTTATTCACAGCCAGTGCTTTACACTGGAATATTAAGTGCAAGGCCGTTTTCCCCTCTACACCACACATTCTGCCTCTTAGGTCTTCTGAAAGCCTCATTATCTGCAGGTATTTTTTAAAATTCCCATGACCAGTCATCAAACACACCATAAGCCTCATCTGCTTCCTAGTTAATTTAAGGACTACAATACTCCTCCTAAGACATGGTTGTTGCATCATTAACTTTCCATGTCTTTGTTCCTGGATATGTTTCCAGTATTCTATATGCTGCTTGGAATCCAGTCTAATAGATTTGTCCTTACCATTAATTTGGTAATACCCAAGACTGGTTCTGGTCTTATAAATGGGGCCTATGCCTCTATTTTAAGCAGCCTGTCTGTATTTTCATTTCCAGTTACCCCAGTGGGGCCAGAGACCCATGCTAGAGTAAGTCCTCTAGCCATGATCTTTGATCTCATGAAGGGTGCTGTTCATGCTCACTGCCACCTGGCTGTAGATACTGTAGCATCTATCCTCACTCTCTGCACACAAGCCCTGATGGCATATAATTCTGCCTGAAATACTGTGGTCAAAGCTCCCAAGGGATACCACTTCTCCAGCTCGAGCTGTCTTCCATATATACTAGCTCCTGTTCCATCTTTTGTTTTAGATCCATCAGTGAACCACACAATGTCCCCTGATCAGTGTTGATGATTAGCCTCCCAATGCTCTCTACCTTTAATTGAAGAACTTATTCAAGCAGAGAGACAGCTTCATAAAGTCTCCTGGATTTCTGAAAGCTTCCTTAATAAAGTCCAAGAAATCAAACAGAAATTAAAACTCCCATACTGAAAAGAAAGTTTACAACAAGAGCCAACCCTTTATATCTATTTGATATTAAACACTACCTACAGTTAGCAAAAGATTTTAAAATGTCTGAAACCTCTTCCTGTGTTTTGAAATAAAATGTCACCATAAATTTTAAAATATTCTGCTAATGAATGGCTCCATGTCGACACTAATAGATTCAGCTTACAAAATAATGGTGGTACTGATGTTGATACAGTATGCCCAATCTTTTCTTTTTATAGCAGATTAAGTTTAGATTGTAACCATTTTGATGGTGATATTTTACTGATCGTTTTCAGTTTAAAAAGTCTTCTATATCAAATAAACAAATTTAAGTGAATTGTAATATTATCTGACTCTAAAGTGACTATAATATACATAGCATCTGATACAACAGCCAAAAACCAAAATTATAAAACAATTAATAAAATAAAAGAGTGGATACCAGCGCACTTTGGAATACAAGATAATGAAGCAGTTGATTTTCTGGCCAAGAAAGGTAGTAAAATTACATCAAAATCATCTGGTCTTATCATTCTACAAAAGAATAATTATATCAACATACATACAAAAATTAAAAAAGAATACATATATTACAAACAAAAGGAAAACCTACATAACAACATGTCTAGAATTACTACACTACCAAGAAAATCCTCCGTAGTAGTTTTAAGATTACTAATAGGCCATGACTGCCTCAACAAACATCTGCATGGAATTGGCATAGCTTTATCTATGAACTTGAAGGTATGAGAGAAACCACTTCTCCATTTCCCAGCTTTTGAGCACTGAACCAACCTACCATCAAAATAATGAAGTGTAAGGTAGCGAATCGCTTCATTGTCAACTGCTCAAAATTAGAATACCAACCAACCAAACCAAATTTGGCCAAATAGTATATTGCATATTAATTGTAAATCATAAGAATTTATTTGTTACTTTTACTTGGATTTTCTAATCTTTAAAAAACGTTAAAAGCTCACTGAAAATTAAAATAAATTATTACAAAATGCCAAAAAGTATATATAAATTCTTCTGCTTCTTCCATTCAAGTTTTAGACCAAGGACCCATTACAGACTCAATATTGATTCTCCAATCTTCATTTTGTAGGGTGTCTCAGATCTCTACGATGGTACTAGAGTGCATTTGATGTATGTGCTACTTCTGGTTGTTCTGGTGCTGTTAGATATATTGGATTACAGCTTGTGGCTCCTTTAACACATATTTATTGCTTTGTGGTCCCATTTTGTATAGCCAGCTGTTGAATGCATGAATCTCATTTCATTAGTTGTTATCCTATTTTCATCTCATTGTCCATGCTTCGCTACCATAACATAAGACCTGTTATGTTGTTTAAGTCCTGTACAGGCATGGTCTTGTGTGTCTGTGCTTTTGAGGGTTTCATTCTGGTGTACTTTATCTGGTACATCTACTTCACAAAGGATTCCTTATAGCCAAGATATGAAAATTCATTCACCCTTTTGAGTAGCTCATTTGTTAGACAGATTTTTCTAGGAACTGTGTATTTTCCACAAAATGTCATCTTTGATTTATGAGTATTCATTTCACCACCGTGGTACCTATAAATTATGAACTGAGAACTGAAGAGCAGTCTCCATAGGTGCTATGAGGGCCAAATCATCTGCAAAGAGGAATACATCTATTTGTAAGCTTCTATTCACTTGTATGAATCCATTGGTATGTGTTTTTCTTCAGTCTTGAAAAATTTTATTCATGTATATTATAAATAGGAGGGGTGGGAGGCCACAGCCCTATCTTACACCAGTTGTAATTTCTTACTATTGAGATAATTTGCTGTTTCTTCTGACGGCTATTATAAATACAATGCAACATTTGCTATGGAACTTTATCTTTGACTAGAATTTGTAAGAGCTTATTTCTATTTACTTTATCAAAAGCCTTTTTAGTTAATAAAAGCAATGCAAGTTTTCTAAATTAAATTCTCTACATTTTTCTATTAGCATCTTCATTGAGAAATAGCCATTACAGCAAGATGTTTATCTTGTAATGCCATTTTGTTTTTCCCAAATTAGACTTTTGTAATGTTTATACAATTTGTTCTTGATGATGTTAGCATTAGTTTTACACCCTGAATTTAAAAGATTGATACTTCTATAATTATCACACAGTTTTTATCTCCTTTTTTAAATAAAGGTATAACAATAGATTTAGTGCACTTTATGGAATGTCACTTCCATTCCATACACAATTTATAAACTTAAAAAATCTGAGGTTAAAAGTCGAGCACGAGTGCTTGAACAATTCACTATTCAGTAAATCTGCACTGGGAGATTTATTATTCTTCAGGTCCTTTAAAACTGCATCAAGACCTCCATAGAAATGAAGTCCATGTTATGTTTTCATCATCATCGTCATCAGAATGTGCTAATTTCAAGCGTGCTAGTGTATTGGACCATAAATCTTTAAAATACTTAGACCATTTTTCTAGAGGAATAATACAATTTTTAAATTATCTTTGACATCATTATTAAATTTTTTAGAATATTGTACATTTGTGGCTGAGATCTAGTGATATCAATATAAATAATTAAGTTAACCTTAGTGTCAATCTATAATTAAGCTTTATGCTATATGTATATACTCACGCTACATCTGTCATTTTCATTTGTGGTCTTACAGATTCAGTTCTTAATGATCGCAAACTGTGGCCCATTTCAGGAATTTCATAAAGCTCCTTCAGTTCAGGACCCAAAGGCACTATATATTCATTTTTACACACCTCCCTAAAGAAAAAAAATAGTTTAGTTACTTTAATTAATACAATGTTAATAAATTTATTTTATATATTAATGCATAATATAGCCTTACATAGTTGTTGCATGCGATTCCAAATGTAAGGCAATAAGAAGATCATAGAAGCCTTGTCGTAAAGGACCTGACATATATTCTGAACAGATGGCATAAAGTAACTGCTTCTGGTCCACATGCTGACATAAGGTGTGGGCTGCACGATAGTTGGATTGGTAGCACAGTGCAGCATACAGAGTAAGAGTGTGAGCATGGAAACTGGAAGGAAACAGACAATTGTAACGATTACCATTGCACTCATAAGGTCATAGCACAAATGAAATGATACTCAGCTGTCCACTATTATGTACTACAGCACACTGAAATGCATGTGGCCATTAACCACAAATAATTACATCCAACACACTAAAGAAAATATATGATCATTGGAGAGTTGTGAAACACAAAAACAAGTTCTGAGTTATGAAAACCACTCTTATGTCAAATACAGTGTGTACTATTTATCTGCTCATGCTAATTTTTTTCAATCGCCAGAGTGTATCAATATAAAATAATTTCCCGGTATATTTTCCATTTGTTAATTTATATTGAATATCTACCTTAGAAGTCTCTCCATTTCAATGAGCTCTAGAATATCTATACATCTGTCTTCTTCTGGCATATGAAGAGCCAACATAGACACTGCATCTTCACATAGCATACTCCACCCTCTTATGTCTGACAATTTAAGAGCATGTGCTTGTAGAGACTGATTAGGCACCCGTGCCCATTGGTGCGGTTTCAGACACTGGACCTTAAGTCTTGGTGGAAACTGTAAACACATTAAAATAACTTCTACATATAAGCAATGTTATAATAAGCTGTATTTTTACTCCTCCTTTTCAAAAATAATTTAGAATAAAGTTTTTCTTAAAGGGTAGATCTTTCACCATTGCTTTTACGGTGGATTTTTCTGTCTCATGTAGTTATGAATACTTGATATTGTTCTGCCAACATTGTTTCTATATTGTACAGATTTAATTTTCAATTAAGGATTCAATTAAATGTGAAGGACCAAATTCCACTTAAAATTTTAATGAAAGAGAAAAAGAGAGAGAATACCTATTGCTTTCATTTTCTCTCTTCAATTTGTTTTATTTAAAACTAAAATTTGTTTGAAAGCAAAGAAGGAAGAGATTTTAAAAATGTAGAAATTTAGATCCAATGTTATACTAGGAATTGAATCCTTGGGTGTAAAATATGATAACTAATGGAGCTTAAATTAGATTTGAAAAATTCAATGCCACAGCTGGGACTCAAACAAAACAATGTTCAGCCATTCAGCCACAGAGCTACCCATTGCTATAATCATGAACATGCATTGAATCCTTATCTGATCCATATTATATCTCTCAAGTTGATTATCAAGGCAATCTTAATCATTCTGAGTGTAATAATCTAATGACTTTGTATTGCACATACTTATAAATTATGGCCTGAAATCCAAACAAGGAGATTAATTTATATGCATGAACCATTCTTTTGCAATAACCATGTGCAGGCTTAAAATGAAAGGCTAAATTACATTTCAAAAACATAACGCTGAGGCTTAGGATTGAACCATGGATTTTCAGGTTGATGCAAGCTAACCACATGTATTACAGAAATATGCTGAATCGACCTCTTCTTTTTTAAATCACATCACTGGCTCCTGGTGTTGATCGCCACAAAGTAACATTTTCGGAAGGACTTTCATTTCCACCCTCAGCTAGGCTTGTTGACTGCTGAGATGGTTCTCCCCTGACCCCTATATGTGAAGTAGAAGATGAAATACTGCCCTCTGTTGTAAGTGGTTCCTACTCGGATCATTTTCTTCTGTTTCAGTCTGAACTAGAACAACTGCCCTTTGTGGTGTAGTTGGAGAACTCCTCTGTCTCTTCTCCCATCTCCTATGAGCTGATTGGATGAATTGCATCATAGCATCAAATGGTGGAACTTCAAAGTTCAAAATATTCTTAATGATATGATGAATAAATATTTAATCCCTATTTTCAATTGCGATCAAAACTGAATAGCTTTAAGTAGCTTGATGTCATGCCTATTTCATGATTTAAAGTCCAGAAATGGTTAGCAACTACAGACATATCTACAGTAGTGTCTCGCAAATTTGAGTCCGTTAAATCCAAGCTACTTGAAGACACAATTTTTTTTTTTTAAACCAGAAGTTAGTCATGAGTTTACACAGTTCTGATATGCATCCACATACTTTTCACCTCCCTACCCCTTGTCTATAGAGTGAGTGTGTGCGTGTGTGTGCGTGCGCGCGTGTGGGGGCGTGGGGGTGGGGGTGGGGTGGGGGTGGGGGTGGGAATGGGGGCGTGGGTGGGTGTGGGTGGGTGTGTGGGTGGGTGGGTGGGGGTGTGGGCGCACGTGCGCGCGTGTGCATGTGCGGGTGTGTGGGTGGGTGCGTGTGTGCGTGTGCAAAGATTCCCTGCAATAATAAAAAACTGACTGGTTTATGACTGCAAATGTTTGACAGCTATTATAACAAAGCAGCTAGCCTTAGTGGTTAACGTATGTTTTGTTGAGAGGAAAAGTATTCCTCGCAACCCAAACAGCAAGCCAGGGTTGTGTCAAGTTAAAGGGGTGTTTTATTTTAATATGTTTGTAGTATTCTCTGTGGATAGAGTACATTTATAAGTAGTTGCACATCTGACTCCTAATTTGTTGCAACAATGAGTGCTAAATTTAAGAGGAAATTTGTAGCATTAAAGGTGAAATTACAGGCTTTAAAAAAACTGAATAGAGGGGAGACAAATAATAAGCTTGCAGCAGAATATGGTGTTGGGGAAGTAACAGTTGGAGTCTGACGATGAAACCGGGATAACTTGGAGAAGTATTCTTCAACAAAGTGTTCAGATAACTCTTTTAAAATAAAGTGTATGACAAGATAAGAATACGAAAAAACTAGTGAAGTATTGCTTATCCGGTCCAGTCAACAAAGGCAGAAGGGAAGTCCAATTTCCAGCCCAATGTTGCAAGAAAAAGTATTATTTTTTACAAATTAGTTTAAATAAGGTGAAAATGATTTCAGCACAAGTGTAGGTTGGTTACAGAGATAGAAGAATAGGTATAGTGTACAAAGCTTGAGATTTGTGGAGAAAAGCTTTCCAGTGATTCTGAAGCTGCAGTAAACTTCTGTAAAAAATTTGATCTCATAAAAAGTGAAAACCTCACAAATGATCAATTAAAATTATGACGAAACAGGGCTCAACTTTAAAATGTTAACACTTGCTTCATGCAAAGAACGTCATGCTCCTGGCCACAAAAAGAAGTAAGGAAAGAGTGACAGTGAATGCAGCTTATCCAGATATTTTCGAAACTTGGTTCAGGGTTGTAGATGATGTATTTGCTATTATACCTCAGCAATTTACTGACACTGTCCTGAACATTTTGAATAAACAAGATAAGAACATCAATTTCAGTCTGGAAACAGAAAAAGATAATACGATACCTTTTCTGGATTTAATAATTAAAAGAAGGGAAAACATTTTAAAGTTTGGAATTTACAAAAAGCCTACTTATGTGGATAATTATACAAAAAGTAATAACTGTAACCCTATCTCACATCAACATGGAGTGTTCCAAAGCATATTCATAAGTTAATTAGTAAAGATGAGAATTCCATCACTATAAAATCCCAAAATATGCATGCATTCATGTACTATCAAACTACAATATATGAATGATCAAGCGAAAAAAACAATAAAATAGGCACTATCATTTTTTTTTCCCCCAATTCATTAATTCACTTCCCTTTTTGCACAGTTAACAACTAACAACATTACTAAACTTTTTTCTATGGGGTACCTGTGCTTATCAGCCAAAATAGTTTTGCAGGCAGAAAATGACCTCTCTACATCACAAGAAATTATAGGCACAAATTTGAATGAACATATTTGTGACAGTTTCATGTCAAGTTCTTCATTCATGCTTTCACCACAAAATACCATCTTCACTGAACAAAAGAATTCATAGTCTGCGTTCCTGTTTATGACACTGTCCAGTTTGTTCCTTGCATCTACTCCCACTTTCCCTTGGGCATGATTGAGGAATCTATAAAATTCCTCAACAATTGTCATTGAGTCTACCAGTGGCAGATGCATGGCTTCTAATTTTGTTATTGTAGAGGGCAATTTACAGAAGTTTGTCTTAATGTAAATCAAATCCTGCTGCACATTTTTACATTAAATGCTGCCTGTGCATTTCTGATACATATGGCATCATGTGCCAGGAAATTGTTTACTACCCAAAATAAAAGAAGTATTTACTTTAGAATTAAATATGGACGAGTTGGGTTTCTGAGTTTCTCAAATGGTGTATTTGCTCCTACAAATGCATGTAAAAGCTATTTTGCAGTGCCTTATGTGCAGGAGTAGTAATAAATGACTGGATTTGGTGTGTTGCAGATTCTTTTGTTTTTCACATTCTTGCAATATGTGACACAGATGCGACATGCTGTTCGACTTGAAAATTTTAATACATTTTATCTGAAGTTATAAAAGATCTTCCGGTTATATAAATATGACTTTTATGAAAAAATGACATTGTTATTTCATTAATTATTGAAAATAAATGTTGTAATGTTTTACATGAACAAATGGCATAGAAAGCTTTTGGAAAAATAATAGCTTACCTCTTTACTACAACAATCACAGAATACAATATCCCCATCTGATCTAATAAAATTCTTTCCTTTTATCCACTGAGCAAGGAGTACACTTCTGTAACTTTTAATTGGAGGCACATTAACACACACAAACAGAATAACATAGACATTTGCCACTCATGAGATCATACTCACACACTGCGAAGAAGTTTAGTGAATGATTTCAGTTTTAAAAGAATCAAAATTGCTGGTAAGTTTTGTTCAAATTCTACAAGACCACTCTGCAGCTATGTCTTTGTCACGTCAGCCATGGTACTTGACTTAGAAGGCTAAATTTCCATTGTCACGAAATCAAAGGATTGCCGGTGATTGTTGTGGACAAATAAATCTGTTTATGACAGGCGGTCTGCAGAGGCTGTTAGTAATATTCTGGGAAAGTCATCCTATTGCAAGAATCTTAACTTTCTATTTCCGTTATTTCTCCCTCCCCCCTTTTTCTTTCTTCAATCCTGAATCCTAAAGCAAAAATAAGGAACATACAATCAAAAAATTGAGGTATCTACTCAAAACCATTAAAGCATGCTTTTAAATGGAAAATAATGTATATTATATGCATAAATAAGCTAAAAATATGCAAATATGCATGGAAAAAGTCATATTTGGAATTGGAAAGTAATGAGATGGATAAATACTAAGTTTGAGCTATGTCCAATGATCCTATAAAAACATGCATTTGCATGGAATTCCCATCTTTATTGTTTAGTATACCTCTTGAAAAAGAGAATATAAACACTGAGTTAAAATATATCAAGAATGAATGTATTGCAAATGTATTTACTTCACAGATAATTAATACCTTAGTCAAAAAATATAAGAAAGAACATTCTCTACAGACTTACAGAACCTTACAGAATCCAAGTATAAAAAATATGATAAGATAATAAGATATTTGTTTATAAGCAATCCTGTTCAACAATTTAAACCTTGCATTAAGCTTCAGTCTATGCTGTATGAGAACACTTGAAAGCACTAGTGTACCTGGAGGATTTTCCATAACTCCCTGCATGTGTCCTCACCATGCTCAATTATTGTCATCAGATGCTATACCAGATTTCAAATGATTTCATCTGCACTTTTATTGTTCTGCTTGGTTTGCTTTTGTCATTTCTTATTATTCCTGTTGTTTTCTTTAGTTAAAATGTTGTTTATATAATTATAAAGATTTAAAGTACAGAAACTCTGAGAACTATTGCAAAATGTTGATAAAACCAAAGAGAAGAAACTGGTCAGATGACTAAAGAAATATGAAAAACGTATCAAGATTAGCAACTTAGGTAACTACTCATATAATCTCATACAAATTGTAGATTAAATTGTGTTTATACCAAAGGTAACAGAACAACCACATATTGAATTGTAAATGAATGTATCCACATGTAATGTATATATCACAAATATAACCTAGCTCAAAGTGTGTTAATACTCACATGAAACCTTAAATATAAGGTGTAACAATGAAGATGAGCACACTTTTATAACCTATTATGTATACTTTGCTGAAATTAAACAACATGATTCCTCAAGTACATGTATATTCGATTTTCCTCCCTCCCTCCCTCCCTCCCTCCCTCCCTTCCTTCCTTCCTTCCTTCCTTCCTTCCTTCCTTCCTTTCTTTCTTTCTTTCTGTGTTTCTTTTCTTTTTATTATTATTATTATTATTATTATTATTATTATTATTATTATTATTATTATTATTATTATTATTATTATTATTATTATTATTATTCTTTTAAAGGCCTAAGCCTACCTAAGGATTGTTTTAAAGGTAGCATCAGCTGAAATATTCAATGTCACAGCCAGGATTTGAACATGGAGTTACCATTTCTGTGTGTTCATGCAATGGTCAGAGCAACTGCATGGAAAGCAGGAGATGTGTTCAAATCCTGGCTGTGGAATGGAAATTTTCAGCTGATTCCACCTTTAAAATTGCGTTTATGAAATCCCTGATAAAATGTTATGCTGATTTTGTATAATATGCCAATACAGCAGCATATAAATTCAAATTATGCATATCAGCAGCATTAATAATAAATTATGTTTGCATTGTTCTCCGTTGTGCATAAGCAACATCAAGTATAAATAATGCCAGAAAAATATTATTTTTTTATATGCTGCACTAATCCCTTGAATTTATAGTTCTATAAACAATATCTCATCAGACGGATGGAAAGATAGATTTATTAATTCCTTAAATGATACTTGCATTTATTTATGCTAGGATATGGAACACATCAAAATGTTAGTTTAAAATGAACCTAAAGTTTCAGGTAGTCTGTGTAAAAATACTTGCAGAAATGTAAAGTTAAAAGTGCAGCATTAAAGTACAATTATAACTTACAATCCAAATATAATATTTTTCTTTTTACAATGTAGGTTGAAAATGAAGAAATTCGGAATAAAAGAAGTGGTTGAGCAGATCACCAGGTTAGATTTAAAATGTTCAGTTTTCTTTATTGCTGTTATATTATTATTATTATTATTATTATTATTATTATTATTATTATTATTATTATTATTATTATTATTATTATTATGCTCTTATATGCAAGCATGGCTCGTCAGTATGTGCCACAGTTCTACAGCACAATGGTTATTTTGTTGAAAGTAGTACCCCATCACATTATAAGCAGATCTTCAATTATTATTGCATATTTTCTTTCACTTTCATAATTTTAACCGATTTTATATTTGCCGCGCGCTAGCATTGCTTCCTCATCATGTGCAAAGGTGGTTCAGGCCTCACATACACATGATCAGTGCTGCTTTAGGTGCTACACAGATCCTCTGTTTGTTGGCAGGAATGCAGACCAATCTACGCACATGACACATCGATATGCTACTTGAAATCTCTTCTCCTGTTGCCGGTTTTTGCCTAGAATTGCCTAACATCAACTGGAGACAAAAAGCATTCTTGCCGCTTGCTGCACTATAACTACTGCCATCTATGTGGTGGTGATACAATTACCTTTGCTGCTATGCATGATACCAGTGGCAATAGATCTTATATTGCAGCAACATAGCTCAGAGAGAACAAAGCTCTCCGGAGATGCACATGTGGAGCTGATGCAATTTTAGCTGTTGCTACCACTTGTTTTCAATAACAAATAACCACAAAATATTTTATTCAGCTTAAAACCTCAGGTTATGTCCAACAGTAATAGTTCTGTTGTGTGCTCTAACATGAATTCTGCGAGTAGCTTGATTAATTATCCTTTCTCTAGGAGGACCCTGGAGGAAAAAGTCCAAGTGAAGCAGCTAGGGAGGCAAACTCCAACTCTGAACATTATGCAGGCTGCAAAAGGAGGGAGAAATAATACCTACATTAGGCGGTTTAATTCCAAAATCTACGAACATGCATGGATATGTGGGTGCCAAGAAATAAATGCCTTTTTCTGTTTTCCATACTTGCTCTTTGGAAACAGCGATTCTTGGAGTATGAAGGGACTGACAGCTCTAGGGCATATTAATGTTCTTATCCACAAACGCAAACAAATGTAATGCATTTGAACAATGTCCTAGATTTAAGAGCTTTAGGCAATATAAATATTGTGACTCAGTTAAGCCGTGTTTATCAAGAAGCAAAGCTGAAACATAACCAGCAAGTTGAAAAAAACAGTTGACATGTTTTGTCATGCATAGTTGACTATATAAAGTTTTGTGGTGCATTTGAGCTGGCTTTAAGAGGACATGATGAGACTGAATCTTCTGAAAATCCTGGCTTGTTCTTAGGACTGATTGATTTAGTAAGTAACATTGACAGTGGTGTGAAGGAACATATGGACTCGAACCATATTTTCAAAGGGACTTCCAAAACCATCCAGAACAAACTCCGGATTGTACGCTAGAAGTTTGACATGGGGTGACTGGAGAGGAAATTAAAGACAAAACTGGTTTTCCGTATGAAAGATTTTGGGTTCTTTTTAATCCAGGGGAACAAAATGCAGAGTCAATTTTTGAAAGTATATTAAAAGTGCTTAATGAGTTATTCAGAGACAAACCTCATAAACTCATTGTCCACTTAGATGAAGCCTCAGTAATGAGTGGTGCAATTGGAGGGGTACAAGCCAAAGGCAAATCTCAGTTTCCAAATGTGCAGTATATTCAATGCTGTTGAATGTAGTGATGGAACATGCAGCTTCACAGCATAAGTCTGCCAGAATATTTTTTCTTAACCTGTCACTTTTCCTGCCTTTTTCTCAAGATCCCCACAGCGTTTAGCCACCCTAGAATCTGTGGTGGCAGAAGAGTTCCTGATGGCTCTACAACCAGGTGGAATTTTAGATCCAGAACTGTTAATGTAGTATATAAAAATCAGGAAGAATTGCTACAGTGATTTATGGAGTTGGAAAATGATAAGACTTGCCTGGAAGCAAATGGACTTTGGCATTATTTGGAAGATAGAAAATTCCTTCTTGGTTGAAATTATTTTGCAGAGTAATGCCTAATGTTGATATCCTTTATAGTCAGCTGCAGTCAAGATCAACTGAGGCAAATAAAGTATAAAATGCTGTGTCTTCATTGATTCATTCAGTGTCTATGTGATACTCAAGAAGCAAGTTAGGTTTCCTTCTGAACCAATGAGCAAACGTCAGAAGGTGGAATCTCTGAATATAGAAGCCAAGGAAGTGTTTGATCACATTATTGAGGAAACTAGATGTCGTTTTTAGTTCTTGAGTCATCTCAATGCAGCAAAACTGTAAATTCTTTGGCAACTTTTTAAATCAGTTTATACATCAAACTGCTGTGGACACATATACAATATTGAACAAGAAAATACTAAAGACACAGCTCAATGTTCTGAATGCAAGGGCTGTGCAATTATTGCAGTACATAATCTGTCACAGCTTGTAAGATTCATATTCTGAAATGACAACTTTGCTAAAAATTTTTATAACAACATCAATGACCACTTCTGAGCCAGAAAGATGTTTCTCATGCTTAAAATGCCTAAAAACATTCTTGAGAAACACCATGTTGCAAGTACGTCTTACTGCTCTGGCAATGTTGTCCATGGAGAAGAGCATCATTTCTAGTAGTAGTGGTGGTATTTATTAGGTACTTAGTACTATATTAATTATCATTTCTAAGATAGAGGGATTCAACACCAGAGTGATTGATAAGTTCTGCAGTAGGAAGGAACACCATATGGACTTCGCATTTCGCCATTAGATAAGAATATTTGCAAAAATGTGTACATATTGTATGGTACTATAGCACACAAATTATTTTGTTCACCAGCCGCCATTGCTTATATATCTTAACATTATAATGTTGGAACTGGAGTGGATTGTTCCTCCTGATACATTTTTGTATTTGCTTTTATTACATATATATTTGATTTTTGATTATACCGTTAGAGTGCATCTTATAAAATTTAATGGAAAAGGCGAAGATAGTGGTATATTAAATGAACAAACATAACCTACATTAGTATTTTAGTAAAACTCCATTACCTTCATTTGTACTATGAATTGATTAAATGGAAGATGGACTTAATCTTAAAATTAAGGCAAATTTATCCACACCATAATTTAAGCCAAAGTAAAAATCAGAAACAAAGAGAATTTGTTAATATTACCTATAGTTTTTTATGGTAACCAAAATGAATTGCCTAACATACAGCATGTGACAACTTAAAGTTTTTCTCAACTGCTGTGTGCAATGCAAATTTGGGTATATTTAAATCATGTTTCTGAATTTATAATAAAAGGATGGCATTGACTAAAATCCTTTCTACTAAGCATATGTACAACTTTTCATCTGTTTCCATTCAACATGTTTACCTCTTCAAACACCTAATGTGCTTCACCCTTGCATATTATTTACAACTATGTACAAGAACCTAGCTTAAATTTGTTCTGCAAGTCAGGGCTGGCTGTTCCCAGACTTCTTAATTGCTAACATTTTAAAAATATTTCCAAAAGTTTACATTTGCTTTGGCATTCTAAGATTGCATTTCATATATATTTTCTACAAATTTAGCATTTATGTTGGTCTATCTAGCAATCTAACTTTCGGTGTCAGTGCCATTTTATATAGTAATTATAATAATTATAATAATAATAATAATAATAATAATCATAATCATAATAATAATGTACATACTGAGGCTTTCACAGCCGGCATCATAACTAATAAATGAATTACAACTATCCGGGCTTATAGGCCGTGGTCTAGAAGGCATCGTTTCTCCAAGTACAGCGCTTGGCATCTTCAGGGTGAAGTGATTCAGTGTCTGCGGTGGTCGGAGTCTGAATGACTGAATCACTTCACCCTGAAGATGCCAAGCGCTGTACTTAGCGAAACGTCGGTATCCACAATGCCTTCTAGAACATGGCCTACAAGCCCAGATAGTTGTAATTCATTTATTAGTTAATACTAATAATATTAATAATAATAATGATAATAATAATAATAATAATAATAATAATAATAATAATAATAATAATAATAATAATAATAATAATAATAATAATAATAATAATAATAATAATAATAATAATAATAATAATAATAATAATAATAATAATAATAATAATAATAATAATTTGTTACTAATGATAAGTTCCTATGTTATTTTTGAGATACAGTAGCGGACATTGGACATCGGGGTCCAGAAAATTCTACATGGACTATTACATTGGAAGAGATGCATAAGATTACTTTTTGTGAAGATTAGTCTGTTATTAGGAGTGCCTAGAATTTCTTGCGAAATAAAACTGGTTATCACAAGCACTTTGCACTTTGGGAGAGTATGGTTCAAGTGCAATGCTTTTATAGCTATTGTGGTCTACTGACAAAAATGTCTGGTTTTGCATGTAAGTGGTTATGTGATTGTATTAAACATGTATAATTTCATAGACTTTTTGGAGTTTGTCTTAACAGCTTGAATGTAAATTTTATTATAAATGTATATTTCCATCACCGCTACCAGTTTAATAGCTATTGGCATGTGTCTCTGTGAAATTTTATTAATCACCTTAAAATATCTAATGTTTCATTGGAAAGAAACAGAATCTAAGGTATATGGACCTTCAGAGGTTGTATCTGAGAAGATATTTTGGTTTTGAATGCTCATAGTTAAACTATATGAAATAAAACCAGCAATAAAGATTAAAATAATATTAGCATTATTTGTATGTCTTTATATTAGAATATGCAAGTGTCTCACTGCCTATGTTTTCAGACATTCTGGTTATAATAAGAAAAAGAGAGAAAAACCTCTCAGGACAAAATATCAAACCTGAACACTCATAAAAGACACATAACTGTTTTAGATAATAAATTTCAGAAGCTTGTTATGTGATTTGGATACTTATACAAATTTCTCACATAAAAGTTTTAAATGAGCTATATTATAGATGCATTTATATCATTAGCAGCTATGAAATACCTTCTGCGGTCTACCGTAAATACATTCATAAGATTTAAAATGCAGAAATTTTCCTAACAGAATAGCAAGTACACACCACTTTTAAATAATTTTAAGTTATACCATTATTATAAACATACATAAAATTTTACATCTAAAAACAGAGAGTTTTTATAAAAAAGGTCCCTTTACATAGTCATCTAATAGGAAACTCCAGCAAATTATATTTAAATAGTCAGAGAGTTACAAAATGTCAAAATAGCCTAAGGCATTTTAAAATTAAACTGCCAAATAAACTGAAGGATTTGCAAAATAAGGCAAATAACCAAGAATGGTAACCAAAATGAGAACAACAAAGTTATAATACATGTATTGTAATGTGAATGTTCACAATTAATGTGAACTTTTCCCGGGTCCCGGAAATGGGAAGGAAGACAGCCAAGTTTTAACTTTCTCATTCTCATTCCCATTCCCAGACATGGCATATTAGATCCATATTGTATATATTAGACTCTTCACTGTAGAGATTATTCAAGGTGGCCATGCCATGAAATAGCTGCTAGAGCTCTCTCTAGTTGTAAGCTAGAAAAATCAAACTGAAAGAAATTCTAGCATATGTGCACCCTAACCTCAAAATCTGACATCTGCAGATCCATTGACCGTTGATTCGTGTCATCTGAAGTTTGTTTATATGCAACTCAAAACTAGCTATTGCCTCAAAAACTACAAACGGTAAAAACCAAAAGAAATTAAGAAAGAACAACAAACCATTTTAATGTACTTCATTAATAAAGCAATGAAAGCTTGATATGACTAGAGCAACTGGAAATAGTAATAAATCTGCATTTTATTTAAAGGTGAGTCGGAATTGTAACACTAACATCACTTAAGTTTACTCACTTAACATGTTTCGGGAAACCGTTGTTCCCATCCTCAGAAGGTTAATTCGACTGGCCCGTGTTGTTGGTGTTTCCGTTTTTTGGACTGGATCCTGTGGTGGCATCTTGTGGTGGAGAAATGTACTTCCAGAGAGGATTTGGTGGCGGCAAATCAAAATTCATTAGATGTGTGTTGTGTTTTAGAATGGTGATCTTCTTCCATGCATCTAATTCGGCTGCAAATTTGGCTGGTTTGACTAATGTAATATTGGGTTTGATGTTGTGATTAGTGATCCAAAAATGGTGTGAAACTGCAGATTTGTCCATTTGTTTGTATTTAATACATCTCATGTGCTCCTTTAGCCTAGTTTCTAGGTTTCTTTTTGTCTTACCTTACATACTACAATCTGCATTTATTGTGGCATTTAGAAAATGCTTACTCTATCAAATTTTGACATTGGCTAAACCACATTATGTTCGCTGAATTGGAAACAGGTGAAAAAATATCAATGGTCAGTTAGAAACATATGAAATCCCAATGCACAAAATAGACTTTCCACTTTGTTATCAATATGGTCATTCAATATGCATTCCCTTTCTTGTTACCAGAATATTGTGAATCAAAATCTTGTATGCTGCTTTGCCTCTCATTCTTGTTTCCATTTTGGTTTCTCTTATCAGGTTATTGTGAAGCAGCCTTTAAAGAAATCCAAGAATTTTCAATTTTATGGTATACCAGAATATTATGTATGCATTCCTTGAACTTTGTCCTCCAGTTTTTGTAATTGCAATTAATTTGTTGTATCATTAGAACAATCAAAGAAAAATGTGCGTGTATGTGAGAGAGAGTCAGAGAGACTAAACTTTGTTTCTTCTAAGCTTACTCCATACATAAGCATATAACTGTTTCTCCATGTCTGCTTTACCCTGATTAGCTAAAACTATTCATGCTGTAAAGCGCTCATTTCCTAACACATGGAAATGCGGAATCAATGGACAGCATAGCTGCAATTGAATTGTAACAACATACACTTATACAAATGAAGTGTCAGAAGCATACAATTATTCCAAACTATTATTAAGTAATATTTATATAGAGTGCTTGCTAGTGCTGTAATTCCTTCTTGGTTGGAATCTGATTCGATGATGTCAGATTCACTATTGGAAGAACTTCCCAGTTATTTCTCCAGTTGTTTTAATTTCCTTTTGGGACTTCCCTACACTGGTAACACTTACAGCCATAAATTCAGATATGAGCTCCTCAATTTCTTGTACTGATGGAGTTGGATTTATTTCCAAAATTCATTCATTATCCGTTTACCCTCCTCTTATGTAGGACTTACACCCCCCAGGACTTACAAGCGGGTGCCTGGGGTCAGAGGCCCGTCGAGGAGCAGACACTCATGGATCAGACAGAGCATCCAGGATGGGTGATCAGCCCGATGCCTGGTATGGGATGAAGGAAGTAGATGAAACGAAATGATGGTGAAATGGATGAAAGGAAAGGTGATGATGGAGTAGTTGGTGGAATGAATGGCGGGGGAAACCGGAGAACCCGGAGAAAACCCGCCCAGACGCCGCTTCGTCCACCACAAATCCCACATGCAGGTCCCTGGGATTGAACCCGGGCCGCCTCGGTGGAAGGCGAGCGGTCTAACCACTCGGCCACGGCGCCGCTTATTTCCAAAAGAACACCATAAATATGTAACACAATTTTTTCTTGCAGCTACACGCTTTTCCCTTACAAAGGTACCCACAGATTCTGCCATTATGCATCATTTATTTACAATATGCAGAAAACTCACACACTTTCAGTCAACGTTAATGCACTTTAGCTTTATGTTTAACTGAGTTACTAATTTGAAGTAATCTAATCAAAGTGCACTGACCTTCAGCTACATGAAGGCAAGTTTAAACATGAGAACTAATCTCCACACATTTCACTGTACTTTGTCATTTATATACAAATGAGTCAATGCCTCCATGTGCATATTTTATGCATATGCTTGCATTTTGTTGTATTCTTCAAATATATGAGGGCAAGCTACTGTTTAAACACAGAGCTATTTTATATTGCAATAAATGGTTTCTGCATCCAGGAATCAAGAAATGTAGACTATGCCATACTTTTGTTGACATGTAGTTTAGCATGAGTGGAAGTGTGAGTGCATGCAGCATATTTTTGTATTTATAAAACCAACATTTATGTATAAATTATACAGAATGTTTCAAAAACATTTCAGGTATGCATTCTCCATATGCAGAAAATAAAAAACAGTTAATTAAAACATGTGTCCAGAAATGCTTGGTTTCTGAGTTATGGCCTTCAAAACAGTGATATTCACGAGAACATATTTCTTACCACAGACAGTTTTCTTTACAAAAGATGTTCAAAGTGTCCACATCCTGCTTGAATACAGGCCTCACATCGACCTCTCATGACCGTGCGAACACGACCCCAAATTCCATGTGCATTTCCTCACAATTTGATTCTGAAGGGATTCCATGTCAGGCACTGGAGACAAATACACAAACGTTTTAAATGTGATGGCCAAGCAATTGGGTCACCTATACCTATCCATCGATCAGGAAATCTTCGATCCAAGTATCAGTGAGCAGTACAATGGAAGTGTGCAGAAGCGCCATCATGCAAGAAGTGAGCTTGTTGACGAATGCTCAGTGCAGAGTCTTTATACATATGAGGTATGGTATTTTCCAGGAAGTTTGTGTATGCCTGCCCCATAAGTACATGGGGTCCAACTAACTGATCACCAAAGATACTGGCCCACATATTGAGAGTGAACTGCACTTGGTGACGAGATGGAACAATGGCATGTGGGTTTTCATATGCCCATACATGCTGATTGTGGAATGCCATCTCATGTGAACTGTGCTTCATCTGTAAATAATACTAAGGCAGGAAAGTTTGGATTTGTAGTACACTGCTGCATGTACCACTGGCAGAACTTTAATCGAGCAGGGTAATGTGTTGTACATGTTGCAAATAAGGATACAGCTGTTGCTCTTGCAACAGTCCTATAAGGTACACTCACTTGCAGCCCTAACCTTTGTGTACTGATAGAAGGAGTTGTGTGCACATAATCCAGAATCTCTTCCTCTACAGATCTCCACTCCCCAAACCAGGAGAAGTGCACAAACATTCAAATGTCTTCTGATGTGGACATCTTCACTGTGAGTACCTCTCTTGGTACAAATGATGAGCCACAACATGGTTGCCATCCACCTTACCATACATGAAGTGCATTTCTGCTAGCTCCTGATTTGAGTACATGTCATTCAATCAAATGCCTTGGAATGAACTGTCAGAGTGTCCTGTTCTGTCACAGCAACTGCCTGCACGAAGAAAAACATTCCAGTGAATATCACTGTTTTGAACACCTTTCCAGACACATGTTCTGATGGACTTCTTTATTGTCTACATATGGGGAATATATACCTGAATTTATGCCCTCTGTTTTTGAAAGCAGTATCTATCACATTATATGGAAATATCTATTTACCAGTGATTTAATGATTGTAAAATATAACCAAGGTGATAACTGTATCATCTTCATATAGCTTTACAATTCAATTGTGTCTATTCTGTAGTGAAAAAGCTGAAAGCTATCTAATTAAAATTACCTATGTATTAGATAAAAACTACATCATTTCCATATGCAAAACCAAAATGTTAATTTTGGTATGTCTATTGTTTTCTCTGTAATGGCTATTTGGAATGCAATTACAACATGAAGTACTTATGATATCTGAATATACTTTTAATCAAAGTAGAAATCACAGCTTGACACTTTACTTGTTTAAATTTTTCTCCATATATCTGCAATTTTGGCTTAAAAACCAAGGACTTGCAAGCGATATTCACATTAATACTTAATAATCAATAAAAATAAGCAAATTTAGGGATTAGTACTTCATTTTTCCTTGCAAAAAAGCTGTAGTTAAGAGAATAAGTGGTACATGATAGATATTAAATCAATATTATATTCAAGTGTAATTGTGAATACTATTAGCCACCTTCATTCATTTCCTATCTCATATCAACTGTGCCCGTATTATACTGTAATTCTTATACATATGAAGTATAGCCCTTTATCCTCTTTTTAATTTCAGTTGTCATCACTGCTTTGCTGTATTTAATATTGAAAAATAGGTGCTACATATGCAACAAACATAATAATAAAACACATCATGAATAGTGATATTTCAATTTACACTTCTTGTATTTGCGTGTAAACTGCACATTAAAGTACTAAGAGTGATGATACACATTTTTACTTTCTCTACTACGTATAGTAAGTAGGGGAAGTATTGTATTCCACCCAAAATTTCGATACCGAGATTTCACCGGAAATACATGTTTTGAGACCACCTGAATCCAAAAAAATCATTTTTGGAAACATGTCCGTGTGTGTGTCTGTGTGTCTGTGAACAGCATAACTCAGAAACGAACAGTCAGATAAACACCAAACTTGGTATTTGGGTTCAGTATCTTCCAAGGATGCGACACGAAGGTTTTCAAGAAAATCCCCCACCCCAGAGTACCCTTTACATGGAAGATTTTTCGAAAATTTTAATTTTCTCAAAAATGGCTCTAACGATTTTGATTAAAATATCATATGTTTCAGATATTTTTATGATAAATAAAATGTATATCTTGAATTTCCTGGGAATGTCTCCAAAAGTATTCTTTATTGTGAACGACTTTTGCATAACTGGTAAACCATAAGAGATAGACAAAATTTTACTACACAAAAAATGTAGAGCGCGTTAAAATACACAATTTATGTCATATACATTTTTTTTGTTGAGTGAACCATTTTCGAGATATTGCTTGTTATTCCCTTTAATTTTTCAATACTTATTTTCTAAAATGGGAATTCGTTATTCATTTTTTTGTCTTGGATATGCAAAGAGTTATAATCTGTGGCAAAGGGAATGGTGCTGCACCTAGCAACCAGCTATTAAGAGATATGTATGTTGATGCAGTAATTTGTATCACAAATTACTTAAATGTAAATAATGGTTGTAATATGAATATGCATTTTTATGTGACATTGATTTTAGATGTTTATTAATTGTAATTATTATTGGGAAATAAGTTTATACGGCTTTACTGAAACTGTCAATAATAGCGCAATAATGCAGCGAGGGGGGCGAGCTGTTTATCATTATTGGAAACAAGGAAGTTACGTAATGTTGGCGCGTTTTCGGTAGAAACCTCTGGAATATTTTCTCCCTAAAAGCAATATGTATTCGTGGTTTTCATTGGATATTAAAATAGACGCTAATGTTGGCGCGTTTTATTAGCCAATAGTAATTCATTTATAATCTTTAGGTGTATCTGGACGAAGGAGTATAAATAAGCCAAGTCAGAGGTAGATCGCGGGCAGTTCATCAAAATTCTTTGTGCAATACACGTCGTCTTAAGTTCGTCAGTTCGTCAAAATATTTGTATGAGATACGTCGGCTATAGATTCACAAGTTACGAAAATCTAAAGTATTATAAAGTTAATTATACACAAAGTTGAAGTACGTGAATTAAAAGTGATCAGTAAGAAGTATTATAACAGTTTCAGTTTGGCGAGTATCCAGATCAATATGTAAAAGTGATAGTGAACGTGTTCGACAATAAAAAATTATAAAACAAATTTCTTCATCAGTGTAATTTTTGGATAAAAGATTCCTTTCCGCTTCACAACCTGTATAGAGACACATGTTCGACCCAAGATAAGATAATAGCTAGCCGGAGGACATTTGAAATGAAATCAAACAAAAAAGCTAACACTGATGCAAATTGCTAACACAAGATGGAGCTAGGAACCTAACAAAGAATGACGTCACAAGATGGCAACGCGTGAAGTAAACACACATACATAAACATCACAAGCATCAACATTTTAAGCTATATTACATCAAATTGGCACCCAGAACGTGGCGCACGATAACCAGGAAAGGAACACGATGACCAGGAAAGAAGCAAAGTAACCAGGAAAGTAGCAGAGTGACCAGGAAAGGAACCAGGACGTGGAACGAATGCAGCAGTGAAATGAACTACAAGACGCAGATTCCAAACTACAGGCAACAAAACGACGTGGACTCATCATAACACAATGCAGAAGCGACATATAACCTAGGAGAGAGGGGCAGAAAGCTGGACATCAATGTAACAGCAACAGACAGCATCACAAAGGTTAGAGTATCATAATTTTTTTTTAGAAAACAAAATTGTAACCTACAAATGTACTTAAGGAGTGGTAGGATAAAGAAAACAATGGCTACTAATAATACAGAAGAAATAATTATGGAGGGAGATAATGTAACAGTTAGCTGTAATTCAATACAGGTTACAGAAAATAGCCCAAACTTTTTAGGATTTGAGGATGAAAATGTTAGTGAAGAAAGTGAGAATAGAATAGCAGGAAATGTTAATTTTGATCCTAGTATGATGATGGAAATGCTGAAAGATATTGTTAAGAGTATGAGGGAAGAATTGAGGGAAGATATTGATAGGAGTTAGGAGTCAGAATAATGAGAAATTAGAAAAATTAACTCAGAGTAATGAGAAATTAGAACAAAAACTAAATCAGAAAATGGAAAAGAATAAGAAAGAATTGAGGGAAGATATTAGTAAGAGTATTACAGATCAATTAAAGGAAGATATGCAAAAGAATAATAGGGAGTTGAGGGAAGATATTGGTAAGAGCTTAGAACAAAACAGGAAAGAGATTGAAAAGAAATTCATGGAGCTAGATAGTAGTATGATTAAAATGAAAAATGAAAATCAAGAAATGATAGCAAATGAAATAGGTGAAGTTTCAAAGAAAATGTTGGACATGAGCAGGGAAATATCTAACCAAAGAAATGAGGTTAATAATAAAATAGAGCATGTTGATGTAAAATGTACAGAGCTAGGTAGCCGAATGAGTAGCATTTCAAGTGAGTTAAGAGAAATGATGGAGGCTACAAATGCAGATTTAATACAGGTGCAAGTTAATTTCAGAGGGGAAATATCTGAAATTCAGAAGGAGTCAGAAACACAGAGAAATAAATTGTCTGATGAAGTTAAAGTTTTGTCTATAGATTTGAATCAAAAGCTAACTTCTGAAATTAACAAACACCAAGCTGTTCAAAATGAGAATAATAAAAAATTGGAACAGACAATAGAAAATCTGCAAGGTACTGTAAATAGGTTAGAATTGAATTCAAGGGCAAAAATATGTGATGTGAATATATCAGATGTACAAAATAATGATAGAGGTAGTTCCTCAGGTATGACAAATAATGTGAGTGATGCGGCAGCTTCATCTATAGCTAATGCTGAAACTCAGAGTGCACAAGTAACACTAGAGAATTTAAATATGGGAGTAGGGAATTTGCAAAATTACAATCATATCTTAAGTGATTTTCCACTTCCAAAATGTAATGAAAACTCCAGTCCAGTACAGTTCATTGCAGAATTATCAGAGTATTTTCAAATTAAAAAGATACCTGAAGCATTGAAAATGATAGTTGTCAAAAGATGTTTGGACCAGAAAACTTTAGATTGGTTACAAATGGTATCCGAGGGTGAAATTTCATATGAATCCTTTAAGAGATTATTCATGAACAGATTTTGGAATGTTACGGTACAGCATAGAATTCGAGCAATGCTTAGTCATGGTCAATTTAATCCACGAGAGGGAATATCAATGACTGATTACTTACTGAAACATGCAAGTCAGGTTAGAAACTTGTCACCTCCAATCAATGAGGAAGATTTTGTGAGTTTGCTCGCAAGGCATTATCCTATAAGGATACGAAATTACTTATTAATTGCAAAACCACGGAGCATCTATGAGATGACAGAATTAATAACAGCTTTGGAACAACAGGAAGAAGATATATCTCGGGAGTGGGAGCATAGATTTTTAGATGTGCGAGATAGACGAAATTCCCAAAGTAGTTATCAGCAAAGTAGAGGACAAGACAGACATCATGAAATTAATACCAGACAACGGTATCAATCATACGTTCCACAATTTGAAAGATCAAGGACAGATGGGAGACCAGGTCGACAGGAACAAATAAATTATGTCAGGACAGAAAGATTGCCTGAAAGAGGGCAAAATTATGGAAGGCGGTATATTAGACAAAGGGGAAATTTCACTCACTGGAGGGAAAACAATGACCGGGAAAGATCTGAGGAACGGCAAGAAAATTACGTGCCAAGGGGACATAATGTCAGAAATCGAGGATTTCGAACTCGAGGAAGGGGAACTCAAAACCATGGTAGCGACAATGAGATAGATTTAGCGCCTGTTAGGAATGGCAGTCCCGTACGTGAACATGGAAATAACCAGGAAAACTGTTAACAGACTCCTGGGTAGTAGGTTCTCAGGACGTCTTTAATAATTCAGTATCCATTACCAATACAAATAATATGCCTACACATACACCCTGTAATAAGATTACAGCAACAAAAGATAAGGGAGAAAATTTTGAGTCACCTCATGTTAGGATGGAAATTGCGAAGAAAGAGATCATTGCAACTATAGATTCTGGTTCGTCAGCTTCAATTTGCTCACAGAAATTTTACATAAATTTGATTAATGAAGGTAACAAAATTATGGCTCTTCCCACTAGTAATTTAGTTTGTCGTGTTGCAATCGGAAGAACGACACAGGTCATAAAAACACAAGCTCTACTTAACATACTTATCGGCGGAGAGAATTTTGAGGTTATGTTTCTAATTGTAAACCATCTGATTTGTGACATAATTATAGGCTGTGACTTCCTACATGAATATGAAGCAAGTATAGATTTTAAACATGAAGAGTTAAGAATGACAAAAGACGATAGAGAAATAAGGGTACCATTTATAAAAGAGAAAGTTTCTGTAATCGAGATGACAAAGGATGAGAAAAATCTTTGTGACCAAGAGTTTTTTGTACAAATAACAAAGACTGATACAAATAGTCAGATAAAGCAGGTAGTCACAGAATATGAAGGGAATACCACGCCATATTTTCAACAGCTAGCAGAAATGCCAGAGAAAGTAGAGGAATTTACAATCCAGACAAAAGACGACCATGTGAGCGAGACAGACAACAGTTGGAAAGAGAAGAGAAATGAGGAAATAATATACAAGTGTGAAGAAGCTTATAATATTACGATAATGCAAAAACAAATCCTTCATGATGTTTTGATGAACAATAGTTCAGTATTTAGTAATATCCCAGGCAGATGTAATGTATATCAGCATACATTTCAAGTAGAAGACGTACCACCATATAGGCACAAGTATGACAATTTACCTATAAGTCTTCGGGACAAAGCTAGACAACTAATAAATAGCATGTTAGAAAATGGGATTATTGAGCAAAGTAATTCTCAGTATATAAATTCAATCTGCTGGAGTATTAAACGAGATGGTAGTTTGAGATTAACTTTAGACGGTAGATATGTCAACAAGTATATGAAGCCAGATCATTTTCAAAGTGAAGGAATTGAACAATTAATTACGAAACTTTCAAGAGGAAGATTTATGACATCCATTGACCTCACTGCTTCATATTGGCAAGTGGAATTAGATCCACAAGTGCGTGATTACACTTCATTTCAGTACTCAGGGATCCAGTACCGTTTTTGTGTAAATCCTTTTGGTTTAAAAAACTCAGGAAGTGGATTTTTGAGAGCCATTCACAGTATCTTTGGAAATTCTGCAGATGACTTTTTAATAAAGTATATTGACGACTTCCTAATCATTAGTCAAACATTTGAAGAACACATGAATAATGTCCATTATGTGTTAAATAAACTGCAACAACATGGTATGACTGTGAACATACTAAAATCAAAATTTTGTGTCAAGGAAATAAATTTTCTGGGTTATGTAGTAGATGAATGAGGTATAAGACCTGATCAGAAAAGAATAGAAGCAATAATGAAAATTCCACCACCAAGGAACGTAAAACAAATTAGACGTCTCTTAGGGGTATTGAACTTTCAGAGTAAGTTCGTACCAAGATATTCGGCTGAAATAGAACCACTGCGGCAGCTACTCCGAAAGAACAATAAGTGGAAATGGACAGAGGATCATCAAAAATGTTTTGAAAGAGTAAAAGAACTCTTCGCTAAGTCCATATTACTCGAGAGGCCTAGAGAAGATTTGGAATATGAGATTTATGTCGATGCATCAATGCAAGGATACGCCGGAATTTTAGGACAGCGAGACATCAACAATGACTTTCACGTCATTAGTACAGCTTCTAGAGGACTTACAAATATTGAGCGGAATTCTTCAGTGACTCAGTTAGAAATTGGAGCATTATATTTCTCATTAATTCGTTTTAAAACCTATATTTATCAGCAAAAGGTGAAAGTATATTCAGACCACATCAGCTTAACTTTCATACAACGGTGTAGATTATGTAGTGGAAAACTTGCTAGATACATTCATGCAATATCTGCATTCGATATTGAGATTATACACATTCCTGGCAAAAATAATACCTTCAGTGATTTGCTATCAAGATTGAACTACAACCCACAAATTCCCGAAAATATTGAAAGGCCTAGAAATGAAGTCAAAATATTGACAATTGAAATTCTTTAAGCAAAGAAATGATTAGAAAATTGAAAAATATGGGGGAAACTCAAAAAGAGGGCGCAAAATTGTTAGAACTTAAAGAAAAGGCACCACTAATTGAAGAGGCAAAGAAAGAAATTGTAGCAATTCGAGATGGGACATTATACAAGAAGCATGGAAAAGAAATGCCTAGTTGGAAGGTAATGGTTCCGAAAAGCATGGAAAAGGAACTAATTAAGAATTTTCACGAAGGGTTAGCACACTCAGGGACGGACCGGACAACTTCTATGATTTTAGAGAATTTATACATATCTAAATTGCGTCAGAAAGTTCGAAAATTTATATCGTGCTGCAACCTGTGTCAGAAGGCAAAGCAAATAAATGCAGCATATGCATTTGAAACTAATTCGGTTATAAGGGATAAGCCGAGATGTGTAATTAGTATTGATATTCATGGTCCGATGCCTCCAAGTCAATTTGGAAACAAATATATATTTGTCTGTTATGATATATTCAGCAAATATGTCAGAATTTACCCTTTGAGAAAACCTACAGGTTTAGCATGTTTGAATAGACTACTCAAGTCATATGTTATAGAAGAAGGACCTATTCAATCTGTATTGAGCGATAATGCTTCGTACTTCACAGGAAAAAAATTTATGGATGGACTGAAAGAAAATGGCATTAAACAATATTTTTCGTCAAGATACAGACCGAACTCCAACCCAGTGGAGAGGGAAATTAAGGAAATTTCAAATTATTTAAGGGTGTTGTGTCATCGAAAACAAACCCAATGGTATGGATACGTGAACTTCGTTCAGAATCTACTAAATGAAACCGTAAACAATGTGACAGGATACAAACCATGTGAACTTAAGTTAGGAAAGAAGATCAATACAATGTGTAAAAAAATTCCAGAAGCCATTCTAGATGCTCATTCGATACCACAAACAGAAGAAGAGATGTTCCGAAAAGCATTCGAGAGGATGAAGAAAAAGGCCATAAAAAGAAAAATTAAACATGAAGAAAAGAAGAGAAAGGAATGGAGGATCAAAATAGGAGATTTAGTTTTGGTCAAAACCAAGAAATTGTCAGATAAAGCAAATAAACTTTATTGGCGAATGTTTCTCAAATACCACGGACCATATGAAGTTGTTGAAGTATATGGAACTAATACATATGAGTTATGTAATCCAACAACTCGAAAAAGCATAGGAAAGTTCCATATTGAGATGCTGAAACCATACAACCATGAAGATCAAGGTGAAACAAAAGACAAAGATGATAAATAGTAAATGCTGGATAGTTAAAGACGAAATGCAGAGCAATGTATTGGAACGTAAGAGGGTTAAATAAATATGTACATCATGTGAAAGGAGAAATAAATTTTGGACATGACTAAATGTTTAAGAGGAAAATAACATTTTATTAGTAACTGAACATGTGAAATAAAGCATGATGTTATATTAAAGTAAAGTACATAAATACTCAATTTTTGAAGATTTAGAAGCTTGTAACAGTGATGTGTCATAATTTAAAATAGAGAGTTGAGGGTTGTTACACTACATCACTATGATAAACTTACTTGAACGCGTTTCGGGAGACGGCTTGTCCCCATCGTCAGCATTCTCTCTCAACCACAGAACCACAGAACCACTTGTAACAACCCTCAACTCTCTATTTTAAAATACATAAATACTATTCCAAGAGTATTGCTAACATAAAGTACAAAATAACAAAAATTGGTAAATATAATTAAAAACAAATATTTATGTAGTAAATAGAACATGTGAAACAGTGCCTAGATTTAAGAGATGTAAATATTTGTGTAGAGGGTGAATATTTTGGTAAAAATGTTAAACAATTACAAAAATCTTAAATGTATAAATTTTTGTCAACAACTTACGAAAGTAAACAATTTGGTAACAGTAATTAAATAATTCAGGGTACAGTATTTGCTATAAAAAATTTTTGTGATGTCAGATTAATATCTAAGTTAATTAAACCAGAGCCAGTAAGTAGTGGCAAGATAAAAAAAAAAAAAAAAAAAAAAAAATATATGTCGTGTGTTAAATGCGTGTGAAGTGTTAAGTGAAAGTGATAGCGTGTGTTCCAAGATTTAGGAGACTAAAAACCCAATTATAAAATTTCCAAACAAGTTGTAAATATTTATAATTATGTTCCTAGTGGGGCATATGATGCAGTAATTTGTATCACAAATTACTTAAATGTAAATAATGGTTGTAATATGAATATGCATTTTTATGTGACATTGATTTTAGATGTTTATTAATTGTAATTATTATTGGGAAATAAGTTTATACGGCTTTACTGAAACTGTCAATAATAGCGCAATAATGCAGCGAGGGGGGGTGAGCTGTTTATCATTATTGGAAACAAGGAAGTTACGTAATGTTGGCGCGTTTTCGGTAGAAACCTCTGGAATATTTTCTCCCTAAAAGCAATATGTATTTGTGGTTTTCATTGGATATTAAAATAGACGCTAATGTTGGCGCGTTTTATTAGCCAATAGTAATTCATTTATAATCTTTAGGCGTATCTGGACGAAGGAGTATAAATAAGCCAAGTCAGAGGTAGATCGCGGGCAGTTCATCAAAATTCTTTGTGCAATACACGTCGTCTTAAGTTCGTCAGTTTGTCAAAATATTTGTATGAGATACGTCGGCTATAGATTCACAAGTTACGAAAATCTAAAGTATTATAAAGTTAATTATACACAAAGTTGAAGTACGTGAATTAAAAGTGATCAGTAAGAAGTATTATAACAGTTTCAGTTTGGCGAGTATCCAGATCAATATGTAAAAGTGATAGTGAACGTGTTCGACAATAAAAAATTATAAAACAAATTTCTTCATCAGTGTAATTTTTGGATAAAAGATTCCTTTCCGCTTCACAACCTGTATAGAGACACATGTTCGACCCAAGATAAGATAATAGCTAGCCGGAGGACATTTGAAATGAAATCAAACAAAAAAGCTAACACTGATGCAAATTGCTAACACAAGATGGAGCTACGAACCTAACAAAGAATGACGTCACAAGATGGCAACGCGTGAAGTAAACACACATACATAAACATCACAAGCATCAACATTATAAGTAAATACCGCATCAATGTGCTTAAAGGCTACTGTTTTTCTACATTGCCCTGGTAAATATATTTTCCCCTTACATCTACAAGAAAATTAGCAATTAGATAGAGTCTGCAAATGTTTATCTCGATTAACATGAAGTAGATGCAGAATAAGCGTATGTATAAATAGTTTCTACAAGAGTAGAGAAAGTCATGTGAGTGTAACACATCAGATTTTTAATTTCAGTAATATAATTTTTAAAAAAATCCAATAAAATAAGTACAAAGATAATTTATAAATTGATAACAATCTTACTTTGTATTCAATAACAGTTGCTAATGATAGATCCAAATTTCTCATTGTAATCATTTTAATATTTTATGCAATCTTTTTATATACTTTCTAGAAATTACCAAGCACCCTACATAAGTACAGAATTTTTTAAAACAAATTTGGACATTTTAAACTCCCACATTTTAGATGACACAGATGATAGTATGTGATTCACAATGGTAATTAGTATAAAGCAGGGTATATCAACTGGGAGAGTAACTTCCAGTGCAGCATCGTTTTCCTGCCTCAACCAACCTGAAACATACATATTGAGTGCTGCACATGCACCCATTGCTTTCACATGCACACACTAGATGACACTTTGCAGCCCGCATTTTTAATATTCAATGCTGCAAATGCAATTATTCTAGATTGCTGTGTTTCATATCAACATAGTTAGATGACACAGATGATAGTATGTGATTCACAATGGTAATTAGTATAAAGCAGGGTATATCAACTGGGAGAGTAACTTCCAGTGCAGCATCGTTTTCCTGCCTCAACCAACCTGAAACATACATATTGAGTGCTGCACATGCACCCATTGCTTTCACATGCACACACTAGATGACACTTTGCAGCCCGCATTTTTAATATTCAATGCTGCAAATGCAATTATTCTAGATTGCTGTGTTTCATATCAAATAGTTTTAAATATAATATATATTTAGTCCAAAATGTTATATAGTATCTCAGTTTCCTATGAATAAAGTGTTTTCATAATATTAGTGGACTAGCTGATACTGTATTTGAGCTCAGTGTATGATGTGAGAAAAATCCTAAGGTTGGCTAACTGTATCTGATTTGAGACCAAATTTCAAAGTTGCAGGTAGTATTTTAAGCTGTGAAATTAAATCTGGACAGAAAATTCTTCAACAAGATTTAAAAGGCATACAAGAGCATATGAGCAGCAAGAGGAGAGCAAATCTGTTTTCTCAAAGGCTTGTTGGTAAGCAGGATGTATGAATGTAATAAATAAAGTAGAATACCCAAAAATAAATCCATGACACAATCTGATTTGCATTACATTTATTTATTTTCAAAATAAAATTGCATTGACGACTCATGATATGTGCTTGGCCAATATCACCTTTTGCAAGTCAACATTAGTTCGATAGTTTGCTTATAAATCTGTTGGTAACTTGATATGAGTGAAATACTGGTGAAAAATAAAAAGTACGTTTGACAACCTAGTTAGCCTTTACAGCTGTTAGGAAGCTAGAATTGAATTGAAATCCTGTTTAAATGTTAGATTTACTTTTGCATTCAGGACTTTACATATGGAATGCAGTGCTCAACACCTTCAGAAGTAGTATCTTAAAGACCATGGCACAGATTGTCTTCATCCTCATTTCAAGTGAGTTATATTTAATAGATTTTCTATTTTTCTCTCAAACTAATGGTAGAGTAATTGCCACATCTTTTGTTTTTCACTATGAGAGCATTAGAGCACACAACCATGAACATTTATGGGAAGTATAATGCATGGCCTAGTACCATATGCTAAGATAAACACATTTGCAAACTGCACAAAATAATAGTGCCACTTTATCAAAGAAACCATTTAAATTTCCAAACTTCAGCAAAGAAAGATGTGGTAAAAATCCAGTATTGTATACTTCATAAGTTGTTGCACTGTTTCAGTCAGCACTATCTTACCATTAGTTTACTTGATATTTAGTTTAACTTATGTGCAGCTCATTGTATCTTAACACAGAAAATGATTTCTTTGTAGAACCACTGAGTTTTCAGACTAAGTAAACAAATTGAAATAAAAAATCAAGATTTTATAGTAAATAAGTGAAAATACACTGCTGAATTTGCAAAATTACAGTAATTTTTGCTTAGTGTTGCTAAATAATGAATATACAATAGTTGCTGTGAATGTAGAGGATGTATTAAAAATAAAAGCATATTTTATACTTCAAACCCTCTTGATCAATGCAGCAAACAGAGATGAAATGTCAATTATGGATGTTGTAGATACAAAGAACATCACCTTCCAAGTACTTTTATTAACCTTATTATTGAAGCATTAATGAGGTTAAGCCTTCTCTCTCACCCATACAGCAATTTAATTTTGTATATCATTAAACATTCTCCTTACTATTTGAAATTTCACTTTAATTGAAACATTAACTAAAAATTATGAATTTTCAGAAAACGTGAAGTTTGTGTTAGGCTGTTGTTTTAGTGATTCTGTGTTAATAGCTTTAAAGCTTAAAGTTTTGAGTTAATGTTCTTAATAGCTGAATCTGACTACACATATGCTTTTTCCAATTTTATTTATAATCCACTAAATAAACAAAATAGTAGCAAGGATATCAATAAATTCTGTTAATTTACATTGTAATTCTTTTAACAGTAAGAAATAGCACACCTTATGTTCCAGTGAATGTAAAATGTCACCATTAATAGTCCAATTAATGAAAGTAGTTTTGAGCTTAAATTACTGAAACAATAGCTTTCCTAAATAACAGCTATTCTGTAATTATAATTTGCAACCAAGATTTGCTTTCACCATATTCATATAGAATGTCATTAAAGCAAAATGAACAAAAAACTTATACATTGTTTGTCAGGTTTTTGTAATATACCATTACTGACAACTTCCAATTAGTCAGGCCTGATTAAGATTTGGTGGATTCATCTCAACTTTCTGTTTGACATATTTAACATAATTTTCTGTGCCATAGTGTTTACCATCTGTTGTTAATAACAATATTAAAATAGCATTATAAACTGGCAAATAATTCAGGTTGTAGAATGTTTTTTTGTCTATGAAATCATGCAAATAGTTCTCTTATCTTCAATGCACAGCAACAATGTTGATATGACAAGTATGATGGATGATGGTATACCTCAAGTGGTTGTGAAAAAACTCCTTTCATTTAAAAATTGCAAATCACACATAATGCAAGGGAAAATCTGTAATATTTGTTTTTATTATTATTATTATTATTATTATTATTATTATTATTATTATTATTATTATTATTATTATTATTATTATTATTATTAATCTGAAAGTCATAATTCATGTCAGTATGAATTTTAAAAAAGCCGTGATCGGTGCAACTTCATGAGGGGGAGAGGTCTTATAGTAATGAAACATATTAGTTTACTGCAGAAACAAAAGCCATGATGTATTGCAATTTACTATTTTTTACATGGTTTAGTAATTTGTTTGCTGCACATTAATAAAATATTTTAATCTGCTGACATAGAAAGAATAATTAATGTGTATCTTGAGTACTCAGAATTTAACAATAAAAAGAAAACAGAAAGAGAAACCATGTCTAATATGATGCTCATAAAAGATTGTCTTTATGTTCACAACTACTAAAAAGAGCTATTTGGTTTGAATCCATTTTAAACACAAAGTTACTGAGTATTATCATTCTATAGTCAAACTGAAAAATAACTTTTTACTTCGTTTATATTTTGTTTTCCAACTTTGCTTCTACCTATATGCTATCTCGGGCATAGGTTTGAGTAAATGAGCACTTTTCAGTGCACCATGGAGCAGAAGTTGATAGCCTGCATATTAGAAGTTTCTATATTTTAACTGAACTAAAATTACATATATTGAAATATTCATTACCATAGAAAAGAGCTCTAAAACGTTTTTAACCCTTTTGTACTTTAAAAAATGAGATAGAATTTATGGCATTAGTGTTCAATTTAAGTGCCTTAGCAATAGATATAGATTAGACTGCAACAGATATTCCAAATAAAAACTCGGCAAAGATCAATAGCTAATCACAAGTTAATTGCTAAGAAATTTATGATTTGGATAATGTACAAGTAGCTATTAAAAATGTATCATAGTTTGTTAAACGTGCATCAAGGATGTGAATGTAAGAGGTTTTGTTTAATTTGTGTCACATAAGATGATGCTTTATTTAAATTATTATTATTTGAATAGTTGCTTTTTGTTTTTGCTGATATATTTAATTTATTTTCCAATACACATGTTAATGTACAATGTGGTGTTTCATGTAAAACTAAATGCTGACATTCTTTGTACATGGAAGCATATCATTTTTGTCATAATTTCTATATTATTGTGGAGTGCAAATCAATGACATTTCTGTCATTGTAGCTTAAAAGCTTTTAAATTAATGAATGGTAAACTGCTGTACACAAAGAAACATTACACAATTCCAAACCACAGCCTTTCCTACTTTCCACCTTTTTGAAAATGAGTAAAAATATTGTCAGTTTAAGACAATAAAAAATAATAATCTGAATGTTCTAGCAAATGAGCAAGGTAAACTGAAAGGAGTGCAAGTTTTCAATAAAGTCTCTTTAATAGCTTTTTCTCCAGATTGAGAAGGCGCTGGTGATTTTATTAAAACTTGCAGTCCCTTCAGTTGGCTTCCATACATTTCAAAAGTGGTGGGCGGGGCCAGCAACAGTGTGCAGGAGCAGGCGTGATTGGTTAATAATGTAGTTGTATGTATTACTGACTGCAACATTAGTTCTGGAAATGGCTACCCAAAACATCAGGATAAAAAGCACCCTTATTGACACCTTACCCCCAACATTAAGTTGAGAACCTGTTGTAAAGGTGGGTGGTGGTGGTTGTTTCACTTTGCATTTAAACTATTCATATCACTTTCTTTGGTGCTATAAGCAGTAGTGGGTGGAGCCTGTGCTAGTTTGCATACATTCACTACTGTTGTTCAGTAGCAGTTCTGAGTATACATTTGTGGTGTTCACAAAATTTTATTCAGACAGCCCTGAAATTCTGTTGCATAATAGTTATGAACAAATTTATACAAGTGCAGCCTCTCCTAACAATAACATCAATAATAATAATAATGCATAACTTGTGTGAACAAAAGAAAGTTTTGTTTTTGTTTGTTGTGTGCATAATGAAGTAAAGAACAAAGTAATTATAAATTAAATTGTAATTGAGATTATAGAAAAACCGGAGAAGTTTCTGCTCTTGTGCACGTTACCTACTCCCGCTAGAGTGACTAACTTCTGCCATGTGCTACCACCCAGTGGCATAAAATTATAGGACTGTATGGAAAGTTTCATGGCTGGTACACTTCTTCACGTGTGCACAACCCATATGTATTTGGCCTCAATAAGTCATACCATTTGAGCATGTGCACAAGTCAAGATGTGCTAGCAACAGTGTTGCCATGTCTCATTGAGTTTAGATTTTAAATTACTACATATATGTTACATTTAATAGCATTCAAAGAAAAAATAACCAATAAATCTGCAAGGTGTCAAAAGCTGGGGGTTCACGTGCTCTTATGCAGCAGCTGCCACCATTCTTGCTGTATCAAAAATGATTCTGGTAATTCCTAAACTTGTATAAATTGTTATTGTGGCCTTGTACTCCTGGTATTGTTACCCATACTTTTAAAATAATACTTAAAAGTACTTCCTAACCGCATTTTAACTTTAAAAGTATATAGTTATCATTATTATAGCGTAATTTATTTGGTAAATTTTCCTTCCATATATTCTTCTTTTTCTTTTATAAGTAAACAAGCAAAAAAAGGGGATTTACTGGTTAAATAGGCCCTGGTCAACACTGATGTTCATTTCAGATACATATTCACTGTAAATAAGACTAAAGGTAGCTGGCCTGTAAGCCAAGGAATCTAAAGTAAATCATGAAATAACAGTGGCAACTAAAGTTTTTCTCAAGGCTTTAGTCAGATCAGAAACTTTGGAGCGATGCATGATTTCTTGAGAAGAAATTTAGATAATAAAGATATTTGATCTGGTTGTACAGTCGAGAAAAACTGTCTGAAATCATAGAATGGAGTAGTCTGGAGAGTGAATGTGGCAGGGCATTACTGTACTCAGTATATTCTTATGCCCGCCATATGAGAATACTTGGAAGCGCATCAATTGCTGGAAATTGAATATGAGACCTGTTTTTCATCACTGAGTTAATTATCTATTTGTTATGATTATCTTTGGTTACAAACCATCCTGCATTACCTACTGTGTTCCTAAATTTCTAGTATTCTTACCATATAGTGCTGCACATAAAAACCATAGAAAAAAAATTTGTGTAGATATACTTCCAACATGCTGAATATGGTTAAAGCTGTTTGGAGTGTCTATAGCTTTTTAATCCTATTATCAGCACTGCTGATCTCTTTGGAGATTATACCTCAATCTAAACACATATACATACTTGTGGTATAACATGTCTTTCTGAGTTCTGCAGAATAGCAGCTGAAAGTGGCAATGTAGTGGAAGTTCTCCCCAATTCTATCTGCATCATGTCTTTGCTTGTAGCCTCCACAAAGATGGCAGGAAAAAGCTTTGTTTCGGGTTCCATCTGCAAGTACAAATAATAACAATCATTCATTTTTAATAATCATGTCACAGTTTTTTATGCTGTATCATCATTAATTTATTTATGCTATAACCTGCAATGGGCAGACAAAAGTTATTAGACATACTGCATAGGTAAAACTGCTAACCTGATTATTTAAGAATATAGTCAGAGCAAACAGTTTCTTAATTTTTTATGAATTTAATTCATAGATTATTTTAATTTCTTCCTGAGTTCATTCCTATACTGTTGATTTAATTTATCATTAATTTTTTTATGGGTTGCATAAAGGGAATTTGAATATGAGTTTTGCATTAACTGTAAAAGTTTAATTACATTTTCACATTTACTGAAGTATAGTAAGTCAAAGTAAATCTGAGTGTTCAATTCTATGGAAAATCATAATCTGAAAGGATAACTATTGAGTAAATAGCATATAAATAATTATGCATAGTATGACCATTGGCATGAATTGCCTATGGGCCGGCTCGGTGTGGTTAATGGTTGGTCCCTTTCAGAACAATAGCTATTGTGGTCACTTATCCATTCCAGAGGATTCCTTTGGGCCAGTTTGAGTGAGTTCTCTTCTACAAGGTTCTGTGGATCTATATAAGGGGCTGCTTTTGCTCGAGTTCAGTTGAGAAGTGGACAGTGAGAAAGGACAATGCCAGTGCAATTCAGTTGTGAGTTGATTTGATGGAACTGTTGTGCTCCGAGTGTGTGCCACAAGTGTAATGTTTGTGTAACACTGAGTGCCTAAGTGATAAATAGAGTGTGTTTTGAAGTAACTGGTGTTCTCATTTGTTACATTATGTCAGAAGTGGGATCTAAATGAAATTAAAATTAAATTGAGTTTTGTTTACGGATGCTCTTTAACTGCTGTGATACTTACGACCCTTTCTGTATTGGGTGTGAAAGACCTGTAATTTTGCTCAGAGACCTCTTAATCAGGCTTGAGGTTATTTTACATGCCGTAAATCTATGATACGGGATCACCAGCTTTACTTCCCTTCCAAAGGAAGCCATGCTAAGGATTTTTATGCCTTAAAAAATCATCACCCTCCACCGGGTTTGAACTTGCAACCTTGGGAACTAGAAGCTAGCATGGTAACCACTAAATCACGGAGGACAATGAAAAAATTCTGCAATGGGGCAACTACTTAAACAATTATTAAGTGAAGTGCAGACTATGAAATCCAGAATGGAGAGGATGGAGATGAAAATGGACTCCGGAATGGAAATGATGGAAAGTGAAACAACGAATGTAAATTCTGGAATGTACAAGATGAGAAGTGAAATAATGACAGTGAATTCTGCAGTGGAAAAGGTGCAAACAGAAATGAAAGGTGTGAAAGGAGAAATGAAGACAAAAACGTCCAAAATAAAGACGGGTTATTGACCAAAACTGACGAACAACTGGCCGACATGGAGAAAGGCATGGGGGAGTTAGGCGGATAGGTGAAAGACCTTTACCAATGCATTAAAACCCTGGATGACTTCAGGGAACTGCTTAGCATCCTAGAAGAAAGAGTCCACAAAAGTGCTAAGGAACTGAATGCCATAGTGGAAGAAATGCAGGAGGGGGGACTTAAGAAATTGAAAGTCGAGATACCAGGATGCAACACAACATCTACATGTGTCATACCAAGTAAATACGATGGAACGCCAACTTTTCAACTCTTCCATTGAAAATTTGCCGCAGTTGCTGCCCACAAACGATGGTCAGCAGAGGAGGAAGCCACACAGCTGATAGCCAGATTTCTGGGATAGACGGCAGAGCTTTAGATGTGCCTTTTAAGTCGACGGTGTCCAGAGATATCTAGAAGGGCCTCAAAAACCGGTTCGGGAACCATCGCTTGACCGCAGCCTATTATAGTCAGCTCAAGTCAAGGCTGCAACAACCAGGGGAGGCACTGCAGGAGTTTGACCTGGCAATTGAAATGCTGGTGAATAAAGCTCTAGTGAACTTGCCGTCCAGTTAGATGTCCCAGGAAGCTCCCTACTCCTTCATTAACGGGGTGCACAAAGTTGAGACGACAGTCTGATGCTCGGCTTCTGCAAGACCATCCATGAAGTGCTAACAACCCCGTTGAGGATGGAACAGCTACACCTACCTCGAAGATCAAGAGCATTCAATATGACAGGGACAGAGTATCAATCCAAGGACATCTACACATGGCATGTGGCCAGCCAGGAGACCTAGTAAAGGACTCTCCACACCAAGCCATCGAGCAGGTGGGAAATGAATAAATGCCTGTGTGGCAAGGAGAACGTCAGGGCCGTCATCCCCACTCACTCAATTAATGCTGCCTGCCTTGAGCAGGAAAATGGATGACAGCCTCGTCACGGATGGCTGGATACAAGGAAAGCTGTGCCAGATACTGATGGACACAGGAGCAGCCGTAAACGTGCTGAAGAGCTTGCCGTCAAAGAAATCCAATCAGCCCTACCAACTAGTGATGGCATCAGGTGATACTTTGCGTGTGGAAAAGGAGGCCCTGCTGGAGTTGACCATGGGGCAAAGCATCATAAGACTGTGGATGTTTGTCACAGGGGTGGCTGAGAATGTGATACTGGGATTAGATGCCCTCAAGAGCCACGAGGCAACGGTCTACATCGGCAGGAGGGTCTTGCAACAAGACAAGGTGACGCTACAGAGCCCTAGCGGATATCTGGGGATCTGCAGAATAAGTGTTGCCAGAAGATGTTAAGTTAAATTAATTTGAGTTTTATTTATGAATGCACTTTAACTGCTATGGTCCTTAGCGTCCCATTCTATATTAGGTGTGAAAGATGGAAACTTTGCTCAGAGGCCTCTATCAGACTTGAGGTTCTTTTACATGCTGTAAATCTATGACACGGACCAACGGCTTTACTTCCCTTCCAAAGTAAGCTATGCTAAGAATTTTTATGCTAGAAAAAATTCATTGCCGCTGGCTTTGAACCTGCAACCTTGGGAACTAGAAGCTAACGTGGTACCCCTAGACCATGCAGGACAACAAAGGAGGATGTGGTTGTGCTCGTAAGAAGTGAGGTGGTTGTGAAGACATCTGGAAGGCCAGCAGTCAAGGAACCTGGTTTTGAACTAGAAGACACCATTGGATGGATTACCAGAGCAAGTCTTACAACCATTTTGTGAAAATATTGTATCTACTAATTTTTGTTTGTTATCTATGGAAGTTATTTGTGCAGGCTGTTCCTGATTTTGCAAATGATTTTATCCAATTTAAAGCTAATCCATGTATCCCAATTGCAGCTAATTTCTGACGTAGAATACTATGATCCACTAGGTTGAATGCTTTTGGCAAATTCATAAACAGCCCTAAACCAAGTTCTTTCTTATCTATTGCTTAGTTGTACAGCTGTTATTGTTGTCTTTCCTTTCCAAAAACTATGTTGATCTTTTGATAGTATGTCATTGTAACTGAAAATTTGGCCTCACAGATTTTCAATATATTTTCAAATATATCATGATTAGCCTGATTTTGAATATGCATCATAGAAAACTTGGCATAGCTTACAGATTTGTTTTATTAAGTATATGTATGTAAATGTCCCTATGAGGGGATTTATAATTGCTTTGTTAATGTCCTTTGTTTCCAAAGCTTCAGTCCTCATAGGTTATTCTCCATTTTGCTAAATTAAATAGACTAACATGTTAATTTGTTCTTTAACTATGCACTGCTATTCCTTTTGTTATTGTTTATGTTTATGATAGTTCAGCAAAGATATATGTATTGCAAAATGAGAATGCATTACATGCTAATCTTGATATATGAAAACAGATGTTTAATTTACTTTATGTTTATAAGTATTTACTGTACACTTTTCAGTCCACCGCTGGTCCCGTAGTCTAAAATGACTCTACCTTGGAGTGATGTTCTATTGCAATACATGGAGTTTGGTTTTCCCAATTTTGCATCGCATAATTTTTGCTGACCACTGATCTAAAGCAACAGAAGCAACAGCAAGGTACTGTAAAAATGGGATTTAAATGTAAATAAATATAAACCTTAAATTATGTTCTGCAGAAATGGTACTAAGCTTAGCAGAGAGGAGAATGGTAGCTAGATAGTGTTGACGAAGTGGCAAAGAAAATGGATTCTCTAATGTGAAGTCTGAATAATTATGGAAGGAAGACAGAACAGAATAAAAATGCAATAGCGATGGGAAAATTAAGAAGTTGTTGAAGAAAGTACCAAATATGAAAATAGCCTGATTACAAAATAATAATAATAATAATAATAATAATAATAATAATAATAATAATAATAATAATAATAATAATAATAATAATAATAATAATAATAATAATAATAATCTGTATTTGCTTATAGACTTTTACAAGTTTCAAGCATCGTCATACAATGAAAAGTTACAAAATTTACATGTGTATACAATATTTACAATTCATTCAACCTGTACAAGCATTTCTGAATTAAGAATGTTTTTAACCTCCTTTGAAATTCTTTGCCCTCTAAACTTTTAATGTCATTGGGTAATTTGTTATATAGTATCCTACCCATCGTAATTGGATCCTTTTCAGTGGCCTTTTTATTTACATTATCTCTGTAGTAATTATTTTGTGTTCTAGTTTTATATATGTGACAAAGAATTTTATTCAGCAAAAGTGGAATTAAAAATAAATTACAGGGTGGAACTTTGGGGTACCTATGGAGAGAGGCTGAAAAGACATTGACAGCAATCACAGAAAATTCTATAAACTTATATTGGGATTACCTATAGCACCTCCAGATGCTTCTCTGACTGAATGACAAACAGTTGGAAGAAAAGACTTGTTATTTAAGCATTCTAGTTTCTGCTGCAGGAGTGAATCCTGGAAGAAGTAAATTTCGTCAAAGTTTTTTTAAAGGCTCACTAGAAAGCAAAATGGAGGGGAGCTGGTTAGTTCATACAAAGCAGATACTGCGATAAATGGTGGTATAAATGAGCACATAATTAGCAGATTATGTACTCATGAATATGGAATAAAGTGAAACTAAGAATTGATAACATTGAAAAACAAGAAATATCTACTAGCTTAAGATAGAAGAGTGCCTTGATGAAGATGTGCTTTAAGGCTGCTAACAGCTAAGGTCATCAGCAACCTTACAAAGTATAAAATTTACAGTTCAAAAAATAAAAGACGGGTAAAAAACTGCATGGTTAAAAAACGGGACACAAGCCTGCGATGTCCAAAAAGGTAAAAAACAAAACACCAAATTCCAAAAACGAACACACTAAATGCATGGTCAATAAAAGAGTAAAACAACGTGTCAAGAACTGTAGAATGCGAGGGACATGAGCGCCAGATGTCCACTGGGGAGTAGAGGCCCCATTAAAAGGACAATATAAAATCACACAGTCAAAAGATGCTCAGCGCATCAAATGCATCGGGTAAAACCAATGTCACTGATAAAATGTAAAAGACATTCTACAGCACGCGCGTCGTTTGCCAAAAAGTTGGCTAGGCCAACAGGCAGACCAACACGAATGCACAACGGAGCTAAAACTTGACACTCTGTTAAAATGTGATGCACCATTAAGGGCGCATCACACTGCTCACAGAGTGGCGCGGGGTCACCACTGAGCAGGTATCTATGACTAAAAAGACAATGTCCGATTCGTAAGCGAGCTAAAAGTACCTCTTCCCGACGACACGAACGAGAAGAGGTACCCCAGACTAACGGGAGAGGCTTAACCTCCCGCAACTTGTTCCCCCGGAGGGCCATCCACTCATCCCTCCAAAGCTAGACGATGTGGCTACGTAAAATAACAAACAAATCTGTGGAGGGAATAACAGAGGTAAAATATCTGGGTAATAAAATCGCCAATCAGGCAGTGGCGTCGGCAGACTCATTACCTGAGATACCCACATGACCTGGAAGCCACAAGAAGGAGACGCTGATGCCAGAGACACCAAGCGAGTGGAGCAGGTCATGTATGCGCTGTACGAGGGGGTGGTAATTGTACAGCGCGGTAATACTCTGGAGGGTACTCAGAGAGCCCGTACAAACAACACAATGCCGAAAGTCGTTCCACTGAATGTATAAAATGGATTGATAAATACTAAAAAGTTCGGCGGTAAAAATCGAACATTGCCCGGGTAAACGAAAGGTAAAAACTATGTTGACCAAAAACAAAGGCACACCCTATTCCAACATCAGTCTTAGACCCGTCAGTATATATAAAATGCACGTCACCGAGTACTGCATGAAGTTCTAAAAGCGCGGATCTAAGGACTGAAGAAGGGGACTCAGACTTCGGCATCGACGTTAGCATAAGGTGACAGTGCGCCTCAGCGCGTAACCATGGAGGAAAAACCGTTTTCCCCCTGGGAAGGGCCGATGCTGGCGTAACGTCCAAATACCGAAGGAGCTGTCGAAATCGTACCCCTGGAGGGAGCAATTCAGAGGAGCTAACTAAATATTGTCGATCAAGCGAATCCTCGTAAAATAGCTCGGACGGGTGGTCAGGCAAGCTTGAGAGTCGACAGGCATAGCTGTACAAAAGCATCTCACGCCGGAAGGACAGCGGAGGCTCTGCAGCTTCAGCGTACAGACTGGGCACAGGGCTAGTTGGAAAGGCCCCTGTAGCGACTCTTATACCACGATGATGAATGGCTTTCAAGCGACGTAACAGATGGACGTGCCGACGAATAGACAATGCACCCATAATCAAGCTTGGATCGGAACAAAGCGATAAAGGCGAAGAAGGACGGTCCGATCAGCTCCCCAGGATGTGCCACTTAAAACACATAAAAGATTAAGAGAACGGTCACACTTTGCTTTTAAAAAGGAAATGTGGAAATCCAACTCAGCTTTCTATCAAAGATCAACCCCAAAAATTTCGCCTCGTCTGCAAAAGGAAGCAGCTCCGGTCCAAGATGGAGAGAGGGCGGAGGGAAAACCTTCCGACGCCAGAAATTGATACACACAGATTTTCGTCGGAGAAATTAAAGCTGGAGTTGCTCCAGGCGTAGGGACGGTCGATACAGCTCTGGAGACGGCGTTCGAGCAGACAGGTCCGCCGTGAACTGCAATAAATGGCAAAATCGTCAACAAAAAAGGGACGATGAAATGCCAGGTGGAATACAATCAAAAATGGGCTTGATAGCAATCGCAAACAGTGTGACACTGAGTACAGAGCCCTGCGGTACACCGTTCTCTTGCATAAAACGACTAGATAAAACCGAGCCCACACGTACATGAAAGACGCGGTCGGTCATAAACTCCCGAAGAAATATGGGAAGACGACCGCGTAAATTCCATGCGTGAAGTGTACATAAAGTGCCGCCCCTCCAACAAGTGTCATAAGCTTTCTCCAGGTCAAAAAATACAGCCACTATTTGACACTCCTCAGAAACCCATTCATAATATGCGTCGATAGAGACACCAGATGATCGACGGTAGAGCGGTGACGAAGAAATCCGCACTGAAGGTTCGCTAGAAGTTTCTGAGATTTAAGCCAACATGTCAACCGCCTGTTAATCATGCGCTCCATCACCTTGCAAATGCAACTGGTGAGAGAGATAGGGCGGTAGCTGGAAGGTAGTTGGCGATCCTTCCCGTGGCTTAAGTATAGGGACGATGGTCGCTTCGCGCCAAACTGAAGGAAAAGCGCCGTCTCGCCAAATACGGTTATAGACCTGTAGGAGAAAGAGTTTACTGTCGGCTGAAAGGTGCTTCAACATCAGGACATGAATGCCGTCCGGCCCAGGAGCGGAGTGCCTACAGCAACGAAGAGCGTGCTCCAGCTCCCTCATTGTGGAAAGTTCATTGTAACACTCCTACATAGTAGACCGAAAATAGTAGGTCTCGGAATCCAGCCGGTCTTTCAGAGTGCGAAAGCCGGCGAAATAATGGGAAGAACGGAAACCGCCTCAAAGGCAGCACCCAGAGTGTTAGCAATGGCAGCCGGATCCACTACGGTGGCATTGGAAACCTGAAGGCCAGAAGTAGCCTTCATCACCTCAACCATCGAAAAGTAGATCAGGGCAGAGGTAGCAGCCCTTGTGACGATGCTGGACGAAAGACTTCCGCCGCCAAAATTCTTCCATCATCCGGTTTCAAGGTTTCGCGGTGGCCAGTCTGACCGCTAGCGCAGACATGCCCAACTACTTCCTTTACATTCCTTACACCCTGAATTCCAAATGGCGCAGGTGGGAACTGCTGCCGCACATTCACTCCTAACTTCCTTTCACACTTCACTCCTAAATTCCCAAGGGCGCAAGTAGGACCTCGGTGATGCTTGCGTCCTGGCGCTTCACCTTCACTTGGCTTAGGCCCTAGTGGCCGGCCAATATATCCCTACCCTGAATACGCCGGTGCAACAGCGGTACGGCCGCATTTCCACTCCGAATTCCTTTTCTTCCTTCTTCCTTATTTTCCATTCCGATGGAGGAGTTTTTAGTGGGTATGCCGACTATTGGTGAGTCCCACACTCTCAGTCCCGACTCCCATCGGGGCTGAGGTAAGTGATTAAATCATTTTCTCCTCCACTCGGAAAAAGAAAGAGAGAAAAAAAAGGCCAGACACAGTATGCGACACTTTACCGGAGAAGCGACGAAGTTTATCTCAAACAACAGAGGAAGGCGTGAAGCGATTAAAAGACTCGACAAAACGAGTCCAAGAAGCCTTCTTGCTATCCTGAATAATGCGACGAGAACTGGCGCGCGATTGTTTAAAAGTAACCAGTTTATCAAGTGTAGGGTGTCGCCGAAACACCCTAAGCGCAGTTCTACGGGCACGAACGGCGTCCGACAGTCCTCATTCCACCACGGAACAGGAATACGCCGAGGGTGAGAGGACGAACGTGGAATGACGCGTTCGGCGGAGATAGCAACGTAGACGTAAGGTGCTGCACCATTTTGTTAACGTCGGTGAAGGGCTGGTCGTCAAAATGCACGAGGTAGGAATGCAATCCCCAGTCGACTTTTCTGAATATCCAGGTAGGTACTCTGGAATGCTGGACGTGGTGAGACAAAGAGAAACGATGCAGGGGTAATGGTCGCTGGAGTAGGTGTCAGCGACGGCGTTCCACTGCAGACGACTACCAAGCTGGAGTGAGCAAACGGCAAGGTCAAGTGAGAGAATGTGCCAGAAGAGTCAGAAAGAAAAGTAGGTTCACCTGTATTGAGGATGCCAAGGTTGAACTGATCAAAAATATCGGAAAGAAGAGTTCCCCTAGCACAAGCCCTTGGCGAACCCCACAGGGGGGTGATGGGTATTAAAATCTCCCAACAGAAGAAATGGTGTTGGGAGAGCGGACAGGAGATCTCGAATGTCCGCATGAGCGAGAGAGACAATGGAGGCGAATACACAGAGCAAACAGAAAAGATAAAGCTGGGTAATTGAAGCCTAACGGCAACAGCTTGCAAGTCAGACGTAAGAGTGAGAGTTTGAAAATGGACGTCGTTACGCACTAATAACATGACACCTCCATGAGCAGGAGTACCCTCCTCCGATTCAAGATTGAAGCGAACCGGAGTATACCCTCGGAGATCAAAAGTATCGTGAGGGCAAAGCTTAGTCTCATGCAAACACACGACCATAGGTGAATGGGAACGCAATAAAAATTGCACTTCCGTCCTATGCGATCGTACACCACGTAAATTCCAGGTCAGGATAGCCATGAGTAAAAGGGATAAACGTCTTACTTAGAAGGGCGGCTCAAAATAACTTTGTGCTTAACCTTGGGGCTCGGGCTTTTTGTGTGGAGTTGGTCAGACTCCATTGGTTCCTCGAAGGTAGGGCCCACGCGCTCAGTGCCAGAAACCGATTCAAGCGCCGAAAATCGGTTCTGGGTGGCAACGGGTGAAGGGGGCCCCTGAGCGCGGCTTGTCCCAGGAGCATCCTGGGACTACGACCTTCGAGGAGAAGGTGAACTTTTCTTCCCGCGTGCACGCAGAGGGTCTTTGAGAAAATCTCCCTTACGGAGTTTTTGCTTGGAGTTCTTATCAGTGCCTTGGGACTTCATGACTTTAGGGCCAGCTTTACATGGCTTGGTAACTATAGCAGATATGGACGGCCCAATGGCAGTGGCGGTTAATACAGTCATGGTCCAGGTCTGAGTTTTGGCATCTTTTTGTGGTAATGGCGAGGCAACAACAGAACGAAATGTACCACATCGCAGGAGCGAGGGTTGGCGCGCATGGTAACGCCTCCGGGCTTCAGCGAAGGAGACTTTTTCCTTTACCCGGATCGCCTTCTCGTCTAAGTACCGCGGACAGTCGGCAAATGACACAGAATGAGACCCTTTGCAATTAACGCAGACGGAGGCTGTGGAACAGGTACCATCGTGTGAGGGCTGACTACATGATGCACAGATGGTACCGGCACTCTTACATGAGACTTGCGTATGCCCAAAACGTTGGCATTTAAAATAACGCAGAGGTCTAGGGATATAAGGCCTCACCGCAATGCGTTCTTACCCTGCTGAAATGGCTGAAATGCTCGTGGGCAGATCGACGCCATCAAATGTTATAAACAGGGTACGAGTGGGTTCCAATACGCCGTCGCGTTTGGCCTGCACTCGATGCACCGCTGTCACCTTTTAATCCGAAAGATATTCGACTAGGTCATCGTTCGATACACTATCGAGGCTATGCGTGGTGACGACGCCTCGACAGGAATTCAAAGTGCGGTGCTTCTCAACACGGATGGGATATCCATGGAGAAGCGTAGCGCGCAACAAGGTCTTAGATTGTTGATCGGACTTGCTCTGTACTAATAATGGCCCGTTTCGAAGTCGAGTGCAGGAATGAACCGAACCAGCAATAGAGTCAATGCCCTTCTGTACCATAAAAGGGTTCACCTTCTCAAACGATTGGCCTTCCTCTGTTCACGTGATTACTAAGTAACAACCAGTTGTTGGTGGTGCTACTTCTGTTGCAATGACTTTTCGGTGCTTGTTATTAACAATGGAGAAAGGGTGCACATAACGATAGAAATCCTCCACCATTGCAACCGTCTCCGACCTCGGGCTCTGTCTTCCCGGGCGTTACCCCGACTTGGGTGAGTGGCCTATCTATACCTATCTCACCCCAGGGTCACACCTCCCAGAACATAGACAGAGGGACCCAGTCGCTGTCAGAAGTCAGCATCTCATGCAATGCCACCCCCCCGCAGGACTGCAGTTGAACAGCGGATACGAACACATACTCTACATGACGACCCCGGGTTTTGGGAATGACGCCATTGCGCACTCACCGAGCTGCACACCCAGTGTGCGGGTATCCGTCAGGCTGTGTCCATGGAGGATTAAATAAAAGGATAAAAGAAACTAAATGTTTGTGGGCATTTCGCACGCAAGGTAGACCAGTGAAGAAGTAAAAGAGATGTGTAAATGAATGGACGTGGGGCGAAATGTGCGTAAATAGAAGAGAAGTAAGAAATGATGGCGAGGGGCAGCATGTAATGAAATGCACAGAACGCACGAGAGGCTACCTTCAGTCCCCTGGTCACGAGGACGAACCCACCTCGACCGGACAGGGATGAACGGATGAAAATGGCGATGAATGGCTCGGGCACCCCGGGTACGCAACTCGTACTCACATAAGGTGAGCCCCTGGGGAGAAGAGTGCTTTAAAATACTATAGAAGCTATAAGGAATGGGTAGCAAATATTATGTGGATATTACATTTTCTGTAAACCTGAAGAAGATATGGAAAGTAACCAACCAGCTACTCCACTGCCCAGCTTTCCATTAACATAACATTCTCTAATTAAAATACTAGGGTGCAAGAGGCTTTATTGCCAATGCATAACTTAGATATCAACTATATTATGTGGATATTGAAAGAGAAGGTATTGCATAGACAAGAACAGGAGTAATGTGGTTAAGTGGATAAAATACTATAGAGTAATTGTGTGCAATGTGTGGAAACAAACGCAAAAATTAGCAGTGTTTATAATAGATTGCCTAGAAACCAAAGCATGGTAAAAAAAATGGAGTAAATATTGGAACAACTAAGATAGAAATTTTGGTTTTAATATAGTTTGGAAACAATGGAAAGGAGTTTCTGAGGGTAACTATGTAGGGAAGATAGCAGAGAAAGGAAGTAAAATTATTAGAACCAAAGTAAAATGTAGAGAAAGCAATAATGGAAATTAAATGCAAGAAACAGGTAGAGTAAAGCTTGGATGAACTTGAATCATCCTCCCACTCTGCAATTGGTCAAACTGCTTATGTTTATTATTGCATCAGCTCACTGCGAGTGCCAGCTGTCTGCTGGACCAGTCTGAGGCAAAGTTTACTCATAATGGCTTCAACAATCGCTGACTTGTGGAAGGGGTACATTGTTGGACTTTCCGATGCCGGTTACAGTCTTTCAATGATAGTGGAAAGCTGAAAACAAAAAAGGTGTTAACATAAGTAAGTCGTGTGTGGGGCATATAGCACAACTGCATAAAAATGAATTCCCACCTGAGGCTTAGTGTACAAAAAAAGTAGCAAGAAAAAGGCCACAACCAACAGGACCTAAAGCAGTAGTAGCCAAGGTGAGTGCAACAGAAAACCCAAAGAAGCATTTCCAGCTGCAACGGAATATCCAAAGGGACTGTTTATCGCATAATAAACAACAATTTGGGTCTAGAACGGTGCCATAAAGAATGTGGACACGTCATGAAAGAGCGGCACACGCTTCACCAATGCAAGAAAACTCTATGAACACCACCTGGCAGTGGCAATAGGTGCTTTCTTTAGATGAAGCATGGGTTTATCTAGGTGGCACAAGCCATTTATTACCATCAAGTGGACCAAACTTCAACTTTATTCTGGAGAACAAGGAAAAGTTTTCCAAGGGATTCATGTTGGTTGCAGGTTATTGCTGTCGGGGGAAACTCAGCATTCACAGTTGCCAACAATGTAAAAATGAATGCAGCCTACTATCAAAGTGAGAATAGTGCAAAAGGAAGGGGAAATGATCACTGCCTAAGGTATTGGGGGTTTTTGTTAAGGCAAGACAGCACGCAATGTCCTCAGACACCAAAATCAAGTCAGGGGAAGAATCCCGTTGTCCAGGGTGACTCAATCTAGTCGTATAATTGTCCATCATAAGGGTCCAGGAGTATTGGTTTGCCAGTCGGAAGATCGGGTCTTGTTACCATTGGGCGTCAGAGGGTCTGAGAAAGTCTGGAATGTTAAAATCCCACAAATCAACTGGTGGTGAGACTGTGGTCCTACAAAGTTTTCCCATTCCATGAGTGTAAATTGACATCCTGTCACGTAAAATTCAATAATGACAAGTTCCCTCAGGACCACCCGCATGGTTTCTAAATGAGGGGGTTAACGTATATGCATATTCCAGTTCTTAATACAAAAAGTACTAGCTACACCAATGGCGACACCCCGGGTGGTGTCGCATGATCGTTCCTAAAAAAAAAACATAGTATCCAGGAATACGAAAAGGTTGATGCAGATGTAACCAAGTTTCCACCAGAATGATTACCTGTGGCTTGACCATAGCCACATAGCTTTGAAAATCAGGGAGTTTGTCACAAGCATTCCAATAAAGTAAACGTAAGTCAGGCAGGGTTAAAAACTAAATCAGTTATAAATGAACTTGGTCTTAAGATAGGTTAATTTATGAAGTAAATATTCCAGGGCTTCTGCAAAGACTTCATTAAAAGTATGTGGTATATCCTGTTACCGGGTCTGCTAGGGCCATCGATGGAACGAAGCAGAGATCGGGGTCTCCTGGGCCAGATGAGAAATCGAATGATCCATATCCCGGGGCAGAAAATGCCCCTCCAGCTATGGGCTGGTGCCTCCTGAGCACGATTTTCCAAAGGAGGCGAAAATGGTTGAGAAGGGCCCCCCGGGCCAATCTTTCCTGCATCCACTCTCGAGGAGAGATTCTCATCTCATCCTGGCATTTATGCTTTGTGGAGGTAGTGGTGCTCCCTCTCCCTGTACATAGGGCGACCGTCGTATGTGTCGGCCATCCATACCTTGTAAAAGAGGAATGTCCCCCCACCCCTCATGGCCCACTTGGGTTTTCATCACCCGAAAGTAGTTGGCTTCATACTTTCATATAGGAAGCTCCGCAATTTTGGCAGATATTTGTGTTTTTAATTCATATGCTGGGCACTTGTCCATCTCATTGGCTGAATGCCCTTGTTTACAGTTAATGCACCTTAGTTGCTCAGTTGCGCATCAAGGTGATGTTGTTCACATTTAAGACACCGTTTAACATTACGGCAAAAGTTTGCCCTATGATGGAAATGGTCACAATAAAACCCTCGACGTATAGGTTTCCACACTGAAGCAATGATAATAGCTATGTACATAAGCAGACAATCTCTGTGCCCTAAAAGTGATCTTCATCGTATGCGTCAGTACATATGTTTGTTCCCCATTACCTGTACATGACGGTTAAACTGATACACATTATGTACTGGTAACTGACCGATCAGTTATAAATGGCCATAAGCTCCTCTACTATAATATCTAAGTCTACCCCGCAGACAATTCCTGTGATGCAAACATTATAAAATGTGTTTTATCAAAATCTGAGCCTAGAAAGTGGTTTGCAGATTGGTACGTGGGCAAAATGCACCTCTAGTTGATTGAATCCACTTTTGTGACTGTGAGTCACTCCCTCCGCATGAATAAATAGCCATTTTCCAATCTTCAATGAGTGAAAATCCAGAATATTTTTACTAATACTTGCGTATTAACAAAGCATGGGCCCAAATCAGTAGAAGTGTATCTCAAAGATGGAGTGGTCGGTCCGCTGTTCGGAACCGCTGTAGAATGTACCGAAGCCCCATTCAACTCATCCTCGTGTGATACATTCAATAGTTTTAACTGCCTAGCAATTCCTCCTGGGAATCAATCACAATTGGTATCGGGACTGGCATGTCGTTTTCATAGTAGAAGAGTTCAAATCAAGCATTGCTTCCATAAACAATACCTGAAAAACTTATGCAGGTACCCCCCCACTGGGGATGAGTGGTCCTGAAGAATTCTACCTGCAGAACAAACAATAAACACCAGACCCACCAGTCTGCACTACACACAAAGTCACAACAACAAAAAAACAAATAAAATAAGAAATGCAAAAAACAGAGAAAAGGGGAAAAAAAGAAAAAGATACAAAGTCGTGAGTCACTGCTCACACAAAGACCAATAACCCCTAGCTAAGTAGTCACCCCACCTCCACACGTTCCACGAGACTGGCAGTAAGTGAGCTGCATGGCAGTGGGGAAAGTAAACATCTCCCCTACAAGGGAGGAACTTTCGACTGTTGCCATACTAGGACAATGTCCTTTACTGGCTTCATAATGGTGGATCAATGGTGCTGTTAGAGTTAGGATGGTAATTAGTATAGGGATGTGAATAGAGTTTCCTTTGGCTACTAAGGTTGTAGAACGAACATCTTAAACTTGACTGTTGTACTGACCCATGAAGATAAACACTGTTGTTTTGGGTGGAATACAGGGAACTCTTTGGAATCCGGCCTATAGGGATAGTGGGATTTTATTCATGCGGCTAAGAAATTGGGCATCAGGGAGGGGATGTGATGTGTGTGGAGGTGCAGAAGTAGTCACCATGTGGGACCGTGTGTGTCTCCTCTCGCTGTGTGGCTGCTGTGGATATCCCTGGAGGGGTCTGCTCTATACGAAAATGCTGCTGGACTGGCGTGCAAGGACCCGTACATGGAGTTTGCTGCCATTAGTGTTGAGCAGTAGCACTGAGACCTGGGTTGTCCCGAGAAGGATTGTTGTCATTGGATGCTGGGTATCCTCTTTGGGCTTTATGGGATGGCCGCCTTGATTCATATGCTGGGGTGATTCTGCTAATATGAGTTGCTGTGGACGTGGGATGTACAATCCTTGTGTGGGGCGCGTGTCTGGTTATGATGCATTGGGAGTAGCTGCAGCATAACTTCTGTGCTGCAGACGAGGTAGAGGGGGTAACTCGGAGTAGCGGTTACCTTTGAACGCCTCTTTGGGGATTCACAAGGGGTTGGGGATCTTATGTGCCTCTACCACTTCACGGATGCAAATGAGAATTGTTGTGAAAAGATTTGAACATGATGAATTAACAAAGAATATGCAAAGCAGAGAAACCAACAATTTGTGCCACAAGAGTTTTTTTACACGCCAGTAAATCTAACGCTTATAAGCACACTTAAAAAGCCATCGATCTAGGTTGGATTTGAACCACCAACCTCGAGCTCTGAAGGTCAGCACTTAACCAACTGAGCTACCCAAACTCTGACAGCAACCCAGAGGCTGACTCGTGTTTCTACAAAGTAAAGAGCTTTCGAACTGAATGTGCTTTATGTTACGTTAGTTGACATTATTCAGAAATCTTGAATTAAATGTAACTTTGTTACTTCTCAATTATATTTTCACTATGTATTGACTGGCTAGTTAATTATGTTTCTCTTGATTAACACAAATTTTGAGACAGAGTCTAATAGGATTGATTCTGTTTAGCTGAGGTATTCAGACTGTTGGGAACTGCCTAAATACACATAATCTCTGATTTTAGCTTTTCACGGCATGATAAGCTGCCATAACTTCTACATATTGCCCTAAATATGTGACCGCATGTGATGTTGCAGATGTTAAGTAAAACGTGGAGGAAGCAATGTAAGTTGAGGCATTTGCTTATTTCTAATTCCATTGGCAATTTTGCTTTACATTTTAGGAGCTGGGGAGTAAATTTAATTTAATTTAATTTTTGGTAGAGGATTGTGGTGGTTGAGCAAAGACTGTGATGATCAAATATATTCCACATAAGATGCAAGCAGAACAAGAGGAGGAGATGAGGACCAGATTGCAGGGCCGAAAGGTCCACACCCTTCTGTGATGAAACCGCCAACAAAAATCTGATGTGTTACACTCACATGACTTTCTCTACTCTTGTACAAACTATTTTTACAAACGCTTATTCTCCATATGCTTCATGTTAATCGAGATATCGAGATGTCAATCTTATTTGTAATTTTCTTGTAGATCCAAGGGGAATATGGTAGCTTTTAAGCGATAGTCAAATATTTTAACGCTGGTTGCTATGTGGCGCATTCCATTCTCTTTGCATGTCCAGGACATAAAAAAAATGAATAACGAATTTGAGAAAAAGTATAAGTATTTGAAAATTTAAGGGAATAATAAGCAATATCTCGCAAACGGTTCACTCAACAAAAGAAATGTATATAACATAAATTGTGTATTTTAACGCGATCTACATTTTTTGTGTAGTAAAATTTTGTCTATCTCTTATGGTTTACCAGTTATGAAAAAGTCGTTCATAATGAAGAATACTTTTGGAGACATTCCCAGAAAATTCGAGATATACATTTTATTTGTCATGACAATATCTTAAACATATGATATTTTAATCAAAATCGTTAGAGCCGTTTTTGAGAAAATTAAAATTTTCGAAAAATGTTCCATGTAAAGGGTAGTCTGGGGTGGGGGGATTTTCTTGAAAACCTTCGTGTCGCATCTCTGAAAGATACTGAACCTAAATACCAAGTTTGGTGTTTATCCGACTCTTCGTTTTTGAGTTATGCTGTTCACAGACACACAGACAGACACACAGACAGACACACACACGGACATGTTTCCAAAAATGCTTTTTTTGGATTCAGTGAGTCTCAAAACATATATTTCCGGTGAAATCTCGGTATCGAAATTTTGGGTGGAATACAATACTTCCCCTACTTACTATACGTAGTAGAGAAAGTAAAAATGATCAATGCGTCTTTGTGGTGCTTCTGAAAGTATTAAAGCCTGCTAGTATTGTGGGTGATGTCCAGACTCTAGAAACTAAACTGCATATTCTAAAAGTTGTTCTAGATCTGTATTAGACACACTGAAAAAACTAAATATTGAATTTGATAATGTTGTGTCACTGGTATCATATTCAGCATGATACATGACAAAATGTTTGCAAACGCTAAGTAATTTGCTTACAATGTTGGGCACATAAGCTTAACTTACTATTGAATGCAGTGGGTAAAAATCTACCGGATCTGCATCTCACAGTATCAAAAGTGAAGTCCTCATTGCTGAACATCTGAAAAAGGAAACATCTTTTCCATAACTTTTTAAATGAGAAATACCCAGAAAAAGAGGTTCCATTGTTTCCAATGCCAGTATTGACAAGATGGTCTTTATGGTATGAATCTGTAGCATACCTTACAGACCATCTTAATGGTGTGTTTTTTATGAAAACTGATATTTTAGGAATTCTAATGCAGGCATCAACTTCTTCAAAATGTAACAGAAGAGCAGTTGGTTATTGAAGCAGAGGCTCGCTTCATGGCAGAAATAGGTAGAGGCATTGTTCAGCTCATCACTTCTCTAGAAGGTCAGTCGTATCTTGGATGGTGGTCTCAGACTAACTGACAGACTGCTGCAGATGGAGTACTTGACAGTAAGACAACCACATTGTTGAAAGATGCAGCATAATATTAGAACGATGTTGAGTAATACTGCTTTACATGGTGTAACTAAACTAAAGGCACTAAGAACAAGTGATACCGTAAATAACTTTTATAAAACGGTCAGTATGCTTGACTCTTTGGAAATGATTCATTTAACAGTAAATGAAGACATTGCAAAAAGCTGAACTTCTGTTCTAATCTAAGTGAGAGTTTATATAACAGGAATGAAAGAATTGCAAAGGATGATGAAAATGAAGATGAGCTGTGGCGTAAAGGTAGACATTATTTCAATGTTAAATATAGGGATTTTTTCCACAGTGTTCTTCAGCTGCTGTAGATGTCATGTGAAAATGTTGATTGTGAACAATTTTTTTCTGTTTACAACAATGTCCTTTCTGAAAAGTGGTATCGTTTTGCAGAACAGAATGTCAATCTATTTTTCAGAGATTTGTTTTGAAAATTAAAATATCTTTCTTTCCAATCTCTAATGTATGCTAATAGATTAGTATATTACAGTGGTGCTTTTGCTTTCATATTCAATGTATTACCCAGGATATTTAGCAATGCATTTGGTGGTGGAGCACTAATCAGTAGGAGGGAGGGGAGGTGAACAACCTGTCACAAAAATCTGTGCACCATTGTAGAGAGAAGAGATGCTTCGCTAAGGAGCAGAACAAAATTTTACTTAATTCAGAAGTGAAGAATTCTGTATATCCACCTCACTTGCTGTATTCATAGTGTTTCCACTTTGGGATACGATACTACACTGTATTATGGTATTCGTCCATCACACTCAGATAACAACTTAATATGCAGCCTGTAACCATCAATCACAACATGCATAGTTCCTCCTTAAGCCATGGATAAACAAATGCAAAGATATTTGTCCCATGTAGTATATAATGTAATTTTTTAAGTGGACACTGGCTTATGATTGTGTATATTACATTTGCGTTTTCTTCTTCTGTGAAGCTTTTACTTTTATGAGAATATATATATATATATATATGTTTACTGCTGTTTGACTTTCTCAATGTATGTTAATGTGCAACATAACAATAAAATATTTGACTGATATACATATGATATATGCAATTGTAAATATCGAAAAAAAATTGACATATATCGAAAGTACTGAATTGTTTGTTTCAAACCACCAATTTTTCCATTTTAAAATACCGCTTTCTATGTTCTCAAATCAATGAAACTTTCCAGTCCCTAATTATGTCCAACAAATCTTGAATTTAAGATAAATTAAATTGATATGAAATTAGACTGAAATATGTAACTTTATTAAAGAAAAAATCTGATGTGTTACATATAAATAACTTTCTCTATTCTCTATGGATTATTAATGGATAAACAAATTATTTTTACTAAAATGCATTTTTATATCTACTTCATTTCAATCAGATAAGAATTTGCAGAAATAGCTACATTATACATTTCATTATAGATACAAAGGAAATAGCGATAGTCAAATGTTTAAGAACTGGATGCTTTATGATGGCTTTAAAATTCCATACTCTTTCCGTGCAATTACAAGAAACAATTAAATGCTGACAGCACTTTAAAAAAATGATGAAATATTGAACAATATGAGCCATTACTAAGGGATATTTAAAAAATGGCTTATGTCACAAAAAGAAGTTATGTAACTTCTTGAACTTCTTGATGGATAACAATTTGAAATAAATTGTGTTACAAAGAAATCTAAATTTTTCTGCAGTTAGACATTGTCTATTGCTTAATGTTTACCACTTATACAAGATTATACAAAATTCCTTCCAAATCAAGATGACTTCATAGGCTATTCCCAGAAAATTCAAGATATAAATTTTGTCATGTAAATATCTTTAATATATGGTAGTTTAATCAAAATCATTAGAGCCATTTTTGATAAAATCAAAAATTTCAGAACGTTTTTCATGCAAAGGGTAGTTTGAGGTTACAGGATTTTCCTAAAATCTTCATGTCACGTCTTTGGACATACCAAACTTAAATACCAGGTTTGGTATTTATCCCACTTTTCATCTTTGAGTTATATGGTTCTCTGTCTCTCATGTATGTGCACACATACAGGCCCTGCTCCAAAAAGTAATTTTTTTTGGATTTAGGGGGCCCCAAAACATGAATTTTGCAATCAAATCTTAATATTGAATGTTTGGGTGGCATACAATACCTTCTCCACTTACTATGTAAGTGGTAGAGAAAGTAAGAAAAAGTTCACTATGAAATGAGCTGTAATGCAGATTTTAACTTACCTTGAATCTACGGCTAGTTTCCTTGCCTTCACAAGTAAAGGAGACCCAACCTGTAGCTGTATCAATGAAGCAGCCAATGAACATGCCTTGTGATGCTCCTTTGCCTGATGCATCATTAGTTACTTCATTATATAATTCATCTGCCCGCACCATATAACAACTTTGCCGATCAATGCTATAAATTAAACACAGACATGAAATAACATCAAGAAAATAGCACCTACATCAATTACAGTAACAGAAAATTAAATTAATTAGGTACCTGTCTATAATTCTGTCATAGTCATCAACAAGCATTACTGATGATTTACGAACACTGCCCTGATTGAACTCATTGCTGAAGAAGTGATACTGTGTGGTAACCCAGCCTACATACACATGTGTTGGATCCTGCCCAGGGAAGATGCGTACACCATAAAAGTACTCATTTATCAACTTAAGGCATTCAGCATCAAACATTTCATTCCCAATAGTTTCTACTCCTGATGTTGCAGGAACAGACATTACTTTGGGACCCCGCTCTGGTACTGTTGGTGGAACAACTCTCAGGTCTCCCTATTGAAAAATAAATAAGAGAAGAAACAAAGGAAAATTATAATTCTAAACTGCTAATAAATAAGTAGAATTGTACATACTCCATGTAGAAAAGACATTCATACTTACTTGGGATAGTTTAACTTGTGTTGGTACTTTCACCTGCAGAGTAGCAGTACGCATCATTCCAATGGGCTTTCTCTCAGGACTTATATCCCCATTTGGCTCTGGAGTTTTACCCTTTTTATCTGCACTGGCATCACGTGTTTTTCTTGAGAAGAACCTTGAATGTTTGAAAAAAATTGGAAATATATCAATAAATATTTTGGAAGTATTTGGTCCTGCAGTAAACCAGCTGTAATTTAAAAATTAAATTAAGTAGAATCTTTCACATAATGAAGCAATTTAGTTTCTCAATATTACTATTAATTTTCAACAACACTTCACTTGCTCCACTTACCTAGAATATTATTAATTAATATCACATTTCACTTAATACATTATTAAGTTTTGTAATTTTTCCAAAAGTATTCCCTCTTTCTCATGCTTCTATTTTAATCTTTCTTAAGTGTTAGGTAACCTGCCAGCAGTCAACATTCATTGATAAGTAGGATAATTGAATTTGTATTAGGAAAAGGGTAAATGTGACTCTTTTTAGAAATAGCTTCAATGTGACTTCATAAATAAACCTGTCATAAATATAGAAAACTCATTATATGTCATCTCTTAGGGGCTCTAATTTAGTGTCAAGCATAATTCATTCTAGAAAGGACATGTGTGTATATGCTTTTATTCAGTGTTTGTTACAAATGTATTTTATCAATGCAAAGAATTTGGCAGATCTGAGGAAACTGCAGCATTATGGGCTAAGATAGGGTTGCTGTGATACACTATAGAAATGAACTACAGCACAGGCAAAGGCTGGAGAGTTGGATAATGACAGCAGCCGAAATGATGGATAAGGGCAAAACATGCCTCAAGAAGAAAGTGAATATTATGTTGTAAAGAACTTGCAGAAAAAGTAACATTTCATATCAAAGGTTTTGACAAAACAATTAAATGAAATGGACTACTCAAACACACATAATAAAATACATAAAATCAAAGCAGGTAAATAAGGTGGATTATCACCCATCTTTCCACTATAAAGGCACCGGGTCCTGATAAAATTCCCAATGTGGTATTAAAGCTCTTGTCTGGGATGCTGCTGCTCCTAGCCAAAATATTCAGTTACTCCCTTGAAAAAGGCAGATTTCCACTACAATGCAAAGAGGCCTAAATAACAATGCTTCCAAAATAAAACCAAAACATCTCACTATCCACCAGCTACAGGTTAATTAGACTATTAAGCACAATTATTAATGTACTAGAGAAAATAACTCTAAAAAGAATAAATTCCCACATTATTAAACACAGCATCCTGATCCCAGAGCAATTTAGATTTAGGTCACACCACTCAATGATGCTTCAACTCTTATGTCTAACCGAACCAATTATCAAAGGATACAACACAAATTAAGTGTACCATCTTTTTAGGTATTGAATGCTCTTTTGATAATATCAATATCATGTGAGCCTCATTTATGAACTTAAGTATTACAAATTTACAGTCTCCATGATTGCTTTAATCAAAGATTGAATCAGCGACATGAATTCTGAGCAACAGTGAAGGCTTCCTCTTCCTCCCTTAGGCAGGAGTTCTCCAGGAAGTTTGTCCAGAGTGACGCTATTCATTCTTTACATAAATAATATCCTGGAATGCACATATACTGAAAAATATGTATTTTCCGATGATACAGCACTAGTAACACAATCTAACAACCATGGATCTTAGACCTATGGCTACAGAACACTCTAAATGAGCTAGAACAATGGTTTACAAAATGGCAAATTAAAGCAAACAATAATAAATGCCACTGAATATTTTTCACAAAAGAGTGCAGCACAACCATCTCTGATATACAGAGGCGTGAGGAGAGAATACCAGGTAATCTACTTAGGCATCAACATGAACCAAAGTCTTACCTGGAAAAAGCACATAAATGCAAAAGTGAATGGCCAACTCTACCTGATTATTAACAACTAGAACTAAATATAAAACTTCAATAAGACCCATCCCCCCAGTTTGTGGATTTGCTACAAAGATGCACCTAAACAGACTACAAATCCTTCAAAACAGAATAAGTAACTAGAATTATAGCAAAGCTCCCACTGGTAGCTTCAACTTATCTCATACACAAGGAGCTAAAGCTACATTCAATTGAAGAATTCATTAATAGGCAAAATTGTAACTTACACAGCAGAAAAGGCAAAACTCTGAAACACCTCATTCATGATTTAGGAACACATAACACTGAGCAAGATAAACACACAACACTTCTATTGCTATTTAATAGAAGGATTGGCATAGGGGAACCAGGGATTAATATCCAAAATACTCAGATGCCCTATTACAAACATAACTACACTTTTTTCACACACAATAGCTATAGCAGCATGGTCACTCTATTGACTGGTATAATGTCAGTGGCACTTAAAGTCATTGTTGCTTGTTGACAAGACAGTCCTGAGTGATGTCTGAGTGCAGCTATGCTGCAATTGGGTAGGCTGCTTATGTAGGCAGACACCCACAATCAATCAAGACAATACTAATGGACAGGAATTGTAAATCCTAATTAAGTAGAAATGTTTAATAATTGGTAAATTTATCATTGACATAGGACATGCCAAGCTATTCCTAATTAGTAATTAGTACCAATCACCTCAAATGACAGGCTTACAGCCAAGATAGAATTTAATGCCATTTTAATATTTCAGGTCGACATCAATCACTGAGCACATCAACTCAATGTTGCCCCTCTTCAGAGGAGGACAGCATTACATACTGCCTGAGGTCAAAGTAGCTTATAACACACAAATGACTGTCCATTTTTGTTTCAGGACAGCAGAATACGGGGTCACCATTTTCATAAAAACAGGGAAATCAAAATAAGAAAATATACAAGGAAAAGGCTTGTCACATCAGAATATTTGACGAGACTATGCTTGAGTGGAATAAAAGACTGGAGTTATACTAAGTAGCGTTGCGCAAACCGATTCTTTCAAAGTACAGAGTGAGCCAAAAGACTCTGAACCGGCTGTGCAATGTTTTTCCTGTCCACATCCTCGGCACTCGTTGCCATCTGCCGCTATCATAGAAAAGCGCAAATGAAACCATACAATATTTTTAAAACTACTTTTAAATGCTTTACTTACCAACTTTATGAAAGGAGATGCTGAAACTGGCCACCGTTGTTGTCCATACACTTTTGGCACCTCTTTAGGAAAGTATCCATCACTCACTGTAATTCACATTGAGAAATTTCCTGGCAGATATTTTGTTTTAATTCTTCCAGGGTGTATGGGTTTGTCTTGTACATTTTATGTTTTAAGTTACCCCGGAGGGGTATTTTATGAACAACATTACCGACTGCACAGTGTTTTTCTACTGGGCATGTGGAAATATGATAAAAACATGTGAACACACTGCTGCTATAAACAAAGTCATGCTGTTGTGGTTTTGTTGTGCAGTGTGAAGTGCAGTTTTGAGTTGACAGTGATGTGATGTAGTTCAGTTATTACCAGTTATTTATTATTTTGTGCTGTACTTAGTCAAAAAGTATATTATGGCTCAGTATATGTTTTCTATTGCAGAGTGTGTATTTATTTATGATTTATATGTGTTAACTCGGTCAGCTCACCAAGTACAAGTACGATTTGCAGAAAGATTTCCAGGTGTAAAAGTTCCAGGCCGTACAACAATTCATGAACTTTACAGTAAATTTCAGACCACAGGAAGTGTTAGGCTAAGAAATCTAAAAGATGGCATTCAGTTCTTACTGAAGAGACATTAGACGACATCGGTCATTGTTTGGAAAATTCCCCCCAAAAATTCCATGATGTTTAGTTTCCTAAAGAGGTGCCAAAAATGTATGGACAATGACGGTGGCCAGTTTCAGGATTTCCTTTCATAAAGTTGGTAAGTAAAGCCCTTAAAAGTAGTTTTAAAAATGTTGTATGGTTTCATTTGCACCGTTTTATGATAGCAGCAGACAGCAATGAGCACCAAGGACATGGACAGGAAAAACACTGCGCAAGCAGTTCAGAGTCTATTGGCTCACCCTTACTTCTTCATATGATTCATTCATACATCATGAACTGCTTCACATGAACCCCTGCCAGTCACCAGTCATCATGAATCATCTATAATAACTAGTTGCAGCCCACCATTGTTATTCATTCAATTCTTTCGAATCATCCATGCTTGCAACTTCTAAATTCACGATTGTTTTATGATCGTTTATCTCCAATAAACAGTTTAGTCCTATGATTTAGAATGAATGATGAATGATTAGTTTCATATTATGTGTCATTCAAAAATTTTGGGAAAAGACAAAATAACAATATGAAGAAGTGATTTTTGAGAGAGAGGGGGTGGCAGGCCTACATCTACAAACCATGTTAAAATGGTGCAACATGCAGTCAAGCATTGGCGCTGGAGTTTTGCGGTTCATCAGTTTGGTGACATTGTTGCTAGCTAGTGCATCTCTGATAGCACCTCAATGGTATATGCAAGTATTTGCTGCACTGCCAAGAAGTGTACAAGTGTGGCTCAGTGGTAAAGTAGGGAATTCTCAAGCCAGCAACACCAGATTCCAAGTTCAAGCCCTGCCAAATCTTTCTCTCTCTCTGGTTTTTTTTTCTTTCTTCTTTTATTTTTTTTAAATTTTCATTCTTCAAATTGTTGATTGTGAAAGATATGAAATACTGTACTTGTACATTTGTTATTACCACTGCTGTTAAATGTAATCAAGCAAATCAATTTTGAACAGGAATGTACAACAATGTTGTTCTAAACAACATACACATGATATGTAATCAGAATCCTTTATGGAGGTGTCTTTAAAAATGGCATTACCTGGGACTAATACACTATGTGCTTATGAATTAAAAGAATGCGCTGTTAGCTCTGGAAAAGAAATAACTAGTTTGCAAGGCAAGTCACAATCACAGCTTCTTTCAGTTTGTAAGCACAATAGTAAATTAGTCCCAGGTCATGGTAATGCTATTTTTAAAGTCACCTCCATAAAAGATTTTGATTACATATCACGTGTATGTTTAGAACATTACAGTATCTCACATTGTAAATTCCTGTTCAAAATTCATTTGCTTGATTACATTTAACAAATGGAGCAATATATATTCCATATGTTTCATAATCAACAATTTGAAGAACAAAAATAAAAAAAGAGAAAAATATTCAGCAGGGCTGGAACTTGTAATTGGGTGTTGCTGGATTGAGAACTCCCTACTTTACCACTGGGCCGCACATGTACACTTCTTGGCAGTGCAGCAATTGTTTGCATATATTATTGAGGTGGTATCAGTGACATACTGGCTCAAATTTGTGTCCTATCTCCAATTGTTCCCCCAACACCTCTCTATAATCCCTTAAAGTTAATCAGTCGGATTCTGAAACATCCTGTATATATGTATATCATTTTTTTCCTATAAAAGTTTCAACATGTTATCTTAAAAAATAATTTCAGAGATAAAGGCACATGAAGTTAGCAAACAACATTGGCAGGATAGGGCTTTTAATTTTCCCTAACTCTCTCATATTTTGCAAAGAAGATTCATTTGGGATAAATGACTGAACCTAGATACATGCCACGGAATCTATGTTGACATCTTGAAAGGAAATACTTTCTAATATGAAAGCCGAAGGTAGATTTATATTGTTTTTATTGTAATAAAACAACCTATTATAGCATTATTTATTAAAGTAAATTTATAGCAAATTAATTTATGAACAATTACTCTGGAACTGTATGGGATTATTGGCAAAGTATGTCTAAACGATCTGTGATGGTTATTAATACTGGTGATGATGAGGAAGAGATAGATTCCTTGAAACTATTTCTGAAGTTAAAAATCCTCAGTGAAATTATACATGGTGACCATAATTAAAACTTACAAGCTTAAAAAGTTGTCTTTTTTATACCCAAATTATTCCGAATGAATCAATTTTGTATTAACTAATTTCTTTCCTCTTAGCACATTTACAATCAACCTAGTTTAGGGTTATAACACAGAATTTGTTTCTTCAGGTGCCAACATCAGCTGTGACATCTACACTTACATCAGCAGAAGATGTATGTAGGTCTGTGGCAGCCATATTTATCTCCAAACTAGGTTCTCTTTTTGACACTAATGTTAGGGCAGCAGAACTTAATTGGGTCATCCATGTGATCAGTTCAAAAGCAGGTTTCAGAGCTCAGGAGGATATCAGTAATACCTTTAAGAAGATGTTCAAAGTCACATAGCATCACAAATACAACTTAGATGAAAACTGCGTACTTTGCTTGCTTTGGACTCATACCGCACTTCTATCATAAGCTCACTGATAAATTGAAACTTAAAATGCACATAGTTGTGTGTTTTATTAATTTATCAATTTATTAATCCTTTAACATCAATTCAGTACATAGTACGTTGATACAGGATATGTCAATAGTTAAATTTATATATTTACATTACAATAAAGTTATATATAATTTGAGTTCAACTATGATATACAATAGATATATTTATAAATTAAATGACATACTACTAGATAACTTAACGGATTAGTACAATGTCTTATGCAAACAAGGATTTATTAAACTGTAAATATTCCTTTACGGTGTAGAAGCAGTGTTCCTGCAAGAAAGCCTTTGTTCTAGTTTTAAACACATTATAATTATTTATATCTTTAATGGCATTAGGTAGGGAATTATAATTCCTTATACTGGAGTGCAGTACTGCATTCTTACATATTGTAGTTCTGACAGAGGTTAAGTGTATATCCTTATTATGTCTAGTGTAATGACTATGGACATTGTCATTATTTTGAACATTAAATTTATTTCTTTTTACAAATAAGACTGTTTCCAATATATAAGAACATGCCAAAGTAAGTATGCCAAGCTTTCTGAATAGTGGTTTACATGAGCATAACCTTTTTTTACCACATATAATTCGTATGGCTTGTTTTTGTTTGATAAATACATCCTTAGTTTCTGGTGAGTTTCCCCAAAATATGATACCATATTTAATTATTGAATGTATATGTGCATAATAAGTTGTTAACAGCACATGGAGACTGACATTTTGACTTAAAATTCTTAAGGCATATACATTCCTGCTTAATTTGGTTATTAAATGTTTTATATGAGTTTTCCATTTCAAGTTATTCTGTATCCACAAGCCCAAAAAGTTTGTCTCGTTTTTATATGAGATTAATTTATTATTTAATTTTACTTCAGGGATGTTATAATTATTGTTTGCACTATCAGTAATATGAAATTTAAGACAAACAGTTTTGACCGTATTTAAAACCAGGTTGTTATTATCTAACCAATATACCAGATCTTTACTGGCCTGGTTTAGTGAATTATTTAACATTTCATTACTCTTTTCTGTTATTAGTAAATTAGTATCATCTGCAAATAGAACAATGTTGTGAGCTTGTATGTATTTGTTAAGTCGTTTATATACAAGATAAATAAAAATGGTCCAAGTATAGAGCCTTGTGGTACTCCATAAGTTATATCAAGTGCATTAGATCTAACTGCCAAAAGTGCATTAGTGTTAGCATTATAATCTGTAATCTCTGTTATTTACTTACGGTTTGTAAGGTAAGATTCAAACCAAGAATATGCTAATCCTCTTATACCAAAGTCAAATAATTTTGTTAGCAAAATTTTGTGGTTAATAGTATCGAAAGCTTTAGTTAAATCTAGAAATATGCCAATTGCTTTATCTTTATTATCTAAAGCAGTTATGACACTATTTAAGAAAGAATATATCGCAGTCTCTGTTGATTTTTCTCGTCGGAATCCATGCTGTGAATTAGTAATTATATTATTTTTTCCAATAAACGATACAAGTCTTCTATACATTATTTTTTCCAATATCTTTGAAAATACGGAGGGTATGGAAATAGGACGGTAGTTAGCTACCTCAGTCTTTTTCCCTTTTTTGTGCAAGGGTATAACCTTAGATATTTTTAACATGTCTGGAAATATTCCACTAGTCATGGATACATTACACAAATGGACAAGTGGACCAATTATGTGGTCACTACATCTTTTTATAATTATATCTGGTACATCATCAACACCTGCAGAATATGTATTATTCAATCCATTTATTATGTTTAGCATTTCCTCAGGCGTAACTTCATAAAGGTATATAGAGTTTACATTATTGGTAGTATTAGTCTTTATTAGACTGCCAAGATGTCCATTACTATTTTGAACCAAATCTTTAATTATTTCTGTAAAGTAGGTATTAAAATATGTAACAACTTCTGTTGCATCAGTAATCTTTCTATCATTATGCTCAAGTTCTATTTACCTTGCATATGACGTGTTTTATTAGTCATTTGGTTTACTATTTGCCACATAGCTTTGGTCTTATTTTTAGAGTTTTTAATATGATTGTCATTACTATTGATTTTAGCCTGTCTTATAACTTTATTTAGTATGCGTTTATAATTCTTAAAATAATTATCAAAATCTGTCGTTGTACTACCCTTACTTAAGTCATATAGTAATCTTCTACGTTCACATGACTTTCTTATACCTGGAGTTAACCAATTTCTCTTAGCTTTCCCATTGGAGGTTCTTGATGTTTTGAGAGGAAATGCAGTATTAAAGCAGAACATAAAACTATTTGCAAACAATCTAAATTTCTCATTAGTATCAGCTGTATTATACATATCAAGCCAATCTTCCTTGCTTAAGAGATAATTCATATATAAAATATTATCATTGCTAAATATTCTTTTTTTTATGAGTGTTGATCTAAACATCTTAGTATTATTAGTTTCAATTTGAATTATTTGCGCCTCATGATCACTAAATCCTGTATTTATCACCTGTGCTTTATATGTACAATTTTCATTAATTATAATTTGATCTACCGCAGTTTTTGAGCGACTAGTTATTCTTGTAGGGGATGTTATGACATGCATTAGGTTATAACTTCTAAGCAGATGTATGAGGTCTTGCTTTTCTTTGCTGTCTTTAAGAAAGTCAATATTTAAATCACCACATAATGCAAATTTTTTTTTGGTTTTCACGAGAATGTTGAGTAGTCTCTCTAAGCTATTTTGAAAAATCCTAACATTACTATCTGGGGCACGGTATAAAACAATCACAGTAATATCTAGTTCAATCAAATCCACACCTGCAACTTCAAAATCACTTTCACGACATAATGTCCGGCATGTACCTATATTTATGAAACGGATACCTGTTTTAATGAATATGCATACCCCACCCCCACTTTTGTTAGATCTACAATATGAGCTGGCTAATGTATAATTTGGTATCTGTATGTAATCGATTTCATTGCTCTTTAACCAGTGCTCAGAAATGCACAAGACATCAACCTCATTCAGATCTTTATCTAATAGGATTTCAATGTAATTTAATTTATTGTGAATAGATTGGACATTTTGATGAAAAATTGTTACATAGTGTGCATCTATTTTTATAGGCTTTCTTACAGAATCACTTACCTTTAACAGTTTCGTTTTTTCTGTTCCATCCATACATTTAGTAAGAGTGGTAGTGAGATTCGCCGAAGTGGCACCTATAACATCGTTCGTCCCTGATAGTTGGTTGGATTCCACAGCTTTAAAGTAGTGGTCCCCAGAAGCATTCACACTTACAACATTAGTTTCTGTTCTGCATATTTTGTTAAACACCTGCACACTTCGATCACTATTTCCAGTCATTAATGCAACATCCACCACCCGGTTTACTCGTTTCCCATTATCACCGAACTAATTACATCGCACAACAGCATTCCAAACTTATGAGACCCTCCGCGGTTGAAGTGAATGCCGTCTCTTCCAAACTCATTATTCTCTAGCCAAAAATTTCCATCCACAAATGTGCAAATCTTTGTGGAACACAGCCAATTCAATTCTTTATTAATCCTCATTACTTTTTTTTTCCGTTGTATCACTCCGTCTTATCACGCCACTAATAATTATCTTGGCGTTAGGTGACTCTCTTCGTATATAGTTAATAATATCCATGGTATCTCCCATGATTTCTTCTGCATATACTCCTGGTTTTACATCATTAGATCCTGCATGCACCACCACGACGTCAGGATTGCGTTCTTTCAAGTTAATTCTCTCCATTTGGTGCTTTAGTTCATTTAACTTAATTCCCGGAAAGCACCGCACATCATGTCCACGATTTCTACACAACTGTCCTGCAAACTTTATCATGGAGTCTCCCACTACCAAAACATCAGGCGATTTGTTTCTTTTAACGCTGTTATTCACATGGTTTTCGTGGTAGTTTGAACTCACTTGGCTAGTATCCATCAGCACATTAAATCTGTTTTTCGTTTCGACCTCACTTCTGTTGTATTTTGTATGTTGCATTCCACTATTCTGAGTTGGATGCTGATATCTTCTATTGTGTTTGTGCAGCACTTCAGTATATCCATTATTATCCTTGCTTGCTACCTTCGTTTGAAGGATTAAGTTTGCTTCTTTTACTTCCGTAATTTCTTTTTCTAATACTTCAATTTCATTTCTCAGGACGACACTTTCTGTTTTGTCTTTGTAAAGCGCGTCTCTCTCATTTTGCAGAACCTTGTTCTCACTTCGAAGGCGTATTATTTCTTTCTGCGCTTCTCTCAAATCCTTATTCAAAATGTCAATGATTGTATGAAGCAACGCCGCCATTTCCTTTTCACGCACGCCCCCGATCGCCAATTCATCTTGACACAATTTACTTGTTTGCTTTACCGAATTGCCTTGATCCCCCAGGTTGCCTACATTCACACAAATTCCTTTACTAATATGGTTCAAATTAGTACCATCTTCAGTTGCTGTATCGGTATATTTACCATTGTTTTTGCAATATTTATACTGCATGCTTCGCGTCACAACACCACTCGCCGCCATGTCGAATATTCAGTCGAATATTTTGATGAATCATTCAGCAAAATATCAAAATGCTGGAAATGGGTCTGGCTATTTGCTTTTGGGATGAGAATAAGAATAAAGTGTCATCAAGATACTGAAATTCTTGTTTTCATCTGCAGCTAACTTGTGGAGAGACTTGAAAGAGTGCCTTGGAGAAAGATCTTACATGTTTCCATGGATGGGCCAAATGTAAACCGGGCCCTTCTTGAACTCAAAAAAGAAATGAAGACATGCGAAGAAGATCCAGAAATAATTAATACTGGATCATGTGGTCTACATATAGTCCATGAAATTACAACTGATTGGGAAATTGACAAGTCCCTGAAGTCAATACGCAAAGTGTCCAAAGATTCTTCAGCTGATTTTGTTTAAGAAACTAAGTGCAAGCATTTTGCAATTGTCCCTGGCTTGAAAATGTTGCTACTTGTGAAAGAGCCATAAAGGTTTTACCTCATCTGAAGACTTATTTCAAGAACAAGAGTGTGCACCTGCCTGATACTTAAGCTGTGAAGAAGACTGCTGAAATTTTTCAATACCATCTTCTGCCCCTAAATTACACTTCCTGCATTTGAACCCTTCTTGAGGGAGTTCCATACACCAAAACCAATGTTCTCTTTCCTGCATTCTGCTGTTGAACACCTTACCTGAGAGCTAATGAAAGGTTCATTAAACCCAGCATTCTGGAAGACACTGATACTACATATAAGATCATAAATAGATGTCGAAAATGTAGACAACTGTGTGAAACTGCGACAAGTTAAGATTGGACAGCTGCAAGACAATCTCTCAATGAAGTTTGTCTTATGAATATTGATATGGATAGTACTGTCTAGAGGCAAAAGCTCTCTAGTGAAGATTGTTAGGAAACTTATCGAGAGGAGCCACCTGGAATATAACTTTGTCAAAGCCTCTACTTATCTTGATCCCAAAAATATATTGACTAAGCCAGAACAATGCAAGAATGACTTTGAGGCATATGTTGGAATGCTTTTGGTAAAGCATCATATGGATGCACTTCAGTCTGATCAAGCCGTCCTTCACTCTGGTTGGTTTGCATCTTGTGCAGATGAAATTGAGCTCTCAAATTTTGATTGGAGAAGGCTCCTCTTGACACTTTCTATGCCAAACAAATGAATGGCATAGAAGAATATAAAGATATATATTTTATGGAATATGGAAATGTTATTGGAAAACCTTCATGAGGAGAGTCTGATAGCCTTGAAAAAAGCATGGGAGGGCATGCAAGGTATGGGTGGAGAGTATGCCATAGTTGTGGATCAAGAAATGCTTTGTTATATACAAGGAACCTGCACTACGCAGAAAGAAGCAATTGCAGAGCAAAAACAAAAGAAAAACACAATTGGAGAAACTGAACCAGCATGAGAGTGAAGAGAAAAGAGAAAAGCTGAGGTACTGCAACAGCTGAAAAAACAAAAAGAGGATTTGCAAATGAAACAAAGTAAGTTGGAAGAGAAGATAAGCAAACTGAAGTGAATAAAATAAAGGCATAGATGGAAAAATACTTAAAATACAGAAAATACAAACCTAAGTCATTCTGAAATGATTGGTGCTATTGAGGAAACCTGTGTACTAACACTGACTAAAAATAAATTTTTAGTGCAATTGCTGTTATAAAAGGTGTAATTCGTTTCAATTGAGGAACATTGTTTTACATTCTTTAAAACTCTTTACCTATCTAATTGTAATTGCTATATTGAAGACATTACCTAGATAAACGTAACATAGAGATTAATTTTATTGATTTGTGTCATTGGACCTATCCTTGCTATTATGTTCCTTTTAAAGTTCCACAAGTGTCACTGAGTATAAAAAAATGAGTTTTATTTATGGACGCTCTTTAACTGCTGTGGTCTTTAGTGAACCATTCTATATTGGGTGTGAAAGACCGATAATTTTGTTCAGAGGTCTTCTGGCAAAGATTTCAGATCCAACATTTTAAATCCCCTCAGTAGGATTCAAGTGCATAACAAACAAAGGAAACATTTTTATGGCCTGATGGTTTGATGCACCCATCAGTACTGAAATAAAATTAGCTTTCTGTAAATCAGATTATAGTTTTTTGAAAATACTTATTTATTTGTACTAAGTTTAATACTTTGATTGAGACCTGGTTACAGCCCTGGCCCAGATTCTAAATGGCAAATGGGGTTAAAACATTTAATATAATCACTCCAGTTTTGTTACGGCCAAAGTAAAATTTAGCTCAAAAGTACATTGGATAAATTTAAAAGTACAGTCCAATGATCTGAAAGATTAGTTGTGGTAGACAGTATGGTAAGTCACTGTATTTCATTATTTCATAAATTCAGAACACAGTCTTTACCAAAGTCACAACTCAAGTCACAACTGTAATGAACTTATTTTGATTCAAGTATATGCGTTTACAGTCTTCGTTATTCTTGGCGGTATTCACATAAAAAACAAGTGATTATGATTTGTATGTTGATAGCGCAGATTGGCACAGTTCAATTGCTGTCCGCAACTGTGCTTTTCCAAGCGAAGTCTCCACTCAATTTTAGGTATATATAAATTAAACTAAATAGAATTTTATTTACAGATATTCTTTAACCGCTGTGGTTCTTAGCGTCCCATTCTATATTGGGTGTGAAAGACCAGAAATTTTGCTCAGAGTCCTCTTAATCAGGCTTGAGGTTCTTTTACATGCCATAAATCTATGACATGGACCACCAACTTTACTTCCTTTCAAAGGAAACCATGCTAAGGATTTTTATGCCTAAAAAAATCCATCACCTTCCGCCGGGTTTGAACCTGCAACCTCGGGAACTTGAGGTTAGCATGGTAACCACTACACCGCAGAGACGTCACTGAGTATGGATTTTTGTCTGAGTGTTATAGCTTTAAGGGCCATTCATAGTAAGCACAGATGCATTGTGTAAATGCAAGACCTTGATCCCATGTAATTTAATGGAAGCATTCACATAAAATCACAGCTTGGGACTAATGTGGAGGTTATACTGTTGACGTTAAAAATCAAGGAAGCATAATTATAATTCATTTATCAGTTTGGGCAGTCTTCAGAATAATAGAAATTGTTACGCGTAAGGATCTCTTTATTTCACACAATAGGTTGTAGAAATCCTCATGGTAAATTAATGAACCTAATTGTCAATGTCTGGACCCATATTTTATTTTAAATGATAAGGTGCTCAAAGAGAAAATAATATAAGCTGTAGTGACATAGTTAATCTCCATTGATTGGTGCTTTAAAGTTGATGTATGAGCTTCAATTGACAGTGGTTACAAACAATCAAGTAGCCTATGCTTACTTTTCATCATGCTTGTCTCTCTTTATGAATGGTATTACCTTATGACTACATTTACAACCTGTTATTTTGACATTACTTTCTATTCTGAATGGGACCTTATGGTCCAAGGAGAAACTACTACATTTTGAGCTTTTCTTATAATGTGAAGTTTTATTTTACACTAATAAACAAGACAAATATTATTTGCATATCATGGCTTGCTAAATTTAATGCAGGGAAAATGAAAATGACACAGGGAAAATATCTTCAGATGACCAGTAGGCACCCTACAAATAGAAATTAAATGGTTATATAGTTATATGACATACTTCCCCTAAACACCGAATTCCCCATGGTGTAAGCAGGGCCTTGGCCATGTTAGCAACCTGGCTCCCTCCCTTCACCTGGTCTAGGCCTACTGTGATGATGATGATGATGATGATGATGATGATCATGATCATGATATGGGGGTTAAGGGCGCTAAACAGCTAAGGTCATCAGCATCCTTATAATGTATAAAATTTAAAATCCAGAAATTAAAATACGGGTAACAAACCCGCGTAGTCGAAGCAATAAAATACATATCAAAGCCTAAAAACAACCACACTAAAAGCTTTGTAAATCTAACAATAAAAGAGTAAACTACGTTTCAGGATCTGTAGAAGCCAAGGGACCAGAGCACCATATGACCCCATCGGAGAACAGCCCCCCCATTAAAATGTACAATATAAAATCACAAAACTAAAAGATGATCAGCGCATTAAATGCGTTGAATAAAACCACTGTCACAGATAAAAGACTTTCTACAGTATACGCGTAGTCTGCCAAAATGGCGGCTAAACAAACAGGCAGACACACACGAATGCGCAATTGTGCTAGAACCTGACACTCTGTTAAAATGTGACACACGGTTAAGGGCACAGCACACTGATCACAGAGTGGTGCGGGATCACCACTAAGCAAGTGTCTATGACTCTAAAAACGCAATGTCCGATACGAAGTCATGTTAAAATCACCTTTTCCCGATGAGAAGCACGAGAAGAGGTGGCCCAGACAGCCGGGAGAGGTTTAACCTCCCGCAACTTGTTTCCCTAAGGGCCGCCCACTCATCGCGCCAACGCGAGAGGATGCGGTGTCGTAAAATAACATAAGAATCTGATTCGGGAACAACACAAGTAAAACATCTGGTCTTCAAACCATGATATCACTCCAAACATAAAACTCTTAAAACCGATCAACAGCAGCAATGAATTGGACATCTGGGAAAAAATACATATTGTCAAACACAGGAATCACCTAATGAATTTTGAACTGCCGCCACCCAACAGCCTTTGGAGGTTCATCAGCCCAGCACCAGAGAACACCACAAACCACACACATCCCCCAGACGATGACCGGCAAAAATCAGTTGAGAGAAAATGCTGACGATGGGAACAAGCCGTCTCCCGAAACGCGTTCAAGTAAGAATATCATAGTGATGTAGTGTAACAACCCTCAACTCTCTATTTTAAATAATGTAATCTTGCCTAGTAGGTATGTGAATAACACAGGCCTGTGAAGATTTTGCAGCATGGAATATTTTACATCATAATGGTCAAATTGGATGCTCTGGCTTTAAAAATAATAATAGTTTTTGCATTTCATGTACAGATATTGAACAATTCTGTTTCAACACAAAATTGAAAGTTCAGTGACTAGTCTTAACATCACTGCATATCTGACTTACAGCATGGTTGATTAGAATATGTAAACATGCTAAATCATATGATGCCATGTTGTAACACTGTCTATCTCTGTTTACAGATAATGTTGAACCTATCTCATAAATATTTATTGCCTAAGATATCAACAGAAACTTATCTTACAATCCTCAGTACAGTTTTAAACTTCTTCTCAGCAGGTCTCTTTTGATACCTTATTGTGTGGTGAATTTTATTTGTGCAAAAAAAATGGCAAGTTTGAGTGGTGTATCTAGGAGGGGATGTGAGCAATTCTAACAATTTCTGTTATGTCTGTGATAAATTATCACATTTATAAAGAGTTTGTATCTGGCCTATTTTAAAATAAACTTAGGAGATCAAGACAAGAATTTTGCTCTTCATATTGTGTGTAAAGGTTGTGTAGAAAATCTAAGACAAATGTATAAGGGAGTTCGTTCATGTATGCCCTATGGTGTTCTTATGGTATGGCGCGAACAACAACAAAATCATTTTAATGACTGTTATTTTTGTCTGTGCAATATATTTGGATTCAATAGGAAAAACAGGCAGGCATTACATATCCAAACTTGCCATCAGCACGGACCTGTTGCTGTTCCATGGTATTACCAGAGAGTAGTACTGATAATACTTGGAGTGTAGAAGATGATTTAAATTGGTCCCCAGACTTAGAAGATTACATTCCAAATCCTTTGAGTCAGCAGAATTCAATTATTTGGATCTTACCAAAGAAAACAGTGAGCCCTTAGGTTCAAGGCTGAAAGAAAACAATCTTTTAGGGCCTGGAACAACTTTTTATTGGTACAGACATCGAGAGAAGAGTTCCAGAAAGGAAGGGGAACTAGTGTACTGTTGTGATATCCCTAACTTGATACGTCGTCTTGGAACAGCTTACGAAGCAAAAGATTGGCATCTATTTATTAACTCAAGCAAGAGAAAGGTGTTGTGCTGCACAATGGCAATATGTTTGCTTCAGTTCCAATAGCTCACTCTCCATCCCTTAAAGAAAAGTACCACAATTTGTATACTGTCCTAGAAAAAATTAAATATAATGAACACATGTGATCTTAAAGTGTTTAATTGGGTCAACAAGCAGTGTATACGAAATTCTCATGCTTTTTGTGTGAGTGGGACTCTAGAGCCAGAGAAAGACACTAGGGTGAAACTAATTGGCCAAAAAGTGCCGGGACAAAAAATGTAATAAATCACCAGCTGATTGACTCACAAAAGGTTTTGTTACCCCCATTACATATCATGTTAGGTATAATGAAGCAATTTCTCAAAGCTTTGGACAAACGTGGTCAAGGTTTCCAACATCTTATTCAGAAATTTCCAATCCTGTCTGAATCAAAAGTGAAAGAAGGCATTTTGATGGCCCACAGATTTGCAAACTCATGAAGGACATTCATTTCAGAAATATCATGACAGACATAGAGCTTCAAGCTTGGGACTCATTCAATGAAGTTATAAGCAAGTTTTTGAGCAATGTCAAAGATGACCAATATGACCATATAGTTAAAATCATGCGGCACCCAGTTCCTATACGAGCTTAAAATTGCATTTTCTGCATTCACATCTTGAATTTTTTCCTGAAAACTTGGGTGCACTAAGTGAAGAACAGGGAGAGAGATTCCACTAGGACATAAAGAAGATGGAAACAAGGCACTGGGGTTGATGGGACCTCTCCATGAAGGCCGACTACTGTTGTTGTCTGATTAGAGACAACCCTCATCAGGACCACAAACTCAAGTCAACTCAGCATTCGTTTTCAACAAAGTGGAGGAGAAAATAAAATCATAAGATATGTTTGAAATTTCCTAGTTCAATGTAAACTGTTGCATCTGAGGAATTGAGACTGCTTCTTAGTTTGCATGATTTCATGCATTTTAAATTGTACTTAAAACCTAGAAATAAACTTAAATATTACATGTTTACTTTCTGCATGCCAAAAACACAGTATGTGATATGAAAAAATGGAAAGCAGATTTGAATTCAGCATACCAAAATTAGGTTTGTAGACCTGTTTAACCCTGTGCCACAGAAAAAAAATTTAAATTTGCAACCCTGTGTTATTTGTTTGTGTGTGTATGCATTTGTTGATGAGTGTTAGGATGGATTCTGGGCTTTAATGAAGTTTTCCAGCAGTTTTGTTTAGAATTATTTGAGTTGGATTTTTCTATCTATTAATGTTATAAAGTCAGTTTAGATGACTCATGTTGTTGCCACATTTCGTGCTGACCTCACAACATGAGCTACTTTCATCATATTATCTTCAGGCAAACCACTTGTTTGTAACTTTGCTCTTCTTAAGATAATAAAATTGATGTGGGAAAAAGTTGAGCCTATATTCTCCCACTCTGGCCATAACTGGTTGTTGTGAAACGTTTCTCTCAAAACATCAATAGAGTTGAGAAGCCATCCATTGACTGTCATAGTAATGTAACATTTTCCAAGCAAGGCAATCCAGCAGCCAAAGAGATAACACCCATTGCAAATGCTTAAGGGAGAAAAAAAACACACCAATGCCCAAAAGGACTTCTTGTTGATTAAACAAATGAAAAACATTGTTCTATATGCTCTTAAAAATCCTTGAATCATCAATGAAGTTCATTCAACCTATAACTGATCTAGTTATAATATGAAAAAAGTGTAATGCTTCATTGCCCATAAATATAGTGTGGGATGTGCCATATAAGGTCCTTAAAGAACAAAGTATCACAGCCTCTGATATTTCTGAAATAACCTGGACAGCTGGCAACCCTAAAGTACATGGTTCTAGCCAAGACATATGTATAATTTTCAATAATTGTAGCTATATAATTTACACCTTGTATAGACATAGTTTGTTTATGGTATTCGAATGCAACAAATTACTAAGGTCATGTTTCCTTCTATGGTTCAACAACTTCAGTGACAATTTATTACAGAACATTTGTAGCATAGCTAACCAAAAGCACAAGACTAACCTGAATGGTGAACGTCCTCGCTTCTTCTCTTTCTCAGGACTAGAATCCATATCGTTATACTGGTTCATGTCTGCATCACTTGTGGATCGCTGCATTTTACCTGAGAAAATATCTGTAACATTAGCCTGTTAAATTTAGTGCAGGTATTCTTAAGTTACAATAAGAAAACACATAACTTCAGTTTGATAACAGAATATAATACATGAAATTTAAAGCCATGAAAAGCAGTTTGAAATTTAAAATATATTATCTGAAATTTTTTCCAAAAATGAACTTTAAGGCATCTATTGAATCAAGCAATTATTGCAGTTTTTCATATTGCACACCAAATGTGTGTGTGTGTGTGTGTGTGTGTGTGTGTGTGTGTGTGTGTGTGTCTCTCTCTCTCTACAAAGAAGATGGAGGGTTAGAAACCATTCCAAACTTCATATAATGTGAATTAAAGGTTTAATATTTTAGTTATATGTTCTCCATATCATTTGTGGTTTAAGTACTTGTTTAGAAAGATAATTTAAGTTAATGAAAGTCATAATACATTCTCCCCACAGTCCTGCAAAATAAACTTCTTTTTAAAGCTAAATTCATGTACGAGGGCTGATCAATAAAGACTGAGACTAATTTTTTTTCACAGATATTTATTACTCCATTTGAATGTTGACATGGTCTTTTTCAAAGTAGTCCTCTCCTACTTCAATGCACTTTTTATAGCGTCTCTGCCAGTCCTCGAACACATGGTACAGGCCATTCTTTGTCAGGTCTTTGAGAATTGCCTCGTTTTTCTTCAGCACTGCTTCAGTGCTCTCAAATCGAATGCCCTGGAGCTTTGCCTTTAGTGATGGGAATAAAAAGAAATCACAGGGGACAAGACTGGGGCTATAAGACAGATGTGGCACACAGGTAATGTTGAATTTAGACAAAAATTCCTGGACTTGATTTGCAACATGAGGCCGCACATTGTTGTGATAAGTTCTGGATGTTTCTTTGCAATGTGCTTCCTCAGTGTAGCCAATACTGATGCGTAGTATGCTGCTGTAACAGTGGTGTGAGTGGGAACAACAATCGCAGCAGCTGTGTTGATGTTGACTTCAGTCATAGCAGAAGCCGGTGCACCAGGCCCACCTTGCTTAGCACAGAGGGCTCGCCCTACTTTGAAGTCTTTGAACCACCTAAACACTGTTGCACGAGGTAGTGCATCTTCACCGTATGCCTGTTTCAGCTTTTCTAAAGTTTCAGAGGCTGTATGATTTAAACGAAAACAAAATTTTATTGCTCCTCTTGTGTCACCTTCATTTTATGGTATACAAAATTCAACTAGGGTCAACAATATACAGCATTACTACCAACCTACCAATACAAGAGTGCTGCCGCCTATCGACATTATACATGAAACCCCGCTCTTTTCAAATATTCATGGTAGAGACAGGAAACTCTCAAGAAAGCTACAGGAAAAAATCAATCTCAGTCTTTATTGATCAGCCCTCATATTTGTATGTACATAATATCAAGTTCACATCTATGTTTGTAATATATCACAGCTTAACAGATGAATGAAAACATCAAACTCAGCAAATGGGTGCAAAATAAAGAGTTTAGGATACTTGAAGTTATATTATCTGCAATACTTTTTTAACCTTCAAACTGTGTTGTAGTGTTATTTTTGCCAATAGTGATGTGGATCTTCTATACCCCTACTATCTATGAAATCATGCTTTTTGTTTAACATACAGCACTTGTTAGGAATTTATGTATTAATTGTTATAAGTTTAGCATCTGAACTTATATTATGCAAATGCCTGTCCAAATTGCAGTTTCTCATTACTTGTGATACTTTTTCATTTCTGCATAGGACTGATGAAAAATAGTGTATGAAAGGAATGACATCAAACTAAATATTAATTTTTATGCTTCATATATTTACAATCACAGCTCATATTAGATACTTTATTTCCTCATATTCTTGATATACTACAGATATGCAAGGAAGATATAAATCTCACAGCAGAGGTTATTTTGTAATGCAAAATAAACTCAAAATAGATTATTTGCTTCAGCTTTGGTGAAATTGACTACTCTTGATATTTGATTTGAGAATTGTTGAAATGTATAGCAGTGCAAAGCTTTCATTTCTCTTAGTTCACGACTGACCTGAGTTGTGTTACTTTGCTTGTAAGAAGTTATCTTCACATTTTTGTATATCTTATATATCTTTTGTAAATAAGCTTTCCTGTTTGACTTCTTCTTTATGGGAATACATAAGAGTGTCTTATATCAAATACTTCAAAATGAGTTCTTACCATTCTAGCTTCACTTTTTCACCATGAACTTGTGGACCATGTTTCAGAGACTATTGTCTCCATTAGCAGTCTTAATTCACTGTTGCACTTTCTTCTTTCTAGAATGCAATTCTTGGCTGACTGTACTGTTTAAGAAATTCTTATCATATGAGACATTCAAACTGAACAAATTATATTTATTTCTATGTATAAATGTTTTTCCTTGCACAGAGAATTCTACATGTTTCTGAATAGCTTTAAAAAGCTTTGGGTTTTCTTTTGCTGATGATTTATGGACCAAAAATAATGTGCTACAGCTGATTAATCAGTCTGTTTATATCACATTGCTCAAGTGTTCGTTAAAATCTTGTCTTAGTTTCTCCTTGTTGACCAGATGTATATCTTTCCACTATTATATCCAATTCCATAAATACTGCAATTCTTTTCAGCTGGAATTCTGTTTATGCTGATCCTGAATATGTTTCTCAAACTGTGATTGTTTACTGAGGTAAGGTGACGTTCTTTGACTATTTTTCTGTATTTTTGAAACATCAAAGAATGAAAAATGTATTTTATGTCATTCAGAATGATAATCTCCTTCATTTATTTATTTCTCTTTTTAAATTGCTTGATCTTTCTATCCAGTTTCTTTAGTAAAGTAATTTTTCTGTGCTATTCTTAGGATCTTGTTACTTTCTTTATTCACTCCTCTATTTTTAGTGACATATTTATCAATTTGAGTGTGAGTCCATTTATTATTGCATATTTGTATTCCCCAAGGTTGTACCAGTCATTTTTAATGTAATTATCTCTATGTGTATCTTTTCTATGGATTGAAAACCTTATTTTAGTTTTGAAAAAGGGAAGTGTAGTGTCTGTTTTTATTCTACACTTCACTAATGTGTATATACCGGATGTGTCTAAAATTCCCTTTACAGACTTTGAGGACTTGTACTGGGGACCAAGATGATCAAGTTTAGCATAGGAACTTGTGTCCGGAAATGTACTGTTTTTCCGCTACACGTAAAATCACCACACACTAGGATGGTCTTGACTAGGGTAGTCATTCAGTGGTCACCTGATGTCCTAAGTCAACTACATGTTTGTTTACATACCAATCAGTTGAGTTTGTGATCCACCCAGAACCGTTTGTACCTGCTGTTGTGCTTGTCATCTTTATTCATACTACAGTACCATAATAATCCTTCACTATAGTACAGAATTCAAGGTGTACATACTTTGTTGGTAGTGTGTTGCTGTTATCCGTGGCATACACATTTGCGGAATACGCCGACATGATGTTATTGTATGGCAAAGCTTGGTGCACTGGCAGGGCTGCTCTCAGTTGTATGTGGAGCATTTTCCATGCTGGCAGACACCTTTGCACTCTCTGTTTGCTACAGTGTACCAATAGAGATGGGTACATTCGCCGCCAACAGGGCTGATGAGGCTGTACTCCATGCAGTGGAAGAGGACCAGAAACATAGCAGGTAGACTAAGCAGCAGCTTCACCCATACCATTCTCAGAGGGTACAGGCAATGCAGCCAAAGGATTTTCGATCACAAGCGAACTTCTTCAGATGGTTCTTACACCATTGTAGTGATGAGCCCCACTTCCCACAGCGGATCCTTTTCACTGATAAAGCCAAGCTCACCAAGGAAGTTCTCAATACTTACAATAGTCATGTGTGGGCTGAGGAAAACCTGCATGCTGTGTGCCCTCATGGGATTCAGCAACAATATGGTCTGAACATTTGAGCAGGGTTCCGTAATGGGCGTGTAATTGGACCATACCTTTATACCTTTATACTTATGATTCCTTGAAGGCGTATTGCATGGCTTCTTGGAGGATGTACCACTGCATGTGCATCAAAACATGTGGTTCCAGCATGATGGTGCACCAGCTCATTTTGCACTTGTGGTCCGACATCATCTGGACCAACAATTTGAGCAATGGTGGATAGGTTGCGGTGGCCCAATTGCTTGGCCTGCACGTTCTCCTGACTTGATCCCGCTTGACTACTACTTGTGGGGTAACATGCAATCCTTGATTTACGAGACCTGTGTGGGATCCAAGGAAGACCTAGCACAAGTTATGGTAGTGGCAGATGTTGAAGAACTAGGAATTGGGGGTCGATATACCAGAACATGGTACAGAGGTACCGCATCTGTGTTGAAGTCGGTGGTCATCACATTGAGCCCTTGTAAGTGGGTCCAGGTGATAGGCAACAGGTGTCAAAGAGAGCAATGTGTGTTATGGTAGTAATTTGCATGCAGCGGGAAAATGGTACATTTCCAGACATGAGGTTGAAGTGGACCTATGATCATCTTTGAACAAGATGATTCTTTGTAATGAATAAAACAAAACATCTTAGTGCAGTTTTGCTTTTTTTTTATAAAGTAGTTTTTGAGAAAAAAGCATAAATTGCTTAAAATTAATTTTATTTTAAATGAAGATTTTATGAAACCTAAATACGTTTTCATATATTTCTTAGAGGAAATTGTAAGATAAATATTTTTTGCAAGTTTAAATACATTTTAAATTACAACAATTCATACTCTTACTAGTATTATAAGCTTTAGAAATCTGTTTCAATTGAATCTACATTGTTAGCCATGAGAACATAACACTGTAAGATCAAAAGAAACACACTTCAGCTGTTTGTTTATAAAGATATGCACTTCAGCTCTTGTTTATTGCGCTTATGGCTTGTTTTTGAAACAGCAGATTATCAGTTACAAAATGGCTCACTTTACTAATGCCAAGATTCTTGAAATGCTATTCATTTATGGTGAAACACATTGTAATGTGGCAGCTGCGACAAGAATTTATTGAGAAAGATTTCCAAAGAGATGAGCACCACATCATAGGACATTTGTTGTTTTCATCTGTCATAGAGTTCTAGATACAGGAAGCGTATCTCATTTGATGCAGTAATTTGTATCACAAATTACTTAAATGTCAATAATGATTGTAATATGAATATGCATTTTTATGTGACATTGATTTCAGATGTTTATTGATTGTAAATATTGTTGGGAAGTAAATTTAAAATGCCTTACTGAAACTGTCAATAATAGCGCGCAATAATGCAGAGAGGGGGGTGAGCTGTTTATCATTATTGGAAACGAGGAAGTTGCGTAACATTGGCGCGCTTTTCCGTTGAGAACCTTCTGGAATGTTTCCTTAGAGCATATGTATTCATAATTTTCATTGGATATTAAAATAGACGCTAATGTTGGCGTGTTTTATTAGCCAATTGCAGTTCAGTTATAATCTTTGGGCGTATCTGGATGAAGGAGTATAAATAAGCCAAGTCAGAGGTAGATCGCGGGCAGTTCATCAAAAATCTGTGTACACTACACGTCGTCTTCAGTCAGTCAGTTCGTCGAAAGTATTAGTTCGTCATACATCGGAGATAGATTCACAAGTTACGCGCAGCAGAATTATGAAAGATCTAAAATATGGTAAAGTTAATTATACAAAAGGTTGATGTACGTTGATTAAAAGTGATCAGTAAGAAGTTATTATAACAGTTTCAGTTTGGCGAGTATCTAGATCAATATGTAAAAGTGATAGTGAACGTGTTCGACAATAAAAATTATAAAACAAATTTCTTCATCAGTGTTCTTTTTGGATAAAAGATTCCTTTCCGTTTACACAACCCTGATCAAGACACATGTTCGACCCAAGATAAGATAATAGCTAGCCAGAGGACAATAAACAAACTTAAAATTCTTTCGAACACTAACACTGATGCAAATTGCTAACACAAGATGGAGCTACAAACCGAACAAATGAATGACGTCACAAGATGGCTTCAACACTGAGGTAAACAAACATTATAAGTAATACTGTCGCAAATTGGCGCCCAACGTGGGGCTACAATAATGTTACACAAATAAATACAACATTAATAACACTCGCAAATTGGCACCCAGAACGTGGGGCAGAGTAACCAGGAAAGGAACACGATGACCAGGAAAGGATCAGAATTAACCAGGAAGAAGTGAGATGACCAAAGGGGCGAATGGAGAAGTGAACTGAACTACAAGACGCAGATTCCAGAAACAACAAAAGGAACGACAGACTACACGGATGATTGGACATCGTAATTCCGAGATTACAAGGCAACAGGGTAATTCAACTACAAAAACATCGAGGCAATGTAGATTCATCATAACACAACGCAGAAGCGACATATAACCTAGGAGAGAGGGGCAGGAAGCTGGACATCAAAGTAACAGCAACAGACAGCATCACAAAGGTCAGAGTATCGTAATTTTTTTTTTAGAAAACAAAATTGTAACCTTCAAATGTACTTAAGGTGTGGTAGGATAAAGAAAACAATGGCTACTAATAATACAGAAGAAATAATTATGGAGGGAGATAATGTAACAGCTAGCTGTAATTCAATACAGGTTACAGAAAATAGCCCAAACTTTTTAGGATTTGAGGGTGAAAATGTTAGTGCAGAAAGTGAGAATAGAATAGCAGGAAATGTTAATTTTGATGCTAGTATGATGATGGAAATGCTGAAAGATATTGTTAAGAGTATGAGGGAAGATATGCAAAAGAGTCATAGGGAATTGAGGGAAGATCTTAGTAAGAAAATAGATCAAAACAGGGAAGATATTGATAGGAGTTTAGAACAAAAACTAACTCAGAATAATGAGAAATTGAGGGAAGATATTGATAGGAGTTTAGAACAAAAACTAACTCAGAATAATGAGAAATTGAGGGAAGATATTGATAGGAGTTTAGAACAAAAACTAACTCAGAATAATGAGAAATTGAGGGAAGATATTATTAAGAGTGTAGAACAAAAAGTAGATCAGAGTTTTGAGGAATTGAGAGAAGCTATAAACAAAGATCATAGCAAATTAATGGAAAATATTGGTAGGAGGAATGAGAAATGAGAGCAAAAAGTAGATCAAAGTAGTGAAGAAATTGAAAAGAGAGTTATGAAGCTAGATAGTAGTATGCCAAAAATGAGAGATGAAAATGAGGAAGTAATAGTAAGTGAGATAGGAGAAGTTTCAAAGAAAATGTTAGACATGAGCAGGGAAAGAGATAACAAAGAAAGTGAGGTTAATACTAAAAATGAACATGTTGATTTAGAATGTACAGAGTCAGATAGTAGAATGAGTAACATTGCAAGTGAGATAAGAGAGATAAAAGAGGTTATGAATGTAGATGTGAATGATGCGCAAGTTAATTTCCGAGGGGAGATATCAGAAATACAGAATGAGTCAGTAATGCAAAGAAATAAATTGTACAATGAAGTTAAAGTTTTGCCTGTAAATAATCAAAAGCTAACTTCTGAAATTAACAAGTACCAAGATGTTCAAAATGAAAACTCCAGTCCAGTACAGTTTAGTACAGATTTGTCAGAGTACTCTCAAATTAAAGAGATAGCAGAAAAATTGAAAATGAAAGTTGTTAAAAGATGTGTTGTTCAAGAAACTGTAGATTGTTTTCAAATGTTATCATGGGATGAAATTTCATATGAATACAAGAGGTTATTCATGAAAAAAAATTTGAAGGTTAGAATACGGCTATGAGTAATGTTTAGCCACACACAATTTGATCCAGGAGGGTAAATAGCAATGAGATGATAAATAGTAAATGCTGGATAGTTAAAGATGACTTGCAGAGAAATGTATTGGAACGTAAGAGGGTTAATTATTTATATGTCATTTGAAAAGAGAAATAAATTAAAAAAAAAAAAAATTAAATTTTTAGTAACTGTAACAACATTTGAAAATTAAGAATGCAAAAATTAAAACTTAATGTCATATTCAAGTTAAAGTACGTAAATACTATTCCAAGAGTATTGTTAAGATAAAGTACAAAATAACAAAAATTGGTAAATATAATTAAAAACAAATATTTATGTAGCAAATAGAACATGTGAAACAGTGTCTAGATTTAAAAGATGTAAATATACTTATATAAAGGGTGAATATTTTTGGTAAATATGTTTAATAATTACAAAAAAATTCTTGAATTGATAAATTTTTGTTAACAATATAAGAAAGTAAACAATTTGGTAACAGTAATTAAATAATTCAGGGTACAGTATTTGCTATAAAAAAAATTGTAATGTCAGATTAATGTTTAAACAAATTAAACCAGAGCCAGTAAGATAGTGGCGAGATAAAAAAAAGCAAAAAAACATATGTTGTGTGTTAAATACGTGTGAAGTGTTAAGTGAAAGTGATAGCGTGTGTTCCAAGATTTAGGAGACTAAAAACCCAATTATAAAATTTCCAAACAAGTTGTAAATATTTATAATTATGTTTCTAGTGGGGCATATGATGCAGTAATTTGTATCACAAATTACTTAAATGTCAATAATGATTGTAATATGAATATGCATTTTTATGTGACATTGATTTCAGATGTTTATTGATTGTAAATATTGTTGGGAAGTAAATTTAAAATGCCTTACTGAAACTGTCAATAATAGCGCGCAATAATGCAGAGAGGGGGGTGAGCTGTTTATCATTATTGGAAACGAGGAAGTTGCGTAACATTGGCGCGTTTTTCCGTTGAGAACCTTCTGGAATGTTTCCTTAGAGCATATGTATTCATAATTTTCATTGGATATTAAAATAGACGCTAATGTTGGCGCGTTTTATTAGCCAATTGCTGTTCAGTTATAATCTTTAGGCATATCTGGATGAAGGAGTATAAATAAGCCAAGTCAGAGGTAGATCGCGGGCAGTTCATCAAAAATCTGTGTACGCTACACGTCGTCTTCAGTCAGTCAGTTCGTCGAAAGTATTAGTTCGTCATACATCGGAGATAGATTCACAAGTTATGCGCAGCAGAATTATGAAAGATCTAAAATATGGTAAAGTTAATTATACAAAAGGTTGATGTACGTTGATTAAAAGTGATCAGTAAGAAGTTATTATAACAGTTTCAGTTTGGCGAGTATCTAGATCAATATGTAAAAGTGATAGTGAACGTGTTCGACAATAAAAATTATAAAACAAATTTCTTCATCAGTGTTCTTTTTGGATAAAAGATTCCTTTCCGTTTACACAACCCTGATCAAGACACATGTTCGACCCAAGATAAGATAATAGCTAGCCGGAGGACAATAAACAAACTTAAAATTCTTTCGAACACTAACACTGATGCAAATTGCTAACACAAGATGAAGCTACAAACCGAACAAATGAATGACGTCACAAGATGGCTTCAACACTGAGGTAAACAAACATTATAAGTAATACCGTCGCACATTTTGAAAGAGTTAGTCTAAGAAATGTTGCACAAAAAGAAGAAATTCTTCACTTGGTGGAAGAAGATGCTGGAATCAGCAGCCATGATATAGCTCACACTATCAGTGTATCCCACTGGACTGTTTTGAGAACATTAAAAGAAGAATTTCTATGCTCCTATCATACTCAGCATGTCCAGTACCTCCCTATGTGCCAAAGATAGGGTTTTCCAAATGGTTCTGCAACAAGAAAGGGACTTACCCCTTATAATTCTTGCAATGGATGAAGCAATGTTTATCAGAAATGTAGTAACTAATTACCATAATGCACACACATGGGTTTACAACAATCCACACGCAATAAGACAAGACAGCTTTCAGTACAGACTTTCTGTAAATGTTTGAGCAAAAATCATAGGAACCACATTAAACGGTCTGTGGATTCTTACTTGGGTTTTGACAGGAGCCATCTATCTGCAGTTTCTTCAAGAAACATTACCAGTTCTGCTTGAGGATGTTCCCTGGCAGTAAGAAATAATGTTATTACATGATGGGACACCTCCGCACATAAGTAGAGCTATCTGTGGACATCTATGCAACACCTATGTAGAACACTGGATCACTTGGAATGGACCAACAAGATGGCTACCAAGATTGCCAGATCTAAATCCAATCAATAACAACCCAGACGTAATTCGTAGCATACAACAGAATTGGAGAAAACCTTGTGAAGCATGTGTTTTGGCGAAGGGTGCACATTTTGAACAATTTCTCTAAGCATTAAAAAGAAATTCTCTTGATTTTCTGTACTTGTCTTGCTTTTTATTATGCACAGAGTTTTATAACTCACAAAGAAAAAAAGCATAAGCTTGTAAATTGGGTTTGTCAAGCTTTTATTTGCCTTTATAAATAAGTATTCCTATTAATAATTTGCATAATATTGTAAATGCTTTCTCAGTTCTATATTCTATTACTTAGCTTATGTTACAATCATGTGCAGTTTTCTGTTTATTTGTATACTGGAAGTGTTTATTTGTTCATTGCCATAGCAGCAGAAGCTGAAGAATTAACCCTCCGTCAGGCGCGCGCTTTGGTAGAACGCCGTTAGTCGTGTGGGGCCTAGTAGACCCGTGCTATATTTTTGTTGTTATTGTTTGTATTTTTGTTTTCTTTCGTTCATTTCCTTTTTTTCCTGTTTTTACCTTTATTTAGATTAAGCGTACAAGGCTTTCATTAGTCGGTATTATGTTGCAAAATAAAAATACAAGCTAAAATATGAGTCTATATACGTTATAAATTGTATTACAGTAAGTATAAAGAAATACATTGCCATTTCCAGGTATACATACAACTTGTAATTTCAAGTGTTCAGTTACTCAGAATCATCTACTATCTCACCCGTGTTTTCCCCGACTAAGCAACTTTCGCAACTAATTTTAGCTGTTTGCTCAAACACAGGGGGGATGTTGCATTTCCCACATGCATATTTAGTTTTGCAGTTCATTTTGTCTTTGTTGCAAGGTTCACATCGTTTCCTTTTCAATGTGCATAGTGGTGTATTTGACAATTCATCTACGCCGGATTCTTCAGGTTTATATTTTGTCAAAAGGCCTTTCAAATCACCGGGTAGATTTGATGCTGTTGCTCTCCTTTGTAGCTGCTGCAACAGTAAAGCTAAAGATAGTGCTTTCAAATACTCTTGCCTTGTGGAATATTTATTTTGGTTTCCAAGGAAGATAACCCTAGAATTGATACCTGCAATGTTTAAGATATGGTAAAAAATTACCATGGGCCACCTTCTTGTTGTTCTGGCTACATTTTATGTAGCACACAATTTATCTACTACATCAACTCCAGATTTAGTGTCGTTGTAATGCAGGATTATTTCAGGTTTTTTCTCAGCACCTTCTGATAACTGTGTGGATGAAACATGTAGACTTGAGAGCAAAACTACTGTTTTACCCTTTTCGGAACATATGAAACAAGAGTTTCATTTTTTGTGAAGCCAAATATGCTTTCGTACTGACTGCAATCTTTTGGAGAAGTGAAATTAGTGTGTAGTTCTTTTTTGTTCTTTCACACTGTACCAACGAAAGAAAGTTGTCTTTTGCGCAATTCATTCACCAGCGATACACTGGTAAACCAATTATTTGCAGTAATGTTTCGTCCAGTGCCAGAGATTGGTTCAGTTAGTCTCAGCACTACAGCCTCTGACGAGTTAGTTTGCACATTGGGTCCGTCCGGCTGCTGTCCACAATAAATCTCCATGTTAGTTGTATAAAACAGTTTTGCATCACTCAAACAGAATATCTTTATGCCATACTTGTTTGGCTTGGATGGTATATATTGTCTAAAAGCACATCGACCACGAAATGCCGGCAACTGCTCATCGACAGTGACATTTTGTCCAAGAGAATAATGGTTCTGACAGTTGTTCAGAAACAATGTAAACATTTCTCTAACAGCAGCCAATTTATCCAATCTTCGTCGCTCCAGTCTTGAGCTTTTGTCATCAAAGCGAATACAGCTTATTAGAAAACTTTTTCGGACATAGCCATTTGGAATAGAGGAATTCCAAGGTCATCAGTTCTCCAAAAATCGTGAATATTCTGGCGTCTACCACGAAAAATTCCTGCCAGGTACAATAAGCCTAGGAAAGCTTTTATTTCTATTACATCTGTAGGCCTGCTGTCTCTTTCACGATCAAATTTGTGCTGCACACTGCTAATGTAAGCATTTGAGCTTTCAAGAATCAAATCAACTATATCTTTGGTAACAAAAAGGTTCCATCAATCAATTTCCGTTTTCACATTTTTGCCAGCTCCTACCACATCAGGAAGTTTAGTCAATATATTGTGAGCCCTTGTCTGTGTTATTTTCAAAGGTGCGTTTTACCATTTTGTTCCATCTCTTCCTGTAAATAACAACAGAATGTATTGTCAGTTATAAGAAAAAGAAGAAGAATTACTATGATACGCATATGATGTTACCTATAAAATACATGTTATCACACAAGCTGCTTTCATCATCTTCCTCTTCATTTCATGGTCAGTTTTTGAATCTAAAGATCTCGTTTCAAGTTTATCTTCTGAATCAGAGTCATCTGATTCTGCAACGGTATTTATTGTTGCAAATAAATGTTTGTTTACATAACTTTAACTGCCCCACGTATGGGAGCCAATATGGAACGGAACATATTGTATATGTTTTAAGCCCCACGTTGATGCGGCAATTTGCGATGAGATTCTTACAAATGTTTGTTTACATCACGTGTGTTGAAGCCATCTTGTGACGTCATTCGTTGGTTTGGTTCATAGCTCCATCTGGCGTAGCAATTTGCATCAGTTTTGAAATAATTCATTTTTAATGTCCTCCGGCTAGCTGTTTAGGTCGAACATTTATCTCTTGCAGGGTGTGAATCGGAAAGGAATCTTTTATCCAGAAATTATACTTAATGAAGAAATTGGTTTTATAACTTTTATTTCTGAACACGTTCACAAACACTTTTACATATTGATTTGGATACTCGCCAAACTGAAACTGTTTGTAATAACTTCTTACTTATCACTTTTAACCCACGTACTTCAACTTTGTGTATATTTAACTGTATAATACTTTAGATTCTCGTAATTCTGCTGCGCGAAACTTATGACGAACTGACTGACAACGTGTAGTGTACACGAAATTTTGATGAACTGAGGCGACCGACGTGTAAGGTATTGAGAATTTTGTTGAACTGCATGGCGATTTACCTCGGACCTGGCTTATATACTCCCACTCCTCGACATGCCTAAAGATTATAAATGAACTGCTATTGGCTAATAAAACGCGCCAACATTAGCGTCTATTTTAATATCCAAGGAAAACCACGAATACATATTGCTTTTAGGGAAACATTCTAGAAGCTTCTACCGAAAAGGCGCGAAACATTACGTAACTTCCTTGTTCCCGGTAATGATAAACAACTCACCCCATCGCTGCATTATTGCGTTATTATTGACAGTTTCAGTAGAGCCGTGTATTATTATTTACCAATAATAATTACAATTAATAAACCTCTGAAATCAATGTCACCTATAAATACATATTTATATTACAATCATTATTTACATTTAAGTAATTTGTGATACAAATTACCGTATCAATTCATATAAGTTGTCATCCACGGGCAAGGCATCATCATTGCAAAGTAGGCGATGTACTTCTTCCAAATCATTCGGATTTTGTAGATCGTAACTTTTACTCGTATTCATGACGAAGCAGTAACAGCTCCTTGCAATAGCAAAGCAATATTGCACAAAAGCTAATGAGAAACAAATCTGTCAACAATATGTAACGAGAGCAGGCACGCGGGGTCCGGTTGTCCTGTCCAACACGTAACTGCTTAGTCATTCCTCCAGCCAAACAAATGAACAGATAAGGTTATCACTGCAGCAAATAATCGCGCAAGGTGTAATGTTAAATGTCCTAGTCAGGCAATTGCATAGGTGCGTTCGTTCGAAAATTATAACATTTATATAATGCCAGGGGTCTCTCTGGCCCCTAGCGACTGACGGAGGGTTAAAAGCTAACCTGTTGAATGTAAAGCCAACCTGTTGAATTTGCTGTGTTGCAACACTGTACAAAATAAAGTAGTATTATCTCAAGATTGGAAAACTTTATGGAAAAAATTTATTAAGGAAAAACACTCAAAACATTTGTTCTTTTATAGTTTAAAAGGATGACCATAGGTCACTTTCCATCTTGTATATCTTGTGAATTAGCAGTATTATTGGATGATTTACTAATTTCATTTCTACTTTTTTCAAAAAAATATTGTCCACATATCAATGCCAGTGTTTATAAATATGTGGGAATGCTTCTGCCACTTGTGTTCACAAACAACTCGTATACTAACTGGCCAGAAATGGAAAAAGTGGAGTCTCAATGCTATCTTTTCACTTTGGAGAGCAATTTGTTCAATACAAAACCCTTCTGATCAATGCATAATATCCCTGTCATTGAAGTAGAATATAAGAATGCTTCAGCATCCTGGCTCTTCCTATTAGGTGTTTATAAAATACTATGACATCCAAAAGGATCTTTGAAAACCATTTTTACCTATTACAACCATACAACTAGTTTTCAGTTTTAAAAAATACTTGTAGTAATTTCTAAGCTATTTTTTTTCTTCTTCTCTGTTTACTCCTCATTAAAGCTATTATTATTATTATTATTATTATTATTATTATTATTATTATTATTAATGATCATGCTATGGCTGACTGAAACATTGGTTTCAGTCTTTAGGTTAAAGTAAAATCTTCATTTTATTGTATTTATAGGCATCAGTTCAAGATAGTTCTTTTTCTAATTTTTATTTTTGATTGATCACCATTATTGTGCTTTACAGATCTTTGTTCATAAAAAGATTGGTAACATAGTAATTTGCTGAGGTTGCCATAAGAGCTCATCAAATAATATGTAAGTGAAATTAATTTAACAAACTAATGATATTTAATTCCTTCAGATATTGTTATACACCAGGGTGAGGCCAAAAGATTTTGCAGCTAAAATATTAAATTTAGTTACCCTGGCATAAACATTGGGGGACGTAGACTCAGAGGCAAACAAGAGATACCAGGAACTTGCTGCACAAAGCTAAAGCAGACATGGGATATTTATAAATAATGCATATAAATTCACATTTAACTCTGGTTTATTATAAAGTTACCTTGGTACTGCTAGATGGTTCCCAAAAGGTTACAGACAAACACTGGGGGAGATGCCCCACACACACACACAGTCCACGCACTCCCACACACAACTATGTACTCTGAAGATATACACTTGACTGATGCCACTGACTCACAGACCCACGCTATCAGACAAAGAAGCTCTTCTCTCAACCTGCCTTCACCCCTCTTGACTAGGAATTGGAGGGATGTATGCCGCGTTGGACAAGAATTCAAAGTTACAAATGAAATAATTAGTTCAACAATATCATTATACACAGTAATAATGAGTCTGACGCGACAATGCACACACATACATTACAATATAAACGACAACTATCTGTGTGATAGATGAAACTATTGGGAATCATCTGTATCTTTTGAACTGGAAGTGGCACTGAATAGTAGGTCTTGTAGTAGTATTGTTTTGGGGCATGATGGATGGAATATTAAATTGCCAATAGCATTTAAGATAATGCTGAACCATGATTATAGGTGAACTGTCTGCTAATGTAAACTTACACAAACAGTTAAGAGTTGCCACATTTTCATGTTGCAAAAATACATGTTGATAATGCTATGAATGACCCCACATCACAGTTTGAGGGTAACAACTTGAAACCATGATCTATTTCATGTAATAAAAGAATGCATGTCAGGAAAAAATTCAATGTGATTAAATTTTCAGTCTTAAGCACCCAAAAAACCTTTAAACAACAATGTTATAATCATATGTTTGAAGTTTATTCTAAAACCAGTTGCAACTAACATGCTGTATGTATTTTTAAAACTTGTGATTCAAAATTAAAAATCAACTATTTTTCTTTAGCCTGCAAAAATGACCAAAATTTGCATTAATATGGAGATACATACTTTATATTCATCTACAAAATGTTGTGATTCTGCGGCCAAAATTTGGATCATAAGGGTAATGCTACATCTGCAGGAAGGGCTCAGTTTGGAAAATATAGGTCTTATTATCTGGAAATAAATACTGAATTAAATGAAGGCACCTGCACAGTTGGATCCTGAGCTACAGTTTGTATGTTGAGTTTAAGAATAATCTTTGTATATGAAAGTGATTTTGAGGTTTTAGTTGAAATGGAATTAAATAGAACTGTTGTTTTTATTTTTTCTATTCTATTTTAAATTTGAATGTTTCTATATGTGTGTATAGGAATATCACTTACTTTATTTCTGAGGTACAAATTTTCACTCTTGTAAAATGCCTGCCAAAGTATTATAACCACTCAACTGATGGTAAGTGTTTTAATTTAATGTTTTCATTTCTAAAGTTTACTAGCTAATTGATGAGTTGAGTATCAATACCTTAAGTTTTGTCTACCATAAAGCAGAATAATACACTCAGACTAAATGAACTGGCCTGAGCCTGCTAGTTAGTGAAGACATAAAAATATTACAAAATTATTTAAATTAATATCTACATAGTGTTACAAATCACTACTACACAAACAATGATATAAATGTGCTATAGGAGTGAGCGGAAAAATGTTTGTTGTGTTCTTTTGCACCAACCAGCAGTGTAATAAAATGCAGTACAATAATTTCAAATTTTGAACAAATTAATGAAAGCTACAAATTTTATATAAATAATAATAATAATTACAAAAAAGCATATTATACATTAATCATATCCAGTATCTTATGATTCTCTTTAGCCAGGTAAAATTTTATGCCAACAAGCAACCCTCAAGTTTTTTTATAAGAACAACCTTGACTTCTTGTACTAAATTGGAATATGAAATTTTCACCACTATATAGTGGCTAACCATTTAATATCCTAAAATATTCTCCCTTTAGTATCCTTTTGTCACATTTAATTTTAACTTCATTAAATTTCCCCTTCTTTTTATACTTAATTATAATTTTCAAACTTAATCTTACTAAGTATCAAAATAAAGAACTATAATAAAGGTACAGAAAGCTAATCACAAGCATTAACAGATATATATATTCTTTTTTACTTGAGTTTTGTGACTTCTGCCACTACAGGTGTTTTAACTCCTTACATAATTTTCATAGAATTCTCCTTAGCTTATTACATTGGGGCACTAATTATTACTACATGCATGAATCAGAACAGCAGTGAGGAATTTTCATGCATGACTCAAGGATCTATTCTAATGTTTTCATATAGGCAATATAACATACATTTGAGAATAAGTTTCATAACTCATAATAATATATCATGAATCAGTTCAAAGTGCGTTAAGATGAAATTCTGCCAAACAAGTTTATGCATGTGTTTTTCTTTTCTTGGTGTAACTTCACAAATGTGTAACATTAATAACACAAAGTGCAAAGTAATATGCTATATTGCTTTACAGCAGACCACAATTTAATAGATAATACAATAATATAATATGGCAGTTAAATGTGATAAATGCTGAATTGGAGTTAACCTTTACCACAAGGCAATCAGGGAATTCTGAAATACTGTAGATTCTGGAATTTCAAACAATGAATGAGGAATACTAAAATTCATCATCTAATTTATGAATCTTCATTTTCCTCTCTCTCTCTCTCTTATTCAATTTTTAATTCTGATCACTCGGCCACCTATTGTACATCCAGTGATAATAATATAAGACTGTAACAGTAAGTAAGATTATGATTGATCAAATGCTTCTACAACTTGAGAAAACTTAAAATAAAAGTTATACTTTATACACAAAAATTAAAACATTTAAACAAAACCAAAAGTTTTTAACATAGAACTTATTTATAAATAGTTAAATCTTTGAAATATTAAGGGTTTCAAAAAAGGAGAAGTGAACAAATGACCTAATGTTTAATGGAGATAGTTCAAAATGCCAACTGTTGACTTCAGAGCATAGTTGATAACACTATAGCAATGCCTCTCAAGTAATTGGAATATTGCAAATACAACACTGATCCTTCCATTATGAGGGTCACTGAAAGTTTTGAGAATGGGCAACAATGAGTAGTGGTAAGCCAAAGCAGTTTTTCCTAACTTGAGGTTGAAGTTAGACACCAACATGCTCCAACAGTGTGCATCTCAGCACCACATGTGTGTTGCTAGGCTGGATCTCAAGCAAGAGCATTTCCATGCTATGATTTTCTAAGGCTTCAAACTTGGTTTAAGGGAGAGAGAATGCTTTGAAAGACCGCATTTGGGGATCTTTGTCCTTCACAATCCACCATTTATTGATGGTATGCAGAGTTTAGAAGAGGAAGACTGAGCAGGGTGGCCGGCTACAGCAGCAATGGAAGAAAATGTGATAAAGCAGAGTGCATGTTCTGGAAAGATCATTGTTGCACATATGGTCAGATTCAAGAAGCCCTAAATATTGGATCGGCAGCATAGAAACAATCCTGGAAGAAAAACTTGACATCAGGCAGCTCTGCAGTTGCTAGATCCCCCACAGCCTCAGAAATGAGCAGAAACAAGCACATGTGCAATGGTGCCTGGAAATGATTGAAAAATTCCGGGAGGAAGATCCAAAAACATATTTAACATTGTAACAGGTGATGAAAGCTGTATATACCAGTATGATCCAGAAATTAAATGACAGCCATTGGTCTCGGTCCTCCCAGGAGAAGATCCCCACAAAAGTGTAGTGAACAAGATGATCTGTTCCTTCTTCTCAGCAAGTGGCCACATTGTGATGATTCTGCTTGAGGGACAAAAGACTGTTTCTGCCAGATGGTACACCACAAAATGTCTGTACAAGTGTTCAATGAACTGAGAAAAAAGCGTTCCAAGACTGGTCTGCATGGAATTTTATTGCACCATGATAATGCCTCTGGCCACACTGCACAAGAAACAATCCAATTTCTGCAGGAGTCAGATATTTGTCCCATCTTCCCTACAGTCCAGATCTGGCCCCATGCACTTTTTTCTATTCCCCAAATGAAAAAAAAAAAAAAAAATTGACGTCAACGATTTGAGTTGCCTGAAGCTGCAGTAGCTGCTTACGAACAATGTATTTGCACTCTCTCCAAAGAGGAATGATGTTCAGCATATGAAAAATCTTTTGAAAGGATGAGATAGTGTAAAGAATGCAATCAATATTTTGAAAAGATGGAATGTTCAGATCTAAAGTTTTAATATTTTATTGCATCCATTCTCAAAACTTTTGGAATGACTCTCGTATTAGAAGGCATCTCATACACTCTGGTCTGAACATATCGCCATAGAGAGAATTCAAAGCAGTCTTATCTGGTGAGCAAGGCAGTCATCATGTTGGACCTTTAATCCAGCTGCACTGAGGAAGTCTCTTATTTTAGGACTATAATCTACACCCTAGAAACATATTGGACACAGCTGCTGCAACTTGACACGTGGATGGCAGTGTACTTCAGTGCCAAATGACTTCCTGGTTAAAGACATAAAGAGATGGCGGAGCAGTCTCCCCTCAACATAAACACCGGAACTGCTATCGAGAGATGACCAGATTTTTCTGGAAGCTCCTTTCCTGACCGCTTCTTGCAAATATACTATAACTCTCCAACAATAAGCAAGCATGCTAATGAGTGAGTCAGTAAATCAGATAGTGATGCAACATAAAGTGCTGAGGTTGTGAATACAGTGATTGCTGCTACTGCGAGCACTTAGAGAAGTCTTGTGTTTGATGCCCCAGCAAGTTAAGTGGAAGGAAGAATAGGCTGCTTCATGTGATTTATTTCACCATTACACACAAGGAAAAGTGAAGTGACAGTGAAAACTGAACAAACTCACAATATTGTGACTTTGTCCAGTTTTTCTTTTCACTTTTCTCAGTTCTCATTGTTACTGTTTTTTTTTATCTGTCACTTTTCACTGGAAGTTCACTTCACTAAGGTGAACTAGTTCAATGTAGCCTCTTCACGCCGGATGGTTCACTTCACTCAGGAGTCGAAACAAGACCTCCACAACCCATCACTCTGCAGTAGTACTTGTTGTATGTCACCAAATCGCTGTTGTAGCTCGGTCACTGACTTAAAAGCTCTCTCTCGAGAATGCTCACTTATATAGTCAGTGGAATCTTTCCACAGGGCTCTCAAACATTCTAGAACTATTTCAATACACTTTCTGTAGGATAGGTGGAGAACAAGCTTCCAGAAGGTTCTAGCTACCTTCCCATAGTGAGTTCTGTGTTTATGCAGGGGAGTGATACTTATCGTTGTTTATTCTGACCGCCCGGCGCCAACCTCCTGATAACCTTGGACCATAGCTGCTGCGCCACACTGCTCCCTCCTCAGATAACTGGTCATCCCCAGCAGCTCCGCAATATGGGGCAAGCTGATCAAGATGGATCACCATCAGCTTTCCTCGAGGTTTGCCGAATGTGGTATACCACATCTTTGATATGGGTGACTACCTTATACGGGCCGTCCCTGAAACATTGTAGCTTCGGCGACTTTCCTTTAGTCCTCGTTGGATGGCAGAGTCATACCAGGTCACCCTCCTGGAATCCGACTGTGTTCACCAGGCGGCATAATGCACTTTCATTCGGTCACTTGCCAGCGTCGGGTGCTCCGTGGCAAGATGGTGGATGTCCTCCAGCCTATCCATGATGGTCAGCATCAGGGGGCGTGTCGAACTACAGATCACAAGGTAGCCGTAGTTCCCATGCCAGTGGACTCGTATATTGATGCTCGGTAGACCAGGAGGCACGTACACATTCTAATCTTGCTGAAGGCTAGACACAACTTTCTAGGAGCTCCACCATTCCATCCGACCGTGGATGAAGGGGGTCTTGTGTGCTGGAGAAGCTCTCGCATATGTTTAGATTCAAAATTCATCTGCTGGTCACTGTGCTGCTAATTTAAAATCTTAAAAATCTTTTGTTTTTTCTACACTCAAATATTATTTTTATAAGAGAGTTAAACATGCCCTAACTTGCAACAGCAACCTTGTCCATACAGAATATCAAAACAAAAAATCTTAGTTGGTGAATACATTTTTGAGAAAACTATTGGACAAGCTATAACCATGCAAGGAAGTGCATGAACTACGGTGATGAGAGTATAATTATTGTTAATGAAGAATTCTGCAACACCCAAACTCAGGCTTGTATGCATGTTATTTTCGGTTACTATAGTGTATGCAGATGGAGATTGGGGATTCTTTCAAAAAGCACTTGTTACATTTCTCTGGACTGTCAAATATGTAGCTGATTCTCACAGTCACTGATGTACAAGAGTAAGGGTACTACGGTAAAAAAAAAAAAAAAAAAAGTCAACGAAGCTGTGTGTTTGTGTATGTGTGCATGATTGTGTACCAAACTTTGAATTTAAGTTCAGCAACTTTCAAGGATGGGACCCAAAGATTTTCAACAACAAAATAAATAAATAAATCCTCCAACTCCTGAACCACCTTTACATAAAAATAAAGTTTTGTTATTTTTGTTTTCTCAAAAATGGCTCCAACAATTTTGATTAAAATACTATATGTTTAAGATATTTACATGAGTAATAAAATGATTATCTTGAATTTTCTACAAATAGCTTTTGAAGTTCTCTTCACTCTGAATTAATTTTGTTTAACTGGTAACTATAAGGGATAGACAAAATGCTTACTACACAAAAGATCTTATGTGATACATTCACACAGTTTTCTTTAGCAATAACACATTTGCATATATCACTCATAAGTTATAGTATTCATACAAAAAACGATTCTTCTACCTGTTACCTTACAATATATTTTTGCTTAGGAATAATTTCAAATTCAACAAGGCATGCTTGTGGAAATGGTATTCAAATGTTTATTGATGGTAATAAGCACTTGTGATGGAAAGAAAATAAAAAAAGTATGCAAGGATTGCATTCAAGCATGACCATTAGATGATGCTCAGCATGGAATATTTGAAAAAAAGCTAATACTACAAAAAAGTTTATTTGACAAAATTATATATTTCAATGAAGTCCACATTTTTCTTGTAAGTTTTTTATCATCTTTAATGGTTTCCTTGTAATGAAAAATTACACAAAATTCAATCAAATAAAGGGGGACTTCACAGAGTATTCACAGAAAATTCAAGATACACATTTTATTAGTCATCCAAATATCTTAAACATATGGTATTTCCATCAACATTTGAGATATTTTGTGAAAATAAAAGATTATAAAACTTTTTCCACATAAAGAGTAGTTTGGAGCGTGAGAGATATTGCATCCTTGGAAGATGCTGAACTTTGACTATAAAGTTTGGTAAGTAAAACCTTTCATTTCTGAGCTATGCTGTTGGCAGATAGGCACATATAAATTAAATTAATAGAGTTTTATTTATGGTGGCTCTTTAACTGCTGTCGTCCTCAGCATCCCATTCTACATTGGACATGAAAGGCCAGAAAATTTGTTCAGAGGCCTCTTTATCAAGCTTGAGGTTCTTTTATGTTTCGCAAATATATGACACCAGATCACTGGCTTTACTTCCCTTCTGAAGGATGTCTTGCTAAGGATTTTTATGCCGGACAAAATCCATGCACGTGTACAAGCAGAGTTGTTTTTAATTCAAGGAGCCTAAAAACATGAAATCTCAATATGAACTTTCGGGTGGAAAGTACTTCCTGTGGGTGAGCAATAAAGAAAGTAAAATGTAGATTTCTTTAAAACACACAATGTGCTTCAAACGATGTCATCAGCAATTTCTGAGATACTCATTGTTATAGGTTTGAACTGTTCAATGATTTGTGATGGAAAAGTATATATAGTGATCTATTTTTTTAAAGATTTGCTATCGCTTCTTCAGCCTCCTGTATTCCCTTTGTACCTACAAGATGTATAAGGAAAGTATTTCTGCAAACATTTATGTTGATTAACATGAAACAGGCAAAAAAAGCAACATTTTTTTAAGAATAGTTTCTGGAAGAGCTACAAAAATGTTGGTGTTACATTCATATGGCTTTCTCTACCCATTCTTCAACAAATTGCTATTAAAAAAGCTTATTCTTCTATCTATTTCATATTATTCCACAGAAACACTTGCAGAAATTATTTTATTGTATATTTCCTTGTAGGAACAAGGGAACTAGGGGAATACAGTAGGATTAAGTGATAGTCAAATCTGTTTAGAGTGGGTTGCTATGTGATGGCTTTGAAACTCTGTTCTCTTCGCAAAAGCACGAGGAAAAAATGAATGGCAATGTTCATCTGGAGAAAAGTATAGGAATTTGAAAATTCAAACCAATAACAAACAATATCTCGAAATTGGCTTATGCTTCATAAAATTGTGTGCATTTCTTGTGTTGTAATTCTATTGTAAATAGACTTACTACACAGATATACATGAGGGATAGAGTCATCTATCTCTCAAGTTTTATCAGTTATACAAACGTAATATAAAATTTACACAGAATGAAAAGGATTTCACAGACTATTCCAGAAAATTACGATATGCATTTTATTTTAATTAAAATCCTTACAACCATTTTTGAGAAAATAAAAAATAATGAAAAATTTTCCATGCAAAGAGTAGTTTGGGGTATGAGGATTTTGTGGAAAATCTTTGTGTTATATCTTTGGAAGATACTGAATTTGCATACCAAGTTCAATACTGATCCAATATCTTGTTTTTGGGTTATGGTGTTCACACGCAGACTTTTTCCAAAAATGCATTTTTTGATTCAGGGGCTGTAAAACATCTGTGATTGGTGAAGTTTTTGTGACGAATGTGACACTTTCTGTATGTCGGAAATTAAATTTGTTATATTGCCAGTGTTAAAAACAAAGAAGTTAATTATTGCCATGAAAAATGTTTTTATTTTACTGCTGGTTTTGTTATTGTGTACTAGATTCGAAATAAAGTTATATTACCAAAATATTGCATGGCAAAAAGCTTCATTGAAGGTAGAAAACATTAAAATTTAGCAACCATGACAGGACATTTTGGCCATGCAATAGCTTTATGAAGATAATGCTAGAAAACATCTCGTTGTACGTACACAAAAGCAGTGTTTGAATTTGACCGGCATAACTATGGCTGAGTTACAAAGAGAAAGAACATAGTTACTTTGTTTATTTACATGAGCATTCTACACATTTCAAAAGAAGATTAAGGAAGAAAATGTGACACAAGAAGATATATTTACATACTTTAAGCTCATTGAAGATAAGGCTGGTCAACTGTTTGCATTAGATGAGAAAATCCATGAAACTTGTTATGGTCATGAAAGAAGTAGTGAAGATGGGGCTACAGAGTATGAAGAATAAGAAGCCTATCAAGATAGGTGGAAAATAGTAAAGAAAGTATAAATACCAGTAATATAATGAAAATGAAGTACAGAAAGATGCTATTCCACAAGATCGACTATTTCTCACACCAGTAGGCTTGTTAGTAAATTGCTAAAGTTGTCACTTGTAAAATTTTTAGGGGATATTAAGCAATGGTTACAATTTTGAGCACAATTCAAGAAAATTTGTGAAAGTATGAAGCTTGAAGATGCCGAGAGGATTCTGTATTTAAGAGAATCTATGACTCCTAGAACAAGAGTTTATGATCTTGTGAATGATTTTCATCCTACTGCCAAAAATTACAACAAAGTTATGGAGCTGTTAGAATCACACTATAGCCAAAAAAATGTATTAATAGAACTTTGTGTGAGGGACATAATAAATCTAGTGACTGAAAACCCCTTTCTTGCAGCACTGAATGATTGAATTGAGATTAATGTTAGATCGCTAGAATCAATGGGCCTAATAAGTGAAAATTATGCCGCATTATTATTTACTTTTGTGAAGTCCTGTTTAATGGATGGATTAATTCATGTTTGGCAGAGAAAGGGAGTTAATATGCAAGAAGCTGGATCACAGGAATAGTTTAACAAGAAATAAATCAGAAGTAGAAAACAAGGAGTATTTGCAGCTTACCTGAAGGATAAATGCAACAACTACTGATAAGACCAAACTCCCCTTAAACCTTTGAGAAAATGTGAAATTCCAAGCGCTCATGGTTTTGTGATAACTGAAGCAGGCTTAGCTTTCTGTAGTGAAGCAAATCATTCTTCCTCAGGATGTCAACAAGTGAAGAGTATGTCTCTTGAAGAAAAGAAGGCAAAGCTTTTGAAGAATGGTTTATGCTTTAGGTGGACATATTGCATGAAGATGCTGTACTTGCCTCTCCTATAATGTATGTAACAGCATCATTATCCTATTTTGTGTGACAATTCTGAAAGAGACAGAGGTCTCACCTCAATCCAGGTCAGTGACCAACTTCTGTATTGATTCCTTGTGTGTTTATCTTGAAACACTTTTGGTAAAGGTTGTTTGTGAGTATGATGTGCTTGTTCTTCTTGACTTGGCATCATAACATAAAAGAATAAGAAACAAGTTTAAGGTAGCTCAGAAGTTTACATTAAGTTCGGTGCCTGAACTGAATCTCCCATGGAACATCCATATATGAATTTGTTCTTCACAATATTGATAATTCTAGTCAACTGAAATTGACTGCTCTTGGCCAATCTGCTATTTGTAGTCATGTCCCTTGTCTTACAGCAGAGCAAGTGTTTAACTTTGGTCTCTTTCACCTCGATGTAGATATGCAAATTGAGATCCTTATAGGTGCAGATTTCCTTGGATCAATTCTGTCTAGTGAGAGTAGTATGCTGGGAGACCACACAGCATTTCGGACTATTTTGGGGTGGACCATTGGTACAGACCAATGTTCCGGGTATGGCAAGAGTGAAGCAACTTGGAAGAAGAAGCAGCAAGATCCCACTTCCTTGAAACTGTGAAAATAAAGGAAGATGGTAGATATGACGTTCAACTGCCATGGCTGAAGGACCATTTGGCTTTGGATCCAGCATACAAAATGGTAGAAACACACCTTGAAGTTACCAAAAGAAAACTAGAAGGAGCAAATACTCAGAAGAGTATGATAAAGTATTTACAGAATGGTTAGATGAAGGGATAATACAAGAAATTCCAGTTACCCAGACTGATATTGTGGTCATTATCTTATTCATCCAACAGTGATCAAAGATTCTGTAACAACACCTATGCAACTGGTGTTTGATGCTTCTGCAAGAAAAGGTAACCCTTATAGATTGCTTGGAAAAAATGTCTTAATCTAATCCAACTTATTCCTTCCCTCCTATTGAAGTTTCGAAAGACAACCAATGATATTGCTGACAATCATAAGACTTTTCTCAAATTTCAATAGCACTAGAGGATTGAGATTTTCTGAGATTACTGTGGGGGAAGGAAGAAGTGAAAAGCTATAAGCACAAATGAGTAGTTTTTGGAGTGACATCAAGTCCTTTTTATTGCAGTTGTGATTAGGCATCTTCTAAATCTAGCCTTGCTTAGTGCTCAAAAACAGGGGAATGATGTAACCACCAACATTATTAGACAGCTAAAGGTCAGTTCTTATGTTGATAACTGTGTGAGAAATGCATCAAATAAGTCTCAGCTGGAAGTGTTTATCATAACTGCTAAAGGAAGGCTTGCCCAACATAACTTTGAACTAGAGGTTAGGAGAGCACTGATCTAACACTTCAAGATGATGACAAAATGTCATCTGCCCTTGGAACAATATGGAACCACAAGGAAGATACTTTAAGTTTGAACTGTGAAAGGCTGAATAAGTTATCACAAGAGAAGATAACCAAGAGAATAATACTGTCTGCTGTCTATAGGATTTATGACCCGATTGGATATTCTGTACCTGTTATGTTGTTGCCCAAGCTTTTTGCTCTAGCAAATAATCAAAGTTTCTTGGGATATGGAGGTACCAGAAGAAATTCAAAAGAAGTTTGAAAAGTGGCTTTGTGAACTTGGAGAATTACATAAAATGGAAATCCCCAGGAGACTCCCAGAAGTGTACGTAGAATGCAGCCTGCATGTCTTTTGTGACATAAGTAAACATGCATATGCTGCATTGATATTTCTGCATACATAGACAGAAGCAAGAGTTCAAGTAAAATCCAAAGTAGCTCCATCATCTTTGACTCAAGCTAATGGGAGCTACTGTTTGTGGTTGATTAGTGTCATCTGTGAAGAAAGAATTCGATAATGAATCAGTTTACTTGTGGTCAGATTCAACAACATAGTATTGGCAAGGTTACAGTGAGAAGTCCTCTGGTCTGTCTTTGTCAAAAACAGGGTTAGGGAAATCAGACAACTGACCCCAAAAGAATCATGGAAGGATGTATCTGGAGCACTCAATTCTGCTGATCCACCTATCTGAGAATGTACAACAAGGGAACCTTTAGCTTCAAGATGGTGGGAGGGGCCATCTTCCTTCCCATCCTTGTGCCTTCCCATACACGATTGGTCTTCAGATCATAACATAAAAAATGAAGATGAAATTATGGTAGAAAGAAGAAAAATGGCCACTGCTCTATCAGACTGGTACTACAAGCATTTCTCCTGATTTGAGAAAATAGTGAGACTCATTGGCTGGATTAGATGTTTAGTTTTAGCTTGTAAGTACAAAAGAAGGCAGTCTGTAATGAATTGGAAGACAGTGAAATAACACTGATTAGGCTTGTCCAAAAATCAAAGTTTTTGGGGACCTGAGGACCAAAAGTTGGCTTCAGTTGTACCACTCATGGATGACCATGGCATTTTGCATGTAAGCACAAGAATAATTGAAAGGGAAGACAGATTTGAGTTTCGCCAGTCTTACCTGGAGATCACCCTGATATCAGCATAGTCATGTAGGCTCACACGGGTATTCCTAGAGAAAGGTTCTGGATGGAAGAAGAGTAATGACACAAATGTTTGTAGAAGAAAGAGCAAGTGAAGGTTTCTACACCACCACCATTGTGTGAGAGATGCTATGCTTGGTCCTTGTCTGTGCAAGATGTCAACTGCTCGCTTCATTATCAGTAGAGCCATTTATTCAAGGCTTAAGATGGTTTGTATCACACAGAGGAAGGCCTTCAATGATTTATAGGATAATGGAGCAAATTTTCAGGGCACAAGCTACATGATGGCTAAACTTAACTGTCAGCAAATAGAGAGTGGTATCCAGGTAATTACATAGAAGTTCAACTCTCCCATAGTGTCATGGTGGGGTGCTGATGAAAGAGACTAATTGGACTAATGAAATGGAGCAAATTTTCAGGGCACAAGCTACATGATGGCTAAACTTAACTGTCAGCAAATAGAGAGTGGTATCCAGGTAATTACATAGAAGTTCAACTCTCCCATAGTGTCATGGTGGGGTGCTGATGAAAGAGACTAATTGGACTAATGAAATGGAGCAAATTTTCAGGGCACAAGCTACATGATGGCTAAACTTAACTGTCAGCAAATAGAGAGTGGTATCCAGGTAATTACATAGAAGTTCAACTCTCCCATAGTGTCATGGTGGGGTGCTGATGAAAGAGACTAATTGGACTAATGAAATGGAGCAAATTTTCAGGGCACAAGCTACATGATGGCTAAACTTAACTGTCAGCAAATAGAGAGTGGTATCCAGGTAATTACATAGAAGTTCAACTCTCCCATAGTGTCATGGTGGGGTGCTGATGAAAGAGACTAATTGGACTAATGAAAGATATTCTGTAAAGTTCTTGGTAAATCTTCTCTGACACTTGAAAAACTAATGACTGTCTTGTGTGAATTGATTATCAATAGTCACCCCTAACTGCAAAAACAGAAAATCCTCATGATGTAAGATCTATCACACTGGCAATGTTTCTGCAGAAGGTCTATGAAGTAGGTGTGCCTGATCAAGATGCAATAGATGGAAATCAACTAAGAAGAGAGCAGCTTATTTCTCGGAATTAAGAGATGGCCTTTGTCAGCGATTTCAAAAGGAGTACCTAGGACAGTTATTGCTTAAGTGGAAACAACGTGATAATATCAACAAGGGAGATGTCATGCTCATTGAGATGGACAATTTAAATATACTGGAATAGCTGATGGGTACTGTTGAAGATGTGTTACCTGGTAAAGATGGATGAGTACATGTTATGAGGCTTTGGATGAACAGTGGTGTTTTCATGCACCCTATTCAGCATTTGATCCCATTAGAGTGTTCTGTGCCACCATGGTGCTGTAAAGACATTGTACTCAGAGTTTACAGAGTAATGAAGTGTCTCCTGTATGATTTTTATAATGTCAAAAATGCTATGTTGTAATTTTATTTTGTAATTGTTTACTAGATTCAAAATAAATTTATATTACCAGAATATTACACAGTAAGAAGCTTCATTGAAGTTAGAAAAAACATTAGCAATCTATTGGTATGTAAAAAAAAATGAGTTTTATTTATGGACGCTCTGTAATTGCTATGGTCTTAGGATCCCATTCTATATTGAGCGTGAAAGACTGGTAATTTTGCTTAGAGGCCTCTTTATTAGTTTGAGGTTCTTTTACATGCCGTAAATCTATGACACGATGGCAGAGAAAGTAATAATAATTGTTTTTCCTGCTATTGCACCAGAGAGAATTAATAATTAGATTTGCAAAAAACTAACCTAATGAATAAAATATATTTATTGAAGAAAACTACAGATCAATCACTTTTTTCTGCATAGGAAATTTGTTTGAGAAAACTATTTAAAAAATCTTATGTATTTGATTGACATGACTTACTGTAGAAACAATTCCTACAAAAGCTCAATTGTAGGTAAGCAGGTAATATGCTGAACTCAAATGATTTAAAACTGTGTCATTATGTGATGGCATTGAAATTCCATGTTCACTTGCATGACCAGGAGAAAAGTATGAAGTATTTGAAAATTCAAACCAGTAACAAAATATATCTTGCCACAAAAAATTCATTTCAATAAAACTATCTACATTCTTTGTGTAATAACCTTTGCCTATCTCTTATGGTTTACCACTTATAGCACATTTATTTACAATGAAGAGGAGTTCTCAGGTTATTTTCAGAAAATTCAAGGTATACATTTTATTAGTTATGTAAATATCTTAAAACATATGGTATTTTAATCAAAATCATTGAAGTCATTTATGTAAAATAAAAAAAATAACAAAAAACATTCAATGTATAGGGTGGATTGGGGGGAGAGGATTTTCTTGAAAAGCTTTGTGCCACATCCTTGGAAGATACTGAAATTAAATACTACGTTTGATTGTAAGTAATAATGTAGAAGTGGTTGATAGTGAAGTATTTCAAATGAAAATGAATGAGGAGTAGGACAATTCATTTAGGAGGGGCACTATTTATATTTTGAGCCTAATAATTAAAACAAAGCAATTTCTGATTGAAAACTGCTTTATTGTTTTTCAAAATATTGTGGCATTTGGTTGGTAACATTTGCTGGGTGACTATGTTTAAAACTGGCAACACAGTCCGGTAATGATGTAATAAGAGTGGGGTATAAACCGGTTCTTCTGAGTAAGCGTTTGACGCTCTCACTCTCTTGTAATGTAACGACCAAGCAGTGCAGTTGCTTTTAGGAGAGGACGCTCTGTCAGCAGAAGGTAAAATGTATTAATTTGTTTTGAATACACAGTGTACATCCAAATTCCCCTTATGTAATTTATTAATGTAGCTAGATCCTTCCTTCCAAACAATGATTTAGATATATTTTAGGAAGCTTTAGGTGTTCTAGGAACTTTGTTGACCTCACCCCATCGGACCTCGTGTAGTTTGTGATGATTTGAAATCCGGTACCATGCTCTACCCCCTGTAATATTTGAGAATATAAGAGGTTATGACAATTTGGTGGAGGGCCGGATAGAATTTGATATTTTGAAGTGCAACATTTTTTTTTCTCTTAGTTTTGGCAATGTAGTTTACGTGATTTGGTCCTCCACGTGTTCGTTGGAACATGTAACTCCTTAGTTTTTGGCTTAATCGTAAGGGTTTCTATTTGAAAATTGTGGTTTTGTATTCTAAATTCATCTAAAAGTGTTTCCTTAAAAGTCCCGTGTTTGTATTATTATTTTGAGCTCACTTTAAAATTTTTACATTGTCTTCATGTTGGCGGAGCGTCGTTAATTTTTTGCTTCATTCTTCCTCTTACCATTGTTTAAATTCTGTTTCTATGAAAAAATGTTTGCACTGTTCTTTCTAAATTTCTTATTTTTTGTGAATTCTGGAAATTTCCATAGTATTTTAAACTTTAATAATGTGGTTGCATAATGTTGTGTAATCTTTGCATGGTTTGGCTCTTCAGCAATAATTCTAGAATGTGAAGCAAATGTTTTACAGTTCATGTGTTTTGTGTATCAAATTGTGTGTGTGTATAAAAAAGAAAAGAAAGAAAAAAAAAGTGAAGTGAGGTGCATCTAAAAAAATAAAAAAAAGAAATATTTGTGTACTGTACTCGGGCACGTTTGCCGTGGTGGTACTACTAATAATTTTGCTTCACCGTTGCCATGTTTGGTTTTATCTAGTTACGCAACTATTGTTTTGAAAGTATTTCAAATGACTAATTTTGAGTGAAAGTTTCAGCTACCACCAGCCGTGCCAGTATTTTAAACACCTATATAGGTTCAACAAGCATCCAACGTGGACCAGCAGGACTTATCCACCATCGTTGGATGTCAATGGTGCAGTTACATGTGTGTTACCAGAATTTGGAAAGTTGCACTGGAATTTTGTGGTAAAAAGAAAAGAAAAAGAAAAACAACCTGTAAGTATGTGCACATTATATATGCCAAAGTGCCAATTGAAAAGTTTCACAATGATTTAGATATTTTAGGAAGTTTTAAGCATTCTAGGAACTTTTTTCAGCTCGCCCCGTTGGACCTCGTGTAGTTTGTGATGTCTTAAACTCCAGTACCATGCTCTACCCCCCATGATATTTGAATATGTAGGAAGGTTACGACAGTGTGAGGTTATGTGAGTAGTATATGGAAAATTTGCCTCGGTGGGAGTGCCAAAGAGTAACCCCGATGGTGGTAGTGAGATGTGTGGAGTTTGTCAGCTTCGATGGGATAGCTACAATGTACCCTTGAAGTTTGAATGTTTGAGTTTTCAGGAGGGCTAACACGTACCTGGAAATTCATTGTGATGAGTTGAGAGATGTTCTGCATATTGGTGTTGCTGAAATGTGCCCAGAATAGCGTGTGTGATGTGTTCACAAATGAGATGTAATGCAATGAGAATAATTTTTTTTGAGTTTATGCAAGAAGTTTTAGTACCATCTATTTTCCAGCTTCATCTTGATTCTGTAGATGTGGATGCAACAGTGTAATGCTATGTTATTTGTGTCATTCCTGAAATGTTAATGTGATTTGTTCAGTTTATGCCCACGTCAGGTATCTTTGATTTTGCAGCTAGTTGAATGAGACATATCAGTGAATATTTTCTTTTCTCAGTAATTACTGATCATTATGATAACTAGGATGACGATGATAGGAATGATGATGTTGATCACAAGAATGATGCTAATGAGAAGGATGGGTGGATAAAGATAGTAATGTGAAGAGAATTTGTGTTATTGAGAGTAAAGCATGAGTATTTGTAGTTTGACGCATGTAATGAGGTGTTTATTTTGAAGCAGATAGTAATGTTTACAGTAGCTTTGGTAGTTATTCAAGTGAATGTTATGTATTATTTGAGACATGGTTATTATGAATGATTTTGTTTCATATCTTTCCAAAATACCTCAATGCCTATGTGAATATGTTTGCAGTTGTTACTAATATAATCCTGGAAGGTTTAGAGGACAAAGAAGACATAATATCTAGAATGGAAAATTGGTTCGATAATAATAAATTGCTTTTAAATCCATTAAAAACAGTAGTTATTCCATTCGGCCATGAAAAGAATAAGCAAGAGGATAGTATCAACCTTAAAATTTATAAAACAAAAATATTACAGGTTGATCATACTAAATTCTTAAGAATATGATTAGATCAGCATCTTGATTGGGGTTTCATATTACACATTTAATAACAAAGTTAAATAAATTTTATTTTTCATTTAGGGTAATAAACAAAGAAATAGACTTTCATACTAAAAAGGTTCTATACTTTGCGTATGCAGAAAGTATATTGACATGGAATAATGACAACGACAGTCATTTAGTCTTTAAAAAAAACCCAAAAATAATCAGGAGTATTGCTAATATAGGCAGGATTGATTCATGCAGGCCAGTTTTTAAAGAAGTAAAAATATTACCTTTGCCTTGCCTGTACTTATATGTTACACTATGTTACATCAAACAAAATATTAATAATTTCGTAACAAATGAAGATGACAGAAATTACAGGATGGCGGCATGTAAAGTGGTAACCCGTAGCATGTTACAAAAAAAGTGCGAGAATAATGGAAAAAACGGCGGAAAAGTGTTAAATGAAGTGAGTGGCATATGAATTTGTGATACAGGAATCTGTGTAAATGAAGACAACGAGATCCGAAGCCGTGAGGCTAAGTATAATCAAAATAAATTTACGACACAAACAACACGCACAGCATCACGCGAGTCAGAGGTGATAGCGTCACTACAAATAATCGTTGATATGTTGAACAAAGACTTAAAACAAGCACAGGAAGAAATCATATCACTGAAACAAGAGAGAAAACAAGTACAAATAGAGATCGCAGCACTGAAACAAGAAAATGTAGAGTTAAAAAACGAAATCCAACATCAGACCGAAAAAGAAACTTACGCTACAATCGCAAGAAGAAAAACAAACAAAGTGGTTGACCTAGCAGATGATCAACGTGTTAGTGCAATAACAACTACGAACCGATTTAGCGTAATGTATAAAGAAAACGAACCCACCAGTGAACAATGGAGGAGAAATTGGGATCGGCAAGAAAGGAGAAACAGCAAGGGAAGTCATGGAAAAAAAGTTATGGTGTTTGGGGACTCGCTACTGAAATTTGCCGGGAATGAATGCAGAGATGCTGGTTATGAAGTACGATGCTACCCAGGGATACGAGTGGAAGAGCTAAAGCGTGAAGTTGAAAATGCGAAACTGAACGAAATAAAGCCAGACGTGGTTGCTATTCACGTGGGAACGAACAACATCCGGAGAGGAATTATGGCTGAAGAAATTATGGGCGATACCATGGAACTAATAAGTGAAATCAAAATTCAAAGCCCAGAAACCAAAGTGACCACACAAAAAGTGAGAAGAATTAATGCAGAGCTGGAATGGTTATGCTATACTTGGAAAAATATGATGCTGGACGGTAACTGGTGCATACGGACAGAGGATCTAGGCAGAGATGGTGTTCATCTCAACAGAAGAGGTGCAGTTAAGTTTGGAAGGTTCTTGTGTGAGGGGATCAGCAAATGCCAGGGACAGGGAAACTTCTAAACCATGTGGTGGATGCAGTATCTGTATGTTTCTTGACATCGGAGCACAGTGGTAATAAACATTTTCCTTGTATACCAAAAAAGGACTTTAATGTACTTTATCAAAATGTCCAGTGTCTTAGAAATAAGCTCTTAGATATAGAAATATTTATAAACACACTTGAAAATGTACAGGTTTGCTGTTTCACTGAGCAATGGCTTAAAAATACAAGCATGAGTATAGAGTCAGTCATTCTCTCAAATTTTGTAATCGGAGACATTTACTGTAGGGAGAGTTATATTCATGGGGGTACTATGATAGCAATAAAAAAGGGCATTAAATATAAAAGATATGGTAAAACATCTTCACTAAATGAAGAGAAAGTATTCGAACACACTATAGTAGAAATAACAGATTTAAAATTATTCATTGCATGCCTATATCGGTCACCAAATGGAGACTATAAAGCCTTTTTGGACAAATTAGAAATAATGATTACCTTCATAAAAAAGCTTGCAAAAAATATCTTAATTTGTGGAGACTTCAATATTGATTTTCAGAAAGAAAGCACTTCCCTTCTAAAATTAAAAAATGTACTCGCCTCATTTAATCTGGAAAATGCAATAGAAAGTCCCACCAGAGAAACGGATAGCTCTAGTACAATAATCGATGTCATGTTATTCGTCAAAACAGGAATGAACTACAAACTTGCAAATATTAATGCAGGTTATTCTGATCATAATGCTATAATATTAAGTTTAATAAATTAATTAAATGCTAGCAATAAGTCTAAGCCTCAAGAACGATATAAAAGAATTTATTCTAATCAAAACATGTCATATTTTAATACACTATTAAGCAACGAAGACTGGTTAGATATATATAGGGTGTCCTCTGTAGATATGAAATATCACAACTTCATAACAACTTTTATGCACCACTTTAATACAGCATTTCCATAAAATACAATAAAAAAATCAACAGATGAATGTAAGGAAAAAATGGATTACCAAAGGAATTATAAACTCTAGCAATAGAAAAGGTTTTCTCCTAGAATTAAGTAAAATCAATAAAACTGAACAGTTCCAAAAATATCTCAAACAATATAGGGAATTTTATGATAAAGTAATAAAGGCTGCAAAAAAGCAGTATGTTGATGCATGCATTAGTAACTCATTGAATAAAAACAAAACATTATGGGATATAGTAAAAAGAGAAACCTCCAGTTCTAAAGTATGCCACAATAATAAAATCTCGTTAAAAATTGATAATACCATTGTTAAGAATCCAACGGAAGTTGCTAACATCTTTAATGATCATTTTATTACTGTTGCTGATAGAGTATCATTACCGCAACAAAATAATAGTAATAGTCCATGTGCTAAACTAGACAGAAATGAAAAAAACATTTTTCTTAGGCAGTTATGCATGATGAAATAATTAAAATAATTAACTCAAAAAGAATAACTACTCTGCAGGATTTGACGAGGTACCTGAGTGTGTAATTAAATGATGTAAGGACAGTATTGTTAATCCCATACAGGATATATGCGATACCTCCCTCTCAACAGGGCTATTTCCTAATAAATTGAAGCTGGCAAAAATTGTCCCTGTATTTAAAAAATATGATGTAAATATTGTTGATAATTATAGGCCTATTGCTATTCAGTCTGGGTTTTCTAAAATTCTGGAAACAGTTATGTACAACAGAATTGCTCCCTTCTTGGAAAAGTATGCATTTACTGATAAACAAAATGGCTTCAGAAAAAACAAATCCATACCAAATGCCTTCTATGCATTCATAAAGGGGACATTGGAAGGAATTGATGCTCAAAACACCACAGTTGGTATATTTATGGACTTGAGCAAGGCATTTGATTTAGTTGACCATGCTATATTACTGTTGAAATTAGAAGCCTATGGAATACATGGGCTAGCTTATAAGTGGTTCGAGTCGTACTTAACTAACAGACGACAGGTTACAGTAATAAATGGTGGCATCAGCCATGTAAATTCTGAGACAAAGATAGTTAGATGTGTAGTTCCCCAAGGCTCTAATCTCGGACCTTTACTCTTTCTAGTATACATTAATGATCTGCCTGCCAATATACCACATGCTGAGACTATAGTATATGCTGATGATACCAATCTTATTCTCCAGGGTAATACATGCACCAACCTGCAAAGTCAAGCTGATGATGTAATGACTAATATGGCAAAATGGCTAACTACAAATAAATTAATATTAAATGGGAAAAAATCTCACTGTATGTGCATTACACAATCCAATAGAGGTAGTAAATCAGTAGGACCAAAAATTGTATACAATAATGAAACCATACAGTATGTCTCTGAAACAAAATTCTTTGGAATCACAATTGATAAACTCCTAAATTGGAAAAGCCATATGAAGAATGTTACAACAAGAATAAATAGAGCACACTATGTAATATCTGTTTTAAAAGGCATTTGTAACCAAAAACACACTAAAAATGACATACTTCTCCTGTGTGCAATCTGCACTTGCCTGTGGTATATTTATTTGGGGATCTGGCAGTGAAATAAGCACTCTTTTCATACTACAGAAAAAAATAATCAGGCTAATGCTAAACCTTAGAAGGATGACATCTTGTAAACCACACTTCCGTCAACATAATATTCTTACTCCACCAAGAATATTAGAAACTGTATGCTTTATAAGGAACAACATTCATCTATTCAATATGAACAACACTGTACATGAACATTCCACTAGAAACAGTAATAAAATACACTTACAGACAGCCAGAACAACGAAAAAGGCCAACTCAATACTGCATAAGGGCCAAATGTACAACCTCATTACAAATAAGGTAAATGTTTGTAATCAAATTAAGTTTAGACACAATGTTAAAATTTTTTTAATTAAGCAAACTTTTTATAGTATGGAAGAGTTTTTTGAATACTTCAAAAACTAATAAGTTAACTTACTGTTACTATTATTATTATTATTATTCATTAATTAATATGTAATTCTCTGTATATAACACTGTAAAATGTATATTTCCTGTATATATTCCTCCTATATTACTTAAATCTTGATGAAGCCATGAATTTGTAAGAAAATTCTCCCAGTGAATAAAAAAAAAAAACACACACACACACACACACATATTCTCATAATACTAGGAATAAGGCAAATTTAAAAGTGCTTGAACATAAAACCACCTTATTTGCCAAAGGAGTTAAATATTATGGTTCTGCATTATATAATAAACTACCCATACAGTTAAAAGAATGATCCATGTGCTGCTTCAAAAGGGATTTGAAGAGCTTACTATTGAAAGGGGTATTTTACTCTGTAGATGAGTTTATTGACTCAATTAGTAATTAATTAAACTTTTATTCTGTATTATGGTATTTGATTAAGTATGTATTATGTTATTAAGTATTTGACGAAACCATGTATTCTTGTAATATTAACAGTGAATAAATCTGTATGTCTGTCTGTCTATCTATGTATGTATGAATGATAAGTGCACTTATTTATTGTGTTAGTTGTACCAGCTGGTTAGATTTAATATTGGGATCCCAAATAATTTGCTATATTTGTATTGTGTTATTATGTATAGACAATGGATATAATTGACATAATATTCATGTATTCTGACCCTTTCATGTCTGTTTACTTTGATTCTTAAGCATTTGTAAAATTTTGGCTGGTACCCCTTTGAAAAGTTCAGTTTTTATGTCAATATGTAATCAATTTTTTTTTTTCTCTTCTTGGTACTAAGATTAAATGTTTGTAAACTTTTGCCAAATTTGTGGCATTTTCATTTCATATTATTTTAAATGACATACTATGTTCTTGTTCTATGTATGCTGATGTTTTGCGAGCACAAGTTATACCTGTTTGTAATTCATGTTGTAGTGATTTTGCTGGTTGCGGAGCACGAGTGTCCACTGTGGAGTGACCCTGCTGTACAGAGACATGCCAGAGGCTGCATATATACACCAAGGAGAGCTGCTGCCTGTTCGTTATCTATACTGTATGTGGCAAAAGGAGCCACTATTGGGGGGGCAATCCAAGCTAGCGATTGCACCCCACATCATCAGTGACTTGCATCAACAGTTTGTAAAGACTCTGCGGCTGAAACTTCATCGCTGTGGGTGATGTTGAAGTTCCACGTACAAACAGTTACATCGAGGCTTGGTGCAGTGTAGTGCAGGTGTAACAGTGGCAGCAGTATATAATGTGCGTGTGCGGGGTGCACTCAAACAGCTAAGATAACATCTTGATAAGTATCGTCGGTGGCACTCGAGACTCCATTTTGTTTGTATTAGCTTCATACAAATGTTAACAGTCATTTAAATATTCAACTTCTTCTTTGAGAGACATTTCTGCTCCATCTTACCTTTGTAAATATCCAGATATTCTTTTTTTTTGTAATAATTTTGTGAAGTATGTCATTTATTTCCTTTTCTATAATTTTGTTTGGAAAAAAAAATCCTCCTTGCTTCGACGGGGATGTCAATTTGGGTAGCCAGGGGGAGATGTGGCATTTGGTTGGTAATACATTTGTTATTTGTGGTTGGTAACATTTGCTGGGTGACTATGTTTAAAACTGGCAACACAGTCCGGTAATGATGTAATAAGAGTGGGGTATAAACCGGTTCTTCTGAGTAAGCGTTTGACGCTCTCACTCTCTTGTAATGTAACGACCAAGCAGTGCAGTTGCTTTTAGGAGAGGACGCTCTGTCAGCAGAAGGTAAAATGTATTAATTTGTTTTGAATACACAGTGTACATCCAAATTCCCCTTATGTAATTTATTAATGTAGCTAGATCCTTCCTTCCAAACAATGATTTAGATATATTTTAGGAAGCTTTAGGTGTTCTAGGAACTTTGTTGACCTCACCCCATCGGACCTCGTGTAGTTTGTGATGATTTGAAATCCGGTACCATGCTCTACCCCCTGTAATATTTGGGAATATAAGAGGTTACGACAATATTCTCCTTTATGATCAATAAACTTTTGCATCCATTTGAACCATTTGTCAAAGCATTTATTCCAGTCTTCTTGAGACACCCCCAAAACATAGTTTTTGAAGGCATCAACAGCTTCTTCTGCCAACGAAAATTATTGTCCACGCAATTCATTCTTGATGTTCGGGAACAAAAAGAAGTCATTGGGTACCAAATCAGGACTGTATGGTGGATGACCCATCAATTCGGTTTTTTGAGCCTTCAAATACTCTGTTGTTAGACGAGATGCATGTGTGCTCGCATTGTCTTGATGAACAATGATCCTACGGTTTTTGTTGGTTTTCCTTACTTCACCGAAGACTTCCTGCAAACAAATTGTTGTGTACCATTTGGCATTGATCGTTTTACATTCCTCTAAAAGCACTGTTGCCAAATGGCCACTTTTGCTGAGAAAGCAGGCGACCATTTGCTTCGAAGTGCTTTGAGTGTGAACAACTTTTGTTGGATTTGCTTCATCTGGAAACACCCATACAGTCGATTGCTGTTTACATTCCAGCTCATACACATAGATCCATGATTTATCACCTGTTACAATCTTATGTACATCTTTTGAGGCACTGCCATTGTATTTCTTGAGCATTTTTGTACACCAATTGACATCTTTTTGAGATTGCATCAAATTATGTGGGATCCAACGAGAGCAAACCTTTTTCATGGCTAAATAACCATGCAATATTTTATATATGCTGGTGGGACTAATGCCTAGGGTTGCCTCAATCTCACAATATGTCGCATGATGATCTTTCATTATTAGTTTTTGCACAGCATCAATGTTTTCTGGCACAACAACTGATTTTGGATGACCTTCATGAACTTCATCAGTGAGCGAACGGCAGATACGATTAAATTTGTTATACCAGCGTTTCATAGTGGCAAAGGATGGAGTTTCATCGCCAAATGTGGAAGTTAGTTGATCAATGCACTCTTGTCTTGATAGTCCACATCGAAAGTCGTAATAAATCATTGCACAAACTTTTTCACGAGTTAATTCCATGTTTTTGTTGACACACAATTTTCAAGTTAGTGTAAACAAAACAAATGACACTCTATTGACAGAATGTTTGAAGTAGATTATGGTCAAAGATGTCAAACTTTCCATTGGAAATGTCAGATGGCACCTACAACATTCAGGGTTGCCAAGGCTCAAAATATAAATAGTGGCCCTGGTGCACTCTTCACTTAAGTAAAATTACCTGGACATGTTTCGAGAGTCCTTTGCTCTCATTGTCAGCTGCTGACATACTGGATGGTGGTTGTTTGATCATCACACACAATCCTATGTTACCTAGACTCTATGCTCTTCCCAAAATCCGCAAGAGTGATAACAGCATGAGACCAATAGTTAACAATATCAATGCTCCAACTTACAATCTAGCAAAATGGTTGAATGAGAAACTTAACTCTCTCCTGAAATTCAATAACCTGAGCATAAGGAATTGCTACAATTTAGTAAAGAATACTAAGGACATATCACTCACACTAGGAGACACATTGGTTTCATTTGATATAGTTGCACTTTTCCCCAACATACCATTGGATAAATGCAGCCATTTCTTTAATAGTGTGATGAAATCAATAGGTTTGAACATTAATGAAACAGAAGATTTAATCACGTTAACCAGTGTATGTATTGAACAGAGTGAGTTCATGTTTAATGAGAAAACTTATAAACAAACTTTAGGCTTGGCAATGAGAAACCCTCTTTCTCCATTACTCGCAGATCTATATAAGGGATTTTTTGTAAAACACATCACAATAGTATTCCCTTGGATTTTTAAAGTTTGGCATAGATATGTAGACCATATATATTCGCAATAGTTCCAGACAAACTCTTACAAGTTGCACTCAACCTATTAAACCGACAAGAAAAGTCAATCAAATTTACAATAGAAATTAAAAAAGACTGCTGCCTTCCATTTTTAGATCTGAAGATTATGAGGAATGAAAACTCTAAGATTAGTTTTGGTATACATAGGAAGGCCACACATACAGACAATTATGTGAAAAATAATAGCTACAATCCAGGCAGTCCTAAATATGCATCCCCATGAATTACACAGAGTACAGAACAGAAGTTGACCACATACTAAACACAGCAGTTGCCAATGGTTTCAGAAAATCCAGTATAATAAAGAAAATAAATAAATTCAAAAGAAAGAAGATGATTATAGAAGTCTCCACTCTCAAACCAATCAAAATACAATACAGTTTATGCAAATTTACATACCACCCACATTTTTATCACAGATTTGAAAACATCTTTAAAGATATTCCACGTAAAACTTGCACCATATAACAAACACAGCATTAAAGATCTCTTAAGTTCAGAATTGAAAGACTAAGTCCCTCCAGAACAAAAATTCGGAATATATGCCATAGAATGCCTAGATTGCAACATGAAATACATTGGGAAAACCAAAGGAAATATTGAAACATGCAGAAAAGAACACTTCAGGAACATTCACCAAAAACAAATTGAAAAATCTGCTGTTGCAAATCATTTTTGGGAGAAAAGCCATGAAACAGACCCAGATGTCAAACTGTCAAAAGAAATCTCAAAACCTATGGAACTATCCACTTGGGAGAAAATCTACATTTGGAAGAACAAGAATATCGCAATGAATCTTGACATCCCAGCAGAAGACAAACTCAGCAAGTACATCTCACCAGATACCACCACAGATGGTCAACACAAGCAGATACAGGACGATCAAACAACCACCATCCAGTAGGTCAGCAGCTGACGATGAGAGCAAAGGACTCTTGAAACATGTCCAGGTAATTTTACTTAAGTGAAGAATGTAAATGGGTTTTCCTACTCCTCGTTCATTTTCACTAAGTTTGATGTTTAAACAACTTTTGTTATTCTCTCTTTCTCTCTGGCATGGCATGGCATGGCATGTGTAAGTCAGGATGAGAGAGAGAGAGAACAGTATACTTTAAAACTCATATGTCAGATAATTATTGTGACTGTGCAGTTTTCACTATCACTTCACTGTTTTGATCTACTTCAACTTTCCTGAGGCTTCATGTAGTTTGCGCTGTCACTTCACTAATGTGAACTACTTCAATTTTCCATCACTTACTATTCTTCATAACATAGCAGCATCACAAAATATGCATATGTAGCCACTTCTTCCGGATGATTCACTCACTCGGGACTGGAACACAAAACTTCTCCAATATCTCGTGGAAGCAGCAATCACTGCAGATCACAGAAGTCGATCACAAACTTGCTAGGAGAACAGCACTTTTGTCGCACCAGAAATACACTTGCTAACATGCGAAAGCGCTCACTTATATAGTTGCTAGAAATTTCCAGAATGTTCGAGAAGCAGAAACACCCAGAAGATTTTGGTTATCTGACAATAGCGCTTGTGTGTTTATTCTGGTGAGAGCACTACTTATCTTTGTTTCTCTCTGACAACGACCTCCCAATAACCTTGGGACATCACAATATGAAACTTCAGCATCTTCCAAAGATGCAAGTTTTTCATTATGTTTTATTTTCTCAAAAATGGCTGTAAGCATTGTGGTTAAGATACAAAATGTTTGACTATTTGCATGAGATATAAAATGTACACTCAGTCAAACTAAAATTGCCAGTCTCTTCAGCAGTTTAAGTTTATTCAATATCATGGTACACAACTATCAACTTCTGTGCACCACTTCAGCTAACTCTATAATACGAGCCACAAGACACCCCACATGTGCAGTGTTCAGCTACTTAACTTCTACACAAGTAGCTTGAGTTTAATTCTTTGTAGTGGGTGCTTAGTTTTTATTATTTACAACTTGTTTTATTGTAATATAGTTAAATAATATTGCTTGTGTTACTTCATTTTACTTATAAATACAATTACAATAATGGTGAAATGTGTGGTTATTATAAAATTAAAAATTGTCCCTCCTCCCGACCAATAAATAGTGTCATGATTGCCATCTACTGGTATGACAGACTAATAAAAATATAAGAAAATCTGTTATGTTTTTCATATGTATTTAAACTGAAGGGAGAAAAAAAAAGTTCAGTAGCTCCACAGAGATTTGAAGTTGCAACCTCAGGAACAGTATCACTGAGTGCTGTGATAAGCATGGCACTGTCCAACTCCACTTGGGAATCATAAATTACTAAAGTGTGTTTTGGTTACAAATACTCGGTTAAAACACCTGTCTCTTTCAAATCTCACATATGAATTATTTTCTTGGAAAACTTTTGTGACCATAGTTGTGTTCCCCATTATAACTACTATAAGAATATATATAGCCTTGTGAACAAAGCTTGGCTGTCCCGAGTGCTCATGGAAGTACCCGATTCGAGTTCCGTCTTTCAGATGTTGGCCAATTTTAAATGGGCCGAATGTGCATCTTGAATTTTCTGTGAATGGTCACCATAATATGAATGAATGTTGTATAACTTTTTGTAATTAGAAAAACATAAGGGATAGACAAAAAATTACTGCAGAAAAAATGTAGGGCCCATTAAAACACAGAATTTGTATCAGGGTTTTTCATAGTGTTAGCTGTTTACAAAATATTCTATGTTACAAGTTTGACTTTTTTCTGAAGTGCAAATGTGTCATCTGACACATTGTGAAAGCTTGTGATTTCTTTTTCTCTCTTTCTTTAAAAGAGCCTGTCACCGGAAATAAGAATTTGAGTGCTGTTTATGCATATTGTAACACTGCGCTTCTTGTTCATTTTAACCAATTTATAGGCAAAAATGTATCATGAATAACATAATGAAGAGAGATGAATCACTTTTAATATCAACATTATAAGTACAATCAAATACATTGAATTCATCATGGTGCAGAAATTGAATCAATGAGTTGGCAACAACTATACAGAAGTAGGCAGTCTTTAGTCTGCATTGCCAATGCTTGGGCCTAGAGCCAGATATATAAGCAGCACCAGTGAAATAAGAGGGTTACTTGTTCAAAGTCTACTTGAAAGGTTGCACATCACCCACTACAAAGCAAGTGTGAGATTTGTTTACGAGACATCAACAGTACATCCCAGTAGTATACAATGTGCAGGGTATTATAGTTGTGAAATGGAGGACTGTTAAAATGTATTTGGTGAGAATGTTCCTTTCCTTATGCCACAGTAAATTTCATACTTCATGTTGTTGTTGTTCACAAATGGCACTGGGGATTAATTGATCTGCATTATTTTCCCTCTGGCTTCTTCCCAATATAAAGTCTGTAAGTTATCACTTTTAAGGCCTTTGCATTCATTCCACTGGCATTCGAAAATAGCACTAAGAAGTGCTCTTCTTTTAAATCCTTTTTTGGCTTGGGAAGCATGCTTGTGTTGTAGTCCATTTAGCATTACCCAGGGAACACCACATGGAGGCGGACTACCTTGTATATATTTCATGTTTGGGTACGTGTTTTGGAAATAGTTGTAAATTCAAATTGAAAAGATCATGAGAAATTTAAATACTAAAAGACTCAAGTATATTACTGTGGCCTAGTGCAAGCCAATTGTTGTTAAAAGACAAAGCTCACTGTTTTGTATTTAAGGTTTTGAGTAAACATGAATCTTTGAATAAGAAGTAATTTATATAATGAGGTATAAAGGTATTGTATGTAGTGGTGCAAAGAACAGTTACTGAAGCACAGTGAGTTAACTTCTATAGGTTAAAGCTTGGCTATATAATATATCTTATAGCTTGGTAATGAATTGCTAGTTGTAGTAGAAGCTAAATGTATATAATTTATTATTCATTCATTGTTGTTTATAAATGCAATGGCTCATATAACCCATCATAACCCATGTCCTCATTGTCATGCAGACCTTTAAGACAATATGTTATGTGGGTATGGACCTCAGCCTTAAGAAATTTTAAAGCATAGTTAAAGTGTTGCCCCCCGCCAAAAAAAACAAAAAAAAACCAGAAAGATACTGCAGTGTTACATTTAGTTAACAATTTATTATCAAAACTTCTGCAGTATTGTATAAGAGATTTACTCCAATAATTTAATATCAAGATTTCACCAGAAGTACATTGTTGAGGCTCCCTGAATAAACAGCAAAAAAAAAAAAAAAAAAAAAAAAAAAATACTTTTAAAAAAAGTGTGCACGTGAGCATGCGTGTGTCAGTGAGAGGAGTGTAACTCAAAAAGTGAAAAGTCAAAAAAATACCAAACTTGGTATTTAAATTCAGCATCTTCCAAAGATTCAACACACAGTTTTTCATGAAAATCTCCATATCCCAAAAATCTTTACACACAAAATTTTCCTTAATTTTTTATTTTATCAAAAAACACTAACAATTGTGAATGAAATGTTGTATATTTAATATATTTGCATGGCAATTGAAATCTATATCTAGAATTATCTGTGAATAGTCTTTGAAGTCCCTGTCTTTGTGAATTGAATTTTTTATAATTTTTTATTACTGGTAAACCATAAAAGGCAAAAACTTATTACACAAAGTATATATATTTCATTAAAAAACACAATTTATGTCAAATACTTTTTTTGGTGGTATGTGGCATTAACTATTTAGGAGATATTTGTTGTTATTGATGGTCAGAATTTCCCAATACTGATTAAAGTGTTATGTGCTAAGTCGCCATTCATTTGTTTTCCTAATGTCATGCAAAGCCAAAATATAGTGACCCACTTCTTAAACATTTGTTTACTGCTTCATCCACCTGTATTCCATATATCTGCAATGAAATGTATAATAAGACTATTCCTGCAAACATTTATATCAATTAATATGAAGTAGACAGAAAAATAAATGTTTGTAAGACCAGTGTATAGAAGAGAGATAAAAATAAATGATAGCAGGTGAATGCAACACATCAGGATTCTTTTTTGGTAGTCTCCAATCTCTTAAAATAAATTACTGAATATAACTCAGAATTTATTATTAGTACATCAAATTCTTAGGAATGATTATGTATTACAATTTATTTAATATAGTATTAAAGGTAGGAATTATCAAGACTAGTTGTCTTCTCTCTATGCTTTATAATGATAATGCAGATTATGGTAGTAACATAATAAATCATCAATTACAGAACTGCATGAGTAATTTAGAATTGTCTTCTTAGATATGAAACCAAGGCCGCCCAAATAAATTGTGGGCTCCGAGAATACTCATGGTGGCATTTCCTGTCAAGTCATGGTATTAAGTCCCATTCATTTATAAAGTCTTAGTGGCTTTCTCACAAAGTTTCACATTTTACACAATAATAGCAAACTGAAGGTTAATAGAAAGTAATAAAAAATTGTATACAATATTGAAAAGAGTATCTTGACATATTTCTTAGTCCTTTATGAACCCCTGGGCCCACCCTGCATAGAAGACATCACAGCTAATTTAAATGTTTAATTAAGTTGATATAGTCACATAATGCATCACTTACTAAGATTATGAGAGGGACATCTTTTGAAAGCACTCCTCAACCAGACCCAAGCTGCTGGTGAAAAAAATCATGTTGGGTTGCTATCCTTTGGTGGCGATTCAATGAATCTTTTAATGAGGTTGTCTCCTGCACATATTTAAAAGTTGATAAGCAATGTTTGTTTTTTATGATGAGTAAGTTGATCTATGTTGCAAGTTTTCTGTTGTCTAGTACATTCTAGAGTAAAGGTTGTACGTTAATTTCATGATGTTCTTTGACAAAAATGCAATGTCATTAATCAGTTCCTTCTTGCTTATATTTCTGCTTCTAAAATATAGCTTTATTGAGTTTTAAACATCTGTTTTCCATTGTACAATTTGTTATTCTGTTTGTTTCTATATTCCTGAGTTTTTGTTTCTTGACAGGTGTTTTTTAATTATGAATTCAGTAGGTTTTGTATTGAGCAATTATTTTGGGGTTAAATACTAAGTTGTATTCCCTGTATGTTTTTTTTTTTTTAATTTTTTTGGGCTCTAGTATGTTAACTTTTAATTGACTTTTACATTACTATTTCTTTTTCCATGGAAAGAGGGCTGGTGTTTTTAATCACTTTCACTCTTTTAATTTTTATTGTCCGCTTTTCTATGATAGTGTTATTGAAACTGCTAAAATCAACAACTCTTAAAATGTGTTGTCTTTTCTTCTTCTATACCCTTCTCCATCCATTAGGACTTTTGTTATTCTGACTGAATCTGTATCTAATACACACTCAATTTTTCAAGCTTGCTTGTTATTTGGTTTTAATCTATGTGCTCAAACATTTGCAGAAATGTATTCTACAAAAGTGTGAGATCCATTGAAAAGTAAGAACTCTTGAAATTTTTGCATTCATAAGATATAGAAACAGACATGCAAACGCTTGCTTTCAGAGTAAATTGAGGATAGAACTTTATTCACCACCATTCTTTAACTTCCTTAGAGCAGAAGTGAATTGTTCATTTGTACCTATATAATTTCTAGAAAACACTTCAGGGAACTAGAAAATTCCAAACACATCCATTGAGTAATTCTCTTTATTACAGTATGCTGGTCTCTCAGTACAGAGTCTTGAGTTTAATTCCGGAGACCTGGGTAGGGGGATCTATCTTTAATTAGAATCATTCCCTACATTGTGCAATGTCTGGAAGTATGAATTTGAGAGTGACTGGTGTGTGTTTCAAAGTAAAGCGTGTAAAGACCTAAAATAAGCAAGTTAATAGGAACAAACTGCTTCTACAGTCAAAGCTTACATTATGGCCTAATAGTTAAAGGTGGCTATTTAAATGGAAAAAGAAAAGCCTTACAATTAACTCAGTAAACATTATCTAATACATACCTAAGCCTGCTGGAAATGCATTCTATGAAACATGAAAAATACAAAATAGGAAAAATAAAAAGCTAACAATCCCCAAAAGTATAGTTATTCTCTGAATAGAAGGATAAGCATTTAAAATGAAATACTCAAATAAAAAAAATTAAAAATAAATCCTTTCAGTTGCTGTGAAGCTTGTTGCCTTCATACAGAAATAACAAGAGCCATATGAACACTAGAGAATCATCCAATACTGCCAGTATACCATTTTAATGTTCAGAAGCATTATGAAAAGTCCTCTTGAAATAATATGTATAAAAGCTCATATAAAGTATTTCTTGGCATTAGTATGATAGCTGAAATTGGTAATGAAGTTCAGTGGAGAGTCCCTCCAAGACCATGAGACGCTCAGCTGGCTAGTGCTTCTGTACTTTGCCCTTAGGTCACATTTAGCATCAACACATCTCAGGAACATGGAATAACCTGTTCCCATAGTTCTTTGCTGGGGGGGCAAAGTGTGAATGCTGCACTGATCAGTCAGTAAGCACCCCAAATATTGCAATCAACAATCTTATTCCCGAAGTTTTAAAATGCATTTTTCATTAATGTTGTTGTGAAAATGGTCCGTACAAATGACCAAGAGGCTAGCAGTTCTTGCAACTGTGTTATAGAAGAATTATTAGAGACTGATTTTCAGATTGTCGCATTTTCAGATAAACTGGAAATAAAAAACAACAGGAGGCTGCAAGTATAACAGACAATTCTGTACCAGTAATTATTCTAAGACATAAATGGCTAGCAAGGTTCCCTAGGCTGAATAAACTACTTTTCTGGCCATTTCTTCTTTTTAGCAGTCATAAAGAGTTTTGTTTTTCTGGCATAGGGGTAATCAGTGTGCTTAATCTTGCCAGGTACCCAATATTAATTTTGTTCCTCTTGGTAGGGACTGATTTTCCCATTTTGGTGCTGACCTGGGTTTCATTGCTGCAATTCCTTGGGTTAGCATTTGAATGGGACCGCACTCATGTGAGGGTAACTCTTTCTGCCACACCATCAGTAATAGATTTGGCATTTGCATCTCATCATTATGCTTATTGGGCCTTATGTTTTAAGCTATACAAAATTTCTTTAAAACCCACAATGGAGTCTTAATCTATTAGCCATGAAGCTTCTTTCAGCCAGGTTTTCTTTGCAACCTGTTCTGTTAAACAGGGCAAGTTTCAGATTTAATTAACTTCAGCAATTTTCTTATATGGCTTTTGTGGTCATTAATACCATTGCTTGTTATATTAATACTGCATTTCTGTGTCTAAAGGGAATTTGAGAGAATATGTTTACAATCCTCAGTTTGCCTTGCAATTTGGTGCATTCCACTCCTCACCAACAATTATATTTGTATTAAATGTACTTACTGGCTAACAGCAATTAATTAATCCACCTAAAACAATTCAGTTTTGGTGTAAAGGGAATTGTAATGCTTAACTCATTCTCTCTTTAAATTTATTATTTTATATGAAGCTGTCTTAAATTGGGACACCAGTGAGACAGTTCATTTAGATGCTGTTACCTATGGACCTCTGTCTAAAAGCAGCAGCATGGGGAGGGGATATTGCACAAGTAATGCCTGGAAAGAAGGATTTGACAATAGAGTTTCTCTTGTAAGTTCTTTAGACAAGTTTGAAAAGACGAAGAATTACATATTTTGTGGCTAACTTTACACCTGACTGGAAACCCGAGAAAATCTAGAGTATATACTTTGAGTAAACTTATAACCAAATACTCAGAAATCCTTGCAAATTTTAAAACACAATGAAATAGTAAATAAGAACAAGCTAATATTAAAAGACTGATTCATGTTATCTGTCACCTAGAAAAGCAAGAATAAGTTTTTAGAGGCTATATTGAATCAGAAAATTCTTTTAATAGGGCCAATTATATAGAAACATTAAGTTTACTTAGTACATATGATTAGCTCCTAAATTATCATCTGCAAATTGCAACAGTTTTTTGAGGGACTTCATCTGCTATTCACAATTATTTAATCAAAGTATAAGAGGTATTAAGGTATATTCCATAATAAAAGAAATTTCATTTATCACATTTGTTACTATTCTTATAAACAACAGATATAGTTAATAAATTGCAAAAAGTGAACAAATCTGGGGAAGTTCAAAAAATTCCTGGGTTTTCAGTTATCAGTGGTGACAGATTTGGCAAAGTACTGTTACCAAGTCCTCAGAACAGTTAATGATTTTAATATAGATAAGAAACTTCTCACTTAGACGTATCATGGTGTGGTTGTCATATCTGGCCATTTAGGCAAACTTCAGGCCAAAGTAAAAGAAACATTTCCACATTCATTATTTGTGCATTGCTATTTCATATTTTTACATTAGTCCTGCATACTTGTGTATTCACAAGTGCAGGATTTTTGTTTTTAATTATGTCCAGTCTCCCTAATTTCTTTTCACATTCCACAAAGAGGAAGAAAATAATCTCAAAGAAATCCAATGGGCAGAGATATACAAAAGATGAAAGAAAGAAAGAGAGAGAGAAAGAAAGAAAGAAAGAGAGAACGAAAAAAAGAAAGAAAGAAAGAAAATCAGACATACACGACAAATTTAATTATTTTTGTAAGCTTTCGAAAGATTGTTTGGATACAACTTTACCATTATATAAACTTAATTGTAATAAGCAAAAATGTGTTACTTGGCCCTCCAAAGCTATAGATATATCCAAAAAGTGCATGCAATTTCTAAACAGTCCAAAACACCCAAAATGTGATGAGAAATAATATACCTAAATAGAAGAATACAATCAAATTCTAAATAATGTAATAAATGAAGCAAAAAGGTTACATAATAAACTTTTAATTAAAAAGTAGAAAATAAAACAAAAGTAACATGCAAGATGATAAAAGCACACATAAAGAAAATGAGCCAAAATTGATGGAATATGACAATTGAAAAAAAGAATTCATTAATACAAAATCCAATAAATATAGCTGCATTCCTGAATAATGTACTAACACCGTAAAAACTCTGTGAATTAAAGAAACTCATAATGAGCCAATAAATGAAAATAACTTATGTAGCTCTATGATGATACAAGAAGTGTTAAGTTGTTAGATGAAGTCATTAAAAGATCTAGCTGGCTGGATGCATTAACAAATAGAAGATAAAATAGTAGTTTTGGAAATTTCTCACTATATTGTTGAAGCAGTCTCTGTCCATGGAATTAATTGTTCTTCATAACACAAGCCGTGTGTTGGACAGGGTTGGAAAGGTAGAATCTGGCAACTGAAAAATTCAATGCCATAGCCGGGATTTGAACCACGGATCTCCCGGTCTCTGTCCAGTTGCTCTAACCACTGAGCTAACATGCCAGCATGACAATCCCCTGATTCTACCTTTCCAGTCTCTGTCTTTATTTAAAGCCTTTACAAACTGTCATTAAGCCAGGTTTAATGTGTAGAGATGGCAACACAACTTTAAAGGACTCACAAGACTTTGGTACATAACATTCTTAAAATTGGCTTCCAAATTTTCTTAACATGGCCAGTGAAAAACTTAGGCCCTGCAATCGCAAAAAGAAAAAGAAAGCTAGAAATTGTTGACCCAACAGTATAGCAAGAAATTTAAAATCACCACAATCAGTCACACAATAGCAGCAGTTCCAAATTCCCATATGATTCTAAACAATGGACACTAACCAAAAACATTTCCATTATGAAGGACACTTGAAGTATCAATGAAAAGTCTATATTCATTTGAATATAGTTTGGAATTCCAAGGTTTACCATAAGTTTTTTCACATTACTGCTATATAAGAATGGCCATCTTTGGAGAAAAGGAATTTAAAATCTATTTTGCATTGTCAGTACCAATAGAATGATGTTTCTAGGCACAGCACCTAGAACCTAGCAACTCAGTTAATTCTTTAGAGAGAGCAAAATCGCTCACTAAATCATTTAATTCACTCTGCTTAAAACACCCACATTGTGCAACAGATGACTCTGGTAGATAGTCACTGTTACTTATCACATGAGATTCAGATGAAATTTGTTCAGATCTTCTGGTCCACAGGAATTGGTATATCAGATCCAAGGGACATAGGTAAAACTGGATACATGATTTACTACCCTTAAGTAACCTTTCACATCACACGAATAGAAATAGCAGTCTATGGATCAACTGCTCTCTCCACACCATAGGTGTTTGGAAAGATAGTGATGGTCTTCTGCCGTTGACCAGTTGTTTAGTGCATGCTGTGCCCAAGGTTTACTTTGGTCTCCGCATTTCATTTCAAAATAGGTATGATATGATTTTTTCACAAAATGTGTAGCATGATACCTCTGCTTAGGGAATGTGTATTTCTCTCATATATAATAAAAAGTAGTCCTCATGAACATGGTAAATACTTTCTTACTGCACTAAAAACTTGGAACATTCTACTCCCAAATAAAGCTTCAAACTAATTTCTTTTCCAGATGAAACACATACTAATGAAATGTGAGAGGGACCAGGAAGGATGTGCTTACTAAGATGTGTCTCTCGCCAAAGAGTGGCTGACATTCCTATCTCCCACAAATAAACCAAATGGCAAGGCTGCACTAACCTCCCTCTAACTTCCTTGCTTGCAGCCCCTAAAACATAAGAAACATCTGGTATCCTTGGTTTTTACTGTAAACACCTCAAAATGTTTTGAATAAATTTGGTTTTCATTTCCTGACATACTAAAGATACATATGTTAAAGTATTACAACTTAAATGATCGTGCTATAATTGTCAAAATATATATTATGAAAATTAAAATAACAAAAAATGGAGCACAATAGGAAATTCTTTGCTTGTAATTTGATTTTAGCATATAAAAAAACCCAAAACTTCTAACTTGATGCAGTAATTTTATAATAGACAAGTGTAATCAATAGTCTCACTCACAGTTTTAAATATATCAATAGCTGATTGCAACCATTTATGAATTACGCACCTCCAAATAGAGACTAATCCACCAAGGAGCAGTTCTTAGTACTATACCTTTTAATATTTGTATTAATCACCTGTCACAAAAATCCAAAAATCATGAGTAAAGTGTGCTTTATTTGCAGATCATTTGGACTTCTAACCGTGAAAGAAATATAATGAACTTAAAAATTAGCAGAACATTCTCTAAAAAATCTGATATGTTACATTCACATGGCTTTCTCTATGCTCTATCACCTTATTAGTGGGTATGGAAATTATTTTTACGGAAGTTTATTTTCCTATCTACTACATTTTAATCGATGTAAACCTTTCTGAAAGTACCTGCATTACACATTTCATCATAGATACAAAGGGAATAGCGACAGTCAAATGTTTAAGAACTGGACGCTATATGCTGGCCTTAAAATTCCATTCTCTTTCTATGACATCACAAGAAACAATTGACAATTCAAAGGACTTTAAAAGAATGGCTAAACATTAAACAATTTGAATCATTAATAATGGATATTTCAGAAATGGCTGATGCCACAAATAAGTTGTTCAGAATAAATTGTTGTTTTAAAGAGATCTAAATGTTTTCTGAAGTTCGTTTTTGACTGGCTTAACATTTACCAGTCATACAAGATTATACAAAATTCTTTCCAAATGAGAATTTCACAGGCTATTCACAGAAAATTCAAAATGTACATTTTATTAGACATGTAAATATCTTTAATATATGGTATTTTAGTCAAAATCGTTTGAGCCATTTTTGAGAAAATAAAAAATGTTGAAAAATATTCCATGTAAAAAGAAGATAGTCGGTGGTGGGAGGATTTTCTTGAAAATATTTAATATCTTTGGAAGATATTGAACTTAAATACCAAGTTTGGTATTTATCCAACTTTTCGTTTTTGAGTTATGCTGTTCACAGGCACACACACACACACATGGAACTTTTTCTAAAGCTGCTTTTCTTGGGTTCAGGGATCTCAAAACATATATCTCTGGTGAAATCTTGACATCAAATTTCCGGTGGAATACAATAATTCCGCTGCTTAGTATACATAATAGAGAAAGTAAGAATGTAGAAAGAAACTTTATTTTGTTCTTTCAATACTCTTAAACCTTGTATTTTCATCCATTTTCTTATTGCCATTTGATAACTTTAACCTTTATTTCCATGTCACTGATGAAAGCTCTCATATACACATCGTAACTGTTGTCTTGTTTAACAATATATGTAAATAATTCTTCACCAGTTCTCTACTAAGCCTAATTATGTTGTGTTGTGTACCAATCGCTGAGTTTTGCTTTTATACAGGCAATATCTGAAAAACTTCTTGATTTCATATCAATTATAACTTCATTCATTGGTTCACTTTTATGTCCCTGAATTGTTTTTCAGGACTGTCACATAGAGAACTGATACCAGCTGGGTGGAGTCAAAGGTTGGTTACCTGAAGGTGCAACATTAATGCTACCGTGATTTATGGAAATGGGCCACTTTTTGTACACGTCAGTGTATATGTAGCATACAGCACCTATACACCCAAGCATCTGAGAAGCTTAAATTTAAATTATTGATTGAAAATCTTCTGCAAATAAGAAGATTGATTTAAGTATTAACATTCTATATGTGTGCTTTCTTAGAGCAACAAAAATAAAACATTTAAATGACAAAAACTGACAATTTTAACAGTTAAATTCAATTTTAATTATGCTTATTTAACTGAATTAATCTTATCAGAAATTGTCATGTAAATAATATTAATATATAGTATTTTAATCAAAATTGTTAGAGGCATTTTTTAGAAAATAAAAATTTGGAAAAATGTTCCATGGGTGGGAGACTTTCTTAAAAATCTTCATGTTACATCTTTGAGGATACTGAAATAAAATTGTTATTTATACAACTTTTCACTTCATACTGCTCACACACATGCATGCACGCACAATGCACACACACTCACAGACACAAAAATTATTTTTTGTTTGGGACTCAGATGACCTCAAAACATGTTTTTTCCAGTGAAATCTCAGTATAAAATTTTTGGGTGGAATACAGCCTACTGTGTACATTGTAGAGAAAGTAATATGGACATTAAAATGTGGTATAGCTTTCTCAATTTCTGAGCCAAGGTTGTTATTTGTGGTTTACAGATTTTTTTATCAATAAAAAGCCTAGCCCTTGTCCAAGGTATTAAAATTTAACTTACAGTAAGGCAGATGGTGAAAGATCAAAAGCATATTCCAGAAATTAGCAGCAGAAACAACAACAATTCATTATACCAGTTCACATTTATCCCTTTAAAGCAGAATGCCATTCCTTATGTTAGGTATGTGGTATTACTACAAACCCTCTTCTTACCACACACAGAAAAAGTTGATTTACAAACTTCACACCACACATAAAGACTGTAGTTATGTAAAATAGATATGTTTATATTCAACCTTTTTGCTTGTTGGTATGTCCTCTATCAATTCTCCAGAAGTTTCCCCCTCATGTTTAGTTAACCTTCTGTATGTTATCACAATAACTATCAGTGTTATGCTGAGACTTTTTTTTTTTTTTTAATCATTTATCATTTATTGTGCTAAGAGTTTTACAATGTGATTGTCTACCGCACTTTGACCCTGCCCACTCATTCAGTACACAATCACTACAGTTTATTTACATTTTACAATTTCCCATCAATTCATTCTGTAGACAATCACTACAGATTCTTTACATTTTACAATATCCCATTAATAAATTATCTTGTTTTTTCAGTTTTTCATGTCCCATTTCCGCTTGTTTTTCACTTTTCACTTATCAATTACTTTACCATCACACATTCACTATAGTTTTCCACTCAAAGTAAGATGCACTACCTCTTACTTTTCTCTTTCCACTGTCCAAAGCCATTTAGTTTTTACTTTACACAAAAACTGTCCAATGATTCTAGCATCCTTGCACATCATTTCGATCATAAGGGTATTTCTATCCCCCTTCAACCACTTCCTTTTAAAAAATTATTTTCTCCAATTTTCTGTTCCTTGTCACTTAAATACTATGTGTTCAATGTCTTCATTACCACCACATATCGGACATTGGTTCTGAGGAATACCCTGTCTTAGCCCTTTTAGCCTCCATGCTCCGGTTCTTACCCATGCAATAGATTCTCTCTCTCCTTTATTTACTATGTCTATATATTTTTCCCTACCCCATGTATTTTTCATTGGCCTATAAAAAATTAATGAGCTCTTTTCGGCAATCTCACTGAACATGGTTTGTATTTCTATATCTTCCAGTCTTTTCCTCACCTTTTTCCAACAACTTTTCACGTTATTTTCTCTCCTTCGCCACATGTCTCCTAACCCATTTTTCTCCAAAATGTTCTGTAAATTACTTACCTATCCATCATTCATTAAGCTATTCTCTTGGTATTCTATACATTGTCTTAGCACATTACTTTTTCCTAGATTTAAAGTTCTGAACCAAAATTTCAAAGCTCTTTCCATTATCTTCCCCTTAGTTGCCACCCTGCCCATCTTTAATTGTGCTACCTGTCTTACAATTGCCTTCGGTAACCCTAGTATTTCTCTACAAAACATCCTGTGCACCTCATCTATACTTTCCCATCCTCTATGTAATCCCCATATTTCTATGCCATACATCATTTTTGCCTCCACAATCATCTCATAAACTTTTTCCAGCCATTTAACATTTATATTAGGTACTCTATATTTGCAGCTTCTAATTGCTGCCATCGCCCCTTTACCTTTTGTCAATGCAAACTTCTTTTGTTTTCCCATTTATTACCTCCGTTTATTTTTACTCCTAAATAAATATAGTCACGCACCACCCTGTAATATTTATTCTCTCCCTTCCACTTTTCACATTTGCTTAATTTTCCCCCCGTTTTTGAATATCACAATCTGTGTTTTCTCTTGATTCATTTTTAACCTCCATTCTTTACAATATGCATCAATTGCTTGTAAGATTGTTTTAAACCACTTACTGTAATGGATCCTACCACTAAGTCATCTGCAAAAAGAAGTCCTGGGATTTGGATGTTGTTAATTACTGGTACACAGTTATTATTCCTTCCAATTTCTAGTAAGACATCATCTATGTATAAATTAAATAAAACTGAGCTTAACATACATTCTTGCCTGAGACCTTACTTTTGTTGAATATCTCTTATTACACAGCCTGTCTCCACCCTTACACAGAAGATGTTCTCAAAATACCCCTTTTTTCTTTTAAATATTTGTCTGCTAATGTCTTTATAATAAATAAATGATCAATTGTTCTCCTTCCCTTGCGAAAGCCCATCTGGAATTCCGAAAGGGTATTGTATTCTTCAACCCAAATTTGTAGTCAAGCTGCCATAATGCCCACAAAAAGTTTTCCTACATTAGATAATATTGCAATACCTCTTTAGTTATTAGGTTTATCGACATTACCCTTGCCTTTATATATAGGATGGATGATAGCTTAGTAGTTAAGACCCGGATTAGCCAAGTGGATTAACGATAATCCTGCCGCTAGGTGGCGTTGGTGTCGCGTTAATCCTTCTTAATCCGGTGGATTAAGGTGGATTAGTGGGATTAGCGGGAAGTTTGAAAAGTTGCCACTAGCGGTAGGATTAGCGTTAATCCAGGTTGGCTAATCCGGGGCCTTTTTTATTTTTTTTATTTGTATTAAACAGGATACAGAGAGAGATATACAATATTTGTTATATATTTTGTAAAACGAGTACATACAAGAAGCATTAAAATACACATGTGGATGATAGATAATAAAGCTATGAATACTGTGATAAGAAGTACAAAAACACATATGAATAAAAAAATGGATTAAAAAGAAATCACATTGATATATAGCACATATACACTGTTTATGTCTGAGATGCATTGTCACACATGTTTATGCACTGACGCACTAGGAGAACTTTAAAAAATGTGGTGTGTTTGGGAGGTGGACGTTGGACCATTATATCTTGATCTTCATCGCTGCTGCTGCTGCTGTCGATGCGAAACACGTGACGACGACGGAGAGGTTGGGTGATGCAGGTGATGAGGAGGTGTGAGAAGTTGTCGCTGAGATGTTGGTCGGGAGTGGGAATGTGGATGGGTATGATGAAGTCTGTGTCGAAGCTGATGGCATGACAACCTGAAGCGGTGACTTGGTTGCAGAGTGCGGATTTTGCGTTGTTGTTGATGTAGATGATGCAGGTGGAATCTTGTAGGAAGAGGTTAATTTTGTTAGCACAGTTGACGTGGACAACATCGGCATGATCTATGAATAGTTTGCTGGTGACGGTCTTGACGTCACCGAAGAAGGTGGTACAGGAGGAGATGATGCGGAAATTCGAGGGAAATTGACCTTTGGTGGAGAGACTGGAATTGAAGAGTAGTTTGAGGGTGAGGTTGTTGCCGACGAAAATGGGGTCGGTTTCGCAGGCCATTATGCGGAGGTGAATTGTACGACGAAACGTTTGAATCCGCTGCGGAGTTTTTCTTCGCCTTTGTAGATGATGCAGAAAGGGTTTTTATTTAGGTTTTGGATGAGTTCGGGGGAGGCTTTTCCAAATCTGGAAGGGAGGAAAACCTCGGTATCGTCGTCTAGTTTGACGACGGTTTTGGCTCCGTATACGGTTTCGAGTGATTTGACACTCTGCACACGGTATGGTACGTTTTCACGAAGGGATGAGACGCTGAGTATGTCGCAGGTGTTGGATAATTCTTCAAGTTGGCGAAGGGCGTCCATTTTGGCAGAAGCGGCAGTGTTTAACAAACGGAGCTGGGCTGTCGAAATGGATGCGTTGTGTTGGTAGGTTGTAATGCTTGGTGCACCTTCGGTAGGGAGCACAAACTTCCTTTGCGTCGATGGAAAGTTGATGCCAAACGATGTTTACGTCGAATGGAGGGTAACGAGTGAAGATGGTGTTACCGTTTTGCAGGAGCACTTGACGTTCTTGGGGCAGGAGCACCTGAAGGTGTTTTCCGTTTTCGAGATACTTTAACAATACGGTGAAGCACCCGCAGGTCATGAGTTGTTTCTGCCGGCGTATTTACGGAGGAACTCTTGGATGTGCTGGTTGAGTTGAGCAAGGTCTTCGTAGAAGCCCTGGTAGCACCGCTGGCACAGGTGAGTGAGACGAGAACGGAGTTGGCAGCTGCACGTTGGATGGAAGCAGAAGGAGCAGTGAAGAACCGCACAGGGGTCTGCTGACATGTCACGACGACAGCTGAGCACGGACTGCGTGCTAAACGTGGAGGGGTATGCTTATTTGAAGGCTGCATGCGCAGGAAATGTGTGGTGGGGATGTTAATCGGTAGGAAGCGATAATGAGTGTGGGAAAGGAAGTGGGTATGGATATAGCAGGAAACGGACATCCGTAGGAAGTGGTTGGGTTGTTAAATGGCAGGAAGGGAGATATGGAAAACCCCGAATCCTGAGGAAGCGATAATGAGTGTGGGAAAGGGAAGCGGACATCCGCAGGATATGTTGAACGGTTGGAAAACCGCATCCGCAGAAAGCGATAATGGGAGGATTTGTAATGGAAGGAAATAACGGTGGACTGGAAAAAACCCAAGCTCACCACCAAACGTTGCTTTTGCAGTAGGTAATTTTGCCTTGGTGTTCTTCTTCTTCTTCTTGCACAATAGTTTTGTTCTGATGAACGCTGAACTTCCACTTGCCGTGTATAAGATCGGGTAGAATATAGGTTGGAACATTGCCCAAATGTACGGTTAAGCATCTGCCGAAGCACATGCGGTCTTGGTGTATCATTTCCTGCATGTTAGCTACAGAAATGTACTGTTGTTCGAAGAAGATTATGTATAAACCTCTTGTGGCAACAAATTGGAAGCATTGTTGGGACGAATGGTGCTCTTCTTCTTTACGATTTGTGTTGCAGGAAGGCCACAAATGCGTTTTGAAATGGATATCGTTGAAACTGATGTTGGAGAACACGAAATGAATTTGGCTCTCGCAGCTGTGAATTTTGACGGACACAAGTTTGTCGTCGTAGGAATGATCGATGAAACGGAGTGCATAAGGAGCATTTTTTAGGATGCCCCTCTGCTTCGTAATTTTTAAACACCTTGGTTCCCTCGCAGTACACGGAGACGTAGTTTCTGTATCCCATGCTGGAGGTGCTTATGGGTTTGTGGTTGCGAGGCGACTGACGGTTATGGTTGAGCGATGTTTTGGATGAGGAGAGGTTTAAGGAAATGTTCTATTTCCAGGAAGGTTCGAAAAGTAGCGCACCGGATATACTTGGTGAACTGGGTAAAGTTTGTGGAATCGAAAGGTGCGTTGGAAGCATGAAGGAGGTACTTGCGGTAGGCTAATATTTGATTTTGCACGTCCATTTCTTCTTTCCTCTTGTGATAGAGGATGTCGGAAATGATTCGTTGCAAGCTTTCCAGTGCGTCCCATTCTTGCGGGGTGAGTGAGATGCTGTTGCCTTGCAGATCTTTGAAGACGATGTTTAGCTTTCCGAAAGCGCAGCTGAAGAGGATCGAAATGCGTTCACAAAATTGATACTCTTGCAGACGTCCCTCGGAGTGGTGAAGGTTGTGATGGATGATAGACTTTGTCTCGGCGAGAGTGTTCCATTCTGTGGAGGTGAGGACGACGGCGTTGCGTTTTCCACATTTTGCAATGGTGACCACAAGCTGGTGTGGCGGGGCGGGAGAAAAGCCGACGCACACGAACTTGGTTTGTTGTGGGTTAAGAAAGTAAATATCAGAAAGGGGTCCGATGAAGGGAAGTTGCTTGGGCGGGTGTTCTTGCGGTTCTTCGGGATGTTCCTGGAGGATGGTAAGTTGCCTCTTGGCTGATGGCGATTGCTGCGGCGTTTGTAGACCCAGGGCACTGAAACGAGAGAGAGACGAGCGTGTTAGAGCATTGTAAGATGGGATGAAGCGGAAACGAAAAGCGCAAGAGAAGGAGTTTTCTTACCTGGGCTGTGTGTGCGGTTTCCATGTTTCACTGCGAATAAGACCGGCGAGGCGCGAATGGCGCTTTATAGCAGCGGGAGCGCGTTCTGAAAGCACATGGGAGAGAATGAGCACCAGAGACTATGGAGTGAAATGAGGTGGTGTACAGAAAGTTCGTTACCTGCAACGGTTGACACGACTGTAGAGCGCCGGAACATTTGGGGAGACATGCGTCTTTGTAGGTGTTTTGAATGACGGTATCGTTGTGGTTATAATCGCTGATGTGAAACTTGGAAAAGAACGCGTTTTTGGGAAAGCCGGAGCAGCAGTGGGTGAGATAATCGATGACGTAATGACCGCACGTGGTGCTATCATAACCTTGCAACCTTCTGGCATTGTGCGACCATCGGTTACCGCAGCAGCCGTTGAGAAACTTTAGAAAATGAGGCGATAGGGGTGCTAGACCGTAGCTGTCGAAATACTCTCCGTGACCGCTCTGTGCGACAAAGATGCAAACCCAGTGTTTGCCTGGCAGGGTGATGGGATCGGTGTTAACGACTAAGGCAAACGGAAGCTTACGACGGGTGGTTACTGCGGGTAGCGTATCGCAGGCGAAAACGCCTAAAAAGTGAGGGCGCATTGAGGGGCACGTGGATAGAAAGCGGTCCATTTGAAGGGAGTTCATGATATGAGAATGGACCTATTGGCGTCGATTTGGAGGGTGCGATGTATTTCCGCCAGTACGAGAAGAACGACTGGTTCTGCTGTTTGGCAAAACCGAGTCTTATAGACACGGAACCGTGGCGCTGACCGGAATGTAAGATTCGTTTTCGCTCATGTCGGCAGTGAGGTCGAAAGCCATGACGGTGTAACCGTGGGCGTAGGACTGTCTGGAGATGGAGTACCCCTCGTCTTTGAAATGAATGCCGAGACCGTCTTGAAGGGTTTGAAAGCATTGCATGTAGTGTCCCTTATCAAAGTCGGGTTGAAGGGGTTGAGAGGGTACGGGTTGTCCGTTGACGTAGAGTTGAAATGTGTTCATGTGGAAATGTTGGAAATTGAAGGGGTTTTTGGTAAGGTCGCCAGTGTAGGCCTTGTCGGAGACCATGGCGACCACCACCCTTCTGGGAATTTGGCCTGTGAAGACGTCGCTAAAGGTCATTGCGCTAGTGTCTTTGGGAATGCTGAGGGCGTGAAAGCTCACATCGTTGAGATGGTACTTTGCGTTGCTCTTTGCAAGCGCAACCTGATGAGCAAGCTTGATGGTGGGCGAGGGTCTAACGGTTTTTAGATGTAGCGTGGCGGACTGAATATCGGCGTAACCTTTGAAGGTGGTCTTGTCGGAAAACAAATGAAATTGGGAGGAGGAAGGGGTGAGCTTTATGGTGACGCTGACGTTGTTGAGCAGCAATGATTCCTGCCTAAATAGGGCGTTGGATAGGGGCGCCATGAGCTGGACGACCTTGCTGGTAGTGGTGAACCCCTTGCGATACAAGAACCCTGCGTTTGCGGCGAACGTGTCCATGATACCCGCCGTGTCTTTCATCCAGAGAGCGGACTGTAGCTTGGAGTTCATGGCAGCTTCCGAATAATTGAGAAGAGTCTCGAGGTACGTTCTCTAGGGGTATCCTGCCTGTGGCATGGAGACGATGACGCTATTGAGCGATACCTCCACTTGTTGAAACAGGGAATTTAGCGCATTGTTGACAAAAGTGACGTTATCCTCGGCTTTGAGAGCCGCTCCATCGGCATCGAGGATGCGAACGAAGAGCTCGAGGACGACGTAAGTCATGTCGAGGTATTCGTCCGCATTTCCAGAATAATGAAAAGTGATGGGAGCATTCTTCATGATGGTGTTTTGAGGGTTTAGGGATACGAGCCGAGACTCCTCCACGTTCATCTGAACGGGAAGGTCTTTGAAGAGGTCGAGTTCGGAACTCATGTGGATGACTGCTTCGGACATTATGAGAACACGTCTTGAACCTTTCGCCTGCCGCGTTTCAGCTTCGACTGCTTCGGCTTGGAGAGTTTCGCGCGTTTTATTGCCTTGAGCCGTCTCATGCCCGATCCTATAATCGAATCGATTTTTTCGTCTGCCTTGCGTTTGAGATTCGATCCTGCCTCTTTAAGCCTGAGCTTGAGAGCTTCCTTAGGAGGTTTTCCTCTGGTGGCCACGTCGGACAGCACGTGCGCGCCCACTTTGAGCGCCTCTTTGCCGACCGCCTTAGCGCCGCTTTTTAAGAAGGGTAGAACGGTTCTGAAAAGTCCTCCGAGCGCAGAAAACAGACCGCTTCCTCGCTGGTAGCGCTTACCGCGATAGAGAGCGAAATCCCGATGGTCTAGAGCGCCACCGGCTTGATTGAGATAGTATTGCGTGACGGTGTGCATGTCCATTACTGTTGTTTTGGTCTGAAAGTGATAACTATAGTGGAGGATAATCCGTCGGCAAATGGGAGAAGATCGCCATAACCGTTCCTTAAATCTATGTTGACTATTTTGAAGTCTTGTGTTATGAGCGGTACCCAGTTGAGAGGAAAGAAGGATTTTTCGTCGGACATGTACGTGTTGTTGCTTTTTTCGTATTCCACCGCCACGCTCTCTATCACTTGGACAAATGTGTCGCCCACACTTGCGGTGCCACCAGATTACAGTAGATGAACATTTCGTAAGGGAACCCCATATACGGGTCTACGGGGTGTTTTGGGGCTTTCTGCAGGATGATGTTGGTATAGGGTTCGAAACCCAGCATCTTGGCCATGGCGGGCGACAGCAGCAAGCTGTGAATGCGATGAAGCGGTTCGGTTTGAGCGGGAGTTGCGGCGGTCTCCGAAGGGGTTGAATGTGTGCCTTCGGCCGTTGGTGTCGAAGGAGCGGTAGGCTCTGGTTTAGGCTGCGGTGCAGAAGCGGATGGGGGTTGCGAGGCGGTTGCTGGTTTGGGAGAGCCCGGTGGCTTTGGCGGATGGTGTGTGCCGCTGGGTCTGGGCCTTGGTGGCGGTGGTTTTGGGGGTTCTGGATAGTTTCAGTTTGCCCGGTGCGTCGCCCATCGTCGCTTCGCTGAGAACCGTGGTCTTTGCGACGCGGACGACGTTCTCCACGAAACCGTCAAAAGGAATGTCGGGAAGTTGCTGCACATGCGTGACTGCAGCGTTAACGCTCAACGTTCTGTTGTGGTCGTTGTATAGAAAAAAGTTTTCCACGTGCAAATTCTGCTCGATCACGGCGTTGGTTCGGCTGACGAGGTCTTTAGGGTCGTGCACGATGCCCGGGGGCATTTGCAAGCTAAATTTGGAATGCGTGGGCAGGCGCGTCATGGTGTACTTGGTGCCGATGAGCTGCGCGTCGCCTTCAGAAACGTTGTAGAATTTCACGGGGTACCTCACCTTTTGCAGGGCCACTTCCCACTCTCCCTGCAGCACGATTCGCTCTGGCAATATGTTGGAAAATTTGGAAGTGGTGTTGTCGGTAAAGTGATCCATGGAAGCGTTGCTCACGAGCGTGAGCGAGAAGGGTTCGGTCTTGATCATATCGAAGCGATCGTCGAAGCCTGAACCCACGAGTTAAATTTGGAAGGATATCCCTTCCGCTTGACCAAAAGTTGTTTGTTCCGCCCGCGCCCCTTGGTTTGCAGGACGCGATCGATTTTGAAAGTTTGAGGAAGCTCGACCTTTTGCAACTCTTGGGTGTAAAAGTTGCCGTCTATGTCCTCTGCGGCGAGATCCTTGAGCTTATATACCACCGGCCGACCGCGCACGACCTTGTGAATCTCGAAGATTTCGTCTGTCCAGTTCTGCTCGTATGCCTTGTCGAATTTCATTTTCTCCTTGGATATGCGCACGTGATCTCCGACAGAGTATTTGGGTGGCGCTTTACGCGGAAGGCGCTTGTCGTCGTAAAGATTGTGGTACACTTGCACGATGTTAGTATCGTTTACGTTCTTGGGTGCCATTTTGATGGACCTGTGATACGAACTGTTGTACGACTGCAGCAGTGTCGGAAGCACCTCCACGTATCTGTAGCGGTTCGTGTGTGTGAAATATTTCCACATCTTCGCCTTGAGAGTGCGGTTGAAGCCTTCGACGACGCTGGCTTTGACATTATTTTTTGTGGTGTAATGAAGCGCGCCGTGTTGGTTAAGAAAGTCGCGAAAGGTTTTGTTGGTAAACTCTGTTCCCTTGTCGGTCTGCAGAACGCGGGGAACGCGCTCGGAGAATATGGAGCGAAACGCCTGTGCCACCTCGGACCCCAGCTTCGATTTCAGAGGTACGGCCCAAGCATACTTGGAGAAGACGTCGATGACGGTGAGAATGTACGCGTAAGGTTTGTTATGCTCCTTGATGCTGTTCATGACGTTGAGATCCGCCTCCCAAAGATCGTTGATGTTGGTGACGTGGTAGTATCGAGTCGGGAATCGCTTCCGCACCTGTTTGTGCAACGTGTAACTGTCCTGGGTTCGAAGAAACGATTGGACGTTCGCCTTCGATATCCCCGTGGCCTTTCGCAGTGCATTTACCGAGCCGAAGCCGGCAGGGTGTTCCGGTTTTGCATAATAACGCCTTATCGTCTTCCATTCCTTCATCGCTTACTTGTAAAGAGGATCCCACTTTCGCATGCGAAGGTTATAGCTGGGCCTGTTCGGTTTCCTCTTGGGTGAGGCAGCAGGCGGTCTTTTGTGTTTGGGCGAGAAAGGGTTAGCTTTTACGGATCGCGATGGCCCTGACTTCTCCTTCTTTACGTGCACCTCCTCCAGAAGGTGAACGTCGTCCTCGTCGTCGTTGTCGCTTTCGCGAAGGTAGGGTTTTCTCACTTGTGACACGAGATCGAGATAGTTTCCCAATATATATTTCATTAACCGCCACTTTTGGTCGGCAGATATTTCTTTTTTGCGCTGAAGGTCCTGCATCTCTTTGGCCAGCTTAGCTATGGTTTTGTCGATGAGGTGAAGCTTTTCTACGGTTTTCGGCTGCGGAGCCACGACGATCTGCCTGCCGAGTTTCATCCTGTAAGTTTCGACACGAGCGCGCCACCCAGAGAAGCCAGAATGGGTAGAAGAAACGCCGGTAAAAATCCTCCTTTCTGAATCAAAATTTTTTTCTTCTTCTTCTTCAACGGCACCTTCCCTTTCGATTAACTTCCTCCAAGCGGATTTATGCCTTTCTAAGCGATTCACGCATCTGGTGGGTAGTTGCACGTGACCTCGGCACACGTTGAGCATGCATTCGCAAATGGCCTTTATGAGATCTCCGTTCGCGTTTTTCAACACCTTCTTGCGCACGGCAGGTTTTGCCTTGGCCAGCACCGTCAGATTTCCGTGCTGCCTGACTATGCGCGCGCTGCTCAATTTGGCAATGCTCGTCTTACCCCGAACCATGTTTGCGCAGTAATGACGTTGGCGTCGAAAGGCGCGCTTTATTTAAAAACGAAATCTCACTCATCGGCGCTCGTTGGGAACGAAATACGAGAGCGTTTCGCCCGGTAGTACGCCCGTTCGATACCTGTAACGGTCGGGCGTGTATTGCGTGCAGTCGAGCACCAGATACCCGTGCCGTTCGGTGGCCTTTTCAAAGGCCTCCAGCAGAAACTTCGAGTTCCTCGGTTCGATCTGTTGGCACAGCCTCTCTATTTGCATCTTATCCCTGTTGTTCTTGAATGCCACGATGTAGTTTGCGTTGATATATATCATTCGAAATTTCTGGCCCTGCGGGAACACGTTCTGCAGGATGTACACGATTCCGAAGCGCTTGTGGTGCGAGTCTGGTGAAAAAGTTGGACACGTTCGAACCCCCACCCTCGAACATGAGATCGTCGAGGACGACGAGGTAATTTTCGCCCACGGAAATCAGCTCGGGCACGCCGGCGTGGGTCTCGCACTCTAGCGGTAGGGTTTCGATTTTCGGCGAATACTCCGGCGGGTGCACCACAGCACCCTGGAGGGAGGCCGGTCGAACGATTCGTCGGCGTTGCGTATGAGGTACTTCACGAAGGTGGACTTTCCGCAGCGCGACGGCCCCGCGACCAGCATCGTGCTGGGAAACACGAATCGTCTAAGGCTGCGCGGTGAGCGCATGGTGCGGGTCCCGGGTTCGAAATGGACACCTAGGGCACTTGACGTCTCATTTATGTGCGCACTCCCTCTTGAACCCGTAGGGATAGGAGTCGCAGTTGTCGGCAAGCACGCGCTTGTTCACCACCATCCTGAAGGTCTTGGTGCAAGGCTCGGTGACCAACGTCCAGAGGGGTTTTCTCGATATCTGAGTACCCACGAGAGTGACCCTCTTGGCATTATCCCCGAGCAACACGTCCCAAATGACGTCCGCGTTCACGCGGTTGCCAGAATTCAAGGTAATGCCCTTCACCTTGCACACCGAGAAGTTCTGATGCGTATTATGACACTTAATTTCGAGGCAATAGCTCTTCGGGCCCGTGGAGGCGAACCGGGAGACGTAGGCGCCCCTGCCGTACTTCTCCAGCTCGTCGGTCATGTCGCCACGGGCGGCATGCACTGGCCCGGCGCGTACGTGGCGATCACCGAGTCCGTGTCGAAGTAGCAGACCCGGTCCCCCAACGCGCGCAGGTACCCGTAGAGGTGCGCGCGCGCGTGCGCGGTCGTGTACGCGGCCACAACGGCGTTCCCCGTGGGGTTCACCCTGGGGCTCTGGTCGACGTTCCTCCACACGACGACCATTACTTCGTCCGTGGCCGGGAGGTAGGACTGAACCTCCACGGCAGGGTCGTTGAGCAGTTCGACGAGCCTGTCGTAGCCGTCGACCAGTTCGCACGTGGGCAGGTTGTCCCTCTGCCCCATCTTGCCCCAGAAGGAGTTGAGCATGAGCTTGGCAAGCTCGCGCCTGCCCGGATTCGGGGCGATGGTGTCGGGGTCGAGAGCGACGCCTTCGCGTTGCAGAAACTCCTTCACGTAGGCTTCCTTCTGCTCGGGCGAGTGGCAGTCCGAAGGCCAACCGGAGGCTTCGGTCTTGATCTTGAGGAACTGGTTCACGTACGCCTCGAACAGTCCCTTCTCGCCCATGTCGGGGTCGTACCGAACCGTGTCATACTCCCAAATTTCGTACACGCGCAGCAGTCGGTAACCCTCGTGCAGGGCCACCTTCACCTCGTCCAGGACCCACGTCCCCGTCAGGCACCTCTCGTCCTCCGGGTGCCGGCACGCTTCTTGGCTTTCCGCCTCCGCACATGCGCGGCACAAGACGAACATCAGCTTGCCGTTGATGCGAGCCGGCAGCACGGGATGATACAGGGCGTTCGGAGGTAACACGGTACATTTGATCAATCCGCTCTGGATGTCCTCGAGGTTGGGAAAGCGATCCAAGTGGATCTTGGGGTTGCCCACGGCGTACGGCTTCGTCTTGTGCACGAAGGGGTAGAGGGAGCAAACGTCGAGATAAAACATCTTGGTGTCGCCCGCTGCCTCGGCGTAAGTCTTGGTGCAGTTGGTGCGCCCGCCGAAAAAGGCGTCCCTCGGGTTCAGGGGTTCCGGGTGGGGGAAGGCCTTCGCGAATGCCGCCAGTTGCGGGTCGGCCTTCGCTATCGCGTTAAATTCGCACTCCCACATCTCGACGACATCGTACCCGGCGCTTCGATCTTGTTGGAGATGTTCACCGTGCTCTCGTGCCTGCCGGCCATCTTTTCTTTCCCCGTGTTATACAGCACGGCGTGGCGATTGTGGAAACATCGCTCGCAGCCGTGGTACCAGCACCCGTGAAAGAAAAACACCCGCTTCCCCTCCCCGTCCTCCGTATACCCGTCCACCTTGTGCCCGAGAACCTTCACTTCGCGCCCTCTAAGGGCGTGTTGGATGGTGATGTTTTTCTGCGCCTCTACCAAAGACAGCCAAATGCAGGCGATGCGCGAGTGCTTGTCCGCCAGGCGGTAACCGCCGGTGGGCAACAGTGCGATCTTGTCGCGCGGCATAAACCGCTTTCGGTAGACGCACATGCACGCATGCGCAATGGTGAAGCACTCTCGGAACGGGTCTATTCCGTTCTCGTCCAGGAATTCTCTCCTAAATTTCGAAACTCCCCGGCTCAGCAGAAACACGTCCATCTTGCAGTACGCCACCATTTCCTGCTGCATGTCGAACACGTACCCGGAGGACGCCCTTTCCTCGTGCCACTGCTCGAACGCCTTCCTCCTCTCCACCGACATGCCGTCCGGGCAGTAGTACTTTGCGTCGGGAATCGAACCCACGTAATGCTCGTTTTCCTTTGTGTTAAAGAGGTATGGGAAATACCCTTTGATTTCCTGTATACCGAAAGTCTTAGAAAAGCGAGCCAGCGGCATGGGAATGAAGTTGAGCGAGTCTAGAAACGTGACGTCACCGTGCTTCATTTGGTAGATCTTGGTGCCGTTCATGATTAGCTCGGGCGTCCACTTTAAAGTGCCCACCATGTATTTCAATAGAAATTGGCCGTCGTAGGCGCGCATGTTATGGGTCAGCAGCACGTCCCACGCTTCGAACCTCGGTTGCATCACGTGATCGAACAGCTGCTTCACCGGCGCGTCGGTAAAAACGTGTTCTTTTGTGCCGCACTCGGTGCAGAACGCCATCTTTTCGCCTTCGTCTATGCACAGGGGGCACGCTTGGTAAAGCACGCATAAGTTCGGAACGTGCTCGTAAGTGTTCTCTTTGTTCTTGTACGCCGTGTTCTGCGTGCATTCGAAATCTATGAACATGAACACGAAGCGGTTTCTCTTGCTCGGTGAACAGTACGGCTGCATGTAGCACATGTGATTGCTCTTCACGTGTACCTTGCAATTGGAGCAAAATTTTTCTCCGCACTCGTGCGCCCCTTTTCGGTGTCTCAGGTTCACCAGCTTATTGCAAGTAGGACACACTTTTTCCGCGTCGCACACCGATAGCGCCTTCGGGTAAAACCCGCCTTTCCTCGCATGATTCGCGAAACAGGTTGCACCCTTAAAGTCTCGGTTACACGCGCCACAGTGTATGAACGCTTCATAGCGCTTAGGGCACTGCTGGTGGCACTTTGTGCAAGCGCCATCGCATCGATGGAATTCTTTTTTGTTCACCGAGGGATAATGGCAATGCCGACAATACCACTTGCATTTAAAGCACTTGTGCAAGTCTACAATGGCGTTAAAGTGCCCCTCGTGAAACATGATGTCAATGGGTTTATCTCCTTCCTTATCTGACGCGTACAGCACGTGCTTGCCCGTATGATCTGCAAACACCGTCACCGCGTACCCCTTTAACATCACGTCAAAATGCCTAACGTCATCGATAGTAAATCTGCCATCCATCTTTCCTACGCTTTCGCACAAAGCTAAAGCTTTTTGTTTCTGCAGATATTCCGAACGTCTAATGGTGGTATAATTGACGTCACCGTCCACTTTAGCTTTGCATACCGCAATAGCTCTTGCTAAGCACAAGTTGTCTTTGTTCTTAATTTCAGCTATACCTTTGTTCCCGCTACAGGCGTCGCACGGCTTGTGACACGAACCCGAGACCTCCTTAGTCCACACAAAGGTGATTTTCAGAGGTCCCCCTAGCAAGAACTGCTGGTTGCTTTGCATCACCTTCTCTATCGATTTTATCACCGCCGCCGCATTCACCTGGTCCGTGCGCCTCACGCTCATGTTAAACGCTTTCGACGCCTGCTGTTCGTCCGCAATGCTTATGCCTAAGTACCCCAATAAGTTGTCTTTCGCGAACTTAACAATATCTGTAAACAGCAGCGACACCCATTGCTCCGGGTTTGCATCTCTTGGCACAGGGTTCACTGTCACTTGCGTTTCGGTAAAGCCCGAAAAAATCCTTTGCATCAATCTCTGATTTTGACTTGTAATTTCAAACGTAGGCTGCAAGGTCGCCTCACCACTCGTCCCATCCTCGGGCTCCATACCGTTAAGCAGCGCTTCGTGTTTAAAAAATGACAAAACGCGAGCCTGCTAAATGCTCTGTTCTTTCCGCTGCGCCTTTTTTCTTAAGTATATCAACACGCACCGCAAGGCCACCGTATCGTGTGTGCTGCGTGAAACAAATTTCTCTTATTGCATCAGCCCGTATACCGCTATTTTCAAGTACTGTGCAAATGCGCCTGAAGAGATGTACACAAATATCACGAAACTTTACGAGCACACTTTTTCACACTATCTGCTTTAACGGCAAAAAGTCGCACTTCGGCAATCGGCTTATCGTACCGTGCTTTTATACATAGTGCTTATCGTCAGCGCAACTTCCGCTCGCGCTCGGGAAAATCCCCGATTACAAAAATCCCCGTTGGTTTATCTCCCCTCAACTTCAAAAAAAAGCCGTAATCGCGTGCTTTTCCACTATCACTTCCGATTGCACCATATAAAATGGCCACAACATCCGTTTTCCTTGTGCAGCAGTTTTTCCTGCCATTTACCGCAAAAACCACATTTTTCAACGTTTTCTCGCTAATGAGCTTCCTTTTAAACTGCCATTTTTCAATATTCAGAGTCCCTTACACAACTTTATTCTCGGCAGCCAATTGCTGCGCCAACCCCCCACTCCTGGTCCTCAGTTCTTTTTACAACATGGCGCACCGCATTTCCGGCCCCAACAGGCAGTCTTGAACCAGAGTTCTACACATCAACATGGCGCAACCGGCTCTCCCCTCGGTAGCCACCGCTTTTTTCTTTTATTCGTCGCAATACTTTACTGTGTGTTTTAATATTAGTATTTTTTGCACACGCTGTGCGTGCGTTCAAGGGCTTTCGCAAACAAACCGTTTCTATCCTCGTTTCTTCCAAGTATTTCCAAATGCCATTCACGCGCGTTCTCTTTCTTGTTGCGAGTGTAAATATGCAAGTGTCCACCGAACTCCATGTCTTCGAAATGGGACGCCACCGTTATCAACACTTTTTAAGGTACGTATTCCTTTTTTCTCTATTTATACACTCTTATTTGACCATCATGTAGTGTGAATAGTCATACAAAGCGTTGAACCTATAGCTTCATACGCTACTAAAACTTTATGTTTTTATCGTTAAAAATTATTTTGCTTCGCCGGTGCTCTAAGTTCGCGTTCCTATAATTTTTTTCTCGAAGCATTCATCTACATACGCAGTAACCGGGGCAACAACGCTTAAACTACCAGCTGCAATATTTGCGTTTTCGCCAAAAAAAAACACGTTATTTGCCCAATGTTACAAACTATATTTGTGGTACAACATTATTATCGTTTAAACTTGTTTTCTCTTATTCTACTAAGCTAGTGTTTTTATCGCTGTACTTAGGTGTTTTCCACAAGCACAGACATCCATTTTACCGGCAACAAGACTTGAGCTATCAGCTCTAAAAAGCGTTGCATTTCCAACAATATTTGACATCAAGGCAACCGTTCTACATTACAACTTAATCGTCAGGGTCCCGCTAACTGGCTTTTATTTTATACCGCAGACTTCCGTTAGCGAGCTCAAAAGATATCGCTTGCCCTACTCAAGTCAAGGTCTGCATTCGTGATAACCAGCTCTTTAATTTACCACCAACACACACTCTCTTCACTATAACGTCTTCCTATCTACACACATAATGTTCTTACATCCAATATCGCGCGTCGTGTTCTCGTCCTTTACGAGTTATTGGTTATTTCGAATTCTGTTTTCATAATTAACCCATTTTCTCTTTCAGCTACCTTATCCTTTTTTCATTTCGTTCCGTATTCAAACTCTTCTTCTTCTTTCATCTCTTTCCCATCATCCCCTCCACCATCTCCAACCTCTTCTTCTGTGTCTTCGTCATAACTTGCTTCGTAGTTTGCAAATTCATCCGCTCCCCGCGTGCATGCATTTTCCAACTTACCAATCATCTGTTTTAATGCCTCAAACTCTTCCAACATCTTTACCACGTTTCCTTTTATTCTGTCCACCAACACCTGCTGCTTTGTCACGTTCTGCTTCTTCTCTTCCAGTTCCTTTTTCATTCTTACCACCATTCCTTACATTTCTCTTGCCCTTCCTTCACATGCTTCTCTTTCCTTCTTCCCCGCGTCAATCATCCTCTTTACTTCCTTTACCTTACTATCACACTCTCTCTTCATCTTTTGCTTCATTCCATTCATCCCCTTCTTACATCTCTCAGATGCCGCTTTCCTTATACTCGTCACAGACACCCTTCCCGCTCCACCGCCATCACATTCCGAATTCAATTTCAAATTTCCCTCCGCAGACCACCTAGACGACCGCTTCACCCTCCCGCTCACTTTCCTCCCTTCACCTAAGCTTAGCTCCCATTCACCCCATTTTTCACATTGCCCGAAAACGTAAAGAAAATTTTCAGAAAAATATGAATTCATCTCGTTCACAACGCTATAAGCCATCACAAGCTCACTCTCCTCGAATGTCAGTTGCCATTCCAATTCCAAACCCTCCGGCAAATCCACCGTATCCGTCAGCAAACTACAATCCACCATCCCCACAAGAATCGAACTGTTTTCGCCAGCATACATCTTCACAGGCTTTCTATAAAATTTACACCCGTCTTCCTCCCTCGCATTTCCTTTTTCACACCCGCACCTTCCATTTACAATGTAACCCTCAGGACATTCAACTTGACCCATCTTTACAACCCCGTACATCATCCCTCCGCACCTTCCACCCTTCTGACATCTGGTTATTGGCTTTAAACAATTATACACGTTCTTAAGTGTACCCAAGTTTATAAAGTCAGAACCAAACCTACAAACACTACCCTTCCGGTATACGCACGTACAGTTAGGCAACATTTCGTAATCCATATCGCATCTTGTCACATTTTCCAAATGACCCGTCTCGTCATTCAACTCGAACCCACACCTCCCAAAACTAACGCAACCCCTATCTGCGCTAGCAACTCCCACTATCAGCAATGCTGTCACTATCGCAATCATCATTGCATTATCCTTCTTTTCCAGGAGCCAGGAGCCAGGAGCAAGAACAGGTCGCCCGAGTTTACTCGGGCGGAAGGTTAATCGCCACGGTACCTATCCGTTTAGTTACGGATTTACCCGTGCGGTGATAAAGATTGGTCAAATAGCAAGCGTTTTTGTCGATGTCTACATGATGATGGCGGTTGCTGGCCCCTTGTGTTGCTATTGACTCGGGTCGGTGATACCGCCTGGGCGGACAAGCGACCAGACGGTGACCGAGCTCGATGCTGCTTAACTTGGCGGCCGCTTGCTGGACCGTCAGTTAAGCAGTGCCATCTAGCGGGGGCCGATGGGAATGGGTATTTTGGTGTGAGGGTACCAAGGAAAGCAGTTGAGTGGTGCGGCTGAGTGGTCACCCAACCAGCCGTGGCCCGTCTCAATGCTGCTTAACTTGGGGTGCGTGTAGTCGATAGGATGAAGTGGCAGTTATGGGCCAAGGGCATCCTTGGGGAGGCGGTAGCTTCTTCGTCGCCTCGGTTGGCGTTGGTCATATTGGCCAAGCACATTAACCAGTCGGTTGGGATGAGGTGCAAGCTTTGTATAAATTGTACGAGCTCTTTCTCGTACAACATCCACAATGTAGGGGAGTCCTGATTGGGAGTGAAGGATGTGTGACGGGAATCTGCGATCTGTGCCGTAGATCATCCTTAGTGCCCTGTTCTGCACGGTCTGGAGTCTGCGCATAGTGGACGGAGCCACCGAGCCCCAGACCTCGCAGCCGTACAGAATTAGTGGCGGAATAATCGCCCGATACAGACGCAGTTTAAGGTGTGTAGGCATTGTTGAGTGGAAGATGGGGTACAACTGCCGAAGGGCGGCGTGACCTAGGCTGGCCTTAGCCTTGACATGAGGAGTGAATGTGAGGCCGCGGTCGAGCAGAACCCCTAGGTATTTGGCGGATCGGACCCAAGGGATCCTTCTCCGTCTCAACCGCAGGGATCTCTCGGGACGCCAGCCATGAACCTTAGCGAGCAGGAGATTTCACCCGCTATCTTATCCTTTTATACCTCCCTCACCTTTTCCTCACCCCCACTCTCACCTCACATTCTTTCAACCAATCATAATCATCTTTATTCACACACACCTTTCTTTAATCCCAATCCACCAATAACATCACTTCTTATTTTAACCAATCACAGCAGCACACGTCACTTTCTTCTCTTCTTCTTTTTATCCAGCACTCGCAAGCTTTTACCTCTTTTCGTCCCCGCACTCCCAACACACAACACCTCGCTGCTCCGCTCCTCTATATCACGTGACTTTCAATCCCTATTTCCTTTCATTCAGCCCAATCCATTATCCACATCATCATTTCCGGTTCCATTCTTTCTTCCCTAATCCTCCCGCTTAACCGGATGGTGCTTATCCTCCCTATTCAAATTTCGCGCTACTCTCACCTTTCATCTGCCTTAATCTTCAACCCATGGTATTAATCCTCACAATTCAAATTTTAGCGCTTGTCTCACCCTTAATCCCACAATCACGTCACATTTCTTTTATCCTTATCCAACATCCACCTCAGCATTTCCCACACCCTCCTTTCTTCCATTATCTTCTCCCAACAATCACTAATCCTCATCCCTCTATTCAAACCCCGGATTAAAAAAACGGATTATCCTTCATCCTCACCACTAGTGTGGCAACTTTTCGAACTTCCCGCTAATCCCACTAATCCACCTTAATCCATCGGATTAAGGCGGATTAAGAAGGATTAACGCGACACCAACGCCACCTAGCGGCAGGATTATCGTTAATCCACTTGGCTAATCCGGGGTCTTAACTACTTAGCTTCCCTCCATCGTTTAGGTACATAACCCTTTCTAATAATTACATTAAATAGGTCTTAACAAAATGTTCACTCTTCCTGTTTCAGTACATCACTCCTTAAGAAACTCTGTTGGGATGCCATCAATTCCAGTAGCTTTATTTTTCTTCAGTAACTTAACTTGTTTTATTATTTCCTCACTCCTAATTTCACCATCCAATATCTCTACAAAAACATTCCCTATTTCCAGAAATCTCATAATTCCTATAGTCCTGTCTTCCCCATATAATATTTTAAAATACTCCATCCATTGTCCTGGCTCAATATTGGGTTTAGTTACACATTTATTATAGATCAACTTAAGAGCCTGCCATAACTTATTAACATTATTTTCATTTAAACACTTTATCAAATTCCTTTCATTACTTTCTCTACAGTCCCTTTTCTTTTGTTCTAACAACAAATTATATGAGTTCCTCCCTTGCATATAATCGTCCTTAGATTTTCTATCACCCAATTCCCTCCACCTAACCAACAGTTGTTTTACTTGTCTTTTGGATACCCTACATTCTTCGTCAAACCAGTCCTTATCATTTATGTAAGCCCTCTTTTTTGTTTTCATTTCCTCTCCCGCCCTTTGCATAACTGTATTAAGGATATCTACTGCATTCTCTATTTGATTATTCCTAACCATGAATGTTACTCCACATAGACATATCTTTTCATAATTTGAATCTAGAGTCTGTTTAAATGTGTTACAAAATTCTTCTTTCCATTTATAGCTAATATACTCTTTTTTATAATGGCTTTCCACTCTTATATTGTGTTTTACTTGTGCTATGTGCATCATAAAATCCACAATCAGTGGATAATGCCCGCTAGTTGAGCTTAAATTTAATACCTTAAAATTCCTTAATATATGCCTTAAATTAGGAGAGGCCACAACACAAAATCTATTACACTCTGCCCATTATTGCTAACAAAGGAAAATTCTCCTTATTTATCTTCCCCATATTTTCCATTCAAACTTTCTAAAGCATTCAACTCACATAAATCAATAAATTTTCACACTCTTTATCAACAATTTTGTCCTTGCTTTGCCTAAATTTCTCACTTTTAAACACCATTTCATCACTCATCCAATCATTTCCAACATATGTATCACTTTCCCCAATCCTGATATTAAAGTCTGCCATTACTGTAATACAAATACTCTATAGTTACAAATTTCTCATTCAGCCTATATATATCTTTTTTTATTTGTTTAAGGAGATTAGGATTATGGAACCGCGAGGATATGGCAGGGTTACATATTATTCCTACACAAAGTATATTCCCATCTATGTACTTAACATCCATTATAACCCACAATACCGAAATGTTCCCATGTTTGGATGAAATAATACTATCTTCTTCCCCCTCTTCCGTATTCTCCTCACTTCCTTGATACCATATTTTCTTTCTCCCCTCCGTCAACATGCGTGCAACTTCTACCTCTCCCCTCCTTGGTGAAACAATTCTCTTGGGTAATGTCACTTCTCTGGCTTCTCCCTCCGCCACTGTTGTCGCCACCATTGCAGTCCTACTGCGCTCTGCTGATGCAACTGTTTGGGCCCTCCTTCCTCTTGATGTCATCACATGGTCATCAATTTTCTCCTCTCTGTTAGCTACGCAGTTTGGGCTAGCCTCGCCATTACATAATTCTTTCTCCATGTTTGCTGCAAGTTGCCAAGTTGTGAACTTTGAACTTCCTGTTTCATTTCTTACAGCTATCACCGACACCTGCTGATTCATTTCCGCTCTTTCATGTCACTTTTCTCTTGAATCTATATTGTCCGTATCAAGTACCCTTTCATCGTCAGTCCACAGCTGGAAGTTTGTAATATATGCCATTTTTCCCAAAGCTCTTGCTTCTTTCATTTTCTGAATTAAATTTCATTGTAATGCTCTCTTATTTGGTGAAAGGTCTTTGTTAATAAAGATATTTGCACCTTTCAATTTTTTGGCTCTCCTAAGCACTTCATGCACTAACTGTATTATTGCTAGCTTCACTATTATTGCCCTCTTTCCAACTTGTCTCCCAACTCTAAAAGCCTCAAAAATTCCCCATCCGTACATCTCTAATTCAAGCTTCTCCTTCATTATCTGATTCAGCTTCTCTCATTTACTCCTAGAAACACCAAATTAAATCTTCTTTCCCTCTCGTCCATTCTTTCCTTAATTGCATTTACTTCCTGTTTTGCTTCATACACTTCATCTATAATGTCCTCCTTAATATCCCTAATCATAAAGCACAATTTATCACTCAATCGTTGTTCCATTTTATCCATTTTCTCATTAAGGTTCCCCAACAATTCTTGAATATCCTTGGAGCCTGGATTTACTTGCACTCCTCCAATCACTAGTAGAATAGTTAATACACTCCCAATAATCAAAACATTAGCCATTTCCTCACCAAAATTTATTCCTCTTGTTCCCGCAAATTTCATTATGCTGAGACTTGTACAAAGACCTTTATGGGCAGATTATCTATGGTAGTCCAAAAAGGAGAAGTAGGATGGTTTTCACTTTGCCCACCTAGTACTTAAGTATCTTCCTGGTATAATTACCAGAAGGTTCCAGTAAACCATTATATGTTTGACTAGATACAGTAAGTTAGACCATGGAGATTTAAAGATCTTAAAATACCCAGACTATAAGGCATCAAAATTTTTGTTTTGCTACTTCTTTTCCCTTTAGGTGTAACAAACTTGCCCAAGCAATATGTGAACTTAAAGTAATAGTCATATTGGTACATAATTAAAATAGTAATTAATTGTTCTTTCACACAAGCCATGTGTAGGACAAGGTTGGTAGAATCTAGCTTAAAACTTCAATGCTATTACCAGGATTTGAACCACAGATCTTCTGGCTTCTATCCAATTGCAGTAACCAAATGAGCTACCATAGCAACATGCCAGCACAACATCAAATTCTCCAACTGACGCGCATTTTTTCCAGTAAACTACAAGGAGATCTCAAATTAATGCCCCAAAGGTGATTTACAATGTTGTAAGTACTCAATATTGTAGTAAGCTTCATAGTTTAACCAGCTATTAGGTCAATCAATGGTAATTAATGTTTGTTCACCAAGCCTGTGTGTAGGACAAGGGTGGAAAGGTAGAATTAGACTGAGAAACTCGATGCCATAGGGTCTTTCGATTTCTGTCCGGTAGCTCAATTTGTTAGAGAGAAACAGGACAGAAATTGGAATATCCTTGGTTCAAATCCCAGCTATGACATTGAGTTTTTCAGTCTGATTTTACCTTTCCTACCTTGTTGTAGACACAGGCTTGGTGAAAGAACATTAATTACCATTGATTGACCTAATAGCTGGTTAAACTATGAAGCTCGACACTTAGAGTACTTACAACATTGTAAATCACCTTTGGGGCATTAATTTGAGATCTCCTTGTAGTTTACTGGGAAAAATGCACATCAGTTGGAGAATTTGATGTTGTGCCAGCATATTACTATGGTAGCTCAGTTGGTTAGAGCAATTGGATAGAAGCCGGAAGATCTGTGGTTTAAATCTCAACTATGGCATTGAATTTTTCAGTCTGATTCTATCTTTTCAACCAATAATTAAAAATTTGATGTCTGTTAATGCCCCACATGTCTTTTAATAACTGTTATTTGCCCTAGAAGTCAAGTTTCCCACTGTAATTTGTTTTTTATCTTGTGCTGTGTTACAGGTCCCTAAACTGGCTATAATTATGCATATTGCAAGCAACAGTTGAATTCCAGTTTTGAGGAAAATCAGAAAAAGTCACAATTCTTATTTATTTTAGTGTCTATATTTAAGAAATTATTTTGTACCTTTTTAAATTACCCTTGTAAAACAAGTTCCTGAATATGACAAGACTTAGATATCTTATTTTCCCCATGTTTTGAACCATATTTGAGGTGCATAACTCAGGCTAGTTTTCATGCTGGAACCTGAAACACTAACACATGAAACAAATGTCCATGCTTGTGGTTAAAATTATACCTGGTTCCATAATTCCATTTATCTGCCCATTCTCTAAATTGTCTAAAGGTGCAATGCCCCTCCTGGGCGGTCTTGTTGGCTTGCCTTTCATTTTAGTTGGAGAGCTATCATCAGATGATGGTCCATTCAACAGTAACTCATCTGCTTCTACTGCATCTTCTGAGTAGCCACGTTGAAGACCTGCCAGACAAATACACACAAGTGCTTACCTACACTAAATCTACTGCAACAAACACTTACTGGGATGGGAATGTTAGAAACAGTTTTATTTTGAGGTAAGAGCCACTAAACATGTGTTTAGGAAATTATACACTGACCTTTGATATCACTCATTGTGAAGCCAGACTTCATTATTTGTTCTATATGAGCTGGGGTGGTTTGGTCAGCCTCGGCAAGCAACCGATGCTGTCGAATTTTTATCTCTTGCCAGCGTCTAGCTTTCTCTGACTCTCTGTAACACATTACCCAAATTAGTTGTCATCTATCTTGATAACTAGTGCTTGTTAATTTTATTTCAGTTTTACTTACTCAATGAAAGTTGAATGACAAATGACAGGAAGAGAAAGTCTAAGGAATTCCCAATTTGCCTTTTCCATTGTCTCAAAGAGGTTGTGGCTTATTTTCATACATGGAGGTGAGTCTGAGCCTGCTGGAATTCTAGTAACATCTATCTTTGTATCAACAAAGTCTTCTGTATTCTCAAAAATAGGTTGATCCTTAGTGTACCAATACGTAACAGCTCGTTTCATGTTTCTGTCAACAGAAATAGCAATACTAAATGTCTCATAACTTTCTGTGGTCACTGAGAATGCCAACTTACTGTATTGTAGCACATGAAATAAAATTAAAAAGAAAAGAAGAAAGAAAGAACACCTCAAGAACGTATGTTCATTGAGCTCACAAGAATGTTTCATATTATTTAGTGCATTTGAATTCAGAAAACTTGTGCTAAAATACAAGCAGTTCAAGAAGATGCATGAATTACTAAATCATTAACAAATTTTTCTTCTTGGAATACACAGGATAGCTTTTGCAAGATTTTTTTTTTACTATTACAATAAAGTATCACCACCACTATCATTAGTATGCTTAATGGCCTTTAACCGGACAGATCTTGTGAGATGATGAACAGATGAATTAATGAGATTATTTCCCCAAGCTCTTTATTAAAGTTTATCCTTAATATCTCCTTTTACCTACTCCATAAAGCTCACATTTTACAAGTTTTATGTTGTTAGTTATTTTTATACAATGTATAAACAAAATTGAGCCATACCAAGGAAATAAATATAAAATTGTACGTAAGGCATATAAAGCATAAAATCACAAGTTAGAATAAACACAGTTAACTTTATGTTGTGTGGTATAAAAACACAGAGTAAAGCTACTAGTTTCAATGAAAAACATACTTAAAATCACAATTTCATATTATACTGTTATTTATGTTATTTGTTTAAAACTAATTATCAGGAATAAAATAATTACTTAAAATACAAACAAAGTATAGTTACAACAAATATGAAAAGCCTAAAAACACAAATTAAGGGGATTGATGTGCAGCAATCAATAGCTTAAAACAGTTTATACATTTGTTATAATGCTGTACAATTTAGCACACATTGTACACACTGAAACAGAGTTTACTTATTTCAGTAGTCTTCCACTGAATAATATACTTTTTAAAGTAAAGATGTGTATAAAAATGTTTTGAATTTATTATAATTGTTACATTTTTTATTGCTTTCCCTCCTGCTTACCTTCCTTTACTAAGTAGAGGAAGTATTTTACTCCACCAAAACTTTAATATTGAGATTTCACCAGAAATATAGGGATGGGGGGGTGTGTGGGTGGGTGGGTGGAAGGGTGGGTGGGGGGTGTGGGTGGGTGGGTGAGTGGGGGATGTGTGCTTGTGTGTGTGATAATATTACATGTTTTAGTTTTCTTTTGGGTTCCATAAGTAATTTTAACACTTGCTAATACAGAGAATTTGTATAGGCTGATTTATATCTAGTATCAATTAACTATTTTGGTCTATAATAAAATTGCTAATTTTAATTCATATTTTTTCTAATTCTGTTGCTAAAAGATAGTTAAAACATGTGTACAATATTTACAGAATGTGACATTTAAGTAATGATTATTTCTAAGTATTCAAGATTATTACAGAAGCTGTGTGAAGTTTATTAAATTGACAAATTTAGAAAATGTGTCTATGAATTTTGTACCGAGTTCACAATTTATATGGCCAATTTCCTCTTCTGATGCTATTTGCTATTTCAACATTTTCTACATATTTTCCAGGATTTTGCAATGGTAAATTGAATGTTCCATGGTTTGCTCTCCCTCATTGCAACAATGCATTGGACTTTATGTCAATTTGAATCTCTGTAGGTATGATTTTGTAATCCCATAACCTGTGACTATTGCCATAATCTGAGGTGTAACTGAGAATTTTAGTTTTAAACACTGTTCAATATTTGGAAAGAATGTTCGGAAAATTTCTCCTTTACTTGTGTGCTCCCAATGCCAGTTAAAGAGTATTTTCTTCTTGAGTTCATTTGAAGCTGCTGTTATAGGTATTCTGTTGTAAATTTTATGCAAGCTGTCATCCTCTGCTGCATCTTTGGTGAATTTGTCAGCTAACTTGTTGCCTTTATTCCTAGATGGGTCTTAACCCATCCAAAGTGGATTGTCCAGTTAAGTTACACCAGTTGTCTGAATTTTTCTCTAATTTTTTCGATGATTACGTGTGTATTTGGTTGTTTCTCAGTGATGCACTGATAACTCTGTGTGTGTGCATGTTTTGTTTTCTTTTATTCATTCATTAACAACATGCTCTATTACGATGTATTATTTTATTCAGTAGTGTTAAAATACAACTTTCCCAATGTAGGGATACCCACAAAATAAGAGAGGAAGAAAAAGAAAGAAAAGAAAAAAAAGAACTTTACTAATATAATTAAAATATTAACAATTAAATATTGCACATAAACAAATAAAAATAAATAAGAAAGAAAACATGAAAAAGAACATTATACTATTTGTCATGTTTGTGTTATCCATTTAGAATAATTTTTACAACATAGACATTCTATAATATATACCTACTACAAGGAAATGACAAAACTGAAGTTATTTATAGAAATCTGCTACCTTAATTTCTCATAATACATAGCATATTTTATAAACATGTTTATATATTAGCTATTAAAAACAGAAGCACTACAAACAGTGAATTTGGAATGAGTCACACTATCTTTACAGAAACATTTGCTTATTAAGTTATTAAAACTGGAACATTTTCGAGGGCATTCATCCTCATCATATGTACTTCAATATTTAAGATGTTTAAACAGAGTGGTAACAGATAGTCTAAACCACTACTCTTGAGACAATCAGTGACACAAACTGGAAATATAAACAGTTCACATATCATCTATGGGCGTTCAGAAAGTTTGAAAACATATTTAATAAGTTTGGCATCTGATTAGCTCCTCAAAATAGATACAGCTGAAGAATTTGCTGAACAAACCACTCAAAAGCACAATCCCAGATGCACTTAAATCAGTAATCTACCAGATCAACTGTGAAGATTATGAAAAATTCTACATAGGTAAAACCAAGAGAAGTTTGAACATCAGATTGAAAGAGCACCAGAGAAATATAAAACAGAAACTAACAGACAAATCTGCTGTATCACCCCACTTTTGGTACATTGCTCAAACCCTAAAATTATTAAAATCAGTGTCCTCATCACTAGAACTGATTGTTTGGTAGAAAATATTCATTGTCAAGAATGAAGATATTGTAAACTTTGAAATCCCGCCAAAGAGTAATTTGTTACAGCTTTGTCACTCTACAGTAAGCAGCAGCAAGATCCAACCCATCCAGGAGAGGAGGAAGAGGAAAGAAGGAGGAAATGCTTCAGTCATCAAGCTGTTGATGATCAGGACGAATGCTCTTGAAAACGTTCCAGTTTTATTAACTTAGTTAGTGAAGGTTTTGTGTAAAAATAGTGACTCATTTCTAATTCAGCATGAAGAAAACTTCACTGCTTGTAGTGCTTCTGTTTTTAATGGCAAATATTTATATATGTTAGGAGTACACTGTATCTGAGTTATCCTTTATACAACATACATGTTTCTTTATATATACCCACTACAAATAAATTACAATTATGCTGAACTTACTTAACCTTGATCTGTCACTGGCAATAGAGTTTGTAAATTCCAATTTCCCTCCCCCGCAGATTTTGAGGAATAAATCTTTAGAGGAATGTATTTTGAATTATATTTATTATATAGTAGAGATGTTTTACATTTATATGTACTTGCTACAGGACATTACAATCTCATTAAATTATTAGCAGAAATGTTCTACTTAAATTTGTACTATGGAGTTTATATGTGGAAAATCCCTTTAGTTTATGACAAGCTCATTGTTAGTAACTGGCCACTATCCTCTGTTACAAAAATACTATATGTTTAGAACTTGTCTTTGATTTTCTAGCATTCTGTAGTCATAAATTGGGTGATCTGTTGTTCTCTTTTGTTGCATGGGTACATAGGATTGTCTATAATTTGAAATCTGCGAAGGGAGGATTTTGTTTTATCATAGTCAATGACTAATGCTGTAAATTCTGGCGCTATAGAAATCTTCAGTTTTAATCTTTCCTTTATTTGTGGGGAAAAAATGATCTACATCAAGAATCTTTTCCCATGTCCTCCTATTGACTCAACAGTTTGGTGAGGCTTTTCTTTCTTTCTTCATTGTTTATTGCTGTTAGAGAATTTCTGTTGTAGATGATGATGCCCAGTTCATTATTCTTGACTGCCTCTTTTGCAAGTTTGTCTGCCAATTCATTTCCTTCAATTGCTATGTGTGCCTTTATCTATTTGAAATAAACTGTCCAATTTCTGATTTGACTTTATGGATTATAGGGGAAGGTCAGCTAGTATCGGACGCTTAAGCTTTTTAGAATTTATAAAATTTGTTTATGATTCAGTTTCTATATTCTGTATTCTAGTGAAAACTTTAACATGATATATCAATACCTTAAGAAGCTCATTTCTCCTAGCGTCACCTTTATTGGTTTTTCTTTGTCTTTTTATAAACCTTACATTTTGACCTTTCTGATCTTTGGAGGATTGTATCGGACATGGTGTTGTGGTTGAGCAAATATATTTTTTTCATGAAAAACAAACTTTTTATTGCTATATATATATATATATATATATATATATATATATATATATATATATATATATATATATATAGTGATTATACAAAAATATAAAAAAGTAACATTTACATTACTTATCACATGTAAAGAAAAAGCATTTTAGTAATAGATTCAATGATAGTTATACTTTTTTAGGAAAACAAGAATCGCATTCATAATAAAGGCTGTTAAGTTCAAGATCCGCACAGTTTTCATGGGCCCAACCTTTACAAATATTGCACTAGATCCAGTCCTCTTGAAAGTTTTGTTGCAAATAATACAGTGAGTCAGTTTATCCTCTTCCTGCAATTCTTCGTCGAAGTTCAAATATTTTGTAGCTTTTTCCTCGGTTTTAGGCCTAACACTCGTCTTATCTTCTTTATTTGTTGTGGACTTTACATTTGTCCTTTTCACTTTAAGTTCTTCTTCGAAAATCAGTTTTCTTTTCATTTTTTTTAATGCAATTTTCTTCCCTCAGCTGTCTCTTTGCTTCTGCAACTTGTTCCTCTTTTTTCTTCTGCTCAAGTTGGGTTTTAAATGGCGTTGAGGTTAAAATTTCACTTTTTTCTCCACGAGTTTATCTGTTACGAATTTTGTACTTGAAGTGCTTGGAAGAGGTGAAATCTCCTCTAAAATCTGTTTTGATGCAGTTTTCGTAAGAGAAGTCTCAGGGCTGTTTACCATTGTGATGTATTCCACTTGCTCATTCTCTATCTGTTGATCTGTTGCTGATGTTGAAGGCTCAGTCCTGGGATTTGAGGCAAGAGGTTTAGAAGGTTCCGGTAGATCTGTAATCACAACAGGACTTGGAGAGCAGGGAACAGCTTGAGTCTCAGTTGCTTTGGTACAGGCCTGAGGAACAGGCATATTTTGGTCGTCTTCAATGAAGGAGCATAATCTAAATCACTGAATACGCTGCTGTCCAATGGAAAAATTCCGATGCATCTAAAGCCTGACTGAGCTATTTCCATGCGACATATTCTTGAAAAGGTGATATTTACCAAGCCAGCAATGTCTTTGAGGGCTATTTTCATATTTGGATATTTTTGCATCCAGAGAGAACATGCCTCATTATATGCATTTTTAAACGGCTTCATTATTGTTCTGTCCAATGTTGCAATTTATGGGATGTATGGGGTGGCAAGCTCAACATGTGGATGTGATTGTTCTTGGCAAAAGTGATGACATCTAGATCTTTGTGGCTTGAGTGACCATCAACAATCAAAAGGGCAGGATCTTCCATTCTGCAAAAACCTTCAGTCACTTTAGAAAACCAACAGCAGTTATCCACCCATTTCGTTGGGCATCGAATACACTTCCTACTGCTGCATCCTGTTTTAACTCATTGTCTAGTCTTACCTGCAGGAGAACGAAGAGTGGAGGAATAAACAGATCCCCTGAGGCATTTACTGATAGAAGAAGTGTGACGTTCCTACCTCTCTCTGCTGAAGTAAGTTTGCCCACCTGCTTTTTGTCTTTGACAGACATTACCTTAAGTTTGTTGGTGTGAACACATGACACGCCCGTTTCGTCAGCATTAAAAATCTTTGAAGAACAAAACTTAAAATTTTCCATTAATTCATTTAGCTTGGAAAAAAGTCGATCGACCTGTTCCTTACAGAAACCTGTGGCTTTCTGGAGGCTTGTGGATTCAGCAGTTCTTAACCGCAAGTCTGGATGCCTCTGCATAAAATCATAGTAAAAGTCTTTACCAGGTTTCATGGTTGTTTTGTTGAACCTATGCTTGATTTTTAATTTTTCCGCATACTGATAAACTAGGTTTAAAAACTCGTCTTTACTCAAAGGCATAAGCTGGCTATCTAATTCCTTAACATGGTTATATAAGATATCCTCTTGTTCATCACTGAATTTCCTCGGAAAGGCCTTAACATTCCCTAAGCGTGGCTTAATTTCCACTTCTTTTCCTTCTGCAAGAGCTTGATGTCTATCACCTAAGGTACTTTTAGGTACACCATATTTTTCACTAGCTTCCCTGATCGTCATTTCATGTTTTCTCTAGCTTCCTTCATGTGATTTTCGTCCCAGTTATGTCGTTTTTTCTCCATCCTACCAAAAACAAACAGGATATTGTTATTACTTTCATCACTAATATTATTATTTAACTTTTTAAACCCCTAAAACCTTGTCCGATACAACCCTCCGACTGTTTGTCTGATACAACCCGAACACTGCACTCCGAAACTTTGATTGTCACATGCGTATTGCCAGGCCTAGACATACTTATCACTTACATTCTAAAGAATAGTAACCCACACATCCAGCAAAACATTAAAAATACAGTTGTACTTACTTTCAGACAAGCTACGTAGCTCCAAAGTTAACTTTGTGCACTAGAAAACTCATACAAAAACAAATAACTTGTGTAACTTGCAAACGCACAGACCGCTCGGTCCAATATGGAGAGAAAGACTTCCTTCTGCCTTAGTACACATGACAATAGCATGACAGGTGCTGCTACCAGTGTCCAAAGCTTGTAAGATTACTTGTCCGTTACAACACGCTGTCCAATACAACTCGACCTTCCCCTATATGTTGTTATTTTTAAGTGAGTTCTGTTGAACAATTAGTTTCTCAAGAGAGTTAAATATGTATAAAGCAATTTAAAATGAGCACACACTATAATGATTGAGAAAAGGAAAGAAACAAAACTCCTTTATTGTTATTAACACTGCTGCCAACTTACACACTGTGTAATTGACTTTAAACTCTTCCAACACACCTCTCAAGTCAACATACTAAACAATTTAAATGAAGAATATTAACCCAAGTGATGAAACATTTAAAATACATATTTCTTGTAGCATGTAAATGATCCATATGAATACAAAAGTGAATATTAAAGAATATAACAATTTGAGGTTTGCAATGTAAAGAACATTATGATCAATCATGCACTGCACAAGAGTTTTTATTGTTTTTTACATCAAATGATGCATGTAATTTTCTGAATTTTGATCCACACAATGGTTTGGTGAGAATATCAGCTCTTTGGTCTGAAGATGGAATATGGCGTACATGCACAACTCTTTACCTGTGCATATCTTTGAACAAATAATATTTCACATCCATATGTTTTAAGTGTTTTCCATCCCACTTGTCAAGGCAACTGACTGTTGACCAATTGTCTTCAGACACAGTAATTGGCAATAGTTCTTCAAATCTGAGATCTTCCAAAAGAGCTTTTACCCACAACAACTCCATTGGTTGTAACTTTTGATTGGTGGTTTCTTGTGGGTCCAATTTCCCTTCAGCAACTTCTGCACATCTAACCTCCTCTTGGATACGTGTTAGTAGATTCTTCTCATCAAGAAGTAATTCAACATGATATCTCCAATTTGATTAATTTTTCTCATCAAATAATGGTACATGGTATCTATTGCCCATACGATAAAGTTCGTCTTGAGCTTGTATCATGGTGCCAGATGCATTAGTCACTATAAATGCTTGCAATACTTTTCAGTGTTTCTGGCACCATAACCATGTAGAAAATTTAGTTCCTCAAGAGAGTTAAGCATGTATAAAGCATTCCAAAAATTAGGTAAAATGAGCACATTGCACAATAGTTGAGAAAAGGGAAAAAAAGGAAGGAAAAAAACAAACAAACAAAAAACTCCTTTATTGTTATTGCTGCCAATTTACACTCTCAGTATTAAATTTGAACTCTTCCAACAATTTCAATGTGACTTTGCTGTCTGTTATACTTCTGTGGTCTAAAGAAGAATGCATTTGTTTGAAAGACTTGAACAGTGATCAGTAGTTCATATTTATATGTGTCTCCAACTTCTTCACATAGACAGCTACTCCTGCTCCAATTTTGCAATGGATTTGGCTTCAGTCTGTGAAGATTTCCATTTTACATTGCACCATGTCATGTACATCACCTGTATTGATTCCCATTCAAATGCATTTCTTATTAATCCATGTTTAATTTTATATAGCTGTACCTTCTCATTTATTACAATGGTGACTGGAAGCACATTAGCCATTACACATGGAGCTTCAAATGAAAGCATCCTGTATGTTTTGGTAATTTTAATATTTATTAATCTTTGGTACTCTGTAGTTTTCATAGACATTTCTTTATTTTCTTCGAGCAGGCACTCGCATAATTCTGCAAAGTAATTAAGGCACCCTCATAGATCAATTTCAGTGCTTGATGCCCCAGGTCCTTGGCAAATATACTAACATGTGGATTAGTCTGGTGGATTTTTCTCTTAACTTTTCTATGTGGCTATCAAAGATCAGCTTGTGGTCAGAAGATTACAAGATGTTTAATTTTTATAATTGGTTCTAATATCTTATTGAGAATCATATTAAGATTGTGCAATTCTCTTTCTTGCTATCAGCATTGCTTTGAATTTACTTTAATTGAAGCTTAGTTTATTATGCTAAGCCAGTTTTTATATTTTAGCAAGAGCTGAATTCCCAAATACTTCTGCTTCCAATGGTGTTGTTCCTTTCATCTTGATTGCTATATCATCAGTAAAAGCAATCACGTTATACGATGCGAGCATTCTAGTTTGAGGAGACTGTTGTGCAATATATTTCAAAAGCCTACGCCACAACATCATCCTTATGGGAGCCTTTTATAACCCATATTTCTTTTGTATGTATTAACAACAGAGTTGCCACCCTATTGTGGGCAGTTGAAGTTACAAATTGATTAGTATGCTGGCCACGTTGAAAGTTCCTCTAACATCTAAACTTTAAAATACAATGTAATTCTTTTGCTTCAAATTGTCTTGTACAAAGTGTTTGGCTACCGATGCTGCACCTACTGTGTCCTTTTGGAGAAAGAAAGCATACAGATTTTCATTGAGAAACTGTTGGAAAAGATGCGATGGTATATTCTATCAATAAGCAGTCACACTGACATTAATTAGTCTAATGAGTCTGTATTCAAAAACCTCTACGATTCCTTCTTTCTATGGTTTTATGACAAAAATTATGTTAATTATTTTTCCATTGCTTAGGGGCAAGCACCCTTACCTCAAACTCTGATTGTAAATTGTCATAAAGAATATGGGAAAGCAATTGAAAGCTTTTAGAAGTATTCTACTGTACATCTTCTCCTGGAGCACTATTTGGATCAAACCTTTCTAGTACAGTCAGAATTTCTTCCCATCATCAGGTGTTTCTATGGGTTTAACATTTTTTGTCTAATATGTTGGTGATATTCAGTTATTATGTTGCTCATCTTCAGGAACAAAGTTATCTATTATGTGTTGAACTGTACTGTCTATGTCAGTAGTAAAGTTCCAATGGCTGCTTCAGGTGTTAAGTGTATGGTGTTATTTCATAATTTTATGGAAGCTAATTTATACACAACATTCCCTGAGTTAGAGCCATCAGTTTGGGGCCAAATTACTTCCATGCCTTGTGTTTTTCCTGTTGCAGTTTTATCTGATATCTTCCTTTTCCTTTTTGGTACTAAATTTTCTTTCTTGTTGTAGGATTTTGTTATTTTGAGTTCATTGATATTGCCTTCTTAGTGCTAGCATCCTAATTTATCATGAGTTCAGTAGTCCACCATGGTTCCAATTTTCTTTTAATTTGTTTGCCAGCTAGTGAATAGCAAGCTGCAGTTATACAGTGTATAACCTTTGTAACAAATTTTTCAATGGCTTGCAATGCTCTGCCTGATGATTACTCAATTCCTCATCACATTTTTGAATGGTATTGCCAGTTTCTATGCAGTTGATTGTAGTTGAGATGTTAGATACAGGGGGCGTACTGAACCCCTCAATTCATGTGGAACTTCTTTCCACTGTAATTATTTACACAATTGCCTTGTTCTTTCAGGAACAATGTTGAAGAACAGTTACATGGTGATCAGTATAACTCTCTTCCTTGCCACAAGTCCACCCTTGCATACATTGTGCTAATATACCATTGCACATAGTTAAATCAATCCTTTGATTGTTTCAAAATTGGGTGTCTCTGTTGCCTTATTTATCAGGAATAAATCACTGGTCACTAAGAAGTTCTTGAGAGTTCTATCCCTTTGGTCTGTCTTCATACTGAATTACAACCTACTTCTGAAGTTGGTATTGATAGTTAATACTAAACCTTTCTCTTTTGATAGCTCAGATAACGTTTTCTATTCTCTGTATATCAGTTTTAATGCTGTTTTTTAATGTCAAAATATAAGCTGGCACCATTAACATTTAGGTATTTTCTTGAAAATCTTTGTGTCATGTCTTTGGAACTTAAATACACAAAGATTTTCAAGAAAATACCCCTACCCTTAACTACCCTTTACATGAGCCATTTTTCAATTTTTTTCTGAAAATGACTAATAATTTTGATTACAATACCATATATTAATGATTTTATATGACAAATAAAATGTATATCTTGAATTTTCTGCAAATAGCCTATGAAGTCCATTTTGTTCCGAAGGTATTTTCTATAATCTTGTACAACTGGTAAAAGTTAAGAGATAGATGAAGGCACACTACCCAAAAAATGTAGATCTGTTTAAAACACACAATTTATTTCAAATAACTTTTTTTGTGGCATCAGCCATTTCTGAGGTATTAGTTATTAATGGTTTGAGTTGCCGAATTCTTTGTCATTCTTTTTAAATCCTGTCGACATTCAGTTGTTTCTTGTGGTTGCATGGATAGAGTATGGAATTTTAAGGCCAGTATATAGCATCCAGTTCATAAACATTTACTATCACTATTCCCTTTGCATTTATAACAAAATGTGTAAAGTAGCTACTCTTGCTAAGGTTTGTCTGGACTAAACAAAAGTAGACAGAAAAATAGGCTTTCTTAAGAATAGTTTTATAGCCATTAATAAATGATAAAGAGCAGAGAAAGTCATTTGAATGTAAAACATAAGAAAGTTTTGCTGGATTGATTTTTTAATTCAAGATGTGTTTAACTGACTCAGGGGATACATTGTATTTAAACCTCAACATTAATTTGAAATGTTTTTCTTCTCTGCCATTATTTATGGTCTTCCTGCATCACCTAGTACTCACCCTCCTTGCAGTTGCTTGCCTCCCCAAGAAGAGATGTCACTTCTTGGTTCGATCCTCCCCCTCTGTTGACACCTGCTTATGGCATTGCAGAATGATTCCCTTTCAGAAATTCTCATTTCCAATTGCATATCCCTTTACTCTCATCAACTATTTGACACTTTTAGTTGAAAAATTCTTTCCTAAGGTACTCCCTGCATTCAGAATATTCATTCTTCAAGTTGCTACTTTTTTGTGCATCCACACCAACTGATGCCATATTGGCGTGTGTGTGACAGGCAGAGGGAGAGAACAACATAACTCAAAAATGAAAAATTGGTTAAATACCAAACTTGGTATTTAGTCCAATTAGAAGATGTAAAGTCTTCCAAGTATGATAGCTGAAGATTTTCAAGAAAATCCCCTACTTCAAACCACCCTTTATAATGAAATATTTCCATTATGTTTTACTTTCTCAAAAATGGTTCTAATTATTTTGAGTAAAATACCATATGTTTAAGTATGTGACCAGCAAAATGTGTTTCCTAAATCTTCTGGGAATAGCCTCTGAAGTTCTCTTCAATCGAAATGAATTTTGTATAACTGGTAAACTAAAAGATAGATAATAATTTCCACACATGCATGCTCGCGTGCACACAAACACACACATATTGTATAGGTATAGGTGTATACAATTATACAATTTATTTTAAATATCTTTTTGTTTGCAATATCAGTGAGATATTATGAGATATTTGTTAATTTTAGTTTGAATTTTTCAATACTTTTCTTTGAAGTGCTGTCAACATTCAGCTGTTTCTCGCAATGTCATAGAAAGAGTCATGAAATTTCTAGAACTGTATATAGTAATCTGCTTTTAAACATTTGACTATCCCAGTCTCCTATGTGCCCATTGTATCTACAATGAAATATGTAAAGAAACTCTTTCTGCAAACATTTATGTTCATTAACATATAGTAGGTGGAAAAGTAGACTTTTATAAGACTAGTTTATATAAGCTATATAGAAATAAATGTAGAGGAAATCATGTGATTGTAACACATCAGATTCTTTTCTATAGGCAGTTGATTATAAATTTAGTACAGTGTGCCTAAGTATCTTTTTAAATACACTCAGTTTAAGTGTAAAGCATAATGTTATTTTTATTGCTCATTTTATAGTTATGGATAAAGGTAAAGGTTTACATTGGGAATTTATATTAAATCATATGCTAAAAAGTTCTGTAAGTCACAAGCTTGGTAACATCAGCTTTCAACAAAAAGACTTCTTTGCATGACCCGAATCTTAAATTTCCAATTGCATCTTTTTTGAGAATAAAAATTACGTTTAAGTCTATTCTTGACATGCTGTCTCATATTTCAATGTTGTATGAAATGTGTGAATGAGTAAGAGAAAATTAAACCCTTTTTATTGTTGCTGTTGGGACCTATTTCACCAAACATTTAAACAGAAATAGATTTCTACTGATTTTAATAGCTAGTTTACCTTTGTGTGAAATAAAAGAAAAGGTTTGTCCAAATAATATCAACTAACTGTAAAATATTCAGTGATTTATTGTTAATATTTAAGTATAAATGTTCATTAGGGATTTTGTTTCCACATATTACAATTTCCCATTTAGATGGATTTATGCATAGGTTTCCTGTTGTAAAGCATTGCACTAACTTACAGACTGTTTCAATTTTTTTCCTAACTTTAAACTAATAGTGCTACTGTTACACATATTATACTAATATGGTAGAGAAATTCCGGGAGAGATGGGAGAGTTGACACAACCATCAACTACCAAGAATGCACACCAAAGCAGATGAGCTGTTCAGTAGATAGGAGCTCCATGGAGAGGCACATTAAGTTGTCCATTTATTTTTTTTCTACCAGCTACAACTAGTTATTTGATATAACTGTACTGCACATATAGTGAAAACTTGTTCAGCTGAGAGTTTAAACTCTAAAGTGACTAAAGTAGGGGCATGAATTCAAATATTGTGTGCATTTCTGGCCATATTGGTCAGTCTATATGTGTGCACCATCTATCCCTGTAAGTGGGCATAGATGGTGCGAGAAGAGGCGTATATTTGAACTGTTCAAATGCAAATTTCAATAAAGTTGCACAAACATAATTGTAAAATTGCTGATGGACATGGTTCCAGCTGTATATTTTTGGAACCTTATGAAGTTGCTGGTCAAAATAGTGTGGTTTTGTTGTGTTTACCCAGCCATACTACTCATGCTTTGCACCCATTAGACAAAGAAATATTTCAATCAAGAAACACAAATTGCAATGAAAAACGAAGAAAAGAATGGTATGACCAGATTAAAAGTAGATACCTTTTGGGCAATGCATGGAAGAAAGCTGCCTCCATATGCATTTCCTCAGGAAATGTGCTATCTACTCTGTGAATCCTCATGCCATACCTGACCACATATTTTGTATTGTGGAAACCATTCCAGATGTTCATCAGCTCTCAACACACAGTGTTTATACCTAACACTCAAATACACTGTTTTCTTCCTCAAATTCTTTTGAAAGCTTTACTCCAATTAAAATTCTTCATGAAGTGAGCCCTCTTCCAAAGCTGTCATCCAAAAAATGGGATACGAGGAAACAATCTGCATTGGTATTGACTTTACCCGAGAACCTGAATAAAAAGCAATGTATCCTTAAGGGAAGAGAAGAAAATGAGAAAAATAAGATGGAAAGAGAGCTAATGAAACTTATGCTAGTGCACTGATCAGATCTGACAAACCAAGTGAAGGTGCAGAAGATCTCCATCCTCAGTTATAAATAAATGTGTTGAATGTTGAGAAAATTATTCTACTATAAAAAAGAAAACTGACTGGGTGAAGTGTTACATGAGAACTGTGCTATGTACAAAATAATAGCTTTGTGTAACATATGTGGCAAATACCTATATATAGTAAGGGAAAAGAGCAAGGTGAACCAATCAAAATAATACAATTTGCTTAGAAGATGAAAATTAATGTCTAATTTTATAGTAATCTCGTTTTGTGAATAAAACAGTGAAGTTTCCCCAACATTTAAATTAATTTATTTCTGTGCATCATCTATCCCATACTACTCTCCCAAGTAATAAGGGAGAGTTGATGCACTGTTACATTTCTGAAACTCACGATTTTCATACAGTTATTAAATACTCTTAGCAGTCAAATGCTAATATTAAGGCAATTCAGTGTTGCACGATTGTTTTGTGAACAAAATCTAAATTTTTATTGCCACCTTACTATATGTTTGGGCATGTGATCAGTTGCGTTACACATATAGCATAACCAAAAGAGGGGCAAGGATGAATGCTGTACATCGGGTTCATTAAAATAGATGTTGAATCAAAGAACTTTGCTTGATTTAGTCACATTATTTTATGTAGTCATTACATCATATATTCATTATCATTAACCATATATGATTTTACTAATTTATGCCCTAAAATATATAGTTTATTCATAATTAATATAACTGTATCTACACAGCTGAAAGCTTCAGTAAGATCTAACAAAATAGCTATTACACAACATTTTAAAATAAGTGGTTATCATTCAATCTACTTCAATTTCTTTTACCTTGATAGGAACTTCTTGAAAAACACTCATTTGTGCTAAGGATGCAAATGAGGATTTGAAAATGTCCTAACAAGGTGAAGTGGACTGAATGGTAGTGCGACTCATTTTAAAACTTTATAGCCTCACTTAATTGTGAATGTTCGAAAAATTAAATAATTGAGAATTTTTGCATATTTACCCACAACAATAATTTCAATGATTTGATGCATTCACTTTGATGAACAATAATATGAGTAGATACAAGTCAAATTTTGGCCAAATTAAGATTTTTGTCATTGTCAGCTTGATATCTATGTCTGAGAAAAACAAGAACAAGTCAAAACCTGCTATAAAATGCTGCATTCTGTAATGCACATAACAATGTAAGATAAATCCCCAATGTCATGTGCAGTCAAAACAGTACAACTTGACTTGTACTCATTATTACCAAATAATAATAATGAAATATCTGACTTGTACTGTTTGGGTAGCAGCTGTTTTTCACAGTAACTCCATAAAATGTGACTTGTATCACTGTTATATTGAATCATATGTGAAGTGTTTAGATATAAACGTTTTATCTCTTAATACAAGGATCACTTCAGAAGTGCTGCACATGGCACATGCGCGACCGTTATGGTGAAGTGGTCAAGTTGAAATTTATGTTATATGTGATGTCAGACTTTAGACTTGATGATTGGATATGTGTTTGCTAGTTCACGTGGCTGTATCATCACTAATTCTGTTTTAAAATGGAATCTGGAACCGAGTCAGGTTGGATTACACATAATGACCAGCGTTCCTACATCAAAATTGAATCCCTACGCGTAAAGAACCCAACTGAAATTACAACACTTTGAGAGATGTGTGCAGTGGTGAAGTTGATTATGTTATATATGATGTCAGACTTTAGACTTGATGATTGGATATGTGTTTACTAGTTCACGTGGCTGTATCATCACTAATTCTGTTTTAAAATGGAATCTGGAACCGAGTCAGGTTGGATTACACATAATGACCAGCATTCCTACATCAAAATTGAATCCCTACGCGTAAAGAACCCAACTGAAATTACAACACTTTGAGAGATGTGTGTAGTGGTGAAGTTGATTATGTTATATATGATGTCAGACTTTAGACTTGATGATTGGATATGTGTTTGCTAGTTCACGTGGCTGTATCATCACTAATTCTGTTTTAAAATGGAATCTGGAACCGAGTCAGGTTGGATTACACATAATGACCAGCATTCCTACATCAAAATTTAATCCCTACGCGTAAAGAACCCAACTGAAATTACAACACTTTGAGAGATGTGTGTAGTGGTGAAGTTGATTATGTTATATATGATGTCAGACTTTAGACTTGATGATTGGATATGTGTTTGCTAGTTCACGTGGCTGTATCATCACTAATTCTGTTTTAAAATGGAATCTGGAACCGAGTCAGGTTGGATTACACATAATGACCAGCGTTCCTACATCAAAATTGAATCCCTACGCGTAAAGAACCCAACTGAAATTACAACACTTTGAGAGATGTGTGTAGTGGTGAAGTTGATTATGTTATATATGATGTCAGACTTTAGACTTGATGATTGGATATGTGTTTACTAGTTCACGTGGCTGTATCATCACTAATTCTGTTTTAAAATGGAATCTGGAACCGAGTCAGGTTGGATTACACATAGTGACCAGCATTCCTACATGCAAAGAACCCAACTGAAATTACAACACTTTGAGAGATGTGTGTAGTGGTGAAGTTGATTATGTTATATATGATGTCAGACTTTAGACTTGATGATTGGATATGTGTTTACTAGTTCACGTGGCTGTATCATCACTAATTCTGTTTTAAAATGGAATCTGGAACCGAGTCAGGTTGGATTACATATAGTGACCAGCATTCCTACATGCAAAGAACCCAACTGAAATTACAACACTTTGAGAGATGTGTGTAGTGGTGAAGTTGATTATGTTATATATGATGTCAGACTTTAGACTTGATGATTGGATATGTGTTTACTAGTTCACGTGGCTGTATCATCACTAATTCTGTTTTAAAATGGAATCTGGAACCGAGTCAGGTTGGATTACACATAGTGACCAGCGTTTCTACATCAAAATTGAATCCCTACGCGTAAAGAACCCAACTGAAATTACAACACTTTGAGAGATGTGTGTAGTGGTGAAGTTGATTATGTTATATATGATGTCAGACTTTAGACTTGATGATTGGATATGTGTTTACTAGTTCACGTGGCTGTATCATCACTAATTCTGTTTTAAAATGGAATCTGGAACCGAGTCAGGTTGGATTACACATAATGACCAGCGTTTCTACATCAAAATTGAATCCCTACGCGTAAAGAACCCAACTGAAATTACAACACTTTGAGAGATGTGTGTAGTGGTGAAGTTGATTATGTTATATATGATGTCAGACTTTAGACTTGATGATTGGATATGTGTTTACTAGTTCACGTGGCTGTATCATCACTAATTCTGTTTTAAAATGGAATCTGGAACCGAGTCAGGTTGGATTACACATAATGACCAGCATTCCTACATGCAAAGAGCCCAACTGAAATTACAACACTTTGAGAGAGGTGTGTACTGGTCTGCTCATTTCCGTCAAGGTCAAGTAAGCATTGAGGACAACCCAAGAAGTGGAAGACCATCAACTGCAACAGATTGTTGTTAACGACATTTTGAGAGAGGATCAATAAATCACACTTGAGGAAATTGCATGTGAGGCCAGAATGTCTGTCACTTCAATTTAAAGAATCATTACTGAAAAGTTAAAAATGAGAAAAGTTGCTGCCAGACGGGTTCCACATAATCTAAGTGAAGAGCATAAAGCAGGTCGCAGAAGAATTGCTTCAATGTTGTCAAACGGAAGGAGAACAGTTTCTAAAAAGAACTGTTGCACTTAATGAAACCTGGATATGAGCTTTTGATCCAGAACTGAAGTCTCAGACATCACAATGGAAAAGTTCTGATTGTCCATGCCCGAAAAAATTCTGCCACCAGCAATCAAAGGTAAAAATGATGATGATCTTTGCATATGACATGAATGGAGTCATAGCTACAAATAGAGTCCCCAGGGGATGTCTGTAACAGGCACGTACAAGCTGTTTCTGAAAAAATTTTGTGCCCAAAAATTCGTCAAAGAAGGCTTGACATGCTTGTAGCTGGTGTCCTCATTTTCCACGATAATGCAAGACCGCATAATACCCTACCAATGAGAGAAATACTTGACAAATATGGATGGGAAATACCTCCCTACCCACCATACAGTCCTGATATGAGCTCACCAGACTTTTATTTGTTTCTCAAATTGAAGGAACCACTCCATGGAAAACGTTTTGATACAATTCACAAAGCTTCAGTGAGGTGACCCGAGTAATCAATGAAGGTACCCTATCTGGAATACAGAATTTGCCAAAATGTTGGGAATCTGCCATAAGCAAGAATGAAGATTATATTGAAGGCCTGTAAAGGTATTTTGTAAGATAAATTAGTTTCTTTACTTCTATCTTACACTGTGCAGAACTTTTGAAATTACCTTTATAATATTGTCCCAAAAATATTTTTGTTATCAAAATAATAATATAAGAGCTCTTCTTCATAATTTTTGACAATTATGCAATGGTGCACTAAAAGGGGGATCGGATCTGAACCCCCCCCCCCCATGTAGTGCCAGCCTACAATAACTTAAAACACTCTGATGCTATAAATGTGGCTGAGTGCCAGAGTGCCATCAGCGAACAAAAATATACAATTCTGCACTCACTCTATTTCAATAATCACATTGTCATCACTGCTGAGCAGATTACCTTCAGTGTTGTCAAGGTAGCTATCATTGTTTATAACAATAATTGGCAGTATTTGATTGTGTTTGTTTTTCCAAGTCTTGAAGAGGCATTAATACAAAGATGTGAAAACTTTCATATGATAAGTAAGTATGTGATAGTATTAGCGCAAATACTCACATAAAATTACCAGTTTGTTAACAAACTAAAGAAGAAGCCAAGAAGACTGGACTTTTTTTAGTAAAAAGATAGGTAAGTATGCATGCATTTATGTAACTTGACATTCTTCACCCCCAAAAGAAATTCCTAGATGCACATCTGGCTGTGAGACATTTTTATTACTGTTGATATGACTTGTACTTCTATGTTTATTATTGAAACTGACAGACATGTTAGGGATGTACATCAGCCGTGCTGCAAAAATTATTGCACTATTGAACAGAGAAAGTAAATGAATTATATTAAATGTAAGCTCAATTTCCTGACTGTTGTTCACAATCAATCACTGAGTTAATATCTAAGATGAGATAAAATTCAGAAAATTATTTCTTTTTATGTTTCCATACTAGGTAGTATGTACAAAATAATTTTATTATCTTTTTGTTAATCTTAAAGTTACTGTTAATTAAACATGTAACAAATAATGATCATCTTATAGCAGTTTTCCTAATATCACATTAATCTAATTTTCAGAATCAACACCTAGTAAATCTAACAACAGAAGTGATGTAAAATTGAGGAAAGATGCCATCAATTCTGAGATTCAGGATGCTAGTAAAGGTCATGATCAATGTTTTGGCAATAATACTTCAGATAAGCTCAACAGTGTAATACTTCTGAAGATTAAAATATAGTAAATAATATAGTGCCCATTGTTTAAGCCTTTATGCTTTATCTATATTAACACTAAAGAGAGAAAATGTATGTATGTATGTGTGATTGTGTCTATGTAGGATAATCTCAAAAACGACTCAAATGATTGTGATAATTCTTTCACCATTAAAAAGCGCAAATCATTCTGATGACTATCGAATTTAATTTCATAAATTACTAAAAGATTAAAAACGACTTACAAATACATTGGAGTTATAAAAGAAAATGTTTGTGAAAAAAGCTTTTTACTTTTAGTTGACAATGAAGTGCAAAACAGCTGTCATTAGTCCACAGAATAATATGCATTGAAATAGGACAAATGCAACAGATATTTCATTCCAAGCAATGTACATGTAGATGGTCACATATATAAGCAATTAAGACAGAGCATAACAAAAGAGGATTGAATCTGTTTATAATGTGATACCAATGCCAAAATATTTTAATATCCTTCATCTAGAAAGAGTTGCTTTATTTTCTTGTACTTATGGTACAGTCAACTTTGCTAGCAGGGCATTCTAAATAACTCTGCAAAGGGAGAAAAGTGCTATGATGAGAAAGCTGTTATGTTTTAACTAACAACTGCAAAGTTGTTTTCCTTGATGGTTGCAGACTATATGTCTTTGCCAAAGAGGTTAATTTGGTGGCCTGGGAGTGCAATATCTGCATATTCACAAGCTTCACATCTATTTCATTATATATGTTAAGGGTTTCTGTATATGTAAAAATGGTGAATCTTTCACATTATTAAATAACTTTGGGAAGAGAAGGTACAAAGGTTTAAAATTTCACCTACTGTAGTTATCTTACAAGTTACTTGACCATTCCAGTTGATGATTGTGTCACAGCTAAAGGGTACTTATAGGCTGCACAGAATTTCCAAAACTTGGAAGACTGTCAGGGGGAGGTTAAGGAAGTCAGATCTGCTGCTGATGTTTCACATTCTTTTGCATGTAAACCACAAGATCTTTCATCATTATTAGGAAATTACAAAATTACAATTATAAGGGGTAAAGGGGAGGATTCACCATAAACATTTTATAGAAGGAGCTTAGAAGATATTTAATAGATAAGGCTTTGTATACCATTGAAGAATTGTAATTAATAAGTAATTTGTCTAATTGTATTGTGGAATGTACATATATAAATATTTGTAAAATGGAACTGACAATGTCAGAAACTGCTTGCAGTCTATTGGCAATAAATGCATTACATTACATTACATTACATAGATCATTGTAGAATAATTTCATAAAGAATTGGGAAAGACAAACGAAGTTTGTCATTTGAGTTTAAAAAGCTACCCATGCAATGTTGGGCAGACAGCTGGTGTACAATAATTAATTAATTTAATTAATTATATTTAAAAAGTGTTAAATTTGCTTTTACAATTAAATTAAAAGAGAATCATAACAACAAATAAAACTATTTTGTTACAATAATATGCTTAGTACTTTGATCTATACTTTGATCTACTTTTCTCCCAGAGACATCAGGTAGTGTTATCAATGACAACTTACATGAAAATGCTGTTAACCACGAGAATGATAATCATAATAAAGACTAAGATACTTCTGTTAACTCTTTAGGTAGTATCAGCAATATTATACCTCTAAAAATTAAAAATTTGAAAAATTGTTACTGTATGATTACTTATTTCTTAAATTATGGTTTATAAAACCATTTATGTATAAATTAATTTTTATTTTCAGATGGACAATGATGATGACCCAAGAAAATAAGAATAATTTTGACAGCGAGGACAAATATGATGTTCCTAGCTCTTCCAGTTCTGATGAAAGTGCTTCAGATACTTGTCAGTTTAGTTCTTCAGGTGCATCCACCTTTCCCTCTGTTACAAGTCAAGTAATGAAGGTATTGATAAGGTAAGTGTTCCAAAATTATATACAAGAAAATTAAGGAGGGAACAAAAGCAAAACAGGTTAGGGATATGTCGCTGCAACAAGAAAATAAGAAAAGGGAAATGAAATCTTTAGAATATATCATCTAAGATGCAGAGAAAGAATCCCTGAAGGTATCAGGTGCATGTTATTCAAAGGAATTTTGGTCATTGGAAGAAATACTAAAAGAGTAGCATACATGGAAAATCTCGTAGAAATCAGTGACAAAAGGGATATCTAGAAAAAGGGAAAGTAGGAGTCTGAGAAACAATGTAGAAATTACAAATATATTTTATCTGGATTAATGGTGGTTTGTCCAGGCTGCTTCAAGAAGGTGTATTGATGTGAGTCAGAAGTTTGTGATGAAACAAAAATATGACACTCTTAGGAATACTTCAAAGTGAGAAACAAGGTTGCAGTTCAAGAGAAAGCATACTGATGAAGCCATGGCATCTGTAGTCAACAAGTCATATCCTTCCCATCTTAGGAGTTACACTAACAAGATGCAAAAATCAGAAAAAGTACCTATCATTTCATCTAAGCAAATATACTCATTCCACTGTGAAAACAATTTTAATCCAGATTTATATGCAAGAGTTTCATAAGGTTGCATCCGAGCTTCAAAGCCCTCATGTAGATACATCTCACAAATGTGACACATTAAACATGAAAATTAAATGCTTGAATGATTTAATAGAAAGGGAAAAAGCTGAGTCAAATTAATTCATCATCATCAACTGGCTAACATGGCCTACAACTCCAAAAGAACAATAAAGAACTTTGTAACCAAGGCACTTCAATGAAAATTTATTTTTTATTTACAGCAGTGACTTCCAACTGAACAGCTCAGTTTCTTTCTATAAGCACCAGCTTTGTACTATCTAAAAATAATGATCAAAGCACAGGGGAAGTAAAACGTTATATGTGTCATGAGAAAGAAGGTACACATGATGAAAATCAGATTGCAACCTGTTTGTATACAGAGCTTTTTGGTCTACCAGGTGAAGTGACTAAGTTTTTTTGTACTCTGATGCATTAGGGGACAGAAGGAGAATTCACATGTAGCCGCTATGTTTTTAAGATTGATGCAAAATAAAATCTCATTGGAAGTATCAACTACAAGTTCATTGTCAGTGGAAATAGTCATATGGAATGTGATATGTCATGCACAAATTGAAAAACAAAATATCTGATTTCACAACCATATGACTAGTTTAAACTTGTTCGAACCACAGGAAAGAAGAACAAATTTGATATGAGATGACATTATGTATTTTTGGATTTTGCATCACTCACAATCATCTTTGGTTCTGAGGAAGAAAGACTCAACTGGTGAACCCTTCAAATGGCAGGAGGTAAAATAGTTCTGATACACAAAAATCCCTGGAGAGATATTCTTCAAGAACAGTTTGGGTGAAAATTACCTTTCAAATCTGTGTCATTTTTGGTAAGAGCTTATCCTAACTCAATGCTAAAACCCAGAAAATGCTACGCTGCTAGTCTTCCCATCTCTAAAGAAAAAATAAGAAAAAATTTTTTTCCCGAGGCTGTAGGTTCAAACCCAGCAGAGGGCTTTGGGTTTTTTTGGGCATAAAAATCCTTAGCATGGTTTCCTTTGGAAGAGAAGTAAAGCCAGTGGTGCTGTGTCATAGATTTATGGCACGTAAAACAACCTCAAGCCTGATAAAGGGGTCTCTGAGCAAACTTACTGGTCTTTCATGCCAAATATTGAATGGAATGCTAAGGACCATAGCAGTTAAAGTGTCCATAAATAAAACTCCATTTTTTTTCCTAAATAAAAAAGGAAAGAAATGAACTCACTTTGCCTGTTACCTTCAGACCACAATTCTTGCCTTCTATACAGATCTAAAGATCAACAATACAGTAGAAGATACCCTGCCAGACACTGAGGAACTTACTCAATTAATTATCAGTGAAAGCTAAAATTACAATTCTTATTAAAAAGAATATATTTTTAAGTTTTATACCAGTATTTGTTTCTAATAAATTTAACATTTTCAGTTTCTATTAACTGCAGAAATTGTATGTATTTATATTTCTATAAAATGATACTTTTTTAAAAACCAGGATTTGTTTTAACCAATATAATAGATAGTACAAGTCTCAAGTCAGCTTGCACTTATAAATTTAGGTACAAAAGCAAAAAGCCATTTAATTTTGCCAGGACATATTACTTATGCCCAACTTTAAAGTAGCCAAACACAGCATTTACAACTAATTTAATAACAACTTTTTTATGTTTAAAGTACAATATTAAACAACCTTTTGGCTCTCCTGTAAAACCATGACTTGTACTCTTATGAATGCCCATCAAAACATTGAGAAATGGAACTATTTGTTGACCTAACTTTTACAAAACCATTTGACTCCTCAGATACTAAATTAAATGTATTAAGACAGCTCATTATCTATTATAAATTTCACATTTTAAAATGTTTGCAGTGAAATTTATATGAATGGTAGTTATTCAACACCATTTTATAATTTTTGTTTAAATACAGGTATTACTTTTGCAATTTTTAGTTTTCTAGGAAAGATTCTTAATTTTAGATATGAATTTTATGAATTTATTATTAACACAAGAGGATTTACTATTTCAAGACTTTTAGTACTGATATGGGAATGCTGTCAACACCAAGGCTAATTAGAATAAAATATGGATAAGCTAGTAACAGTGGTGTGAATTTGAAATTATATAGAAAATTTGAAAGTTAAATTTATAAAGAAAGAAAATTTAAATATTTAAAAGTTGTAAAACATGTAAGTGATGTTAAGTGTTTCAACTCAGACTGAAATTTTCTATATAATACCAAGGCTAATGTTTGCTTTTAATAGTTTTAACACATTTAAGATGTCATTTGCATCATTGGATACAGGTAGATACTGGATTCCCCCCCCCCCCATTTTGCTACAACCTTAATGTGGAGTGTGTTTTCATTTTGTGGGAATTATTTATTATAGCAGGGTTGGCTTCTGGGGTAGTGCTGCTGTGCCATAGCACTACTTCTGTCAGAAGGAAAGAAAAAGAAGTGTATAGGAACTGTGTATAAATCATTGTTTCTGAGTATGTATTCTCTCGAAAATGAACGAGGAGTAGGAAAACTCATTTACACCTCTTCACTTAAGTAGAAGCAAAGTAGTACTTAAGCAATACTTAAGTGAAGAGTGTAAATGAGTTTTCCTACTCCTCGTTCATTTTCTTTTGAAATACCTTATTACTTACTTATACTTATAGAGCCTTCTCACATTTGAACAGGCACATTAAGTGGCACATGCTCTGCTGGTATCTTGGAGTCAATTCCAAATTGGCACCATCTACACTCATAAGCACAGTGTGTAAGGTTAGGGTGTACTTTTCTACATGGTCCTTATGGGAGAGGTAGAGCCAAGATTGCTCTGGCATAGAGCTTACATTCCACCCACTAGAGTGTAGTAAACACAGAACCTACCAACAATGGTGGAATACATATTTCGTTCTTTATGTTCCTTTAATGCAGTGATACCATCTTGCTGCAAGTTAATGCTAATGCATTTGGAAGCACAGATTAACATTTAATTAAATCAAATGCAGAAATAATACACCAAAATATCCTTATAAATAAAAATGTATGGTTCTGAATATAATTATGTCATTAGGTTTTAAAACTAAGAGGCATTATTTCAATATTTGTATATTTCATAGCAACAGGGTTAGTGGTTATGATTGAATACATGGAATCTTATCCACCACAAAACACAAAATCTAATGTATTCACCATGTATTAAGCACTATTTTCAAAATAACAGTCAAGTATTTCTGTTTATGTTTGTGTAGTAATAGTTAAATCCAAAGATGTCATAATTCACCATGAAACCAGGTAATTAAAACAGTGTAGAGTGTTTTGTTTAAGTGAATATTCAGTGGTGTGTGAAAGTTACAAACATGAACAAAGCAAGTGAATTGTTAAAAACTCCATTTAGCAGCAGGACTCTCAGTGAAAAAATCAGATGAAAACATTGGGTAGGCCACTACTAAATCTGAATTTGCAGCAGCAAACAAAAATGGATGTCATAATTTAATCTGGAAATTTACAAAAAGAATAAATGGATTTGTGAGTATGAGGAAAACATTGCTATTTTTTTGGTTTCTTTATGCATTATTTGGGGGAGATGTCCATTTGTGTAAGACCAGAGTAAGGGCATATATGGTCTAAAATGAAAAGTAAATTCAATTCTTGCCAATTGCCTAATATGTTCAATGCCACTGCATGAAGTTGGCAAGCATATATTATTTGAGGGATTTGTTTTTACTTTCTTTATTTTTGGCACTGCCAATAGAATACCTTAGTGGCCGCCACTGATTTATAGATAGTAGATGGAGGAGCACTTTCACCCAGCATAAACACAGAAGTGCTATAGAGAGATATCCAGATACATGTGGGAGTTTCTCTCCTCTGGCTCCTGCAAACTCTCACATTTGTGTATAAGAAAGTGTGCTCATGAGTGAGTCAATCAATGACAGATTGAGATAGTGAGTTCTTGTAGATGTGATATAAAGAGCTGGTTACTCAGTGTATTCTCTGAATGACAGTTATGATGCACAGTGAGTGCTGCTACTGCAGGAGAGGTTTTGTGTTTGATACCCCAGCAAGAGAAGAAGAGGCTGCTGGGAGAGGAAAAGTGAAGTGACAGTGAAAACTGAACTAAATCACATTACTGAAGTGAAAGTGGGAACTGACTAAACTACATTATAAACTGAACAGTCATAATAATCAATTCACATAATACTCACTCTAATTTCTTTAAAACTAAGAAAATTTCACACATAATAGTTTTATTAGAATAGTTTTATTGTGCTCCTGTAAAATTAGGTTTTTCAGACTAACAAGGTTTTGCACTTCAGCTATCAATATTCTATTTCAATTTAAAATAGTTTCAACAATTTTTCATCAAATTTTTATTTGCTTTAGATAAATTTACTGATTATTTCTTCACTTTGCAATCTGTTTATAAAATTAAAATTACCTAGAGAGATTACTACATAATACAAGGACCATTAGATAAGTTTGAAACATGGAACATTGTCCACCACTAGCTAAAGCACTGTTGCTGGGTAAAAATTGTTTAGTCAGTGGTGTTGTAATGGTAGCAAGCAGGTCTCTATTCTGTCATTCATTTTCCTGCATTTTATGTTTTATATAAAGTGCTAATGCCCTTGCAAGTGCAATGGAAATTCAGAGATAGCATTTTTATGTGATGATCTTGTATGATTTTTAATTTGGCTTAAATCAAATGCAGTCACTGTAGCATTTAAGGAGGGGTTTTGGGGACTTTCTTCTTCATGTGCTGGTTTGGTACAACAATCTCTTAAAGATGAAGAGAGGAGGCAGACAATAAGAGTAGTGACTGAGCAAAATGTCACCTCTGTGGAAACAATGATCAGGTAAGATCCAAGACTAACTTACAAGGACACTGAGCTGGCATTAGCAACTGGTTCACCAAGTTTTTCAACCATTATTCATGACAGTTGCCAGGTATATTTGATGCCTGCTCTAGAATTAATGAAGCTATTTAAACATATGTGTATTAAGAACTGACAGTAAATGCTATGCATTACAAATCAAATAGAACAAAATGATGAGACGAACAAAGGTACAAGCCTAGTGAATGTTAAAATAACTGTTCTTGCCTATACGTATGTTAACCTCATAACGGTAAGGAGGTATTCGACTCTGTACAAAATTACACCTGATTTGTTTCGTTTTGTATATAATATGTCTTTATTATATTTTAAATGTTCTGTATATTATGTAATATTTATGTATATATGTAACTTTATTGTACATTTCCTTGACACGCATATAGTATGTGTCTATTTTATTTAACATGTTCTATATTCTGTGTAATATTTATGTTTATATGTAATTTTTGAACATTTCCTTGACATTCTCTATGTTCACAAGCCTCTATGGCTGCTAGTGAACTCACAGAATACAATCCAATCTAACCTAAATCTAAATCTGAGCACCTTTGTGTAAAAAAAAATATTTTTTCAAGGTGGGTGTCTCATAATTTCTCCGAAGCACAGAAACTCCAAAAAGTAAATGGCAAGAAATGCTGTAAAGATTTACTGTAGAAAGTTTCACCGTATTTTAGATAATGTTACCGATAACAAAACATGGATACATCAGTTTGATCCAGAAAAGAAATGCCAGTCCTCCATTTGGATTGTCTCTGGTGACCAACCACCCATCAAGTCAAGAGGTCAGGGAGTGTGGAAAAGAAAATGGTTGCCTCTTTCTTCTACACAAATAGTCGCATGGCGACAATTGTGCTCGAAAATCAGAGAACTATTTCTGCAAAATGGTACACAGGAGTTTGTTTTCCAAAAGTGTTTTAGAAAATCCAAGAACGACATCCAAAGACAGGACTAAGGGGCATTTTGTTGTACCATGACAATGCATCAGATCACACCACTAACATAGCAAGGAACTGAGGCAAAACTATGATTTATTTCATCCTATAATTGTCACCATGCAACTTTTTCCTGTTTCCTACTGTGAAGAAGCAACTATAAGGTCACTGATTTTCTAGCCCAAAGAAGCAGTTGCAGCATACAACAGGTAGTTATCTACAGTGCCAGATAATGAGTGGCAGGGATCCTTCCAGAAGTGGTTTCAGAGGATAGAATGCTGCATACAGTGCCAAGGGTATACTTTGAGAAACTAGGATAAACAAAACGTTTCTGAGTATTTATTATTTGTTGTCTAAATACTTAATCCAGTGATTCTTGTATATGCCTAAAGATATATGAGCAGTGCACTGATGCGCTGGAATTTTGTATATTTCTACAAATTCTCACCTAGTAGTTTCTGCGTTGTTTTCACTATGACTTTTTCCAGTTATGATTCCGATTTGTTTAAAAATATTTGGACATTAATGTGAATATATGCTTAATATAGTAGTAGAATTAGTAAGTAAGCAATTTATTGTGATACTACAAACACAATTTCTTGAAACAATAGAATAACAATATCAACATAATACAAGATTTACAATTTAATTGTACATTTAACCTTCTTATCTCTACTCTGAGTTGCTGCAGCCCCTGGGACCTAAAGGACTCAAACCCTGTGGTTGCTGTGCTATTGGGTCGTACTTATAGCTTAAAATTCACACCTACTATTATTTAAGTTGCTTCGCCCTCTTGCTTACAAATTTTCCTCAGCCATTTGACTTTTACTCTATCTAAAAGGTTTCCTACTTGTATTATGTTCATAAGCATTTCCCATGAATTTCTTTTGATAGATTTGTCCACTCATTTTTTCCAATTCTCTGCTTGAGTATCTTAGTTTCCTCACATTCCAAAATGATGTGCCAATTATCATCTTTCATATTACACAAAGGCCATTTCCCTAGATTGTTCTCTATTCTTAGGTCTTTTGATTTCATCACCCCTGTTCTAGTCCATGCAAAGCCTTCTCTCACTGTTTTGTCTCATATAAAAAACATAATTTTCACTCCTCCAGTCCACTTTCATTTCCCTATATGTTCCCAATGAACTTTTCAAATTAAAACTTGCAAATATTTCCTGTTCTTCAATATCTTCCAGTCTTAATCTAATTTCTTGCCAGAAACCATTTTGTAGCTATTCCCTATCTGCCCACATATCTCCAAAACTTCCTTTATCTTATTGAGCCAGTATCTTTTTTATTAAGTCTTTCTTGTACAATCAAACACTGATGTAGAGCATTATGCTCATCTAGCTTTCTTGTTCTAGTCCAATATTCCAAGACTCTTTCCTCTTATTCCAATCCCATCCCATTGGGCAAAGCTCTTGGTAATCCCAAAATTTGTTTCCTGAAGTTTATATGTATCATATCTATATTGAGGCAGTATTTTATATCACAACACTGTGAATGCCAGAGTGATTGTAGTGTAAATTAACATTATTGTATGAGGATGATTTTGTATGTTTGTTAGCTATAAGCATTGTTAGGAAATAGGTTTACAGGGCCTCACTGAAACTGACCATAGGAGTGGGTAACAATGAAGTGATGGGCTGAGTTGTTTATCACTTAGAAGAGACAAACAAATGACGTCAGGGTAGCTTGCCTTTCTTTAGAAATGGAGGGAATATCTTCCCTAGAGCATATTTTTTAGTAATTATGGTTGGCTGACAAAACAGATGCTAATGTTGACGCGATTTAGTAACCAATAACAGCTCTATTATAATGTTTAGGCATATCAAGGTGAGGGAATATAAATTCTTGAGCCAAAAGCAAGTATCACGCAGTTCTACAGAATCATTCACGAGGTACACATCGCGCAGTTCTCAGCAATCTCTCACGAGGTATACATTACGCAGTTTTAATGAATCATTCGCGAGCTGCACGTCGCACAGTCTTGAAGAATCTATCGTGAAGTGCACATAATACAGTTTGGAAGAATCTCTCGAGTCGTAAAGTTAGTTACAGACTGTGAAGTACGCGACAACTATTACCACAGTAATTACGTTCGGAAATATAACAGTTTCAGTCAGGCATGTATCAAGATTTAAGATGTGAAATTAATTAAGTGTGACGGCAATAACAGTGTAAAAACAAATTCTTTTATCAGTGTTATCTTTTAGTAACAACTCCTTTCCGTTTACACGCCCTGCTTAGAGATATTTGCTTGACTGAGTAATAATAGCTAGCCGTAGGACAAAGAACCCAAAATTCAAAATAGTACAACAATAATAGGTGCTCAGCAAATAAGATAACACGAACAGATTACTGCGACAAATGGCTCCCAGAATGTGGGGCGAAATAACCAGGAAGGGATGAAATAACCAGGAAGGGGCGATATAACCAGAATGTGGAGCGAATGGAGCAGTGCAATTAACTACAAGACGCAGATCCCAGAAATAGCCACCAGAACAACCGACGACGACGACGGATGATAGGACATCAGCGACTACGAGAACAGAAGACAACAGGGGAATTCGACTACAGGACAATAAGACAGCGAGATGACGCAGATCCATTGTAGTATGACGCAGAGGCGACATATACATCTAGGAGAGAGGGGCAGGAAGCTGGACATCAAAACAACGTCGTCAAATAGCACCATAAAGGTTAGAAAATTGTAAATTTTATGTGTATCCTAAAACAAAACAAACAAAAAAATTGTGAGAAATTAAATGTTGTTGAGAAGTGGAAGGATTAAGAAAACAATGTCTACTAATAATACTGAAGAAATAATTATGGAAGGGGATAATGTAACAGTTGGCCGTAATTCAATGCAGGTTATGGAAAATAGCTCAAACAATGCAGGATTTGAGAGAGGAAATATCAGTGAAGAAAGTCAGAATAGAATAGCAGATCAGTCAACTCAAACATCTGGGACTGTTGTAAACATTTCAGGGCAGGTAGCCGACGACAGAGATAGATATGTTAGACATGTGGGTCAGAGTATTGTACCAAACAAGGATGAAGTAACTGTAACGGGTGGTGAAATGAAGGTTTACAAAGGGATGTAAATACAGTAGGAAATGTTAATTTTGATGCTCATATGATGATGGAAATGCTGAGAAATTTTGGTAAAACATTAAATTAGAGTATTACAGACCAATTAGAAAGTAATAGGAAATTAAATCAAAACATGGAAGATATTGGTAAGAGTAATGAGAAATTAGAACAAAAACTAACTCAGAGTAATGAGAAATAAGAGCAAAAATTAAATCAAAACATGAAAGATATTGGTAAGAGTAATAGGGAATTGAGGGAAGATAATGGTAAGAGTAATGAGAAATTAGAGCAAAAATTAAATCAAAACATGGAAGAAATTGAAAAGAAATTTATGGAGTTAGATAGTAGTATGACAAGAATGAGAAATGAAAATCAGGAAATAATAGCAAGTGAGATAGGAAAATTTTCAAAAAAAAATGTCAGACATGAGCAGGGAAATATCTAACCAAAAAGTGAGGTTAATACTAAGTTTGAACATGTACAGTCAGATAAAGCAAGTAGTCACAAGATATGAAGGGAACACCACGCCATATTTTCGACAGCTAATAGAAAGGCCAGATGAAGTAGAGAAAATTACGACCCGAATAAAAGACGGCCGTGCGAGCGAGACAGTCAACAACTGGGAAGAGAGGAGAAATGCAGAAATATTAAACAAGTGTGAAGAGGCTTATAACATTACGAATACACAAAAACAAATCCTTCATGACGTTTTGATGAACAATAGTTCAGTATTTAGTAATATCCCAGGCAGATGTAACGTATATCAGCATACATTTCAGGTAGAAGATGTGCCACCATATAGCCATAAGTATGATAATTTGCCTATAAGTCTTCGGGACAAAGCTAGAAAACTAATAAATAGCATGTTAGAAAATGGGATCATTGAGCAAAGTAATTCTCAGTATATAAATTCGATTGTTGGAGTATTAAACGAGATGGTAGTTTGAGATTAACATTAGATGGTAGATATTATAACAAATGTTGCAGAATTCTGAACTCAGATTTCTTTTTAAAACACTTTTATAATTACCTAACTGAATTATAAACAAGCTTCCTCTAGGTATTTGTCTTTTTACTACATTACTCCCAGCATCATGTATCTAGACAATTATGAGAGCTGTCTTTGATATAAATTGCTGTGCTGGTGCCACAGTTCATATTAACAACAATTATGAATTTTAATTTAGTTAAGAGTTGGTTTGCACATTGCAGTTTGCTTGTATTAACTTAATACATGTTTTGAGACCACTTGCTTCCATCTTCAGCCCTGGACCAACTAGGAATTTTGAAGTTCATCACAAGATCCTTATTCTGCTGTATTATTTGTGCATCTCAGAGCGAAGCATTTAAGAGTGTTCAAGTTGACTCCCCATTAAGTGCATTAAATGGTTATACATCATGGTTGGTGGAAAATAAATAAGTGCAAAAAACAGACTACCTAAATTTAATATTTGAGCACTTTGCTATACAACTTCTTATGTATATATAATTATGCATTTTCCTACAGTTAAACAAAAGTCATCAGTATGAATATTAAAAAAAACTGATAAATTCAAGAGCAAATGGAACCTGTGGTTGCCTTAGTAATGAGTCGTTTTTAGTTATGTGCTGATGTGTTTCAAATATAAAGCATGCTCAGTATTTCACATTCACTGTGGATACCTATGAACAAAAACAATCACAGCTGTTTCTGATAAAGTTTTGAAACACTAAGTGGCTGGAAATGACTGCTGCAAAGTTTGGATCATTCAGCTTCTCAAATTATCCTCATGATTTTATTGTTTTGTTCATATACCATACTTAGTAGCTTATTTTATTCTCGTTATCTTTATTTTCATCACATATTCCTGCATTCCATCGATTTGAAGCAGATGGGAAACATTTTGTTTTTAAAGGTTACCAGATAAAATCCTTAGTCTTACAATAATCGAATAACAGAGTTTGTTTTGTTGACAATATGTTCAATATGGTATGTCGAAGTCAGGGAAGAGTCAGCAAGTAAGATCTGAGTAGGAAAGACGTAGAACTGCTTTCTTCGTGCTCCGGTATGATGGCCTCATCAACAGACAATGGGAAAAGAATGTAAGTAATGTAATTAGTCCTTATCTCATTAAACCCTTAGCCATCCACTCTTGACGAGTTTTAATTATGGTAGCGTAGAATCCTTCCTCTCCCTTAAAGCCAGGTATTATTCTGATTAGTAATATTTTCTGTACTTTCTTTAGCTGCGTCCCTCGTCGTAGCCTCGCCATGTGAAGTTCTTGTTTAATTTGCCCATACCTCTTGCAAGCGAGTAGCTCCCATCATTTCTGAGAAGTATTTAAAGAGAGGCTACGACAGTATGTTAACCAATATATGAAGTCAGACCATTTTCAAAGTGAAGGAATCGAACAACTCATCACGAAACTTTCAAGAGGGAGATTTTTGACATCCATTGACCTCACTGCGTCATATTGGCAAGTGGAACTAGAACCACAAGTGCGTGATTACACTTCATTTCAATACTCGGGGATCCAGTATCGTTTTTGTGTAAATCCCTTTGGTTTAGAAAACTCAGGAAGTGGATTTTAGAGAGCAATCCACAGTATTTTTGGAAATTCTGCAGATGACTTTTTAATAAAGTATATTGACGACTTCCTCATCATTAGTCAAACATTTAAGGAACATATGGATAATGTACATTACGTGTTAAATAAACTGCAACAACATGGTATGACTGTAAACATGTTAAATCAAAATTTTGTGTCAAGGAAATAAATTTTCTGGGCTATGTAGTGGATGAACGGGGTATAAGACCTGACCAGAAGATAATAGAAGCAATAATGAAAATTCCGCCACCAAGGAACGTAAAGCAAATTAGATGTCTCTTAGGGGCATTGAACTTTTAGAGTAAGTTCATACCAAGGTATTCGGCTGAAATAGAACCACTGCGGCAGCTACTCCGAAAGAATATCAAGTGGAGATGGACAGAGGATCATCAAAAATGTTTTGAGAGGGTCAAAAAACTCTTTGCTAAGTCCATATTGCTCAAGAGGCCCAGAGAAAATTTGAAATACGAGATTTATGTCGACGCATTAGTGCAAGGATTCGCCGGAATTCTAGGACAGCGAGACATCAATAATGAGTTTCACGTCATTAGTATAGATTCTAGAAGACTTACAAACACTGAGCGGAATTCTTTGGTGACTCGGTTAGAAATTGGAGCACTCTATTTTTCATTACTTCGTTTCAAGATCTATATTTATCAGCAAAAGGTGAAAGTATATTCGGATCACATCAGCCTAACTTTCATCCAACGGTGTAGATTATGTAGTGGAAAACTTGCTAGATACATTCACGCAATATCCGCATTTGATATTGAAATTATACACATTCCTGGCAAGAATAACACCTTCAGCGATTTGCTATCAAGATTAAACTACAACCTACAAATTCCAGAGAACATTGAAAGGCCCAGAAATGAAGTAAAAATATTGACAATTGAAATTCTTTTAAGCAAAGAAATGATAAAATTACGGAAATTTAGAATTACCCAAGAGTGCTGTGTCATCGAAAACAAACCCAATGGTATGGATACGTGAATTTCGTTCAGAATCTACTCGACGAAACAGTAAACAATGTGACAGGATACAAACCATGTGAACTTAAATTAGGAAAGAAGATAAATACAATATGTAAGAAAATTCCAGAAGCCATTCCAGATGAGCAGTCGATACCACAAATGGAAGAGGAGATGTTCCGACAAGCATTTGAAAGGATGAAGAAAAAAAGCTATAAAAAGAAAAAGGAAACATGAAGAGAAGAAAAGAAAAGAATGGAAGATCAAAATAGGAGATTTAGTTCTGGTTAAAGCTAAGAAATTGTCTGATAATGCAAATAAACTTTATTGGCGAATGTTTCTAAAATGTCATGGACCATATGAAGTTGTTGAAGTATATGGAACAAGCACATATGAATTATGTAACCCAGCAACCTGAAAAACCATTGGAAAGTTCCATATCGAGATGCTGAAACAATACAACATTGAGGATAAAGATGAAATAGAAGACCAAGGAGATGAAAAGTAAATTCAGGATAAGTAGAGCTAAACTTCAGAATAAAGTATTGGAATGTAAGAGGGTTAACTATGTATATATGTCATAAGGAAGGATAAATAAATGCAGGACAGAAATAAATGTTTAAAGGGAAAGAGGAACATTTTCTTGGTAAACTGTAGCCACATTTGAAATGAAGCATGTAATAAGGATAATTTAATGTCATATGAAAGTAAAAGTATGTAGATATAATTCAAAGAGTATTGTGAATATATATATAAAGTACAAAACAATAAAAAATGGTAAATATAATTAAAGCCAAACATTTATATAGCACACAGATAATGTGAAATTATGTCTTAGAATTAAGAGATGTAAATATATTTGAGTAGAGGATGAATATTTTGGTAAATATGTTCAATAATTATAAAATGAACCAGGGTAAAAATCTTGAGTGTATAAATTTTTATGTCAATAGCCTAAGAAAGTATAACCATTTTGTAACAGTGACCTAAATAGTTCAGGGTACAGTATTTGCTGTATATATATAAAAAAATTGCAATGTCAGATGTATGTATATAAAGACATTGGACCCGAGTCAGTGAATAGTGGCCAGAAAAAGGCAAGAAGTACGTGTGTAAAATGCGTGTGCAGTGTTACTTGCAACTGATAGATACCGTGTGTTACAAGATTCAGGAGACTAAAAACCCAATTATAAAATTTCCAAAAAAAGGTTGTAAATATTTATAATTATGTTTCTAGTAGGGCATATGAGGCAGTATTTTATATCACAACACTGTGAATGCCAGAGTGATTGTAGTTTAAATTAACATTATTGTATGACGATGATTTTGTATGCTTGTTAGCTATAAGTATTGTTAGGAAATAAGTTTACACGGCCTCACTGAAATTGACAATAGGAGTGGGTAACAATGAAGCGATGGGCTGAGTTGTTTATCACTTAGAAGAGACAAACAAATGATGTCAGGGTAGCGTGCCTTTCTATAGAAATGGAGGGAATATCTTCCCTAGAGCATATGTTTTAGTAATTATGATTGGCTGACAAAACAGATGCTAATGTTGGCGCAATTTAGTAACCAATAGCAGCTCTATTATAATGTTTAGGCATATCGGGGTGAGAGAGTATAAATTCTTGAGCCAAAAGCAAATATTGCGCAGTTCTACAGAATCATTCACGAGGTACACATCGCGTAGTTCTCAGCAATCTCTTGCGAGCTATACATTACGCAGTTTTAATGAATCATTCGCGAGCTACACATCGCGCAGTCTTGAAGAATCTATCATGAAGCGCACATAATACAGTTTTGAAGAATCTCTCGAGTCGTAAAGTTAGTTACAGACTGTGAAGTACATGACAACTATTACAACAGTAATTACGTTCGGAAATATAACAGTTTCAGTCAGGCGTGTATCAAGATTAAAGGATGTGAAATTAATTAAGTGTGATGGCAATAAAAGTGTAAAAACAAATTCTTTTATTAGTGTTATCTTTTAGTAACAACTCCTTTCCATTTACACGCCCTGCTTAGAGATATTTGCTCGACTGAGTAATAATAGCTAGCTGTATGACAAAGAACCCAAAATTCAAAATAGTAAAACAATAACAGGCACTCAGCAAATAAGATAACACGAACAGATTGCTGCAACAATATTTACCCATCCTTCCTCCAATCCCCAAATCTCCACCCCAAAGAGCATCCTTGCCTCAATAGTTATCATATAAACTTCCTCTAACCATTTTGTTTTCATTTCTGGTATTTTGTCTATACATGTTGTTATAGCTTTTAATGCAAGTTCACCTTTAGCTAGCACCGTCTTCTTCTTATCACTCCAGGTACCTTTACTAATTAATCTTACTCCTAAATAATCAAACTTGTTAAATGTCTCAACTTCTCTTCCTTCCCAGTGCCACCTCTCATTTCTCTTTAACTTGTTTCCTTTTTTAAACAGGTACCATAATTTTTTTTTACTTACATTTATTCTTACATTCCATTTCTTGCAAAATCTATCTATTGCGTTGGCTGATTTAACTATTCCTACATTGGATATAGACCCTACCACTAAATCATCTGTGAATAACAAACTTGGTATTTCATTGTTATCAATTAGTGGCACATACCTATTCTCCACGTTAATTGACTCAGTGCCATCTATAAACAAATTAAACAATACAGGACTTAACCTACAGCCTTGTTTTAGACCCATATTTATTAAATGCTTAATATATAACATTAATTTTTTTCTATGGTGACAGAAGTATTAGATTTTACCGACTGTTTCAGTTTTAAGCACTGAATACCTTTATTTAGAGTGGCATATCTTAGTATATTGTTGCATATTGACATACTTTAGTATACTGTTCTTTGCAATCAATAGAGGTTGCTGGTGTAACTCCAGCACTCACCTTTAAATGAAGAAAATTTTGATACTTTACCTCTATCTTATGGCAATGTCAAATGTTGTGTTGTAGTTCACTTAATTTTTAGATAAATGCTCAGAGATGGGTCAAGAGTTGTTAAGTGTTTCACTTTGGTGACTTCTCTTAGCAACTAGTATTTTGCATATTCATTAAATGCCTTACTGTTTTAGTGATAAAATTCTAAAACGAAACTCTAGTCTGTCATTATAATATGTACAGTAATAAATATATTTGATAGTAAACATTTTACTTCTGAAGTACTTACACACAGAAGGGTTCATATCCTTCTTGGAGACCACACATGGTGAAGTATTTGAGGGAGTTAATATCCTGACCAAATGTTAATTTACCCTTCTGACCAACACCAAGGGTAAATGCAGGAACAAAAGAATCTCCTTGAACATCTGCAAATGATGTCTCACCACCGAGTGTATCCATTAAAAGTTCTCCATTCAATGAGAAACCTAGGGGTTTTAAAAACACATTTATGAAACTGCTATCAACAATGCACCATTATATCTTAGCCATCACATTAATTTCTACAAATCCTTTTCAGCAATTATTATTGAGTAGAAACCTGAATAAAATGTGTTTTTATTTTATATGGGTAAAAATACATGTTAACCTGAATTTTCCTTTAGTACAACCTGAAAACTTATAAGGTTTAACTCTTTCATGCTAAATTATAATCAACTAATATTCACTAAAGAACTAAGCACAATGAAGCCTAATACATTAATAGAAGACAGATGAGATGACTTAACATTCTTACTGCTTCACCTACTCAAAAGTTTTGAGGACATGTTTCACAGACTATTGTCTGCATCATCAGCTCATTGTTGACTTCTGGTGTTGGTTAATTTTTCAGCAGCTGATGATGCAGACAATGTCTGTAAGTAAGTGAAGCAGTAAGAGAGTGTTAAGTCATCTCATTTATCTTCTATCAACTAATTATTGTTAAGTTAGCCTCAATAGTGTGTGAGAAATATGACTGTGCAGGCATAAAAATGCTGCTAAATGCTAATAGGGAAAATCACATTTTTACTACAGATTTGAATTCTCATCAAATTGAACTTTAGTGTAAAATGAGTAAGATAATTACCATTTGGGAAGAGACTTGAGAATGTCTGAGTAGGCTTCCTTACACAGCATGGAAGTGAAATAACTATGCAGACTGAATAGGAAAATAGGTTACAAAAGTAGAACAAAATATTTATTTAACATTGTTTAGTACCATGCATAGTTAATGGACAATCAGGCACAAGTTCATAAGGTAGGTCAATGTGAAAGTGTCAACAAGCAGAATATGTAGCTGACCTAGTGTGTAAACAGGCTTCTGTTATAGCATTACCTACTTTGCATACCTCCTCAATTTTACTGTCACTTATTTGTAATTGGGAAGAATTACCAGCAGTAAAAGTAAAATAAATAAGCAATAATTTGTATTTTGAAATAGAGAGTTGAGGGTTGTTACACTACATCACTATGATATTCTTACTTGAACGCGTTTCGGGAGACGGCTTGTTCCCATCGTCAGCATTTTCTCTCAACTGATTTTTGCCGGTCATCGTCTGGGGGATGTGTGTGGTTTGTGGTGTTCTCTGGTGCTGGGCTGATGAACCTCCAAAGGCTGTTGGGTGGTGGCAGTTCGAAATTCATTAGGTGATTCCTGTGTTTGACAATATGTATTTTTTCCCAGATGTCCAATTCATTGCTGCTGTTGATCGGTTTTAAGAGTTTTATGTTTGGAGTGATATCATGGTTTGAAGACCAGAAATGATGTGCTACTGCTGATTTATCTGGCTGCTTTTGGTAAATGCATCTCATATGCTCTTTAAGTCTTATTTCAAGATTTCTTTTGGTTCTTCCTATGTATACCAGGTTACATTCATTACAATCAATTTGATATATACCAGCTGATTTATCATTGGGGATAGGGTCTTTTGTTCTGTTGCATAGTAGTTTCTGTATATTGTGGTTATTCTGTGGAGACAGGGTGATGTATTTTTTGAAAATCCTTTGAAATTTATGATGTGTCCAAGGGTGATAAGTGAATTTTCTATATGCTTGTGGTTTTTGTTGTCTGAGTAACGTAGTCATTTGTTGGATGTATTTCTGTCTTTCAAACCTTTTTATCTTCTTATCTATTGTTTTTTTCTGGTATCCATTCATAGTGGCTATGTTGATAATGTGTTGGTATTCTTTCTGGTATTCCTCTTTCTCCATTGGTATATGTACTAACCTGTTTGCAAAACTATTTAAAATTGCATGTTTGTGGCTTGTAGGATTGTAGCTATTGTTTTTAATACAGTTTTCTGTGTGCGTTGGTTTTCTGTAAATGCCGAACGTTAGTTTGTTGTGTGCATTATTTCTGATGATCCTGATGTCTAGGTAAGGTAATTGGCCATTTTCTTCTTTTTCCATTGTGAATTTTATAGATGTTTTTTGTAAATTTAATAATTTCAAAGCATCTTCTGAAAGTTTTTTTGGAACAATAGCAAAAATATCATCTACATACCTATACCAGGTTTTGAATAGATGTGGGAAAGATTTAGTAATATGGCATTCAAAATGGCTCATATATAGTTCTGATAAAAATGGTGAAAGGGGGTTTCCCATAGTTAGGCCTGAGGTTTGTTTAAAGATTTTGTGATGGAATGAAAAGAAATTCTGGTCCAGACATAATTTTGTTAGTTTCAGGTAATCTTCTGTTTGTGCTCCAGGTGTGCCATTGTTTAATATCCAATTTTCTAGGAGTGGTAATAATTCTTCTTTTGGTATGCTTGGGAAGAGTGCAGTGACATCAAATGATACCATCATGTCTGTGGGTGACATATTTATATTTGAAAGGTGACTGGTTAATTCTAAAGACTTTTTTATGCTAAGACTTTTGAACATAGGCATGGAGTTGAAGGTATTTGAATAGATAAGATAAAACAATAGATAAGAAGATAAAAAGGTTTGAAAGACAGAAATACATCCAACAAATGACTACGTTACTCAGACAACAAAAACCACAAGCATATAGAAAATTCACTTATCACCCTTGGACACATCATAAATTTCAAAGGATTTTCAAAAAATACAACACCACCCTGTCTCCACAGAATAACCACAATATACAGAAACTACTATGCAACAGAACAAAAGATCCTATCCCCAACGATAAATCGGCTGGTATATATCAAATTGATTGTAATGAATGTAACCTGGTATACATAGGAAGAACCAAAAGAAATCTTGAAATAAGACTTAAAGAGCATATGAGATGCATTTACCAAAAGCAGCCAGATAAATCAGCAGTAGCACATCATTTCTGGTCTTCAAACCATGATATCACTCCAAACATAAAACTCTTAAAACCGATCAACAGCAGCAATGAATTGGACATCTGGGAAAAAATACATATTGTCAAACACAGGAATCACCTAATGAATTTCGAACTGCCGCCACCCAACAGCCTTTGGAGGTTCATCAGCCCAGCACCAGAGAACACCACAAACCACACACATCCCCCAGACGATGACCGGCAAAAATCAGTTGAGAGAAAATGCTGACGATGGGAACAAGCCGTCTCCCGAAACGCATTCAAGTAAGAATATCATAGTGATGTAGTGTAACAACCCTCAACTCTCTATTTTAAATTATGACACATCACTGTTACTAGCTTCTAAATCTTCAAAATTAGTCAATAATTTGTATGATAAAGGGTTAAGTCCTATTTTTTCCCTTTATAGATTAATAAGTTTTTCTTATGAATAAGTTTTTCTTTTCTTTCTCATGCAATAAGCATTGACATAAAGCTGGATAATAAATATATTTTTTCACAATGAACAGTAGAAATATCATTGCATAAGTTTGCAACTGAAGATAAGTAAATTTGCTGTGCTCTTTCTAGCCCAATGTTAACAATGCATAATTATTTTGCTGAGGAATAATAGGACCTCTATTACAATAAAAGCACAGTTACCTCATTATAACAATAGCAAGAAATTCTCTGGTATCTGTTATGCAGTTATAACAAGTGTATTATACAGCATTTTTGGGATAACTACTAATTAGGTAAGCCATTTATAGTTTTGAATGCTGCAAAAAATATATCACCCATTTTGTAAACCCATTAAGTTCATTCAAAATTTAAAGGAATTTAGAGAGAAAGAACCATTGAGCTGCAGGGAGACTGACGTTCATATTCAAATTCATCACTTTTAAGGGCCCTTCATCAAACAAAGTCTCACATTGAAAATGATTTATCATTTTTCATTTTCTCAACAATGGCCCTTCAACATATCTTATGTTTGGGAAACCAACATGACAAATAAAATACATATGCTGAACTTTTTACAAATAGCACCAAGTGCCCTTCATTCTACTTGAATTATATAATTGAGAAACCCGAATGGGTAGAATGTACAAGGAAAATGTACATCACATTAAAGTATGCAGTTTGTGTCAAGTAATTCTTTTTACAGCATTGGCTATTTCTGAAATATATCCTCTAATAAATTAAAATTTTCTGAGCTTGAAATTTACTTTGACATGCCATCTGTTTAATATGCTTTAAAATCCTTCAATTACATTTTGCCTTTGAGATAGTTCCTAACATTTATTATGATTAACATTAGCAGAATCACTGTTCAATTGAACATGATGTCTAAGGCAGTGTGTTTATGAAAACTAAATACCCACAGTTTTCTTTAGATTAACTTGACATTTCACAATGTACCCAGAACATGAAACGAAACATGAATTTGAATGTGTTTTATCAAACCATTTTTCTAAATATTAATTGTTTGTTTGCAGCTAATCACTTTTGCTGCTGTTCCAAACGATTTATTATATCTGCCCTAAATTTTTATTTTGAATTTAAAAATTCACCATAAAGAAATTATTTTCCAAATTCTTATTTATTTTGATTGGAGAACAAGAACATAATTATTTTGTTTTTTAATAACTCCATGCCAAATCAACTAAATGTTGTAAAGAAATATACCTCGCCCTCATAGTTATGGACAAAACCTGTCATACTTAACATTCTTATAGAGCTATTAAAAACATATGCTGACTCAAATTTACTAAGTTGTTGATAAACAAGTTAGGCAGGTATAATATTTCTAAGTTTTAATGAAAAATGGGCTACAAGCCATTCCTTATCTAGCCATTTATTATGATCAATCCAGTTATAGGGATGGCAATGGTCTCATTTTAAAGTTCTTTTAATGCACTATTATTCGATTACCTACCTAACTCACAAAGGGTTTATAATTGTTGAATTAGAAATGAGTCACACTACTTTTACAAAAAACCTTCACTTATTAGTTAATAAAACTGGAATGTTTTCGAGGGCATTCGTCCTCATCATCAGCAGTTTGGTGACTTTTGCCGAGTCAGAATTTATAATGATCATTTTTATTAAAATCTACTCACAATTTTCCAACTTGATTTCCTCATAAATGGATACTTTTAAAACCTTGAATGAAAAAAATACATTAATTTAGATATAGCCAAAAATATCCATGCATTTTGCTCTAGCACTACAATGGAATCTTAATATAAAGATAAGTTTGATATACTATATGTATAGAAATTGAGTTGGGGCAATTGGCTCACATTGTATCATTTCTCTTTGAATTCTCTTTCCATTTGATTTGACTGCCTTCAGTAGAAAACTTGAAACAAGTTCTCATCTGTTGTTTTGAATCAAAGTGCTGACTTATTGATAAAAGTGTTTGTAACAATGTGATGTACTTCAGTGCTCTCTTTGTTACTGAATATGAATGTGACCTGGAGTTTATAAAAGTTATATGACAAAATTGTGTTTAGATGTCAGTTATATAGTATATATAACTTACTACAAATATATAGTAATTTCACCTTTATTATTATAATGTTTGGTTTTTGTGTAAACATTATCTCTCTTTTAAAGTAAGTGAAGTTTTAGTGTATACACCAACTCAGTTAAATTACTTATATCTCTTCTTTAAAATAGGCGATAAAACAGTTTTAATCCATTTGAAAAGCATAACCATTCTCACTAAGGAAACAATTATTACTGACAGCATGGATGTGTTTTCCATTTTCTGAAAAACACAAATGAAAGTAGCAAAGAACTTGGAAAATAAAGGAAGCACAAGAAGAAAATAAAAATTCAAGCTTACAAACTCACAGTGAGCATTTAACTACTCATGGGTCACATGTGGATTATATATATAGATAGATATAATAAATAATAATAATAATAATAATAATAATAATAATAATAATAATAATAATACTTTCGTGCCAGGGAATAAGAGTACAAGTCAAAAATTTAAATTTTCTGTTTTTATAATATATGCATAATTTAGAGTATTAGCTTTGTGTGGGTCTAAGTGTTTATGTCTTATTTATACAATTTGTCAATTTATAACACTTTGAACCTAACAATATAACAGAAATTAAGAGTATCATATTGGATTCAAGAGTATAAGTCAACTTACATTGTTTGTCTCCTGTTAAAATTGTGTTGGCATTACCATTTGCTTATGCACTTATGTGTACTCTTAGGACCAAAAGCTTGGCAACAACTGTTATTGGAGGGAAACCAGCTATGTTTCAAAAGATGTATGATTAGTAAAACTGTTATTAATATGTAATTATTTGTATGCTTTGGAATTGATATAATAGTAGAAGAAATTCAAATTTTGAAGATGTACACAGAGGGAGTAGTATGTGAAATGCAAAAGTAAATAAAGCAAACATATCCAGTAACAGTTGAGGTAGGTTAATTTGTATTACATTATATTTATATAATTACAGACTTATGTAAACATACTGTAAGTCTCAAAATATAAAACTAAAAAAGATTTAAACATATTCTTATGTTTCATTCATTTCAAATCATCTCCTGTTAATATTTTCACAGTTTTGAAAATTTCAACTCTATCTCCTGAAAACTAGGTATTTTCGACTTATACTCTTACTCCCTGTCACGATAGAATACTTACTTTTAGTGTAATCATTAGACTCTTACAAGAGTATCTGACACTGTTATTATATCTGTAGTCATCAGCATATGAAATAAGTTACTTACAAATAATCATTTTATAACAATATGACACTGTCAAAATATCTACAGTATCAATGAGAATGCAACTATACCATAAGCTATTTATAAAATACTTATTAGAATACAATTCCATAATTATTCACAAACAATCATTTTATAATAATATTTACACATATACACATTCCTATCCATTTTGGTTTAGCAATGTTATATGAGTATTTCTCTATTAGGAATGATTTTAGAACAGTTTAAATTTTGAGTTTATGGTATTCTTAATTGCAGATGTTAATTTATTATATAATATAGCAGCTATTTTAAATGGATCCTTATTGGTAATCACTGTGAAGTAATCATTTATCTTTCTTATATCATATAAAATATAATGGTCTTTATTGAATATAAAGTAATGCCACAGAAGTGTCATATCAAGAGGTAAAATTTATTTCAATATTTAAAATGTTAAGTAAGGGTATATGATTCCTCATACTCTGAGCTGTCTTATTCAATAATAAACTGCTCATAATCACAAACAATAACGTAATTCAATGCTAAAGAACTTGGTAAATGCAAAACACAATGAAAAATGCATCAAAGTTCCCATTTTCTATGCACAAATTATACAAGGTAAATGTTGGAATTCACAATGGATCTTTTTCATATGGACATTAGGTGTTCCTTGATCCACAGTGAATAAGCACTTCCAAATATAGGGGGTTGCTGATGGAAGGCATTCGAAGATGGATGTATTTAGTCATGTGTTCACGTAATGATGAATAATGGGAATTCAACTTGAATTGTATAGAGCTAGAATTGGGCTATTTAATGGATCCAAATTCACGTTAGGAGCTGGTGCTTCGGAATAAAGGCCTGTAATGCTATTGTGGTTTGTATTTATGTTATAGGTGTTGCTTATCATCGGTGGAGTTGGGCTGACCAAAAATATAATGGGAATGTTAAAAAGTATTGCGGACAACATTACATATTTAAAAGGAATGAAGAAGAGAATCAATGAGAAAATAGATGGAAAATTTGAAGAAATGAAAACCATGCAGGGAAAATTTGAAGGAGAAGTTGACAGAATTGGTAGAATGCAATCAGAGGATTATATACTTGGAAAATGCAGAGGATAGGAGAAGAAAAATGAAAGTGATAATTTTTGGAGCAGAAGAGAGTATGGGACCAAATTAAAGAGATCTTTCAGGACAAGCTGGGCATAAAACTGGGAAATAATTGATGTCTTTAGAGTGGCTAGAAAAAGAATGAACCCGAGACCGGTAATTAATAAATTAAATACAATGAAAATAAAATGGAAATTCTATCAAACATCAGAAAATTAAAGGGGACAAAAATATATATAGAGCAACATTATGGTAAAAAAAATAGAGATAAAAACATATTACTTTGAGAAATGAAAATTGCAAGAGCTAAAGGAGAAAAAGCTTTTGTAAGGGGTCTTGTCCTGCAGATTGATGGAAGGAAACAGGATATGTATCAGTTCAATATGAGACATATGTCAGAAATGGAGCAACAGGCACGTGGAAGTAAGATATTTAGAGGTCTAGAGAAAGGACACCAAGCACCAGCAGTACGAGAGGGGAAAGTAGGTGAGCAGCATACATCACCATCCAAGCAGGTTGTGCTAGAGAAACAGATGATTGAAGATATACGTAGATTGGTCTTGGGAGCAGCTGCAGGAATTGGTGTATGGACTTAGCATTGTATCATCACATTATGCAAGTGGAGGATCATGCAGCTACCGACCAGATGACAAGGAGTAGGAAGAAACTGCATCAATTTAAATTTGAGAGAAAGGAATCTGAATAGGAGAATTAACTGGATGTTATATCATGGAACATCAAAGGTTTGTGTATAAAGTTAAAAAAACGGGAATTGCACAAATTTTAAATGTAGTAGATCTGATTGGTGAGGTTGAGACTTGTTTGATAAGTGGTACGAATGTGGATTTGAGTTGTTTTGATTTTTATGGAAAATGTGGTAGTAAAAGGGAAGATAAAGGTTGGGGTCAGGAGGTGTTAGATCTGTTAGAAAGAATTTACAAATTAAAGTAGAGTGAAAGTGTGTAAGAATTTAGATGATACAGCAGTTCTGTGGTGTGTTATAAATGGTTTATGGGAGAAGGAAAGTGTTTGTGTTGCAGTAGTATATAACCTACTAAGTTCCTCAGAATTCTAAGATCCATATTATTTAATAAGCTAAGACAGAACAAGGAGAAACTACTAAATAGATATTCATACAAAGGATTTATCATAATGAGCGACTTTAATGGAAGAGTTGGGGAAACTCAAATTCAGTTAATAGAACTTGAAAGTATGTTGGAGGGTAAAGTGAGTGAAACTGTTAAAAGAAAGAGCAAAAATAAATGTAGGAATAGCGAAGGCAAGTAACTAATAGAATTTTCCGAGGAGCTTAATTTGGTGTTTTGTAATGGAGTGAAAGGGAAAAATATGAAGGGGAGATAACATTTGTAGATAGCAATGACTAGTGTTATTCTATACTCTTCAGATCTTGATGAATATTTCAGTAATTTTGAGGTGATGAATATAGGCAGTTCTTAATCATTTCCCAATAAGGGTGATATTTCAGTATACAAATAAGAAAAAAGAAAAGATCTCAGAACAAGAGGGAATTGCAATCCAAAAATATAAATGGAGGGAAGATGAAGCAGAAGCATTTAAGGAGGAGCTGAGAAATTAGTCACGTTGCCTAAGGATAATTGGTGTTAGGAAATGCTAAAAGAAAATAGAGCCTGAGGAAGCAGTAATGAGGCTGGAGGAGCTAAAGAAACAGATAGGGGCAAAACTGAGAATGAAAGAGGTTTTAAACATTAAGAAGAATAGTGGTACAATGAAGAGTGCAGAAAAATGAAATAGAGAGTTTTAAGGAAATGGAGACAAATGGGAGATTTGCAGGGAAAGAGAATTTTATAATTGAAAGGTGGGGATATAAACATCTTATGGAAGCTAAAAAGAAGGAATGGGAGGAAAAAATGAGCCAAAAGAATTTTGGAGCCAGCAAGAGCAAATGATATAAAAACAATATGGTCTTTAGTGGAAAGAACATTTAGGGGAAGAGCCAGTGAAAACAATATAACCCAGAAGTATGCTGCAATTATGTTGAAAATCTTTTAGGATCAGAGCAACTGAATATTCATGTATAAGACTATATTCAGAATGAGGCACCCAGATAGAAGTTGGGTACAAAGCAAGTGGTATAGATGGAATACCACGAGAATTTTGGAAGGCATGGAGTGCAAATGAAAGCAAATTAGGACCATTAATGAGGATTGTAAACACAGTTTTTGAAGGAGGTAGTGTAAGAATTGGAGTGGCAATGTTCAAGAACAAGGTGGACGTGAATAGCCCACGAATTATACAGGAATTAGCTTACTATTCATCCTAGGCAAGATTTATATGGGGGTTTTGGCAGAAAGGATCCAAAAATGGGCATAAGAAGAGGAACAATTTTCTGAGTTCCAAGCAGGCTTTAGGCAAACAACAGAACAGTAGATAACATTTTTGGAATACCCACATTGGTATTTTTAGCAGAAAAAAAGTGAGATTATACATGTTATTTGTGAATTTTGTAAAGGCTTTCGATACAATTAATCAGGAAGCACTATGGTTCAAATTGAGCAAGAAATGTTTTGTATTGTTTAATTTGTTTATAGGTGACATTATTGAGTCAATTAACGTGGAGAATAGGTATGTGCCACTAATTGATAACAATGAAATACCAAGTTTGTTATTCACAGATGATTTAGTGGTAGGGTCTATATCCAATGTAGGAATAGTTAAATCAGCCAACGCTATAGATAGATTTTGCAAGAAATGGAATGTAAGAATAAATGTAAGTAAAAAAAAATTATGGTACCTGTTTAAAAAAGGAAACAAGTTAAAGAGAAATGAGAGGTGACACTGGGAAGGAAGAGAAGTTGAGACAATTAACAAGTTTGATTATTTAGGAGTAAGATTAATTAGTAAAGGTACCTGGAGTGATAAGAAGAAGACGGTGCTAGCTAAAGGTGAACTTGCATTAAAAGCTATAACAACATGTATAGACAAAATACCAGAAATGAAAACAAAATGGTTAGAGGAAGTTTATATGATAACTATTGAGGCAAGGATGCTCTTTGGGGTGGAGATTTGGGGATTGGAGGAAGGATGGGTAAATATAGATATGATACATATAAACTTCAGGAAACAAATTTTGGGATTACCAAGAGCTTTGCCAATGGGATGGGATTGGAATAAGAGGAAAGAGTCTTGGAATATTGGACTAGAACAAGAAAGCTAGATGAGCATAATGCTCTACATCAGTGTTTGATTGTACAAGAAAGACTTAATAAAAAAGATACTGGCTCAATAAGATAAAGGAAGTTTTGGAGATATGTGGGCAGATAGGGAATAGCTACAAAATGGTTTCTGGCAAGAAATTAGATTGAGACTGGAAGATATTGAAGAACAGGAAATATTTGCAAGTTTTAATTTGAAAAGTTCATTGGGAACATATAGGGAAATGAAAGTGGACTGGAGAAGTGAAAATTATGTTTTTTATATGAGACAAAACAGTGAGAGAAGGCTTTGCATGGACTAGAACAGGGATCATGAGAAATTTCAGAGAAATTTAGAATTGCTCTACTTGACCTGTAAAGAGAGTTGACAGAAAGGTCAGTCTGTTACGAAATGTTTATGAATAAATCTTTCATGTGAATTTCCTCTTAAACGGTATTTTTTTGTGCTCATGTTAATCCTTTGTGTTTTCTCTATCTAATGATGTTTTCAAAACTCATATTCCAATCCCCTTATCTGTATGACACTTCAGTTTATCCAGAAAAATGTATTTTGAATGCCAGTCTCTTATACATGAAATTGCTCTATATTAAATTCTTTTTTTTTCTTTGAGAAACATAATAGTTTTGAACACATACAGTGAAACTACAGTTAGGATATTTTGGGTTATGAATGTTTCCTGACAAGAAGACTATGGAAACCGAAGGTTGTACATACTTCTTATGCACTTTTTTTGTACTTTTACTAACTTGTCCATACTGGTTTCACTTGTTCCCCTCATACGCTAAATGTAAGTAAATAATGTCATAATATGCTATTTTAAGAATATTAATGTCCCCATATTTTGCTAAGTGTCTAAATAGGCACAGTCCTGAATACCATTTTTTAGACTTTCTATGTGTATGTTGTAAGTTAAATTTTGTTCTCTATGTACGTTCAAAAATGTATAGTTTCTTATCTGTTCTAAAGTCATATTGTTAATGTTATATTAAAATGTCATGAATTTTGTTTTTCCCATATTTAACCTTAGTCCATTGTTTAGTAATTACTGTGATGTTTTACCAACTGTATTTTCATTTTTCTTCTAAACTTTTTCTACCACTCCAGCATATTATAGATGTATCATTTGCATAAGAGGTCACCTTGCTGTTATGGTTCAGGTAAATTGTTTGTATAGATGAAGAAAAGCGTAGGTGCCAGGACTGATCCCTGTGGTAGCCCAACTTTACTATGTTATAATGTCACCTTTTTAAAGTATGTTGCTAGTAATTTATTAATTTATGCTCTAAAACCATAGTATTTAAATTTTGAGATTAAGTGAACATGAGACACAGAGTGATAAAGCGCGGAAGAGGTCTGATACATTCAAAACCCTTATATTCATCCCTCCAAGATCTAGGAAAATCTTCTATTGTTAACAAAGAGATACTGTACAGAGAGAGCAAAAACCTAATGTGCTGCATACACATAACTTTCCTCCATCTACTTCTTGTTAATCAAGATAAACTTCCATTACACATTTTGTTGTAGGATGCAGTAGGCTAAGGATTTTTAAAAAGTAGATTGCTATGTGATGTCTCTGCATGACAACAAGAAAAATGAACAGCAACTTTCCACTAAAAAAAAAAAGGTAAAAGTTTATCAAAACTTAAACCAACAGCAAAGAACATTTTGCAAAGGATTAATGGTACAAACAAATTTATTTAACATAAAACATGTAGTAAGACATAGTATGGTTTACCAATTATACAAAAGCCATTCAGAATGAAAAGGTCTATACAGGCTATTCCCAGCAATTAAAGATATAGTTTGTCATAATAATATATTAAAAATATGATATTTTAATCAAAATCATTAGAGCCATTTAGATAAAATAAAAAATAATGAAAATTTTTTCCATGTAAAGGGTAGTTTGAGATGGGGGATGAATTTTTTAAATGTTCATGTCATATGCTTGGAACTTACATACTACATTTGGTATTTAACCAACTTTTTGTTTTAGAGTTATGCTTCGCATGCGCCCGCACACACACACACATGTACACACATTCAGACCTTTTTCAAAAAGTGCTTTTTTTAGATCCAGAGAACTTCAAACCCTGTATTTTTGGGTGGAATGCAGAATCAAGTGAAACTTGAGGATGAAAGTCTTTTAAAACATGTGAGAAGTCAGTTTGCAAATTAAGCAGAAAAAAAAGATCTTTCTCCTAACAATTTTCCACAATTATGGAGTAATAGAAAGATGAGTTTAGCACATCAGACAAATGCTAAGATGGTCAAAAAAACATTTGAAATGAAAAGGAGTTGTTGCATCAATGATTAGAAACCTAACAAAATTCTGCCTGCAAAAACAGCTGAATTAATCAGTTTTTTTGGGAGGGGGGGTGGTTGCAAATAATGCATTCAGCAGACCAGTGCTGGAAATGAAACACTGGAAGGTTTCCAAACAATTACTTCTTAATAATTTGAGAAAGTATGTGGATTACTTCAAGAAAAGTTTCCTAATGTAAAAGGAGGATTTCCTAAATTTGCAGAAACATGTCCAAAAAATTGTATTCTAGCTGGTCATACTGTTAAGCATATGGTTTGTGTTTGTATTGTACAGCAGAATGTTAAACGCTGATTGAAAATACCAAATTAGCAGCAACAACAACAATAATAATAATAATAATAATAATAATAATAATAATAATAATAATTTATTCACCATTTGGTAATCAGAATAATTACAATAGGCTTTGTCAAAAAAGAAATCCTAAAAACTACACCTTATGTATTACAGTATGGCTAATGGGCACTATTTACATACTGCATTTACTTTTTGAATCAAATTCCTGTAGGCTGTATTAGGATGTTTTACTAACCATCTATGCAATCTATCTTTAAAGAGTTGAACATTAGTGCTAGTTATTTTTGGGGGAAGTGAATTGAAAAGTTTTATTCCTTCTACCTTGTAATGCTTTGAGGTCTTCTGCAATCTGTGATCGCATATCAACTTTATTCCTACTACATATATTATGTTTATGTATATCCCCCCTTACATCATAGGTATGTGGAGTCATAAAAAATTACAATAGAGGCCGTCAAGTGCAAAACTCGTCTTATACAAAAATTAAAAAAATTGAGTTAGACATGGGATTTAATACTCCTTGCAGTTCTCTACAAACTGGTGACTTTGGGTTATACAAAACTCATCTAATATACCTTCAAGAGAGCGCAGAAAACTGCTGCACAATGCTAAACTCTTCCAATCCATAGTAGCAGTTGATGCAGAACTCGTCTAATCCATCTAATAATTCAGAGCAAAACTTGCCTTAAGCAATATTTGTTCCACTACAATTGTGCTGTGTGAAGAGCAAAACTCACCTTATCCAGTACTAAGAAATATAGCAGTTTTGCTTCTCTATTTCCCTACATTGGCAGTCCTGTGTGATCCCAACTGTTTTTAGTTTAGTTTTGACCAGTCTAAGGTGCAGACATGTTATTATGCAATCCTCTGATATCCCAAAGTTGGTGGAAAGGGTAGAACTAGGAAATGGGCATCCCATGAATCAAAACATGAAAGAGAGAAGATGTATGATCGAATTGCAATTAAGTAGTATTCTTCTATTGTTGACAGATTGACTCATCTAGGAATAAGCAGATGTATTTACAATGCAGTCTCAAATGTTAAAGGCATTCAGCAAGCATCGGCCCATACTTGCCTACCTGCAACCACAACAGCAAGTCATTCCAATGCAGTAACTTGACATAGAAGGACATATGGAAATTCCACGAAGCCTTCTACAGCTGCAGTTCTAAAATTAAACAAGACTGTGCTACACTGACTTACTGTTTAACTAATATACCTAAACGACAACGTGCAATCAAAGATGATTCTCGGAAGAGTTTTACAACAAAGCATCATATGAAACGTGTACAAGGTCTGCCAGTTCAGGTGTGTCAGAAAACTTTTCTGGACATTTTGCAAATATCAAAAGACAGAGTACAAAAGACACCTTGAAACTAGAGTGGTGCCAAAGGAATTCCAAGGTGGAGACAGGGTGTCACAAAAAATAGTATCAAAGAGAGAATCTGTAACTAAATGCATACAGAAGTTTAAAGTACTTAACGTCCATTATTATACCAAGGAAATTAAGCACTAATAAAATGAGACATATGTATAATGCAGAAGCATCTAATTCATTGAAAGTGTCTAAGAGTTTCTTTCATAATATCTTTAATGAAAAATTTAATATAGGCTTCAAAAACCCTGCTTCAGACGTATGCTCACTTTGTCTTTCTTATGATGAGAAAATAAAATTGGAAACAAATAAAACTAAACATTCTGATTTGCTGATAGCTAAACAAATACATAAACTTAGAGCTAAGGCATATTTTGATCTCCTGAAAGAAGATGATAAAGTAGCAACATTTTCATTTGACTGTCAGAAAAATATGGCATTGTCAAAAGTACAGGATCAAGCAGCATACTACAGCAGCCAGTTATACATGTATAACTTCTCCATTGTGCAGGGTTCATCTAAGATAACATTGACAAAACAGCGTGTTTGTAATTTTGTTTGGACAGAAAATGAACGTCCTAAAGGTTCAAACAAAATTGTGTCAGCAGTATTCAGTCATTTGTGCAAATTCAATTTTTCTAGAGCTAAGAAAGTAAGGCTATTTGCAGATACCTGCCGTGGACAAAATAAAAACACCACTATGATGGGCATGTATAATAAATGACTTGCTATTCAAGCACCACAGAACGTGCAGGTGATAGAAATGACCTTCCTATTAGAGAAAGAAATAAGATTGAGAAACACTATCAGCACGCCTGAAGAATATTTTGAAATCTACAAAAATCATGAAAAGGTAATCAGGCTAGGGACAGATGTATCTGTACAAGATAGGAAGTATGCTGCAAAGAAAACATTGAAGCCACCAGGATCCTGGCATTTTAAATTAAAGGCATCTAAACATATTATTTTATAACGCTTTACCTCAGGCAAAGTTCTAGTGAGAGGTGAGGCAAAGTATTGGTCTGATTTTTGTGTAGGCAAGACCATTCTGAAGCGAGGTAAAACCTTAGAAATGCATATTGCAAGGAATTTAGATGTAGGTATAAAATTAAAGGAGGAAAAAGTTAAACAGGTCAAAAATTTATTAAAAAAAAATGTTTGGTGATAACTGGGAGGAAAATGAAAGCCTGTATTTTACAAGAATTTAATATCTAAAAACAATATTGCCAATGATGATAAAGAAGTAGATGCTGTTTGTGAGAGTTTCTTGGATAGTGAGGAAGGACAACTTAGAATTTGTTATGTTTGTTTTTGAACATTAGTTATTAGTACTACATTTTAAACATAATATACAAATTTTACAAATCATAAGATGTATGTGATATGAAAACTGGTCAATTTTAGTGAGCAAACTATGAAAGGAATGATTCATTGATATTTTTATGCGAAATTGGTGAAAACATTTTGAACATTTAGTTTTTTTAACTAAAATTAAATAAGAAATGGTTATACTTATACAAATATTGCAAGAAGTCATTTATTAACATTGTCAAACACAAATATTGAGAAGTAAATGTGAAAAGATTTGCCCTTAATTGTAATTTAGTATTGTGTTTCCACCAAATCTCGCCAAAAGCACTACCGTTGTGTGAAAAACTTGCCTTATCCAAAATTAAATCTTGATTTACCGCCATATTATTTGAGACTGATTTTCAAGAGAATACATGCATCTTTAAGGGCCTAGTATGGACATTATTACATTAAGAGAATTTTCAAATGTTCTGCTGTTTACCTAATTTTAGTTTTTTGCATTTTCTGAAAATTTGTTTTACTTGAATAAGGCGAGTTTTACGCTTGACGGCCTCAATTATATTAACAACTTAGTGTGGATCTATGCATTAGTAGAGTTGTTACTTGAGCAATTGAGTTCCATGAAAGAATGTTATGTTGGAGTATTAGGAAATAACCATAAATAATCAGTGTTATCAATAATAATCAATATTAGTTGGTAAATCTGAACCAATTAATAGAGATATGGTCAGGTTCTGGTGACTTTTTAGTACATGAAGGAGTACATCCATAGTCACAAGGACTAGTAACTCTTGTCTGTCTACTTGGAAAACATGCTTGTCAAAGTGTGGTGCATTGGAGAGAGGGTTGAAAATGTGTTCAGTGCAACCTGGTATAAGAATTTTTGCTGGATCTTGATTGAGAATAAATGGCAGTTGTGGTACTGCTAGAATGATAGGTGAGCCATTTAAGTGGTTGCCACATGTCTGTGGTGGAAACAAAATTAACGTAGAGTGGACAAGAGAGATTCTGGCATAAAGTCCTGAAGTATGACAATGTTTAACTATAGCTGCAGAATATTCACAATGTAGGTTTGGCAGAGAATATGGGTGGAGCGTAATAGAGAAGGATAGGTTGTATCTAGGACCTCGTTCACTGTTAATAAATTCCAGCGGTTCCATATTTAAGTTAAGAGTTAATCAGTAATTGGTGAGTAATACGGGACCAATCTGTAATCTTTGGGTATGAAATGTTTATCTGTCGTTATTGCTAGTTTGTAAAGGGTCACTACTGCCCACTGAATCCAGTCTAACGTTCCAAGAGGCATGATGTCAAAGGGTGTTGGAAATAAATGTTTAATCAGCAGAAGTAGCTTATTGGGTGAGAGGGGTGCAAAGTGTGAAGGTGCATTTGTATTAAGGAGAAGCAATCTGTCAGAGGCAAGGGTGAGCAAAAATGAATAAAACAGTTGTGATGTGCAATACTAGAAAGAGTAAGACCAAGATTAAAGTCACCAGAGATTAGCATATCTAATATCTGGAAGTGTATATGCATTTACCAGAAAGTCTGTGAGATGTAATGCTTATTTGTATTATAAACTGCCAAGAGAAGAAGCTGTAGTAAAAGGGCCTGAAAAGTCTCATTGAAAGAAGCTATATGGGTGTAAGAAGCAAAGGACAAGGAGAGCTGAAGAACACCACTGCTGCCCCTGTTATATTATCAAGTCATAATATCTGATAGGGAACCCAAATTAATTTTTGTTGGGGAGATAACCACAACTGTATAAAAATAATGTCCTATATCGAGAAGTTTATGTTGAATGTTTACACAGTAAATTTCTTTGCCATGCTACTGTGAACAAATTACTATGCCTGTAAAGTAGATATAAATTTTATTAAAAGAGCACTGAAGTATTTTACTAGCAATAGGAGCAGGTTTTTGTGTAACACAACTTATGCCATCAATGGATTGAAGAAGACCAAAAAAATGTCTGACTATCACTGATTTGACCAGCAGTTGTTCTAGGCTTTGTAATTGTACCTGTTTGTTTGCCTGGGGTATATCCCTAGTAGTAAAAGATTTATTGGGGTATATGGGACAAGATGGCCCTTGAGTATCTTCACATTCCATGTACTGAAACGGAGGTGTGACCTGCGATGAAGAAAATCTATTCCCTGTATTAGGTTTAATGCACTTATTGGCTACAAATGGGAGTTCAAGAAAGTCATTCAAAAAAGGATGTTTTTTTCTTGGGTGTCCGTTATGTCACTGGAAGCATCAAATAGGGTACCTCTGCCATATATAAGCAGCTCAGTGCACCTATATGAGAGGTAAAGCTGGAGATCCACACAGAATTTACTTCACAAAGGAGGATTTCTTCTGCAAAAGCTGAACTGCTTTGTAACTGGTATATGTAAATTACAAGTTTGTCTGGAATAGACTGTTTTGTGAGTGCACAGGATAGCTTTTGTCATTAGCATGATGCAATAAGGAATAATTAACCCACTTAGGGGGAGAATAAACTTGGAAAATATGGGCACCAAAATATTTAAATAGAAATAATGAGTAGTAAATCACTTTTCATTTTCCTGAACCAAATGCATTTATTTAAATCTTGAAAACAATAACCTTTCTATTAGTGTGTGAACCAAAATCCAACTCCTATGCATCTGAGTGCAGTTCAGCAAATCTGCAAATGCCCGTATATGACCAAATGTAAGGTAATATGGGCACAGTTGTTGGGAATATGGGCAGGATGTTTTAAATGGTCTTCAACAAAAACCAAAGGTACACTAATATTAAAAAAGAGAATATTGAAAATTATATTGCAACTACCAGTTAGAACTGATGCCAACAACGCATATTCAGATTTGAAAATATTACCCCTATTCTGCATTTGTATCCTTCATTAAATAAAACCTAAATTTTCTGCAATTAAATTCTCATTTACATGATCACAATACGAGGTAATCTAAAAATTTAAAATAGAGAGTTGAGGGTTGTTACACTACATCACTATGATATTCTTACTTGAACGCATTTCGGGAGACGGCTTGTTCCCATCGTCAGCATTTTCTCTCAACTTGGAAAATGTTGACGATGTTGAGAGAAAATGCTGACGATGGGAACAAGCCGTCTCCCGAAACGCGTTCAAGTAAGAATATCATAGTGATGTAGTGTAACAACCCTCAACTCTCTATTTTAAATTATGACACATCACTGTTACAAGCTTCTAAATCTTCAAAAATTGAGCTAATCTAAAAATGTTCATTTAAACTCTCACAGACTGACCAGATGCCTTAATAGTACCTCACAACAAGGTACAATTGTACAATAATTTGCCACAAAAGATGAGACATTTAAATTATAGGCAATCAGTACAACAGATCCTTCTAGAACTTTTACTTTTTAATGTTGGTGAATTTTTAAATATAAAACTATAACAATACACTGACCTGTATTTTTTATCTTAAGGTTATTTTGTATACATTTTCAATTATAAAATATTGTAATTAAAAGTTTTTGTAAATATTCTTACTGTGTAAAATACTGTATATAAATTGTATTTTGACAATGCCATGAGTCAGGTTGACTCTTACGGCTAGCAAATCATCTGAATCTGACAATTACAAACTGCTATCATTATATTTACAATTTACTGTCAAAGATGTTTTAGCAATCATGCACTTATAGTTAAAAAAAACTATAATTAAACATTGATAACGAACCAAATGTTACACCCAAAAGACAATGAATACTGTTTTCAAGTCGTCATTTATAAATAACTTTTAACCTAATGGAGCAATTCAAATCAGATAAACTACCAAATTAACTAGATGAATAATAATTCAAATCTAGCATTATATGAAACTATTCTGAGAAATAGATGTGCAAAAGATTCATTTGCTACACTCATTACAATAGAAGGAATCACCTTCCAACTCAATACACTCCTCATGAGCCACAAAACTGCACTCACTTCTGATCCCAAGTTTCTTTACAAATAGAGCAAAGAAAACAAAGTTTAGAATTTGCTATGCTTCATGTGGCTTTCCATTTTTACCCTAAACCTCCCTTCCTGCATCATGGATTAATTCTTTTCTTTATTGAATCTAGACTTTCTGTAATTGTCAGTTCACTTGCAATATTCTTCTTTCTCCTGCGATTACTAATGGTAGTTTCAGTTTTGGAACTGGGCTTAATTGCTGCTAACCTTGTAGATTCAGAAATGGAAGAAGACAAGTCACGTGCTGCTCTAACATGGTTGTCATTTGTTAAAAGAGAAGGGAAGTGTACTGGAAGATACTTCAGGACAGCTGGAAATTAGTGTAGAATGTGAGGATGCTCTAGGATTGGAACATAAAAATGAACCAGGTGAGGAAAACCTGGGATTGTAGCCTGAAGATGGATTAGGTGTAGGGCAAGAGGAGGGGATGTGAAATTGAAGACTGAGTAGGAAGAAAGTTTGTCCATTCAGCAGAACTACATGCTTCAGCACAATTGTATAAGGGACACATTCTTGAATTTTAATCACTGTTAGATACCAATGTAAGCAGTGTCTTGGATTGTACTCATGTTTAAAAGCCAGTAAATAAATAAATTGAGCTTTTAATTTATATAATATGAATGAGTTGATGCTCATACTTAAACTTCACTTACATCAAGTTGTAAAATTATGGAACGTTGTCGGAGACGTTCATCTCCATCCTCATCATTGTGGCAACTGTTTCCTTGTGCTGAGCCACCCAGCTGCTGCCATCTGGAGGTAAACTTAATGATCTTGCTTACTGGTGGGATCTCAAAATTTAGCAGGCTATTGGAATTTTTAAAAATGAAAATATTTTTCCATGTGATAAGTTCTAGTGTAGTCGTCAAAGGTTTTAATAATTTCATTTAATTTCTAATATTGTGATGGTCTGTCCAAAAGTGGTATGCTACTGCTGATTTATCAGTTTGTTTAAATTTGATATTTCTTCTATGTTCTTTCAATGTGACATTCAAGTTCCTCTTGGTCATGCCTATCTAAGATCTGTCACAATTAATTTGATAAATGCCAGAATTCAAGTTATATGGTTTGGTGATCTTAAGTGGATTATTTAATAATTTCTTCAAACTATATTTGTTTTGTGGAGCCAATCTGATATAGTTTTTGAAATTTTTTTCAAATTCCATAAAGTCCAAGGGGGTATGTAAATTTCTTATACTTCCAATCTATATCCTCTATTTTCTTTAAAGTAGTATTTTGTGTTAACATGTTTTGTTCCTTATCTCATTCAATCATCTTGGCTATGGAAACCAGGTTGAAATCATTTAATTTTGCAACCTTGAGTATATGGTGAAATTTATTCAAATAATCTTATTCTTCTTCTAATGACATACTGTTTAGTCAATGAATTAAACTTCTAAAAGCTGCATATTGATGTGACTATAGGTTATAAGCATTCTTTTTAAGGTAATTGTATTCATCTGTGGGTTTTCTATAAATTCCCATTTTTAATATATCCTGGTCTCTGATGACTTAAGTCCAATAAAGGTAAGTAACCATTTTGTTCTATTTGAATTGTAAATTTAATATGTTTCTCCTGTAAGTTCAACAATTTCAAAGCATAATCTTCTAATTTGTAGGGAATTATGGCAAAGATATCATCCACATATCTAAATCAAAGTTTAAATATGTGAGGAAAGGTTTAGTTATATGTATTTCCATATTGCTCATGTAGAGATCAGCTAATACAGGTGACAGTGGGTTACCCATCACCAAACCTTGTGCCTGTTTATAAAATTTATTATTAAATGTGAAGAAATTCTGATGTGTGCACAACATTGTCAACTCGTGAATTGTTCTATTTCAGTGGTAATCATATCAATTGATTTTAGTAATTTCTTTTACTGAGTTGGAATTTTTTTTGTGGGGATTCTCGTAAATAGTGCTTTAACATCAAAGGACACTATGATAACATTTTTTTTAAATTTATTTATTATTTTTATTTTTTTAACTTTATTTATTTTTTGTATTTTAAAATGCTTAATGTTTTCCACTAGGTTTTCTACATTTTTTATTCCTAAATTTTCATATTTGTTGAATGAATTAAATTTCTTCAGCAGCCATCTAGCTATACAATAGGTTGGTGAGTTAATCTGATTGATCTTATACTACTGTCTTGTTTATGTATTTTTGGTAAACAATACATTCTGGGTAAAGAAGGATTGTGAGCTTTCAAAAGGTTTTATTCTTCTTTGAATATTATGTGACTTGCTTTAAGGACATCATTAACCAAATTAATGCATGTACTGATAGGGTTTTTAGAAATTTCAATAGTCATTTCCTGAAACAATGTGAGGGTTGTGACAGCTCTTATATAGGCATGACCAAGAGGAACTTGATTGTCACATTGAAAGGACATAGAAGAAATATCAAATTTAAACAAATTGATAAATCAGCAGTAGCATACCATTTTTGGACAGATCATCACAATATTAGAAATGAAATGAAATTATTAAAACCTTTGATGACCACACTAGAACTCATCATGTGGGAAAGGATCTTCATTTTTAAAAATTCTAATAGCCTGTTAAATTTTGAGATCCCACCAGTAAGCAATGTCATTAAGTTTTGATACGGTAATTTGTATCACAAATTACTCAGATGTAATTAATGATAGTAATATGAATATGTATTTTTATGTGACATTGATTTCAGAGGTTTATTAATTGTAATTATTATTGGTAAATAATAATATACGGCTTTACTGAAACTGTCAACAATAACGCAATAATGCAGCGGTGGGGTGAGTTGTTTATCATTACCGGGAACCAGGAAGTTACGTAATGTTTCGCGCCTTTTCGGTAGAAGCTTCTAGAACATTTCCTAAAGCAATATGCATTAGTGGTTTTCATTGGATATTTAAATAGACGCTAATGTTGGCGCGTTTTATTAGCCAATAGCAGTTCATTTATAATCTTTTGGCATATCTTGATGCAGGCCTATAAATAGTGTAGGTTCGAGGTAGCTTGTCCCCCAGTTCAACAGAATTCTCAGTACTCTACACGTCGGTCTCTCAGTTCATTTATTTCGCCAAGTTACACGCAGCAGAATTACGAGAATTATTATAAAGTATTATACAGTTAAAAAATTACATAAAGTTGAAGTATGCGAGTTAAAAGTGATAAATAAGAAGTTATTACAAACAGTTTCAGTTTGGCGAGTATCCAGATTAATATGTAAAAAGTGTTAGTGAACGTGTTCGGCAATAAAAATTATAAAACCAATTTCTTCATTAAATATAATTTCTGGATAAAAGATTCCTTTCCGATTCACACCCTGCAAGAGATACATTCTCAACCTAAATAGCTAGCCGGAGAACATTTAAAGTGAATTATTTCAAAACTGATACAAATTGCTACGCCAGAGGGAGCTACGAACCAGACAAAGGAGTGACGTCACAAGATGGCAACGCGTGAAGTAAAGCAGCACAACATATGATCTACAAGTTCTAATAACTTACGCTATAAATATTACGTAAGCAACATTTACCGTCACAAATAGGCACCCAGAACGTGGGGCGCGATAACCAGGAAAGGAAGGCGAAGTGACCAGGAAAGGATCAGCATAATCAGGACGTGGAACGAAAGCAGCAGTAAAATGATCTACAAGACGCAGATTCCAGAAACAAAAGGAACGACAGACTATACGGATGATTGGACATCGTAATTCCGAGATTACGAGGCAACAAGGAATTCAACTACAAAAACATCGAGACGACGTAGATTCATCACAACACAACGCAGAAGCGACATACAAATCTAGGAGAATGGGGCAGAACGCTGGACATTAAAGTAACAGCAACATACAGCATCAAAAAGGTAAACAAATTTAAATGTTCCTTAGGAGTGGTAGGATAATAAAAACAATGGCTGCTAGTAATACAGAAGTAATAATTATGGAGGGAGATAGTGTAACAGTTAGCTGTGATCCAATACAAATTACAGGAAATAGCCCAGACTTTTTAGGATTTGAGGGTGAAAATGTTAGTACAGAAAGTCAGAATAGAATAGCAGGAAATGTTAATCTTGATACTAGTATGATTATTGAAATGATGAAAAATTTTTATAAAACATTAAGGGAAGATATGGAAAAGAATAAGAAAGAATTGAGGGAAGATATTAGTAAGAGTATTACAGATCAATTAAGGGAAGATATGGAAAAGAATAAGAAAGAATTGAGGGAAGATATTAGTAAGAGTATTACAGATCAATTAAGGGAAGATATGCAAAAGAATAATGAGATATTAGAAAAACTAACTCAGAGTAATGAGAAATTAAGGGAAGATATGCAAAAGAATAATAGGGAATTAAGTGAAGATATTATTAAGAGTGTAGAACAAAAAGTAGATCAGAGATTTGAGGAATTGAGAGAAGATATAAAAAGGGATCATAGGAAATCAATTGAAGATATTGGTAGGAGTAGTGAGATATTAGAGCAAAAAGTAGATCAAAGTAGTGAAGAAAGTGAAAAGAAAGTTATGAAGCTAGATAGTAGTATGCCAGAAATGAGAGATGAAAATGAGGAAGTAATAGCAAGTGAGATAGGAGAAGTTTCAAAGAAAATGCTAGACATGAGCAGGGAAATATGTAACAAAGAAAGTGAGGTTAATACTAAAAGTGAGGTTAATGTAGAATGTACAGAGTTAGGAAGTCAAGTGAGTAATATTTCAAGTGAGGTAAGAGAGATAAATGAGGTTATGAATGTAGATGTGAATCAGGCGCAAGTTAATTTCAGAGGGGAAATATCAGAAATACAGAATGAGTCAGTAATGCAAAGAAATAAACAGTACCAAGATGTTCAAATTGAAAACTCCAGTCCAGTACAGTTTAGTACAGATTTGTCAGAGTATTCTCAAAGTAAAGAGATAGCAGAAGATTTGAAAATGAAAGTTGTTAAAAGATGTGTAGTTCAAGAAACTTTAGATGGTTTTCAAATGTTATCATGTAATGAAATTTCATATGAATACAAGAGGTTATTCATGAACAAAAATTTGAAGGTTAGGATACGGCTACGAGTAATGTTTAGCCACACACAATTTGATCCAGGAGGGTAAATAGCAATGTGATGTAAAGTAAATGCTGGATAGTTAAAGACGACTTGCAGAGAAATGTATTGGAACGTAAGAGGGTTAACTATTTATATATGTCATTTGAAAAGAGAAGTAAATTATATATATATATATATATATATATATATATATATATAAAAAAAAAAAAAATAAATTTTTAGTAACTGTAACAGTATTTGAAAAGAAGAAGGTAATAATTGAAACTCAATATGATATAAAAGTTAAAGTACAAAATAACAAAAATTGGTAAAAATAAATAAAACAAATATTTATGTAGCAAATAGAACATGTGAAACAGTGCCTAGATTTAAGAGATGTAAATATTTGTGTAGAGGGTGAATATTTTGGTAAATATGTGTAATAATTACAAAAATCTTAAATGTATAAATTTTTGTCAACAATGTAAGAGAGTAAACAATTTTGAAACAGTGATTAAATAATTTAGGGTAAAGTATTTGCTATAAAAAAAAAAAAAAATTTTGTGATGTCAGATTAATATCTAAATTAATTAAACCAGAGCCAGTAAGTAGTGGCGAGATAGGGGAAAAACATGTCGTGTGTTAAATGCGTGTGAAGTGTTTAGTGAAAGTGATAGCGTGTGTTTCAAGATTTAGGAGACTAAAAACACAATTATAAAATTTCCAAACAAGTTATAAATATTTATAATTATGTTTCTAGTGGGGCATATGATACGGTAATTTGTATCACAAATTACTCAGATGTAATTAATGATAGTAATATGAATATGTATTTTTATGTGACATTGATTTCAGAGGTTTATTAATTTTAATTATTATTGGTAAATAATAATATACGGCTTTACTGAAACTGTCAACAATAACGCAATAATGCAGCGATGGGGTGAGTTGTTTATCATTACCGGGAACCAGGAAGTTACGTAATGTTTCGTGCCTTTTCGGTAGAAGCTTCTAGAACATTTCCTAAAGCAATATGCATTAGTGGTTTTCATTGGATATTTAAATAGACGCTAATGTTGGCGCGTTTTATTAGCCAATAGCAGTTCATTTATAATCTTTTGGCATATCTTGATGCAGGCCTATAAATAGTGTAGGTTCGAGGTAGCTTGTCCCCCAGTTCAACAGAATTCTCAGTACTCTACACGTCGGTCTCTCAGTTCATTTATTTCGCCAAGTTACACGCAGCAGAATTACGAGAATTATTATAAAGTATTATACAGTTAAAAAATTACATAAAGTTGAAGTATGCGAGTTAAAAGTGATAAATAAGAAGTTATTACAAACAGTTTCAGTTTGGCGAGTATCCAGATTAATATGTAAAAAGTGTTAGTGAACGTGTTCGGCAATAAAAATTATAAAACCAATTTCTTCATTAAATATAATTTCTGGATAAAAGATTCCTTTCCGATTCACACCCTGCAAGAGATACATTCTCGACCTAAATAGCTAGCCGGAGAACATTTAAAGTGAATTATTTCAAAACTGATACAAATTGCTACGCCAGAGGGAGCTACGAACCAGACAAAGGAGTGACGTCACAAGATGGCAACGCGTGAAGTAAAGCAGCACAACATATGATCTACAAGTTCTAATAACTTACGCTATAAATATTACGTAAGCAACATTTTCCGTCGCAGTTTACCTGCAGATGGCAAGCAGTTGGATTCCTCAGCATGAGGAAAGAAGAAGGAGAGTGAACAGCCATCAGTTGCCACAGTGCTGAGGATGGAGATGAATGTCTCTGAAAACATTCTATGATTTTACTACTTGATGTGAGATTTAAGTGTGAACTTCAATTTATTCATATCATATAAATTAAATATGAAAATAACTTCACAGTTAATAGTCCTTCTATTATTAATATTTATGAAAATTGAATTTTATTTATGGATGCTCTTTAATACTATGGTTCTTAGCATCCCAGTGTGAAAGACTGGAAATTTTATCCAGATGCCTCTTTGTCAAGCTTGAGGTTCTTTTACATGCTGTACATCTACAACATGGGACCTCCAGCTTTATTTCCCTTCCTAAGGAAGCTATGGTAAGAACTTTTACGCCTGAAAAAATCCATTGCCCTCTGCCAGGTTTGAGCCCGTGACCTCGGGAACTAGGAATTACATGGTACCCCTAGACCATGGAGGACCATTAGAAGCCATTTACAGCCATTACCAATTTCAACCAGGATGTAGTGGATTTCAACATTTTTAAATGAATGACTGGTTTCTCACAAAAGAGCTGCTTCTTAAAGTAGTACTTCATCAATGGTTTGAAGAATGACCTATCTGTTGGTTACAATACATGCATTGTTTGAGGAGACAAGCAACAGTGCTTTATGAGAGTCATGTCAGTGAACCACAAATATTGCAGGAGTTGCATGATTACATTGAAGAAGTGTATTATGTTTTTATTGACATTAGCAAATATATTGGAGTTGATGTAGCCACTACCATTTGCATACATGTAACTTCTATTGAATTCTTAGTGCAACCTTTTCCCTTTAAAAATAACAATGGATGACATGACAATTTCCACTGGCAGTACTGTAACATTTTTCCCCTTTTCCTTTGGACTTATGGAGTGGATGTTCTTCTTTTCTCTCTCGCATAAAACATAAGCACCCCTCATATTCAACTGCAGTCTGGATTCGTCAACATTGAAAACTCTATCCAGTTCATTTCAGAGGTTTAGCTCTGCCATTTTTTCTTCCAAAATTTGAAATAGAACCTATTTATGTTGCTTCTATTCATCCTCAGTGCCCTATTTACTGAAGGATTTTCTTCCCTTCAATCAGTCAGTCTGGGATGTTTTAATATATCCACTCCCAGCCTGCCATTCTTTTGGATTAATTGAATCAATGACCCACTCCAAGTTTGTCCATGAAGTCTAAAGACAGTCACCTCAGTTCAGTTCTTGTGAGCTCCAACTCACATTCTTGAAACAGCATAGGGTATCTTTGTAGGTCATCTTCTGCTTCCATTCCTATTTCAGTTCCTGTCCTAGTCTTGGAAGCTTAAATACTCCTTTAATAAGTATCACGTACATTATTGAAGTTTGCAATTGCCTGCAGTCACCATTTTGTATTACGATAACTGCAGAGGACATATCTTCTATGTCCCATTTCTAATGAGCACTCCCTCAAATATTACAATTTCCCTTCATGATCTAGGAGTGTAACACAAAATTTTAGCAATATACATGTACTATAAATATTAATTTAAGGTTTAAAATAAACTTCATATAAAGAAAGTACCTGTTAATATTCGTTATTCCCATTCTCATATGTGTTTCCAATAGATGGAAAGTTGGCCACTCTGGCACATGTTGTTCCTATTGGCTGCATGCAAATACGTCAAGTGCAAGGTTGAGCGTGTTCACAATTAGGATAGAAATTCAAAATTTCTGCATATAAAGACACAGAGTTTAAAGCAAGACTTTGTACATGCATTAAGAAAACAACTGATTCCTACAAAAGCAAGAATGACTTTAGAGTAGCATATATTTTATGAGGAATTTTAACTGAAATATACGGGAAACGTTTGTTAATGCATTATGTGCTAATTATAGAGGAATTTTAGTATAATTAATGCTATTGTCAAGATGAAACAAAAAGGTATTTTTTTATCATCTGACCCAGAGTAAACACTCCAAGAGGGACTTTTCTTCCTCATTACTCATTTGTAATACATTCCTGGGTTTCATGTTGTCATAGATGCTCACTTCATAATATTTATATTCCTTTAATGTTTGAGGTCCAGTATTCATTAATATTATTTTGGGAAACAGGTTAGTGAATTATATATTAATTATCACTGCTTTTAATTCATTATTAAATTTTTGAAAAACTGAAAATAAAATTGGATGATTTATAGAAAACATTATCAACTAAAACAGAAGAAACCATTGTGTTTTGAACTGCTTTATGGCTTTGATGAGGATATCAAGTGTATATGCAATGCTATGTGCAGACTTGAACTTCTAGCAAGGTTTTAATATCTGATAGAAATGAAATATACATTAAAAGAAAGCTTAGGAAACAGAAATGAATACTGACTTTTTTTGTGCATTGTGAACTCTATTCATGCCAAGAATGAAGTTGTGCACCAGTTAGCTTGGCTTTTTCCTTCTCACTGATAATGTAATTATGTGTGTTCAAAATGGGCACTCTGAGCTTTTAGGTATGATAGCTTAGAACTAGTGAATGATTGTCTATTAACTTATGGCTTTGAGAATGCAATAGATATCCGTAATACAGTTATGCAAAGGGCGGGAGAGGAAATGAAAACCAAAAAGAGGATTTACATATATGATAAGGACTGGTTTGACGAAGAATGTAGGGTATCAAAAAGACAAGTAAAACAACTGTTGGTTAGGTGGAGAGAATTGGGTGATAGAAAATCGAGGGACGATGATATGCAAGGGAGGAACTCACATAATTTATTGTTAGAGCAAAAGAAAAAGGACTGGAGGGAATGCAATGAAAGGAATTTGATAAAGTGTTTAAATGAAAATAATGTTAATAAGGTATGGCAGGTTCTTAAGTCGACCTATAATAAATGTGTAACTAAACCCAATGTTGAGCCAGGACAATGGATGGAGTATTTTAAAACATTATATGGGGAAGAAAGGAGTATAGGAAGTATGGAATTTTTGGAAATAAGGAATGTTTTTGTAGAAATATTGGATGGTGAGATTGGGAGTGAGGAAATAATAAAACAAGTTAAGTTACTGAAGAAAAATAAAGCTATTGGAATTGATGGCATCGCAACAGAGTTTCTTAAGGAGTGGTGTAATGAAACAGGGAGAGTGAAAATTTTACTAGATTTATTTAATGTAATTATTAGAAAGGGTTATGTACCTAAACGATGGAGAGAAGCTATCATCCATCCTATATATAAAGGCAAGGGCAATGTCGATAAACCTAATAACTACAGAGGTATTGCATTATTATCGAATATAGGAAAACTTTTTGCGGGCATTTTGGCAGTGAGACTACAATTTTGGGTTGAAGAATATAATATCCTTTCGGAATTACAGATGGGCTTTCGCAAGGGAAGGAGAACAATTCATAATTTATTTATTATAAAGACATTAGCAGACAAATATTTAAAAGAAAAAAGGGGTAAACTGTATATGGCTTTTGTAGACTTAGAGAAGGCTTATGACCAAATTGAGTTACAACTTCTGTGGCATAAATTAGTGTGTAAGGGAGTAAGTCAGCAATTGGTGAATATTCTAAAAACACTGTATTTTGAGAACACCTTCTGTGTAAGGGTGGAGACAGGCTGTGTAACAAACGAAATACCACAAAAGAAAGGCCTTCGGCAAGGATGTAAGCTAAGTCCAGTTTTATTTAATTTATACATAGATGATGTCTTACTAGAAATTGGAAGGAATAATAACTGTGCACCAGTAATTAACAACATCGAAATTCCAGGACTTCTTTTTGCAGATGACCTAGTGGTAGGATCTATTACAGTAAGTGGTTTAAAACAATCATTACAAGCAATTGATGTATATTGTAAAGAATGGAGGTTAAAAGTGAATCAAGAGAAAACACAGATTGTGGTTTTCAAAAAGGGGGGAAAATTAGGCAAATATGAAAAGTGGAAGTGAGAGAATAAAGATTACAGGGTTGTGCGTGACTGTATCTATTTAGGAGTAAAAATAGATGGAGGTAATAAATGGGAGAAACAAAAGAAGTTTGCATTGGCAAAAGGTAAAGGGGCAATGGCAGCAATTAGAAGCTGCAAATATAAAGTACCTAATATAAATGTTAAATGGCTGGAATATGAGATGGTTGTGGAGGCAAAAATGATGTATGGTATAGAAATATGGGGATTAGATAGAGGATGGGAAAGTATAGATGTGGTGCGCAGGATGTTTTGTAGAGAAATACTAGGGCTACCGAAGTCAATTGTAAGACAGGTAGCACAATTACAGATGGGCAGGGTGCCAACTAAGGGGAAGATAATGGAAAGAGCTTTGAAATTTTGGTTCAGAATTTTAAATCTAGGAAAAAGTAATGTGTTAAGACAATGTATTGAATACCAAGAGAAGAGCTTAATGAATGATGGATGGGTAAGTAAATTACGGAATATTTTGGAGAAAAATGGGTTAGGAGATATATGGAGAAGGAGAGAAAATAACGTAAACATTTTTGGAAAAAGGCAAGGAAAAGACTGGAAGATATAGAAATACAAATCATGTTCAGTGAGATTGCCGAAAAGAGCTCATTAGTTTATTATATGCCAATGAAAAATACATGGGGTAGGGAAAAATATATAGACATAGTAAATAAAGAAGAGAGAGAATCTATTGCATGGTTAAGAACCGGAGCATGGAGGTTAAAAGAGCTAAGAAAGGGTATTCCTCAGAACCAATGTCCGATATGTGGTGGTAATGAAGACATTGAACACATAGTATTTAAGTGCCAAGGAACAGAAAATTGGAGAAAAGAATTTTTTAATAAGAAGTGGTTGAAGGGGGATAGAAATACACTTATAATTGAAATGATATGCAAGGACGCTAGAAGCATTGAGCAGTTTTTGTGTAAAGTAAAAAATAAATGGCTTTGGACAGTGGAAAGAGAAAAGTAAGAGGTAGTGCATCTTACTTTGAATGGAAAACTATAGTGAATGTGTTAATTTAGTGACAAGAGATTGTAAAATGTAAATAAACTGTAGTGATTGTCTACTGAATAAGTGACCAGGGTCAAAATGCAGTAGACAATCAAATTTGTAAAACTCTTAGCACAATAAATACAATACAAATACTAACTTATGACTCACACAGTCAGTATTGCATAATCAGGAAAATAAGCAACCAGTAGTAGCATCATATAATGTAATCATTTGCAAGAAAGTGTGATACACTAAATGAGGAGCACATTAACTTTTTGCAGGGCTTACATTCCAAAGAGTACAACCATGAAAACATAAATATTGTGTGGAGTATTACACCGCATCATTAAATGAACAATTACAATTTGCAAAATGTGGCATATTTCATATAGAGTGGTAATTATGCACTGAAGACTCTTATGCTCCACTACATTAAATTATTTTTAAACCTAATTTATCATTCCAGAAAATATTCACAGTTATTTCAGAAACAACTAGTATGGGAACATGTTTGAATAATGCAAAATCAGCTATTAGGTAATACTGTTTTCAATTAACATACCTAGATATAATTGAGCTTTCGACCTCACATTATATCTTGGTTAATTATTTGGCTGGTATTGTAATGTTGCCTTAGTTCAAACTTGAGAGGAAATCATTGTGCCAGTTCAAAGTTATGAGTAAAGAAACTGCATCGGCTCACAAAACTTTCTTCGGATGCAAGCCAATTCCAGGAGGAGAAAAAACAGGGCCTGTCTGCATTTGGCTAATGTTTGCCATTGTGGTGGTGCTGGAATATTACATTACCTAATATGGCAGCACTTTGACAGACAGTTACCTACAATTTATCTAACTTTACAGCGGAAGCAAGATAGATTTCTGATAGCCTTTTTATATAATACCTTTGAATGTGTCTAATATTTATGTAAAACTATGTATTAGTATTTAAACTTTCAGAAAATAAAACAGATCACTTCAAATAAATTAAATTATATTTATATAAACTCCAGAAATTATCCTGAAATGTAATTCAAGACTTTCTGCCTCAAGGGAATTTTAGTTTTATGTTGGTCACGTCAACTTTTCTTTCTTTTTTGCCTTTAATATCTAGATTTACAGTTTGTTATGATTTACTATTCTTTTAATTGCATGAATCTGAGTTTAAAGGACATATCCAATACAGTGCAATCTTTTTATAGTGAAGCCATGGATAAGTGCATATGCATGCTTCACACACTGTTTATTACACTAGAGATTTTTAGTTCCACAACTCCCGCATTACTTACTCACAAGTGATAGTAACATGCACTAACCTTGTTATAAGTGGTGTCCATCTGTGTTAAGATATTTTTGGCATCTTCAAATGAAATTTCCATTTACACGCATAAGCTCTTCTTGCATAATGTTCATAATTTCTGTTTTTATATTTTCTTTAAGTTTGTCTTTGATGTGGATATTGTTCCTGTAAACTTTTCTTTAGGGTTCCCACCACTAAAACATTTCATTTTTGGTTCTTAGGTTTGACATTTAGCAATCCCATTGTCCTAAACTTATTAACAATCTAACAGTTTCTCTACTTGGAACTGGAATATCAGGAAATTGTTTACACAACTGTCTACATGATCAGATTTTATGTATGTATTATACATAAAAACTTGTTGTTCAAGCATGAATTTGTCAGCAGGCATTGCAGTGCCTTTGCACGCTCTTAAACAAATCACACACAACAGAGATGTCTTGAGTAAACGTTCAGCTTTGAGATACACAACTCTCTTTACAGCAGCAAATGAAGCACAGCTGATAAAAATAACTTTGAATGTGTTATGCGCCACCAGTTGTGCATTGAAAAAGTATCGAGGTAACAGCAGTACAGCATACTATGCATATAGCTGGTCTGTGACCTCACCTTAAAACACCTGCATTTGTACTTGTATATTGACAAATGGTTATTACATTACCATCAAATGTTACATTTGATAGCATATCATATTGCTTCATCAGCTGATTTTCATTTTTGTTTGCCTTATTTTATGTTTTTAATGCAACAATCCTAATGAGGAGAATAGCCTGTTTTCAATTTTAACTGTGTCTACTGACAAAACTGCCTGATTTATATAAGTCAGGGTAAAGCCTGAGATGCACACAAGCAGGGTTTCATGATGAGAATCTTGGGTGGGCACTTGACACTGACCCAGAAATATACAGGATTATATGAGGCAGTGGGCACACTACGATACCAGTGACCTTGCTGTGTATGAACTCATACTTGTTTTTCATGACACATTGTTATTTCTGGAATAGCAGCTGTATACTCAGTCACAGACAAGCATGTTTTGCCTGCTGGTAATGATGGATGGACAATTCAATGTTGAGCTCTTCATTGGGGAAATTAATAAACATCCTGAAATTTGGGACATCAGGTGTGATAAATACCACAACAAAAATAAAAAATATGTGGCATGGATCAGCATATGCAAAGTTTTTTCACAGCAATTTCAAGCAACAGCCTGATGAAAATAAAAATGTCATAGATTATTCTGGCTTTTATTTATTCATCATGTTTTTGTTTTACAAAACTGATTAATAAACATAGTCTTTCAAGTGCTAAATTATTTTTAAACTGCCTGTATACTCCAGTACTATTTTCCATAAATATTATATTTTACATGCTTTTAGCACCTGAAGTTTTACAATGTATGTATGTGTGTATATACATTACCAGCAGATTTTGCTTTCAATTTATTTTTAACTGTTATTTATGTATTGTAATCTCATACTTGTATAAATGCATAAAAGAATAACAAATTTAATATTACAGTCATTTATTACAGATAAACAGAATGGACCATTTAAGTTGAAACTGTACAATATCTCCAAAACTAGGCTTTGTAGAAGGAAATGTCTTGAATACAAGCTGCTTGATGTTATGGGGAAAGTAAATGCCATTGGTCGTGTTTTATTTAGGGGACATTGTGATGATAATTTTAGGGTCAGTTTAATTTTTTAAAAGGGAGCCTACCTTTCTTAGTTTTTTTCTCACTCCTAATAAAAAACTAAACAACATTTGTATAAAGCACTTTACAATTCTTCTTACACCAATGTAAATAACAATGAAAATTCTGAATGGCTGTGTACGAAGAGTGCAATGAATGGTTGGACCATCCATGGATGGTCATTTGAGGGTCAAGTTATGCTTCACAATTGGAAACCAACATTTTTTTTTCTTCTTTTCTTTAATTCATCACAAAATAAACAGCTTTTTATAAACCATTTTCTAATGGGAAAATGAGATACAAAATGTAGGTTCCCATTTAAAAAACTTAAATTTACCCTAAAATGAACATCATAACATCCTCCAAACAAAACATGGTTTATGGTATTTACTTTCCCCTATAATATCAAGCAACTTTTATTCAAAACATTTTTTTCTGCAACGCTTAGCTTTGGAGATATTGTACAGTCTCAACTTCAATGTCCATCCTGTATATACTCATAATATGGACATATGAATGGCTTTTATGCATTGAAAAATTTGATTTGTCATTAGGAAATCTAAAGCTTCTAATATTTACTGTAATGTTCAATAAATTAAGTATTTTCATGAAATGAAATTGTCTTGCCAGGGCAATTTACCAATGCCACTTACAAAATAATCAGCCCATTTATTTCTATTCTGGTTTGACAAATTACCTCCTGAATGTTATCAATATTTTCAGGTTTCTCAAGCCCTTGTATACATAATGTATCCTCAAAATGTTATCCATCTCTATGTCAAACATAGTTATGATATTTATGTTAAGTAAAATTCTCCATTTATTTGAAAAAGCTCCAAATGTGCATTCAACATATCTGTGAGCATGACTTAAACAATAATTATATACCATACTTACTTTTTGTATGCAATGAATTTACCACTATATGGTTTTAGAGCATGTTGTGTTAATCCAAAAGCTTCATCACCTACAAAGGCATAAAGTATATTGGGAAGCTCATTACACAGTAGTGATCTACCTCTTAGAACATTAAGTCCATTATTTACCAAAAGCCTATTGAAGTCCAGCTTTTGAAGTATATAGCTATCAGAATCTTCTCCAAAAGACAATATGTCAAAATGCAAAAATTGGTAGCTTGAATCAGCTACAGCTAGCAGAATTACAGATAATAATTCTTATAGTTAAAATAAAGGGAACCACTCAATTCAGGTTTAAGAACCTTAACACACTTGCCATCGATAGCCTCAATGCAATTTGGGAAAATGGCATGATTTGCAAAACCTGCAGCAATTTCAGTCCAGTTTTCTTCAGTAAATTCAGGTAGACATTTTTCTCTTAATGCATCCCAAATTACTTTGTAGACTTTGCCACAAAGTGGAGCGCTCAATTCTGTAGGAGTAATACAGTCTATGAGATTACACCCAGTGCCAAATATCTGAAGAGTAAAAGCCTCAAAATAATACTGAGTGTTTTTAGGTAAGCACAGAGAAATTATGATTTATTTCATATAGTTGGAAGCACAAACCAAATGAGATGGCTCTATGGTAATGTGTGACAGTCATATTTGGGAGGTCCTGGGTACGATTGCCGTTGACCACCCACTCTGATTTTAGGTTTTTTGTGGTTTTCCTTGGTCAATAGGCAAATGCTGGGGTAGTTTCTCATCTTCCATGATTTCCTTTCCATCATTTCCCTTTCATTCTGCTTCCTTCCCTGCTACCAGACAATTATTGCAGAGCTTGCTCAAAGGAAACTGTGAACACTAAAGAGTGCTTGGTCGATGAGTCACTCATCACCCTCTCTAGGCAGCTCCAGCACCAGGACAGGTCTTTGAGCTTGAAACTGTATCTCTGTAGCTGTAGCCACTGTAGTTTCCGTCACTTTATCCCTTCCTCCAGGGGGGGGGGTAGCCACAATAGATCTATGTACGAGGGCAGTCCAGAAAGTCCCAGATGTTTTAGCCTATCGTGGCAATGATTAGGGCTAGAGCTGCCATCTTGGTGTCAGAACGTTCCTACATTCAGTACGCATCCAGCTGTAGTAGCATGAGGACTGTGCCTTCCTTACTGTGCCCTCTGTGAGTTGTTAAAATGTGCACTGCAATAGAAAATCCTGCCACTTGTGAAGTGCGGTCTGTGATTGGGTTTTTGTTGGCTAAAAAGAACAAACCAATTGAAATTTATTGTCAACTTTGTGATGTTTACGGGCAGGGAATAATGAGTGAAAGCCGAGTCAGGCAATGGTGCATTGATTTTAAAACTTTCCGTACCAATGTTCATGATGAGGATCGCAGTGGTAGGCCTAGCCTTATGACTAATGAACTGCCAATACAAATCAATGACAAAATTTGTGAAAATTGTCGTTTTATGATTACAGGATTTTTGGAACATTTTCCCCAAATTTCACAGAGTTTGATGCATCAAATTGATGCTTTGATACTGATGCTGAACTGCATGCCTGTGTAAACCAGTGGTTGAAGTTGCAGGTGGCAGATTTCTACAGAGAGGGTATTGAAAAACTTGTGCCATGGTATGATAAATACCTCAATTTAAATGGCAATTATGTAGAAAAATAGCTTAAGAGTGTACCTTTCAAATGGAGATAATAAACGTTGATATTTGCATTCTGTTAATTGTTTATTTCAATACGTCTGGGACTTTCTGTATTACCCTCATATTTTGCTGTACACGAGGTGTTCCCCTGCATTGTGTAACCTAAACCTATAGGAAGCACAGATCATCACCATCATCATTATATGTGCCAGGTATGTGGCTAAGTTTCTTCTTATGGCAGGAACTATCTTTATGTACATCAAATGCCAATTTTGTTGAGTGCAGGGACTGCTGCAAACTCATAATCAATCTTAGAAGAAGAGGCTGGCTCTCAATCTCTTTGTCACAATGAGCCTGAAGAAATATGCAATGAACAAAAACTGCCCCTACAGAATGTAAAAGGATTAGAAATCATATTTAATAAACTATCAACCGCTGCTTCATTCTTTGCCTCATTATTTTTACAATACAAATTAACTAGAGCATAGAAATTTCATTTGCAAAGTGAAGTTATAAATTTGAGAAGAGTTTGGATGCAGAACACATTTTATCCACATCTTCTTTATTCTCCTCATACTGAACAAAATATAAATCTCCAGCATTTTTACTTTCCTGCTCAAAAATGCTCTTATTTTCCAACTATAAATACAATCAGCATCCCAGACAAGCTGGCTACCAACTTCTTTGCTGACCGCTGATATTCAAGTTAACAATTTCTCTTCTACTGAGAGAAACAATACAAATGCAAATGCACAGATTTATTTCCACTGAATTAGTCACATATTCATGCTGTATTACTTACATTCTACTTCCAGTCAATATTTTTTAGTCTGTTGCTCTTCAATTTGTGAATATACTACGTACTCTATGTCTTAAATAGACATTATAAGTTGTAAGTATTCTAATATTTTCTGTTTATGAGTAGAATTTTGAAGAAAAAGATAAGCATGGCAAAATAGAGATTAACAAAATTTAAAAAGTTATATTTATATTCGGAAATTTACCTTAATACCACAATATGGGCTAATATTCCAAAAGTGGGATGTCAAGCCTCATTAGTGTCTCTGCCTTTAATGTGGTCACTAATTTTTGCCTCAATCTTATTGAATGACTTGATATTCCTTTATCCACATGATTTCTAATACAGAAATATCAGCCTTCATCAAATTTAAACTGATTATGAAGTAATTGAAAAATTTAACTGCATAATTTCTTAGGTCAATGGACATTGAGGTAATGCCCTTTAGTAGTATAAGTCCCGGAATAGCCAACTGGATTAACGATAATCCTGCCGCTAGGGGCGCTAGTGTCGCTAGTGTCGCTGTTAATCCGCGGATTAAGAGCGACGGCTGTAAGTTTGAAAAGCGCCATGAGCGGAAGGATTATCGTTATTGCAATTGGCTAATCCGGGACGAGATAAAAGAATTGAGGATTAGGGAAAGATGATCGAAAAACAGGAAGTGACGTGGAGTGTTTTGATTGGTAAAAATAAGACGAAATGTGATTGTTTCGTTAATTCGGGTGGAAGATGAAGGAAGGAAGGAAGATGAAAGAGTATGGAGGACACGTGATGGAGAGCAGCGGAACGGCGAGGTGTTGTCTGTGCGGAGGTCGGGACTGAAAGAGGGAAAAGATGGCGAACGAGGGATAAAAAGTATAACAGAAAGTGACGTGTGAAGTTGTGATTGGTGGGAATAAGATGAGATGTTATTGGTGGAAAGAAACAATTGAAAGTTGTTGATTGGTAAGAATGAGAGAGATTATGATTGGTGGAAAGAAAAAGCTGTGAGAGTGGGGTATGTTGGAGGTGATGGGAAAGGTAAGTTTTCCTACCAACAAGATTTGCAAAAGCCTCTCCAGAACTCATCAGCAATTTTTGAACGTTGGATGGTAGTTTTCTTGAGTGGATAGAGAGATGGGGCGATATGAGATGCGGTGGCTAAAATGGGAACTAAACAAGATGGCGGAGACAAGAGGTCCAAAGACGAGGAAATTTCGAGGTTAGTGGTCAACATGGCGGACGCAAGAGGTGGGGGTAAGGAGACGCGGTGGTGAGAATGGGAACTAAAAGAAGATGGCGGAAGCAAGAGCTTAGAAGAGCAGATTTTGAGGTTAAAATAGTGGGAACTAAAAATGGCGGAGGGTCGGCGACAAGGAGATGAGGTGGCCAACGTGAGAACTAAACAAGATAGCGGACGCAAGAGGAGGGTAAGGAGATTTGAGGTTAAGATTTTTAGGTTAAAACAGGACGTAAGCATGGGAACGAAATCCAAGATGGCGAAGGCAATGGTGTGGACGAGGAGATGTGAGGCGCGGTGGCGAAAATGGGAACTAAACAAGATAACGAAGACAAAAAGTCTAAGGACGAGGAGATTTCGAGGTTAGTGGTCAACATGGCGGTCGCAAGAGGTGGGGGGCAAGGAGATTTGAGGTTAAGATTTTTAGGTTAAAACAGGAAGGAAGAAGGGGAACTAAATCCAAGATGGCGGAGGCAAGGGTGGGACGAGGAGATGTGAGGCCCGGTGGTAAAAATGGGAACTAAACAAGATGGCGGAGGCAGGAAGTGCAGGTTAAAAATATGAGGTAAACGTGGAGAACTTAAACCAAGATGGCGGTGGCGTACAGGTGAAAATTGGAACTAAACAAGATGGCGGAGGCAAGAAGTCGAAGGACGAAGAGATTTGAGGTTAGGGTCAACATGCGAAAGATGTCGAAACAACAGATTGTGACGAGGAGATAGAACTGAGGATTAGGGAAAGATGAACGAAAAACAGGAAGTGACGTGGAGGGTTTTGATTGGTAAAAATAAGACGAAATGTGATTGGTTCGTTAATTCGGGTGGAAGATGACGGAAGGAAGATAAAAGAGTATGGAGGACACGTGATGGAGAGGAGCGGAGCGGCGAGGTGTTGTCTGTGCGGAGGTTGGGACTGAAAGAGGGAAAAGATGGCGAACGAGGGATAAAAGGTATAACAGAAAGTGACGTGTGAAGTTGTGATTGGTGGGAATAAGAAGTGATGTTATTGGTGGAAAGGAACAAATGAAAGTTGTTGATTGGTAAGAATAAGAGAGATTATGATTGGTGGAAAGAAAAAGGTGTGGGAGTGGGGTATGTTGGAGGTGATGGGAAAGGTAAGTTTTCCTACCAACAAGATTTGCAAAAGCCTCTCCAGAACTCATCAGCAATTTTTGAACGTTGAATGGTAGTTTTCTTGAGTGGATAGAGAGATGGGGCAATATGAGACGCGGTGGCGAAAATGGGAACTAAACAAGATGGCGGAGACAAGAGGTCTAAGGACGAGGAAATTTCGAGGTTAGTGGTCAACATGGCGGACGCAAGAGGTGGGGGCAAGGAGACGCGGTGGTGAGAATGGGAAGTAAAAGACGATGGCGGAAGCAAGAGCTTAGAAGAGCGGAATTTGAGGTTAAAATAGTGGGAACTAAAAATGGCGGAGGGTCGGCGACAAGGAGATGCGGTGGCCAACGTGAGAACTAAACAAGATGGCGGACGCAAGAGGAGGGTAAGGAGATTTGAGGTTACAGTACCAAAACACCAAAGGATATATTCCTACGCCAAGCACGCCCGAAAAATAATTATGCGTGTGGTACTTACCTCTTACTGGTGTTGATGCGTCACCAAAAGCGCAGCAGCTTCACGCGACGCGAAAAAATAAAAGCAAACTAATTTTGAAAATGCTTAACCAGCTTTAAGATCAACCAACATCACTACGCACTGATATACCTAGGTTTTTTAAAGCGGTACAGACGCCCTTTGCACAGACGTAATTTAACTATACCAAAAACCTGGTACTGGACCATCGTAATGGTCGCTAGCGTACGTAGGAGCAGGGTTCTCAATGCCGGTCGAAAGCGGTCAAAAAAGTGTACGACGCAGGTGTTCACAGTAGCTACTGTCGAAGTCAACCGTCGAGATGTGAATGAACGAAATCTGTTCAAGCCGGCAATCTGGCTCGGAGATGTGAGGAGCGATGGCAAAAATGGGAACTAAACAAGATGGCGGAGACAAGAAGTCAAGAACGAGGGGATTTGAGGTTAGTGGTCAACATGGCAGACGCAAGAGTGGTAATCAGCAGTCGATGTGCGTAACGATATGGCCGCTGCGATTAAAGAGCTGCAAACTGCGCGATAACTTGAAAAATATTGCCCGGCGTGACGCATTGCGCGGCGCGCGCGCGTTTGCCGTAAACCGTTACAGTTGTCATACTTATATTATGCGTCTTTTCTTTTCAAGCTCTTTCTATCTTGTTTTCATGGGTTTTCCAGATCGGTAGGCGTTAGAATACTCTTAGGGCTTTTTCAGGTTTTTCGTGGTTGTCCCTGTCCGGTAGGCAAATGATGAAGTTTTTCTATAATGTCGTCGTTTTCCCTTGTCGGCGCACGGATTTTAGGCACATACTCGCACACACACACACATTCACACACACATAAATTCGCTCACAAACTCTTTCTATTTTTCGGGGTTTTATCTGCTCCGTATACGTATGCATGCTATTTTTCCGTTTTCATAGTTTTTCTCTGGTCGGTAGGCCATTGCTGGAGCGGTTGTCGTACCTCTTTCTGTTTTTTCGTGGTTTTCCCTTGTCGGTAGGGCATTGTTTAAGTTCTTTCTCCTATTTTGTGGCTTTCCCTTGTTTGTGGGTAAATGCTGGGTGCGCACAAACCTCTTTTTTTCATGGCTTTCCTAGTCTGTAGGCGCTTGCTAAAGCTCTTTCTACTTTTTTCGACATTTTTCTCTGGTCCGTAGGCGTTTGCTACAGCGTTTTCTCAAGCTCTTTCTATCTTGTTTTCATGGGGTTTCCAGATCGGTAGGCGTTAGAATACTCTTAGAGCTTTTTTCAGGTTTTTCGTGGTTGTTCCTGTCCGGTAGGCAAATGATGAAGTTTTTCTTTAATGTCGTCGTTTTCCCTTGTCGGCGCAGGGATACTAGGCACATACTCGCAAAGCGCGCGCGCGCGCACACACACACACACACACACTATAATAGTAGCGTATAAAAAAATTTAACAAACAAAATCCACACAATGACAAAACTGAAAATGTATATATATTTTAACACAAAAGTGAGCAGTGCAAAAGAAAATAAAAATTAAATAGGCACACACACATTTAATAGTAGCGTGTAGCGTATAAAAATTTAACAAACAAATTACACACAATAACAATAAAATTGAAAATGAAAGAAATATTCATGTATTTAAATTGTGTATTAAAAATACAAATGGAATACATTGAAATGCAAGTATATTGTTTACAAAGCCCATAAAATGGAAATAATAGTAATAAAAAAGCACTGGATACGCGTTTAGGGGGCATAACCGTCACATCTAGGGCAACTAGATAGCCGCTTGTAATGTACATGTTTTTGAACAATTTGAATATTATTAATAAAACAAGCCCGACGTGATTGACATTCCAGGCAAGTTGGTGTGGATTATGCCAGACGGTAAAAACACTTTTTGATCATACCGCTTGATAAGGCACAAATTGCACGTTTTTTGTTAGGGCAATGCATGTTGAAAGTTGGCACACAACAAAAGAAATGACGCACTTGGGTAGGACCGAAATTGCAGGTGAATGTGTGTATCGATTCATAACCCACTCTCGGGGTTCTATGGATGTGCTTTGTGCACGGAATGGGCAGCAGGACATGGCATTTGATATGCAAAATGAAAGACAAATACTGCAACAGTTGTTAGGCCTCTTTCTATATTTTGCCTTTCTCTACTACGTATAGTAAGTAACGTAAGTTTTGTATTCCACCCAAAAATTCGTTACCGACATTTCTCAGGAAATACGTGTGTCTGTGAACAGCATAACTCAGAAACCAACACTCGCATAACCTCCAAACTTGATTTTTAGGTTCAGTATCTTCCAGAGATGCGTCTCCAAGGTTTTAATGAAAATCCCCATCACAGATTATCCTTTACATGAAAAAGTTTCCAAAAATTTTAATTTTCTCAAAAATGGCTCTAACGATTTTAATTAAAATGTCATGTTTAAGATATTTTTATAACAAATCAAATGTATATCTCCAATTTCCTGGGTATGGCTCCAAAAGTATTCTTCATTATGAACGTCTTTTGCATAGCGGGTGAACCATAAGATATAGTCAAAATTGTTCTACACAAAAAGTGTACATCACGTTAAAATACACATTTTATGTCATATCCATTTTTTGTTGAGTGAACCATTTTCGAGATATTGTTTCTTATCCCTTAAATTTTCCAATACTTATACTTTTTCTCAAATTCTTTTAGCGTATAAAAAATTTAACAAACAAAATCCACACAATGACAAAATTGAAAATGTATATATATTTTAACACAAAAGTGTGCAGTGCAAAAGAAAATAAAAATTCGATGAAATGATTTAATAGTTCATCGTTTTATTTTCACCAATCACAAATCGTCTTATTTTCTCCAATCATAACATGCCACGTCACTTCCTGCCTTCCTTTTTACACAAGCATTATATTTCTGTGCTCTTTATTGTTTTCAACTTTCGTGTTAGTTACTTGGCTGCTTCCATTCTCGTTCAAGGTATGATATTTATTTTTTCTTTTGTGAAATCTTCTAGACCACGCGCGTCCGCCATCTTGTTTAGTTTCCACAACATAAAATCTCCTCGTCACCATCTGTTGCGTTCGGCATCTTTCGCATGTTGACCCTAACCTCAAATCTCTTCGTCCCTCGACTTCTTGCCTCCGCCATCTTGTTTAGTTCCCATTTTCACCACTACGCCTCCGCTATCTTGGTTTAAGTTCTCCACGTTTACCTCATATTTTTAACCTGGATTTCCTGCCTCCGCCATCTTGTTTAGTTCCCATTTTTATCACCGCGCCTCACATCTCCTCGTCCCACCCCTGCCTCCGCCATCTTGGATTTAGTTCCCCTTCTTACGTCCTGTTTTAACCTAAAAATCTTAACCTCAAATCTCCTTGCCCCCCACCTCTTGCGCCCGCCATGTTGACCACTAACCTCGAAATCTCCTCGTCCTTAGACTTTTTGTCTTCGTCATCTTGTTTAGTTCCCATTTTCTCCACCGCGCCTCACATCTCCTCGTCCACACCATAGCCTTCGCCATCTTGGATTTCGTTCCCATGCTTACGTCCTGTTTTAACCTAAAAATCTTAACCTCAAATCTCCTTATCTTCCTCTTGCGTCCGCCATCTTGTTTAGTTCTCAGTTGGCCACCGCATCTCCTTGTCGCCGACCCGTCGCCATTTTTAGTTCCCACTATTTTAACCTCAAAATCTGCTCTTCTAAGCTCTTGCTTCCGCCATCTTCTTTTAGTTCCCATTCTCACCACCGCGTCTCCTTACCCCAACCTCTTGCGTCCGCCATGTTGACCACTAACCTCGAAATTTCCTCGTCCTTAGACCTCTTGTCTCCGCCATCTTGTTTAGTTCCCATTTTCGCCACCGCGTCTCATATCGCCCCATCTCTCTAACCACTCAAGAAAACTACCATCCAACGTTCAAAAATTGGACTCTCCTCGGAGTTACCTCAACACCACGTACATGAGCTGGTTCGTCACGGGTACGCAGGTCTGCACTACCACTTCCTCGGCGTTGAGCAGGCACAGGAGGCGATCGTACCGGTACACCAGCTAGCACGTGGACATGTTATCGCGCTGTGGTGTTGCGTGTGCGAGGTATGGAAACTGAAGGACGCAAAACATGCACGACCGAGGGTTAAAAAGTAGAACAAGTAGTGACGTGGAACGTTGTGATTGGTGAAAATAAGACGATCTCTGATAGGAGGACAAATTGAAATAACGTGATGTGATAGGCGAAAATAAAATCGATGGTGATTGGATGAAAAATGACGAGAAGGAATTAGCGGTGAATTTGTGAACTAAGCTGGCGAAGATTTTTTTTTTTAAAAAAAAAAGACGGATAATATAAGTATGGCACTGAAGGACGCAAAACATGCACGACCGACGGTTAAAAAGTAGAACAAGTAGTGATGTGGAAGTTGTGATTGGTGAAAATAAGACGATCCCTGATAGGAGGACAAATTGAAATAACGTGATGTGATAGGCGAAAATAAATTCGATGGTGATTGGATGAAAAATGACGAGAAGGAATTAGCGGTGAATTTGTGAACTAAGATGGCGAAGATTGTTTTTTTTTTAAAAAAAAAGACGGATAATATAAGTATGGCAACTGAAACGGTTTACGGCAAACGCGCGCCGCGCAATGCGTCACGCCGGGCAATAAAACAAACATATTCAGCAAGATGCCCGTTTTGTCGTGCATGTTTTGCGTCCTTCAGTTTCCATACCTCGCACACGCAACACCACAGCGCGATAACATGTCCACGTGCTAGCTGGTGTACCGGTACGATCGCCTCCTGTGCCTGCTCAACGCCGAGGAAGTGGTAGTGCAGACCTGCGTACCCGTGACGAACCAGCTCATGTACGTGGTGTTGAGGTAACTCCGAGGAGAGTCCAATTTTTGAACGTTGGATGGTAGTTTTCTTGAGTAGTTAGAGAGTTGGGGCGATATGAGACGCGGTGGCGAAAATGGGAACTAAACAAAATGGCGGAGACAAGAGATCTAAGGACGAGGAAATTTCGAGGTTAGTGGTCAACATGGCGGACGCAAGAGGTGGGGGCAAGGAGACACGGTGGTGAGAATGGGAACTAAAGAAGATGGCGGAAGCAAGAGCTTAGAAGAGCAGATTTTGAGGTTAAAATAATGGGAACTAAAAATGGCGGAGGGTCGGCGACAAGGAGATGCGGTGGCCAACGTGAGAACTAAACAAGATGGCGGACGCAAGAGGAGGGTAAGGAGATTTGAGTTTAAGATTTTTAGGTTAAAACAGGACGTAAGCATGGGAACGAAATCCAAGATGGCGAAGGCTATGGTGTGGACGAGGAGATGTGAGGCGCGGTGGAGAAAATGGGAACTAAACAAGATGACTAAGACAAAAATTCTAAGGACGAGGAGATTTCGAGGTTAGTGGTCAACATGACGGGCGCAAGAGGTGGGGGGCAAGGAGATTTGAGGTTAAGATTTTTAGGTTAAAACAGAACGTAAGAAGGGGAACTAAATCCAAGATGGCGGAGGCAATGGTGGGACGAGGAGATGTGAGGCGCGGTGGTAAAAATGGGAACTAAACAAGATGGCGGAGGCAGGAAATCCAGGTTAAAAATATGAGGTAAACGTGGAGAACTTAAATCAAGATAGCGGAGGCGTAGTGGTGAAAATGGGAACTAAACAAGATGGCGGAGGCAAGAAGTCGAGGGACGAAGAGATTTGAGGTTAGGGTCAACATGCGAAAGATGCCGAACGCAACAGATGGTGATACGGTAATTTGTATCACAAATTACTCAGATGTAATTAATGATAGTAATATGAATATGTATTTTTATGTGACATTGATTTCAGAGGTTTATTAATTGTAATTATTATTGGTAAATAATAATATACGGCTTTACTGAAACTGTCAACAATAACACAATAATGCAGCAATGGGGTGAGTTGTTTATCATTACCGGGAACCAGGAAGTTACGTAATGTTTCGCGCGGTTTCGGTAAAAGCTTCTAGAACATTTCCTAAAGCATATGTATTAGTGGTTTTCATTGGATATTCAAATAGACGCTAATGTTGGCGCGTTTTATTAGCCAATAGCAGTTCATTTATAATCTTTAGGCGTATCTTGAGGCAAGCGTATAAATAAGCCAGGCCCGAGGTAGCATTCCCCCAGTTCTACAAAATTCTCAATACCTTACACGTCGGTCTTTCAGTTCATCAAAATTTCGTGTACACTACACATCGTCAGCCAGTCCTTCATTTCGTCAAGTTACGCACAGCAGAATTACGAGAATTATTATAAAGTATCATACATTTAAAAAATTACATAAAGTTGAAGTATGCGAGTTAAAAGTGATAAATAAGAAGTTATTACAAACAGTTTCAGTTTGGCAAGTATCCAGATAAATATGTAAATAGTGTTAGTGAACATGTTCGGCAATAAAAATTATAAAACCAATTTCTTCGTCAGTATAATTTCTGGATAAAAGATTCCTTTCCGATTCACACCCTGCAAGAGTTAAATGTCGACCTAAATAGCTAGCCGGAGAACATTTAAAGTGAATTATTTCAAAACTGATGCAAATTGCTACGCCAGAGGGAGCTACGAACCAACCAAACAAGGAGTGACGTCACAAGATGGCAACGTGTGAAGTAAACACACATACATAAACATCACAAGCATCAACATTATTTGTAATACCGCATCAATGGTGACGAGGAGATTTTATGTTGTGGAAACTAAACAAGATGGCGGACGCGCGTGGTCAAGAAGATTTCACAAAAGAAAAAATAAATATCATACCTTGAACGAGAATGGAAGCAGCCAAGTAACTAACACGAAAGTTGAAAACAATAAAGAGCACAGAAATATAATGCTTGTGTAAAAAGGAAGGCAGGAAGTGACGTGGCATGTTATGATTGGAGAAAATAAGACGATTTGTGATTGGTGAAAATAAAACGATGAACTATTAAATCATTTCATCGAATTTTTATTTTCTTTTGCACTGCACACTTTTGTGTTAAAATATATATACATTTTCAATTTTGTCATTGTGTGGATTTTGTTTGTTAAATTCTTTATACGCTAAAAGAATTTGAGAAAATGTATAAGTATTGGAAAATTTAAGGGATAAGAAACAATATCTCGAAAATGGTTCACTCAACAAAAAATGGATATGACATAAAATGTGTATTTTAACGTGATGTACACTTTTTGTGTAGAACAATTTTGACTATATCTTATGGTTCACCCGCTATGCAAAAGACGTTCATAATGAAGAATACTTTTGGAGCCATACCCAGGAAATTGGAGATATACATTTGATTTGTTATAAAAATATCTTAAACATGACATTTTAATTAAAATCGTTAGAGCCATTTTTGAGAAAATTAAAATTTTTGGAAACTGTTTCATGTAAAGGATAATCTGTGATGGGGATTTTCATTAAAACCTTGGAGACGCATCTCTGGAAGATACTGAACCTAAAAACCAAGTTTGGAGGTTATGCGAGTGTTGGTTTCTGAGTTATGCTGTTCACAGACACACGTATTTCCTGAGAAATGTCGGTAACGAATTTTTGGGTGGAATACAAAACTTACGTTACTTACTATACGTAGTAGAGAAAGGCAAAATATAGAAAGAGGCCTAACAACTGTTGCAGTATTTGTCTTTCATTTTGCATATCAAATGCCATGTCCTGCTGCCCATTCCGTGCACAAAGCACATCCATAGAACCCCGAGAGTGGGATATGAATCGATACACACATTCACCTGCAATTGCGGACCTACCCAAGTGCGTCATTTCTTTTGTTGTGTGCCAACTTTCAACATGCATTGCCCTAACAAAAAACGTGCAATTTGTGCCTTATCAAGCGGTATGATCAAAAAGTGTTTTTACCGTCTGGCATAATGCACACCAACTTGCTTGGAATGTCAATCACGTCGGGCTTGTTTTATTAATAATATTCAAATTGTTCACAAACATGTACATTACAAGCGGCTATCTAGTTGCCCTAGATGTGACGGTTATGCCCCCTAAACGCGTATCCAGTGCTTTTTTAATTACTATTGTTTCCATTTTCTGGGCTTTGTAAACAATATACTTGCATTTCAATGTATTCCATTTGTATTTTAATACACAATTTAAATACAGGAATATTTCTTCCATTTTCAATTTTATTGTCATTGTGTGTAATTTGTTTGTTAAATTTTTATACGCTACACGTTACTATTAAATGTGTGTGTGTGCCTATTTAATTTTTATTTTCTTTTGCACTGCTCACTTTTGTGTTAAAATATATATACATTTTCAATTTTGTCATTGTGTGGATTTTGTTTGTTAAATTTTTTTATACGCTACTATTATATTGTGTGTGTGCGTGTGCGAGTATGTGCCTAGTATCCATGCGCCGACAAGGGAAAACGACGACATTATAGAAAAACTTCATCATTTGCCTACCGGACAGGGACAACCACGAAAAACCTGAAAAAAGCTCTAAGAGTATTATAACGCCTACCGATCTGGAAACCCCATGAAAACAAGATAGAAAGAGCTTGAGAAAACGCTGTAGCAAACGCCTACGGACCAGAGAAAAATGTCGAAATAAGTAGAAAGAGCTTTAGCAAGCGCCTACAGACTAGGAAAGCCATGAAGAAAAAGAGGTTTGTGCGCACCCAGCATTTACCCACAAACAAGGGAAAGCCACGAAATAGGAGAAAGAACTTAAACAATAGCCTACCGACAAGGGAAAACCACAAAAAAACAGAAAGAGGTACGACAACCGCTCCAGCAATGGCCTACCGACCAGGGAAAAACTATGAAAACGGAAAAATAGCATGCATACGTATACGGAGCAGATAATACCCCGAAAAATAGAAAGAGTTTGTGAGAGAATGTATGTGTGTGAATGTGTGTGTGTGTGCGAGTATGTGCCTAGTATCCGTGCGCCGACATGGGAAAACGACGACATTATAGAAAAACTTCATCATTTGCCTACCGGACAGGGACAACCACGAAAAACCTGAAAAAGCCCTAAGAGTATTCTAACGCCTACCGATCTGGAAAACCCATGAAAACAAGATAGAAAGAGCTTGAAAAAAAAGACGGATAATATAAGTATGACAACTGTAACGGTTTACGGCAAACGCGCGCGCGCCGCGCAATGCGTCACGCCGGGCAATATTTTTCAAGTTATCGCGCAGTTTGCAGCTCTTTAATCGCAGCGGCCATATCGTGACGCACATCGACTGCTGAATACCACTCTTGCGTCTGCCATGTTGATCACTAACCACAAATCCCCTCGTTCTTGACTTCTTGTCTCCGCCATCTTGTTTAGTTCCCATTTTTGCAACCGCTCCTCACATCTCCGAGCCAGATTGCCGGCTTGAACAGATTTCGTTCATTCACATCTCGACGGTTGACTTCGACAGTAGCTACTGTGAACACCTGCGTCGTACACTTTTTTTGACCGCTTTCGACCGGCAATGAGAACCCTGCTCCTACGTACGCTAGCGACCATTACGATGGTCCAGTACCAGGTTTTTGGTATAGCTAAATTACGTCTGTGCAAAGGGCGTCTGTACCGCTTTAAAAAACCTAGGTATATCAGTGCGTAGTGATGTTGGTTAATCTTAAAGCTGGTTAAGCATTTTCAAAAACAGTTTGCTTTTATTTTTTCGTGTCGCGTGAAGCTGCTGTGCTTTTGGTGACGCATCAACACCAGCAAGAGATAAGTACCACACGCATAATTATTTTTCGGGCGTGCTTGGCGTAGGAATATATCCTTTGGTGTTTTGGTACTGTAACCTCAAATCTCCTTACCCTCCTCTTGCGTCCGCCATCTTGTTTAGTTCTCACGTTGGCCACCGCATCTCCTTGTCGCCGACCCTCCACCATTTTTAGTTCCCACTATTTTAACCTCAAAATCTGCTCTTCTAAGCTCTTGCTTCCGCCATCTTCTTTTAGTTCCCATTCTCACCACCGCGTCTCCTTGCCCCCACCTCTTGCTTCCGCCATGTTGACCAATAACCTCGAAATTTCCTCGTCCTTAGACCTCTTGTCTCCGCCATCTTGTTTAGTTCCCATTTTCGCCACCGCGTCTCATATCGACCCATCTCTCTATCCACTCAAGAAAACTACCATCCAACGTTCAAAAATTGCTGATGAGTTCTGGAAAGGTTTTTACAAATCTTGTTGGTAGGAAAACTTACCTTTCCCATCACCTCCAACATACCCCACTCCCACACCTTTTTCTTTCCACCAATCATAATCTCTCTTATTCTTACCAATCAACAACTTTCATTTGTTCCTTTCCACCAATAACATCACTTCTTATTCCCACCAATCACAACTTCACAGTCACTTTCTGTTATACTTTTTATCCCTCGTTCGCCATCTTTTCCCTCTTTCAGTCCCGACCTCCGCACAGACAACACCTCGCCGCTCCGCTACTCTCCATCACGTGTCCTTCATACTCTTTCATCTTCCTTCCTTCATCTTCCACCCGAATTAACGAAACAATCACATTTCGCCTTATTTTTACCAATCAAAACACTCCACGTCACTTCCTGTTTTTCGTTCATCTTTCCCTAATCCTCAATTCTTTTATCTCGTCCCGGATTAGCCAATTGCAATAACGATAATCCTTCCGCTCATGGCGCTTTTCAAACTTACAGCCGTCGCTCTTAATCCGCGGATTAACAGCGACACTAGCGCCCCTAACGGTAGGATTATCGTTAATCAAATTGGCTATTCTGGGACTTATACTACTCCCCTTTAAGATGACAAGGCAGAAATGGATTGAGCCAGTATTTCCTATTTGTCTTTTATTTCTTTATAAATATACTATACATTAAATAAACAGATACTTCACATTTTTTCCTTTCCATTTCTACTGTGTTGCGAATGCAGACTATTACTGAACTGGTGGGCATTGGTTGTGTGCATTGACAACAAATAATATTTCACCTTCTACTAATTTTCAAGCTTCATGTTTCATTTGGACAATGACATCCTGAACCTCCAGTACACTTTTCTATGTTATACATCTTTTATTATACTTACTATACAGGATGTATCTTTATTGGTTCATATATTTAGGGGACATGTTCCTGACATCAAAACAGTAAAAAAAAGTTCATATGAACATAGGTCTAAAATCATTTATTTCAGAGTTACAACACAAAATCTAAAGTTACAAAAATTGCTCAATGTGGCTTCCTCTTGCTTTGAACATGCAGTAAGCCTGCGTTCCATGCTCTGGCATACTCTGTTGAAAATTCCTGGTGTGTTTTGTATTTGGTCAAATCCAGTTTGGATACGTTCTCTCAAAATGTCAACATCAGGTACAGGAGTAGCATAAATCAAGGACTTCATATGTACCCAGACGAAGAAATCCATTGGATTCAAATCAGGTGATCGAGCAGGCCATGCAATGGGCTCCCCTCAACCAATCCATCTTTGCAGAAATCGAGCATTCAAAAGCTTACGAACTATCATACTGAAATGAGCTGGAGCACCGTCGTGTAAAAACCACATATGTTGGATGATGTCCAGAGGTGCATTATCAGTTAAGTGATGCAACTCATTTCTGAGAAACTGGAGATAGGTTTGTCTATTCAGATGTGGAGGGAAGAAGTAGGGACCAATAAGGTGATCATGAATGATTCCACCCCAAACGTTGAGACAGAACCTCTGTTAATGTTTGTCCTGTCGTACTTCATTAAGATTTTCAAATGCCCAGTTACGAGAATTATGAAAATTGCAGATGCCGTCGCGAGTAAAACCAGCCTCATCTGTGAATAAGATAGAGGCTAAGAAATTGATGAACACAGTGCACTGCTGTAATAACATGTGTTGACAGAAACATCTTCTTGGCTCAAAGTCTGCCTCATTTAATACTTGCACACGTTGAAGGTGATATGGGTACAGAAGATTTTCATGCAGAATTCTCCAGATAGTCATATGACTAACTCTTTCCCTTACAGTCATACGTCTTGTGTTTTGTGAAGAGTCTGCGTTCATAGCACGAAGAACTTGTTCTTCAAGCTCAATGCCTCGTACCACTCTTGGTCTCCCAACATCCCTAGTACTCCTCTCAAATGCACCATTCTCTCTCTAGCATTGGTGAATTCGTGCGAATGTTCTTACACATGGTAATGGCCTGTCAGGGTACCTTTCTGCATAAAGTTCATGTGCTCGTGCTGCATTGCCGTCTGCACGGCTATACATGTAGTGCATATCCGTCTGTTCACTCATGGAATACATCTTCTTCGACCTATAACAACGAAATGGTCGATTTTCAGACCCATGTACATATGAACTTTTTTTACTGTTTTGATGTCAGGAACACGTCCCCAAATATGACACCAATAAAGATATACCCTGTATAAAACACACATTTCTTCTCTTCTCTTTCTTTAACAAATCAGAATATTTGCAGGCAGGAAACATTGCTTGTGTGCATTGACTAGAAAAATAGTGTTGGGACAAACTTGCTGTGATGTCACAGCATGAAAACTCACTCATATACACTGGGCCTAATACTGGCAAAGTTAGCTATAGCAGAAATAGGCACCTTCTGTATGATGTCAGCAGTTAGGAGAAGATGCATGGGAAATAAGAACAGACTCTGTCTGTCTGTCTGTGAATTCTAGTAATTCTATTGGAAATATATGCCTTAAGGTCTTTTTTCAGACAGAAAAGAAGCAACACTCAACTGGAGAAGAAGCAACACTCAACCATACTTTCTCATGTGGGAATAGTTTCTACACTATCCTAAGATTGGAGCCATTAATAGATGTGTTTAAAAAATAAACTGATTATGTATATAGGTACCTTAAGAAAGTAAACTGAATAATAATAAAAGCACAGACAGTTGTTTAGCTTGAAACTTATCAGGATTTCTATTACAAGCTCACAGCCACAATGACACTTCAGATGACCAACATTGTAGAACAAATGTACCAACTTGATAACATTGCTTGAAATATGGGAAGTCACTGAAAGGGGAACGAAACACAAAAGTTCTGTTGCTTCCTAAATGAAGGATATGGCCTGTGAAATGCAGTGGTAAGATTATTTCTACACTGCTAATCTCTGCATAAGCTAAATAAAATCTGTCATATGTCATCATTGTATGCCATGCATTGAAAGAGCTTTGGGAATATAACAATCACTGCCACATATGGCAATACATTTTCAAATTAATTTGTCCTTGCTGGTATTCCAAGCTCAAGAGTAGTGTATTTTGTGGTGATGATGGTGTTATTCAGTCCCTTTAGTACTATAAGAAGAATGTAATATAGAGGGGTTGTTTCAAGTAATTATTGGAAGAAAATAATTTTTAATAACACAGGAAAAAACACTAGGAGAGATTAATATTTATGTGGAACGTTTACACCATGAAATATGTAAATGAGGCAACTGAGCACATTGCAAAATTAAAAATCAACAAAGCCAGTGGAATAATTGGCATATCAGGGGACCTTTGAAATGTGTGGTATAAAGATGATGGAAAATCATTATTTGTAAAACTGTTAAACGTATTAATAGATGCTGGGAAGGTACCTCAGAATTGGAAACTGAGGGTAAGTGTGTCAATTTTCAGGAGAAAAGGAAATGTAAACAATCCAGCAAATTACAGAGGCCTGCTGTCAGTAATAGGACAAGTATTCACAGGGGTGTTACCTAAACATTTACAGGAGTGGGCTAAAAAACAAGGAAAATTGTCTAAACTACAAACAGGATTCAGAAGGGGGAGATCTACTCTAGATAATATTTTCATAATATGAGCAATTACAGATAAATATTTGGTCAATAAAACAGGAAGGGTATACACATTTTTTGTAGATTTAAAAATGCATTTGATACTATTAATTTTTTCAAATGGCCCAAATTCTGCATAATTATTAGCACTTCCAATTTAACATGGCTTGGTAATGTAACCATTTGAACATTTGCCATATTATGAATACTTTACAATTATGTTATTAAGTCTAAATTAAGCTTATCAATCTAGCATGAAAGAATAAATTAATCCAATTAAATATTATGGCAGTAGAACATATTTCATAAAAAAAATCTTTGCAATCTGTGGCTATAAACATACGTGGAATAATTTTATCTCATTTGGCCAGTTTTTATCTGCAGAAGGATATCTGTGAAATGTGTAACTGACCTAAAGCTTGAAACTTTCTGTGTACTTGTGGTGTCAATTCACATTGATAGTTCTTTGTTTTAATGATAATAGATATTTCTTGTGACCTGTATCTTTAAAGCTTTCACTATCTGAGTTGAGCAAATCAGTGCAAACTTTGCTAATGAATTACTAGAAGTAGGTACTAGTTAGCTAAAGTTCTCCCTACAGAAGGGAATTAATTAAGTTTAACCACCACTTTCGATGACATTACTTGTGGCAATGGCTTCATGTTCATGCTGGTATGGAAAATATATCTATTATTTGGTGACATGCATCATGAGTTATTTATTTTTGTGAATGTACTTCTAAAAGTCTCAAACCCCACAGGGCTTGCACATATGATAAATAGCAAACTGTATAAGTGGCAGTGAATCATTAGTGAACTACCATTAAAAGCTGTTATCAATTATAAATATTATGAATACAGAATATTAATTTATACAGCAGTAACAAGCTTAATATGGAAAGAACATGCAATGAAACTATATACAACTCCCTCCTCTAATGAAGCAATTTTAATATTTTTAAGTTTCCCGTTTTACCCCTTTGGGCTGGAAGTTATTAAAATCCATTAATTTTGAAATAAAGGGGCAGAATACATTCTCTGTATTCATTTCAATGATACTGGATTGAGATTCGATAATATGAATATGAAACCCCATGACTTCAATTTAAAACCTTTTAGAAATATCTTACAGCCTATGTTTTTTGGAGAGAATAGGATCTTTCAATGGTAAACGAGTTATCAAAATCATTTCAGTGATTTTTTAAATTAACACACACATATGCACACACACACACATGCACATGCGTGCACATGCACGCACACACACACATACACACACACTCTGAATGTAAATATGAATAGGTTAAGCATTGCTATGTTAGACATAGTATAAACAATTCCACATACAAGAACATTGAAGAATAAAACTATTGTCATTATCATTAGTAATATCATAATAGGTAATGAATACAAACCCTGAAAGAAATAAGGCAATAACGAGTGGAAATTAATGTAATATAATGCATGCAATATTAGGGCATGCAGATGATGTTTGATAAATGGGTACCTATTGAGAAAAAAAAAACATACACACACAAATATTCTCTGTTTGTAATACCTGCCAGCATAAATTAAATTGCAGCATTGGTTCATTTGTTTCATGTACTTCAAACCAAGGCTTGTTGAAGAGTTTCCAATTTAAGCTTTTATTATTCCTCTTGCCTATTACTTATAATTCAAAAAAGTTTCTTAAAGTCAACAATCATGAACATTTTATATAGTCCAGTTAGGCTTTGACATTCATATTAGAGTTAGTGTATATTATATATATAAATCACTAAGAAATAAAAAATATGGTTGAACATCATCTTAGTGTTAAGCATTAGATTTTGCATCATAACCCTTTGGCACACAAAACACTAATACAACATATGGGAAGAGTAAATAATTACATTTTAAATATAACAGTATGAAAATAAAAGGAGAAGAGAAAATGGAAAGATAGGCAGAAAACTTAGCACAAAGGAAGGTAATTTAAAGTTCTTTTTATTTATGAATATTAAAATAAACTTTTATTTACACTAAGGTTATAAACTGATATGTTATTTATTACAACATGTTATACTCCTGTAAGACTAGTGCTATGATATGTAAGATATAGTGATTGCTTGATGGTGTTAAAGGTAAATCATAAGCTAACATAATTGTTTCATTGTGTCTTCAATGTTAAAAAGTAAAATTTAAGTCCTAGATTTATTATAATTACAGCATTTTGTACACTCCAGCTTATTGAAAAAAGTTTGTTCTACCAGTTTCTCTGGTTTTCTGCATAGGTGAAATCAGTTCATGCTAACAGTCGATATCGTCAAATGATATACTAGGTTAATGCTTGCAATTACTGGGTTATTGCTTTTATGCTGTGTTATATGGCAGATAAGCTATTGTTTAGGTTTAATATAAAAATTAATCTACTTCTATAATAACTAATCCCTTTAGCGGTAGTTTACTCTGTGAATATGTCAGTATAAATTTTGTAACTGAGTTATATACACATGCTTTAATGGAAGCTTTTATTATCATCTTCTGAGTTACTACTACTTTGCATAACATTTGAAGTTTGCTTCCCGACTTACTTATTGTGCGATCAAATAGGTCGAGGAAAACTCCAACAACATCTCCCACTTGCCACTGTTTGCCAAATGATTCTGCTCCCCCACAATAACGCTTTACTTCCTTTAAATCAAAGAATAAAATACTCAGAATCTTAAGCATTAAACAGAAGTATGTTTCCTGGCTGTAGCAATAGCAGAAGTATAGCAGAATATTATCCTGAAACTTTAACTGAAATGTTTACTCTTCTTCTGGATTACAGCAACAGCTATTTTTAATAAGATTTCTGGTATTAATTTTTATAATGTGTAGGAAATTTTCCATCTGCAGAAGCTTTCAGGTACACAAGATCATATTCTTGCATGTCCTAACATATTATTTACGCACTCAGTTTCACATTTCAAAGAGATGTTAGACAATGCAGCAATCTTCATCCTGCAGAACACTGAGTAAGACTTCACAATTTAATTTACTGTAGGAAAAATAATTTACTCCAACTCTGTGTGTTGTGAAATAAACTGAAATTAAAAGGCATTATTATTGAATATAGCAGCATTTATTTTGTGATGTTGCTGCACATGCATTTTAAATCAGATGTGCAATACCTTCTTTGTGTTGACATCTGAAAAATGCTTTATTCCGAGTTTAAATATTCGAATTTATGTAATTGGTTGACGTTATACCCTTTATAGCATTAAAAAAATGTATACACTTGACAAATCAGCAGAAAAGCTAAGAGGCCTGTGCTCAAGCTCTGTCATTATCAACATAAATTTACATTTTGTAAATTAAGCTTACTATACAAAGTTTAGAGCTGTGTATATTAAGTATTATTAGCAACTGAGATCATAAAGAAAATCAATGCTTCATTAAATTCTCTCATCTTCTAATAATGCTAATTGATGACATTCATTAATTAAAATGCATCAATTTCAAAAAATCTGGAAACATAAAGGAAAAGAAAAATGCTTCAACAAATGTGTCTTCTAAAACATGAATTGATTTTTAAGTCATAATACATGCATAAATTAACCAACTAGATATGAAAAGCCTTTAATATTTATGACCATAGCTATTTTTCCCATTTGTTTCATTTGCAAACCTGTACTGTCATTACCTTATTCTTTTAAATGCGCTGTTTAATATATTTATGTTAAAAAGTTGTTTTAACTGTAAACACAGACATAAAATAGATTTGATCAGTGATAAGATTGGTAACACAAACTTTTCCAACATACAAATGAAACTGGACATGGAAAGGAAACATATTGTCATACTTTGCAACAAATGCATATGCAAAAACATTAAAAAAGATTCAAAGCTTCCAAAACTTTGGATTAAGGAGAAAAAAAAAGGTGATAGAAAGAACAAATCCAAGCAATCTCACATTCTATGCAAATAAGTGCCAACAGAGTGGTAAATGGCTATTAACTGGTCATGAACTGCACAGTACAAAGAGATGTTTCATTTCAAGTGAAACTAGCTGATGGATGAACTTCCATAAAATCCTTAGTTCAATGATTAAAGTAATGTTTATATTTAAGAGTGTTAATCAGGATACAAATATGAAATACATATTCACAGTGCTTAAATTTACACTACCTTTTAAGCTATTTTACTATATGGAGAACTTTAAGTACATCACACTACATTTTCAAAAGTAGCTTATCACTAGGATTATGCACAGAAATAAAATCAATCACTTCTGCAAGTTTCCTAGCAAGTTACTTGCATCCATAAATTGCAGATGCTGTTTACATGTTCTTGCAGTAAAAAATGGCAACTTATAGTCAATCAGAAGTGCTGCTGCTCTTATAGCAGCAAAAAATCAGAAAAAAGAAAATAAAAATTACGTAACTTTGGCTTAGGGAATGTTTTTTTAAGGGTTTATAAGTTGAAGCTAAAAGAACAAAACTTAAAACATAAGTATGGATTTGAAAAGTTTTGTTAAATACCATCAAATGATTTTGAATGCTTGTTAAACTAAATTAATGATAAAAAAATAGAAAGCATTACCATTATTTGCTTCTTATTATTTACTATCAGCCAATTTGTAGCAGGGTGAAATATATATGAGCATACTGATACATCACATTCATTTACTTGTCAAAACTATGCTGTATCTACTTCAAGTTAACCAAGATAAGTATTTGCATCAAGAGTTTCATTACACATTTTCTTAGACATACAAACGCAATAGTGATCTTTAAAAACTGATTCTATATACTGCCTTTCAAATTCAATGACACTGCAAGAAACAACTGAAGATTGGCAGTATTTCAGAAACTAAAATAAAACATTCAAAACTCCAAACCAATGAAAATGGATCTCTCAGAAATGGTTTATAGCACAAGAAAATTATTTGAAATAAATTGTGTGTTTTAAAGAGATCAACATTTTCTGTGCTGTAAGTTCTAGTATATCTCTTATGGTTTACCAGTTATTATACAAAATTCTTTCTGAATGAAGAGGACTTCAATGGCTTTGCCCACAAAATTCAAAGTAACTATACATTTTATTTCCCATGTAAATATCTTAAATATGTGCAGCCATTTTTGAGAAAATAAAATGTTCTATGTAAAGAGTGGTTTGGGGTGGTGCATTTTGTTGAAAGCCTTTATGTCACACCTTTGAAAGATAGTAAACTTAAATCTAAGCTTAGTATTTATTCAACATTTCGTTTTTGAACTATGCTGTTCTCACACACACAAATAATTTTGTAAAAGTGCTTTTTCTGCATTCAGACATTCTTAAAACATGTATTACCGGTGAAATCTCAATATAAAATTTTTGTGTGGAAATGACAGGGAAAGTAAACATTTTATGTGATTATTTTGCATGGTAAGTAAGAATAACGCTGAATAATTTTAATACATTATTCAGGGGTTATATTTGAACATTTACTTGCAATATTTTCTTTCTGGACTCATGCCAGCTAAACTTCCAAAACCTATACAATGTAAATGCCATTTCAAATGTCACGATAAATTCACAGAAGATGATTGGAAAACTATCTATAAACTTTTTGGGGTCTTTCTAATTACAAAAGACAGAAAGACTGCATTTTGAAGTTTGTTAAGGAAACTTAACATGCTAGAAGATAACAAGCTGTTCTGCCACAGAAAAAATGCTCATGTAGTAGATCATACCATCTTCCAAAACTTGGTGAATGTGAATATCGAGTTTGTCAATTATTAAAAATAGAGAGTTGAGGGTTGTTACACTACATCACTATGATATTCTTACTTGAACGCGTTTCGGAAGACGGCTTGTTCCCATCGTCAGCATTTTCTCTCCAAAGCTGTTACAAGCTTCTAAATCTTCAAAAATTGAGCTTGTCAATTATTCTTTGATAAAACTTTGTGCACTGGTAATGGCCCAGTTATCAAAGCCTTTACAGAGTCAAAGGAAGGCATATTTGTAGCAAATGATGAAAGGGGGAAGAAAATTCTGCACAATAAATCTATACATGAGGATATGGCTATTTTTGATCTCAGAGAAACTTTTCCCTCTGTAGAATCCCATTGCTGTCAGATAGCTACTCAAAGGAAACACCTGGATGCAAAACTTAACATAAGTAAAATGTATGAATTGTGCAACACATACTGTGCTGAAAATAATATTAACAAGCAATCTGTTTTCTTATCTGCATACAGATCTGTTTTCTGTTAGGAATACAATTTGTCATTTTTCTTGCATGCAAGAATCAGTGCTTTTTATGCAATAAATACTAAAAATTTAAAAGGTGAAGGAGAAGCAACCCCTGAATTAGAAGAACAGTACAGTACTCACATAAACAGAAAATCTAAGGCTCAGGCAGTAAAACAGCAAGACAAGATTAGATCAAATGAGGATCCAGCATTTTTGTTTGTCACTTTTGATTTACAGGGCATCCTCCAAATTCCTTGTAGGGATGAATCCTTATTGTATTATACACGCAAAATATGTATTTACAATCTTACAATATATGAATCTAAGATGCCAAATGAAGCACACTGCTTATTGTGGTAATAGAGGCAGCAATGTAATTGGAACTGCATTAAAACTGTGGATTGATCAACTTCCGGAAACCATTAGAGAACTCTCTAATATGTGTGCTGATCAGAATAGGAATCAGCACATTTCAACATTGTTTCTCTACCTTACTCAGTCCACAAATACAAATGTGATCAAACAAACTCGAGTCAGGACATTTCCAAATGGAAATCAGGAGCGTGTACAGTGCTATAAAACAAAAACCGATACGTAGCATGCAATTCCATAAGTGACTGGATGAATGTCATGCACCTGATTAAAAGCACAAACCCTTACAAAGTTAAACAGCTAACATTTCAAGACATGTATGGACCTGAAGGATCTGTCCAGGAGAACTATAATGAATAGGTTAAAGGATGAAGATCAAATACTTACATTATGAGAAAGTTACCCTGGTTTAATCACGTTTTGTAATGATCATGATGGACCTTATAAAATTCTGAAAGTGAACACAAGAGGATGTCCCGAGAGTGTTACAGAAATAAAAAGAATGCTACAAAAGTCTTCTACCTATAAGCAAAGAAAAGAAGAGAGGTTTGGTAAAGCTTTGTGAAAAGGGAATCATACCCAGAGAACTCAATGCTTGGTATGAATATTTACCATGCAGCAATGGCATTAAGGACTGTACACCTGAAAATCTACTAATAAAGAAGAATTTGAAGATGAAGTTGGTCATTAATTAACAAAAGAACATTCTGAAAATAACATTTTTGTTAACTATCTTACAGTATTAAAATGAAGCTGTATTCTTTAGGGTAATAATTCTGATTAAGAAGTTTGTTACTTAGTGACTGATTAGACTGAATAATATTAACATTGTACTTTTTGACATGTGTTTGATCTTTATAGCTTCCATAATCATCGTAAAATGTAGGCTATTGTAGCATTTTAATAAAGTGATACATTATGTTTCTTCTTTTGTCTATGTATTGATACCATTATTTAGACAATAAATGCATTTTTGCATCTTATTATAATAATTATTGTCTTAGAAACATAGAATATAAGCTTTAGCTTCATCTTTAAGCTAAACATCCAGTAACAAGACATAGTGCAAAAAACCAAGATTTTTTAATTTCTCTCTTGAAGTAACAGTTTTGGCCTTCTACATTCAATAAACAGAATATAGTAGAACCAAATAGTAAAGTGGTTTGCCAAGAATCAAAAAACTTATTTTTTATGAGTGTTTGAAATTTCAGTTGGGTTTATCTGAAATTCTACAAAACGTCACATTAGTGAGTTTTTGTAATAAACGGACGAAGGCATTCCCTAAAAGAAAGTACTCAAATAGATGCCAAACACACTTAAAATTATTTGGTGTTATTGTGACATTAGTCATTACAATTGTGTGCTTATTATGTTGCAAGTGTGGTTACAGAACAGAAAAAACAAATAGCTTGTTCATACTATCATTCATCTGGCTGTCTCCCAATTGATTATGCATAATTTCCATAAGTTTTCTTGCTCATTTATTGAAGGCGGAGAACAAAGGGGAGACAACTAAGTGCATTTCTGATAAATTGCCATTGCTGTATTTGAAAGTGTTAAAATATAACACTAGTCTGCATTTTCAAACTTTTTGTCAGATGATTTCTTAAAAGTAGGTGTTCTTGAATCAAGTTTTTATGCTGATTCCATAAATAACTTTGGTTTTTTTCTATCACGTCAAGTTTATACACAAAATAAGAAGTAATGTTTTGACAATTTTACTAACGAGCGTAGAAAAGTATTCAAATACCATTTCACACAAGGTAAGTTTTTATTCAAGAAACATTTTAAGAATACTCTCAAGAACTCCCCTAATTTATTTCATGACTACATTTTAACAAAACAAGAAGCCAAAGTGTTTCATTTAATTTTTTTCTCACTTTCTCTTCTTTGACTTCCTTGGAGATCCTTGAAGATGACTGTCCCTCCTCAACATCCAACAGTAGTCAGCCATCATAGTTTCATTCCATCTCTCCTGGTACCTCCTCTCCATTCCTTAATATCTTGGTGAAAACGTTCACCCTGCTCTTCACTATAATGTCCCTGATTTTCTGGAAAGTAGTCAATATGTGAATGCAGAAACTGCACCTTTACACTCATGTTACAACCCATCTTCTTGAAATTTTCCAACAGTGTTTCGACAATGGCCTTGTAATTAGGATCTTTGTTATTGCCTAAGAAGTTTTCAGTAACTGATCGGAAGGTGGTCCATGCTTCTATTTATCTCTCATTCATTGTCTTCTCAAAATTTTCATCCTTCATCAATTTCTTTAATTGAGGATCAACAAAAATTCCAGCCTTTAATTTGTCTTGTGTAATGAAGGGAAATTTCTTGGAAAGGTACTTGAAGCGGGGTCCATCCTGTGATAGAGCCCTTACAAATTGCTTCATCAAGCCCAATTTTATGTGTAGTGGCGGAAGCAATATCTTTATATCTCTATATTTTTTAAGTGAAATTGTGAAAAAACTGTATGTGATATAAAAAAACTAAAAGCAGTTCTGAAATCAGTATAAAAAGTGAGTCAGAATCACTTATTAGTTTTCAGTCATCCGATATCATGCAGACTAGTGTAATCTAATACATTAATGTCGAAAGCACTTTTAATATGTATATTTTTTTTTATTTGTTGAGTTACTCATTTTCAAAGTTGAATGTTGAATTATCTATTCATCTCATAATGGAGACTAGTTGCAATGGTTTCTGACATATATATGATTTTAAAAACTCTTAAATATCCACAATTGTATTTATTTCTAACTGTACCTGTGCAGTTCATTAAGCATTAAGCCAATATTCACTTCTCTGGTTACTTACTGATAGTTTTATCATACAAGTCTAGGAAACAACCAACCACATCTCCCACTTGATACTGCCTGCCAAATGGATCACTAGCCCCATAGTGTATCTTGACAGCCTACAGAGCCATCAAGAAGTCAAAAATAAAAAGAAAGAAAGAAAGAAAAGGATTGCATTAATTAGCAAGTTACTGATATAATTAGATAAAACTCTCACTTAATCCTCTATTAATACAGGATTTAACTAAAGGAATTACTAAATAACAATTTAAATATGGAAATAAATTGCCAGGCATGTGTTTGCTTGTCATGTTAAATAAAAGCAAACAGTTTCTGTCTTAAAACATATTTTATTGGCCTGGTTCTTGAAGTGCTCAGCAGGTAATTTTCTGAAAAAAAAACAACAAAACTTTCACAAAAGTGCAAACTCTGCTGCCATGTAGTGATCCGCTCGTGGCTTATCAGCTGAGATATATTTCTCTATCTGCAACATTTTTCTACAATGTCCCAATAATTGCCATGCTTGCAAGTATTTGTTGATTTCTGTAGTAATATCATGTCTGCCTGTGGTGCTGTATAAAGTAAGAATGTGTATTAAACTCTAATAAAACAGCAACAGTAAAAAACTAGGAGGTGTTAAAAGCTGAGGTCTCGGTGGATGTTGCTCTTCTCAACCTGTACCTAGGTATCTAAATCAGTGAAATAGTGATAATCATTCAAGTAAGTTGAGGATGAAATTTTGTTAATTTGTCGGTCTATGGTTCCATTGGAGAGCACTCAAACTGTCTGCAAAGATGTACATGTGTGGAGATGAATGCATTCCTTTAGTATGTCATCTTAGATATCAGATCATACAGTTGCCACACATGGGTTTTGGTTTTAACCAGGCATATATGTCAAAACTTACTCCCTCCATGGTTTTTGAGCCTTCTGTAAAGATAATTTGAAGACTTTCTGTTGTTGTTGATAGAAATAAGTGCTGTATATATTCTAGCCATAAATGTTAATAATTAGGCATATCTGTTTTAAAAGACTAAGGTCTATGGCCATATTATTTGTCACAGAGGGTATTCTGTGATGTCTAACATATATGATAGCCTGGCAGGCATCCTGTATATGTGTCAGTAGTTTATAATGCATACAAGTCACCTACATCCAGTTGGTGTCATGTAAGAATTTCTTGTAAACATTGTAATTTTGACAAGAGAATATTCCAGGTATCTACAGCCTAAAGTAGTTGGCATTCCTTGGTCTTATAAAAAGAACAGTGCTCTTGAGCATAAACTTTAGCTGGTCAACCCAGAGTATGAAAAAATAATATTATATATTTGATAGATGAGGGATTAAGAAGTTTTCCGTGATGCCTTTGTAGGGATCACATAATTTCAAAATAAAAACTTGGGACATATATCCAAAGAGTGAATAAATTAAAGAATTACAATAAAAATACAGATAGGCCTATAGAACAACACCTTTAATTCAGAGATAAATGTGTCTGTCAAGGTAGACTACCTTCGTAGTCCATTGATTGTCCCCAGTCCATTGATGTAGGGGCTGGGTTGTACTTGGCAGAACTGTAGAGCTGTAGAAGTATCTTGTATGTTTCAGTTTGTAATTTCTACCACCATGACTTACAGAAAAAAACACTGTTTACATAAATTCTTATCATTTTATTAATGTCACTTCTTTGCAAAGGAATTGCCAGGCATGTGTTTGCTCACCATGTTAAATAAAAGCAAACATTTCCTGACTTATGAAAACTGGCATCAAAATATTTGAAAATACACACCTTTATTTTAAGATGAGCCATCACTATTGGAATTATGCATAATACAACACACATCATAGACTATTGGTAATGACAGCTGATGCACTGTACACTGTATTTCAAATAAAAGCCACAGATCATTTAAATTACTAACAGTCCTTAGCACATGCAACAATAAATGAATCACAATGTTAGGTACCTTTATGTTGAAAAGTTTGAATATATATAAAACATAAGAAAATTGATACTATTTTTTCAAAAACCATATACAGCTACCACATTCAAGAGCCACATAAGGGAAAGAACTTTGGCAGCATCAGGAGTATGTATGATATAAATGAGCCTACATAACTGTCTGTAAACAAGGTATGATAATTTTCCTCCTCTAATGAAGGTTGTCCCAGAAATTACTTATGGACTGGAACTAATTTGGGACCATTCTAAATTGCATAGAGAAAGTGAAAGGCAGGTTCCTCAAAAGAACATTACATATTTAAAAATATGGCACCAACCAAAATGGCCTTCATATTGACATGGGAGCCCTTCGTCATAGAACAACTAAAGTTGCAGCTACCTTCTACAAAACAGGAAACAGAATTTCTATGAATGAGACAGAGAAAAAAGGAAGAAATCAATTTTGACTTCTACTCAACAGAGGCCATGACCAACAGGAGCTGGACTGGACTGAATGACATAGGAACCCACTGAACAAATTGATAATTCATGGATTTCAACATAAGTTATACATTCAAAAAATAGACTATAAAAGAAACTGGGCAAATGGAGGTACATAATGTACACTGCTTTAATAGACCTTAGGCTCCAAAGAAGGGAAACCCTGCTCGATAGCCTCTGCAGCTTGTTGCTGCCCAGCAACTGCTAGGTGGCACTTAAATCACCCTCATCCTGTGAGCTGTATGATCGTACACACATGCTTAAGGGGACTCATCAATGAAAATTTGGAAAAAAAAAAAAAAGATGCAAAATAATATTTGTCTTTTTAACTTAGAAGAGTAGAGGGACATTGGAGGATTCAGAGACCCTCGCATATTGGAAGTCTTTTGTGCTGTCCCTTATACCCAGTATGGGAACTCATGGCCACAGGGATTTGAACCTGTGACCCTTGTGCCACAGTGTTGATTTTAACTTAGTAAATCTGATTTAACTGTTGTAAAGGTAACATTATTATAAACCAAAACAGAAAAAAAATAAATGCCTATGGCACATAGTATTTATTTCTCTTTTGTTTAAACAATAAGGTTAAAGAAATGAACATTCAAAATGTTTTTGTCTCTGATAAGAAGAAAATAAAGTATTGCAGTGAAAGAACCTGGTGTTTATTATTTTTAACTGTATAAATGAATATTTATAGAGCTAAGAATAAGTGTGAGCAAAGAAAGTTATATTCAGAAGTACTGGAAGTCTTAATAAAAATTCTAGTGGCAACACACTATAACTTCACTCTTTCAAGGTAATTACATAGAACTTTTATTAATATTTTAATTACTTCACTATGTTACCATAAAGTATTATGTTAAAACTGGAAGTATTGTTGCATGTGTTTCAATCACTGCTAAATGATGCATCTTAAGTAAAATTTATACTATTTTATAAAAAAATAAATAAGCAAAATTTCAGGTGAGTTAATATGTGCAGATTATCAAATGTAGTTTTCTTGACTGTAATATTTTAACAATTTTCAGCTCTAAAATGCTCCTTACAATGCAATTTTGAAGTTATTAAAGTGGAGTTTTGGAAATAGTTTTACCAGTACATGCTAACTAATACTTGCCATGCAGCAAGCTCATCAATGTCTTATAAATTATATTTTATGCAAAACTTAAAACCGATAACTGAAGAGTAAGGTATTTTAAGAATATACTTGTTTTTAAAATTTTACTTCTTTGCAAACTTATTTTCTAGAGCAATAGAAGATACAGTAGTTTACAGTATTCAAAACATACATTTGTTATGCTCTTACTAACAAAACTAAAACATGCAGTTAATGAGGCTCTGGAGCCTATGATAAATCGTCTAAAATAGTGCATGAAACATCAGAGAAGTTGTTGCCTTAACTCTCTATTGCCAGAATTATTTTGCTACATACACAGTTGTTCATCTAATTCCTAAACCAGATTTTATATCCCTTTCATCAGCACCCCAATCGAAGTGATTCAAATAGCCCCAACTATTAGAGCAATACCGGCCATCCATTCAAAGCCAAACATTGCAAGTTCGAGTCCCAGCAACTGTAGTCAAATGTGCCTGTGGTAAAGGATGAGGAGTGCCCTAGTAAACTAGGCAGTGTAATGGCAAGCTTCGACGCTGACAGGGTTTCATTTCACTACAGTTGCATAGATTTTTCTTATTATTATAATCAAAAAACACTAGTTATGTTGTAAAAAATTAATATTTTTGCAATATAAAACAGCTATAAATGAATTTTATTGCTGAGGTTAGTATAATATGAAATTAGAAAACAAAAACTCCCATTAAAAATCCTTGGTAACAAATATGGTACACCAGACTTTATAGCTTGGATTCAGGGAATGTGTACGCAAAAAATCACATTTTTTACATTTTTATTTGGTGTATAATACATTGAGAACATGTTTCCAGAGCCTTTTCTTTGTTTTCCAGCTGTAACTTAAGTTAAAAATTTGAAAACCTTGGCAGTGGAAAGTACTACACTCCTTTTTCAGATCAGGCACCAGGTTTTTGTTTGTGAGTGTTTATAGAGTTAAATTGTTATTTATTCCACTATATTTGTGAATTATTTTAAAAACTACAAGTGGTTTATTACAAGTTAACTCAAAATCACTGCTTATAATATAAGAAAATGATTATAGTAGCTAATATGCTTAGAAAACTGACAAAACAGGTCTCATACTGTGTGTTTCTATCCGCTTCATTTACCATTGTAATAATAATAATAATAATCATCATCATCCAAGCAGATTGTACCACCAATTACTTAAACAACCAGAAGTTGTTTAGATTACCTGAGGTTGTGGCAGTGCATTAAAATTTTTCCTGAGCTTTCTTTTTAATTAAAAAAAAGTTATACTCAGAAGTATTGCTACAAAGTTTGGTGCATTTGTTTTAATTGCTTTATAAATTATGCACTTAAGTACGAAGTAAAATTATGTGGGTTTCCAAAGAGGACAAACAAAGAAAGAATTAATATTAAGTATAATGATCAAGTACTAGAGAGAGTAGACGGTTTAAGTACTTGAACACCATTATTTGTAGTGATGGTACAGTAGAACAGGAGGTATTAAACACAGTAAAAAAATGCAACATCAGCATACTACCAAAATTTAATAAAAAAGGATTAGCATAAAGACAAAAATATAACTATATAATTTAATAATAAAACCAATATTACAATATGGAATAGAAAACTTGACAGTCAAACATAAGAGCAAAGTAATAGCAGTAGAGGTGAAATAATACTTAAGAAGAATTGTGGGATAGACTAGAAAGGATACGATTAGAAATGAATTAATAAGAGAAGAGGTAAAATTAAAGAAATCAATAACTGAAGCTACAGAGGAGAAACTACCGATTGGTTTGGACATGTCTACAGAAAGATACAGAAAAGGAAAGTTAAGCAGATAATAGAAATGCGAGTGGGAGGAAGCCTACGAATTAAATACAATAGAATAAATAGTACAAAAATGAGGAAAACAATGGTTGAAATAAAAAGAATGTGTATGGATAGAAATGGATGGAAAGAGGTGAACCCAATGCCTGATAGCAAAGGGGTTTGAAGAAGAAGAAGTGAAGTGACATTTATCAGTGAAGTCCATATAGGTAACAGAACTTGTGATGTGTGTTTTAAATTTTCATTGTACACTCCATCATATTCTTTGATTTTTTGTATTGCTGGTTCTGTTTCACATCTGACTATGTGGAATAAATCTGGGGCATTTTATTGTTTTAGGTTCAGGGCCATTTTCCTTATTTAGCGTTTTTTCCAGGCAATTATATGAACTCTGTGGTGGGGTTGCACTTCATGTCTATGAAAAAGATCTTCTGTTTGCAGTTTTGTATATATGGCTTTCTTTTCTTTAATTAATGTTTATTACACTTTCCTTTTCCCAGCGTATGCATCAAGGATGGCATTTTTGAGTTTGTAGTTAGTTTCATGTAGTAGACTTCTCTATTAAACCGGGGTTTGGCCATTCTTGGAATCTTTGAATTTGTGGTTGTTTTAATGAAGTTCATCATGATATGTAAAGCTGATTCTACTAAGCCTTTCTCTAATAATTTTAGTATTTCTTTCAGAATTTCTTTTCCTCTTTTGAAGATGGTCTCATCCAATGGCTTTGAAATAAGTTGTTCAGTATTCCTTTTGCTCTAGGAGTTTTGACCCTAAAGCTGGGAGTTGGGTGGCTATAGGGTTATGCTTTCTCAGAGTAGCATCTGGATCACTATATAAAACTTGTCCTAGTATTCTTAGGTTGACCCCTTTGACAAAGAATAGGTCAATGGTATTTTTACCATTTGGAGCAATATAGGTCTCCTGCATTGGTCTGTTCATGAGCTTGTAGTCTTCTTCATGCAGTAATCTAATACCATCTGTATTCTGCAATTTAAGTCACCTCCCAGAACTACATTTTCTTCATTTTTCATTATGTTGCTGGCTTTCATTGTGTGTTCAATTGTGGCATCTGCTTTTTGGAACAGGCTTATATAAAGATCTATAATGGATACTATGACCATGTTTTCCTCTGTATAGATTCCTTACACACTATCTATATTATGTTTCAATATGCATGGGACTCCTAATTCAGGTCTTCCTATTTCTTTAGTAGTAGCTATATACTCTTTGTATGTATTACCTACGGAATTCAATTTAGATTGGCATGATGGCTATTGCAAAATCTAATTGCTGCATCAAAAAGTTCAGTAGTGGCCTTGGAGGAACTAAAGTTTCTTTGGTCGCAATGGTAGATGGCACTGCCATCTATTGCAAATGCATTTTAACGTACATTATCACCATGCTGGACATTATCTTGGCTTATGTGATTGTGTTACCAAGCAAACTTTTTCCAAATGTTTATTGCATGAGTCATTTCTGTATATAATCAGCAGTGATCTGTATTTAATTGTACATAAGTATGAGTTTTAACATGATTAATTTGTTGAAGAGGAAAATGTATGGCAGTCAGCTCTGGAGCATCTGGAAAATATGGAAAAAGCCACATTGTTCCAATTCAAAGCCACAAATAGAGATGTCAGTATTGCCCAAGAAACATTAATTAATGAATAAATCAACAAAGCAACCATAAGTGCAATTCTGGGTCAGTATATGTCATAGTTTTGATGCACTAACCATATATCTATTTTGTTTTGTCCCATGTGATGTCAATATTTTATTGTGAAAACAGTGTCGGATATTCATTCAGTTTTATGCTTCAGTGATTTTCTGTATATATTTCTGATCATACACTATAAGAATAGACAACTAATTAAACTAGAAACAGTCAAAGGTGTAAGAATTCTGGTTGCAGCAGGTAATGACACACGCACAAGCACACCCACCCACACACACACCCCCACCCACCCCCACCCACACACGCACACACACATAGTTGAGTCAAGTCCTACATGTAACAAAAATAAAAGAAAGCATGATGCCTGTACCTCTAGTATGCCATTTCAATTTTCCTTTAATCAGTTTGGATTGTTTTTAACAGCTATTAAAATATATTTTACCATGTGTTAAAAACCATAATGGCAGTAATCCGTTTCACTGCAGTGAAACCTGATCTCAAAATTCCAGTTACTTAAAAGGAAAATATGAGAATCACATACATTGAGTTATTAGCATCACTCAACTGCACTGGACGTTGAAGTTTGATACTATCTTTATGAAAACAAAACTATTCTGAAATTAAGTTAGGTTAGGTTGTGCTCTAAATTGCAGATATGCATTACTCCAAAATGCATGTATGTAATAGTGAAGATGTCATTTGCATGGATAGTTTCCTAAAGAGGTGCCAAAAATGTATGGACGACAACAGTGTCCAGTTCAGCATTTCCTTTCATAAAGTTGGTAAGTAAAGCCTTTAAAGGTAGTTTTAAAAATGTTGTATGGTTTTATCCATGCCTTTCTATAATAGCGGCAGATGGCAACAAGCGCCAAGAACACAGACAGGAAAAATACCGCACAGGCGGTTCATAATTTTTTGGCTCCCTGTATATAAGGCTATGTGTACAAGTAATTTTGTGTAAATGACAGTGTAATTGTATGTAAATATGGATGTGTTTGTATCTGTGTGCACCAATGATTGCAGATGCATGTGACTTTTTTCTTTTTTGTAACTTTGCAGGGAGAAGCACAGTTTCTTGTTTTAGCTTACATACAATGGTGGCTGGCGATGGAGGACTCTAGGGTAGCATCCTCCCCATAAATGCCCCTTAAATAAAAAATAAAGCCAGGAAAGGAAGCATAACATCAGATGTCATTGCAGTATCAATTTCTGCATTCCCCGATTTAGTTTTGTTTGGAGTGTTTTTGCATCACTTATACAGCGAGTAGTGTGAATGTTTTCATTAGGGAGTGTATTTCAGATTACATCAAGTCTGTCTGGGAATATTCACATTTGTTGATACTGTTAGAGGTGGGACATGTGAAAGGGAATGCTTTGATTATGGGCGAGGGATGCAAAGAGGTAATAGTAACTTGTTAGAGTTTGAAGCACTTCGCTATTGGTTCTCTCTCCACACAGTCTTTTCTATTGGAGTCATTTAATTTCACTGCCCCACCATATGAAAAAGGCTTATTCAGTCCTGTCTAAAAGCAATTCGTTATATAAATTGATTTAAAGTTTAATCAGATTCTTAAGTTATACTGCATTTAAAGTATAGTATTGTAGAGTTAAAACGATCCAGAGCAGAAAGTACATAATTCCACTTGTACTACAATCTATGTCGGTCATTTATGTTTGCAAGTCACATAATCACAGTGCATGCGTTCACACAGAGAGCTGTGATTCATACATGTATGTGTTAAATGCGTACAGGGTTTGGAAATATGTGTTGTGTAAAATACCTAACTTAACCAGTTCATTCAGTGCAAGCTCTTAGTGGAGACTGTAAAAATCTGTTAAGTGTTCATTTAAAGTTAATTAATTAGTTAAGAAATTGTAATGAACAATGAATTGCAGTGCATCATTTGCAAGCTTCCCATAACCACATCAGAGAGTGAAAGGTGTTTTCCAATTCTCAAGAGTATAAAAAGGTTTACTAAAGCTTTAGCCATATGTTATATTGAACAGGCCCTGATTTCAACCATGTTGCTGAACAAAAGAAGAGAAGATTGCTTGATCTACAAGAATATTACTTAAGTTGGTTTAGTTATCAAGTTTTTTTTTTTTTGAGGCATGTACATGCATACTAATTTCCTTTCATTTTATACTCTTGAACTTTTTCCAATGCATGTTGTTCATTGCTTGGTATCATCACAAGATAAAGTTGGGCAATGAGCAAAAATAAATTTGATGCATTTCTGGTTAGGAAATTATGTTCTTACTCCGACGTCTGAATAAATACTGGTATGGAAGGTAAGAACTATAACTTAGAAGAAATATGTTCAGGAAACACAGATTTATCGATGTGCAAGCATATATGATTAAGATTTGTAAATCATTTATTTTGTGAAAACAAAGCATTTGTTATAAAAACGTGTGTTCTCCATTGTAATTTTAACTGATATTCATTAACACACAGGTACACCATATAATATAAATGGCAAAAGGCTTCCTGCACTGAAAGGAATAATACAATAATTATTAATATACCTAGTTTAATTTACGCTTGCTTTGTTAAATGCATATTATTGCACATTATATTTCTGAATTGCACTAATGCATAGGATTTTGTACATGCTGAAAAATACATGCAGAATGTTTTGGGTTATATGATTGTTTTCGTGTACATATGTTTTCTGGTCAACTATAGAATAAAACCTGCCATGTAAAGCATCCTTGAGATGAAAACATCATCTGCCACCTTCCCAAACTTGCAAATCATGAGCTACCACAGCTTACAAACACAATTGATAAATATTTATAGGTGGGCTTGCAATGTTATTCATCCACTACTTTGCTTTCTCTAACTTGTAACTCTCATATTAATCATAATTAAAATTGCACATGTTTTCAATACCTAATGAAAATTATACATTTTTGTTTTATCAACGGTGTGGCAGCTTGTAATACAGCATACCTGGTGTAACATTCTGCCCATATCTTACATCTTTGGCATAGGTATATTAACCAATGTTATGCTTATATCTGCTGACACTATTGTGTTTTGTATGCAGAATGATTTTGTTTTGCTGTGCTCATCTATCACTTCAGACAGAATCACTGAACTGAATTTTCACTGCTAAGAGTAGTCATAATATCTTTAAGTATGCTCTCAGCTCATCTTTGCTCAAGTAGTTCAAGGTTTCTGCAACAATGTGTGATCCAAAGCATACATTTAAGTATGTGTAATAAAGGAAAAGTGACAGCAATCAGCATGCTTTCAAGCTGATGGGTAGCATTAAAATAAACTATATACACGACTGTTTCTTCAGAGGCTGATCAGCCTCATTTCTTACTAAAAGAGCCATTCTACAAGGAATGGATGCAACCAAAACCATATGTATTTAGACAGAAGCCAAATGATGTATACATCATTATACTGTAACTGTCATGAATGACAAAAAACTTTAAACATAGGTGCACATTATTTGGTTTTCACTGAAAGCCCCCATGGTCCATAAACAAGAGCTATGCCTGGTTGAGCTTTTGCAGCTCTTAGATTGTTGCATTGTAAACCCAGCCATTTGATGTGAAAACAAAAGTTGCATGATATGAATTTGGAACACATCTTTCTATTTTCGTGCCTGTTTTATAAATTATTCCAAACTGTGCTACATATAGGGTTAATTTTAATATTGTAATCTATGTTTAAACCATTTTCTTCCCTTATGACATTACGTGGTGTAGTTAAAATATTTGGATATAAGGAAATAATAATAAAAAATACAACTAAACATCCTGTGTATCAAACAAATGATGTGTGAAAGATCTCTCTCACTTGCACATTCAAACTTCCAGTTTCTAGGGACAAAAAGGAATAATCCTAATTCATGAAAAATTCCCTTTCTTCCAACCAGGAATCAAACTTTTAAAGGTGCTAATTAACTACTTTGCAGTCAGTTGACTTATTTCATTCCCTATTACAAGTTAACTTGTGGAGAGCCTTGGCACACAAGTGATGCCAAAACTTATCTAGCAGGTACCCACCTTAATAAAATTTCTCAGCAGTTATAGTTATAGAAACCTAAATAACAACAACAACAACAACAACAACAACAACAATAATAATAATAATAATAATAATAATAATAATAATAATAATACTTGGTGAACTTTTAATATAACACTGCTGCTTCAGATTTGAAGTGTTGCTTTTGACCAGAGCTTTTAATAAACTTCTAATTATTTCCACTCCCATTAATTTACCTGAAATTCAGATTTAAATCAAAGTGGTGAAGCAGCATATTTCATAATTAGTAGAAATTTGTTTATTCTTATGAATGGTAGGATTTTTATTCACATTTACATTTATCAAGTTGTTTCCTTACATCAAATAATTCTGTGTAATCTAGGATGAAGTTGTAACTTTATATGGTTCGTAATGTAGTTTTAATGTTATACCTATCCAATAATCACGAGAGAGCAATATGGTAAGAATTTTGAAATTTGAGAATTACTCTCTGTGTTCTGTTTGTTTATAAATTTTAACTGCACCAGGTAAATAACAATGTTTTTCTTGCTTAGTTAATGCAGTAATAATGTATAAATTTCCATTAACAACCAGCATTAATCTATTCAAACAACTTTTATTTGAATTAATTTTTCAGTGTGTTATATGTGATTATTACATGAGAATGCACTATTTTACCACTGTGTGCTAATAACTTGCAATTGTATTTGTCTATTCCATGTATAGTTTGTGTGCAAAGATGATATATATATTTATTTATCCTTGTAATTAATTCCATTCTCAATAAACTCTTCATACTATATGTCATAAAATAGCAAAGAAATGCAGTAATTTTCACTTTAATGTAAATATGAAGTTATGGAATAAAAGGAAATTAAATAAACAAAAAAAGTAAGAAAATACAGGTGGAATGTTATGGGTAGGAAGAGAAGTATATTATCGACAGGTAGAAGCATGAGCTTTCAAACTTTACCACCAGATAATGTAATAGCTGCATTACCAACAGGTTTACAATTTTTGGCACTATTGGGCTTTTGTGGCACTCAATGTATTACCTTCTTTTTCCACAGAGTAGGCAGTCTATGTAGTTTATAAGTTATCTATGGTACTACCTAGAATGGTGTTTCCCCAATGTATCAGAGTGTGCCTAGCCTGTTTCTATTGCAAACATAAATAAATTAAATGACTTCCTGCATATTCCCCTTCAGGCATACCAAGCATGGAGGGTCTTGTGCTCGAAACAAACCACTAAAATAAAGTAAAATGGCTTACCTACTTGGTTTACAACATATCAACCAATAACAAGAAACACACGTATTAAAATAAAATTCAAAAATCTCAGTTGAGTAAAGCACAATATATAATGAACACTTCCAAGAATAATACTGCTAACTCGGAGTGATGACCAGCACTCAAAATTTAAAAACCTGTAGCAAGGCAAATCACTCCTCTTTCCACCAAGGTTCGCTCAAGAATGTTGGTGGTGATAGTCATGAATAATAAAAACTTGTTATTTGTTGGATAACGGACATATTGGTTACTCCAACTAGCCAAACATTAATTCATAAGGATATCTTCCAAGTAGTGCTATCCATAGATTGTTGTAGAATGCCAATTGCTAAGAAATCAGTTACATAGTTTTATTGGCAGATTGTACAACTGACCCTAAGTAAGAATACAAAATTGTTTTATTCCATGTATTACCACATAACCAACTTAAACACTATTACACAGATTAAACTATACAGCAGTGACAAAAACATTTAAGAGTTAAAATAGTAGCAGCTCAGTAGTTCAAAAAATAGTGCTTACAATAACATTAAATAATATAATTTTTAAGACCCATAGTTTTAAGCAAATTCAATAAGTTCTCTCTGGTCATGTCAAACCTGCTTTAGTATAGGAAATTATTGAGTCTACAGCTAATACACTGTCCAAAAGTAGAGCTCAGAATTGACTTATTATTTTATCCTAGAAATAGGAAATAAATAAACTGCTTCCATAATAGCAATGTTCTAAAAAATAACCCTAGGTCCAGTTATATAGTTCCGAAATAAATCTTCTAACTGTGAAGACTAACACTATACTACCTCTTCCATGTCTATGTATGCTAGAAACTGTGTGCTTTATACATAATAATATCAAGGATTTCAAAACAAATCAAGACTATCATGACTATTTCACAAGGACAACAAAATATATTCATCTTTCTACTCAAAGAACCTCTAACAGTCTAAAATCCATTGACCATCAAGGTATATAACAAGTTAAGTAGAGGATTTGATGATCTTAATGCACATAGATTTAGAAAGAAAATTAAAAATATCTTAATGGAACACAAATATTATTGAATAAATGAAGTATTAGAAACTATATAAATAAGTGTCAAGTTTGTCCTGGACATCTGAAATTTAAATGTAGCAATTTGCACATACGAACATTTTTGATATTGTAAGATTTCTTTACTGATGAAACCATAAATTGTAACAATTTTTTAAGGCAAATAAAGAATGAATGGAATTGAATCATCATTTATAACAAAAGCAACAACTAAAAGTAACAACCTGATTGGGGAGTACCTTGCATTAACAAAATAAGAGTTACAAATATATATATATACATTGTGGGATCTTGGAGATATGCTTGCTTTAATGCTTACAACTTCCCATAAGAGGCAATTTGCACTAGAAATCTTCAACTGCCACAGCATGCAATATGCCTGTAGACCCATTTTATAACAGTTGTTAATCCAAAACAGTATGTATAAAAAAAGTAATGCATACAAATACTGCTTTCTAGTTTTCAGTGCTTTCATTGGGACTGCATCATCCATTTTACTTTGCACTATTTATGGAACAATGCTTATATGTTCCAAAAGTTAATGACACAATATTTCTCCAGAACAATTTGAAAGCTAAAGACATTATTTCATGTTTTCATTGTATTTTTTCTACTATTTAAGTACTACCCTAACAAATTTCTTTATATTGCAGTACTTACATGAAAACCATCAAATGCCCAAGACATATCATCACTTCCAAGCTGGCAGCCTGGATTGCAGTCAGCACAAGCCCAGCCTACACGCATTGGTCCTAGTGTCATCACCTCAAACTCAAAATACCTGAAAAATAAAACAGTACAAGTACTATGATTATTATTAAAATTGCAAGCACATAAAAACTGTTTGAATTCACTTTGATCATCTCAGTGAATTATTTAGTTAGAACAGTTCTCTATCAACTACTTGCTATAGCAATGATTGCAGTTCCAGTTCATACAGAATGGACATATTGGCATTTTCCATTTAAAGGATTTTTTTTTTTAATGGAGAAAACTGCAACCTACATTTCACCCTGAGAGTATAACAGGATATTTAGTACAACTGTTTCAGACATTGTCTATTTATGCATATCAAACTCAATATCACTATGCGTGAATTAGTTTCATGACTAAACTAATTGACTCTGGATTTATAACCACTTTGCACAGATGAACACTTGTTTCGGACATTGCAGATTTGTACTTAGTATCACTGCTGGTGAGTCAGAGTTTGGTATATTTCATGAATAAAGCTAATTCTCTTCAGATTTGTAACAATTTTGTAGGGGAATACTTGGTGGTGGTGGTGGTGGTGGTGGTGGCGGCGGTGGTGGTGGTGGTGGTGGCGGCGGTGGTGGTGGTGGTGGTGGTGGTGGTGGTGGTGGTGGTGGTGGTGGTGGTGGTGGTGGTGGTGGTGGTGGTGGTGGTGGTGGTGGTAACTTTGTTGATTTTGTATTGTCAACTTTATTGACACAGTCACTAATAGAACACAAATGTTCTGTGTACACCAAAATTGTGCAGAAATGAAGTTCAAATTTGGATAAAATTTAAATTTGTTATTTAAAATACATGAACTTCAACAGGTTATGGGCTCAGTTATGCCTAAGCAAAACATTGTGAAATTGGGCGAATGGTTTCAAGTTATGCACATAATTGGGTACAAGTCAAGAACAAGCTGCAGACTTACGATATTAATGTGTTCCTCTTAGTTTGCTGGTAGAGAAAATGTATGTCATGGTGCAACACATATGCATCATAATTGGGAACTAGGCTAAAATTATGATGCTATTGAAAGTGAAAATCAAGAAGCTTGTTGGCCCAGCAAATTGGCTGAAGTTGAAATGGCAAATGAATATGCATTGTGAACAGTACAACATGATGTCAAGTATAAAAGGCAAACATATGTATCCGATTGCTCAGAATCCACATAATTGACTAGCGACAAGAGGAAATTTGTTGAAAATTGGAGACTTGACAATGCTCATGCTGCAGTGTTAATTCCAGGTGAGCTCACTCAGCCAGTGGTCTATTTATTCCTAATATATACATCAGCTAAAGGCATGCGGGACAATTGATGAGTGTTTACAAACACAGAGACTGATTTCTTCAAACATAACATAATAGTGAAGTCGTGTTGCTAAAAGTCAACATGAATGTAGAACTTTGTTGACATGGATCACACAACATTCTGATTAAGCTACTGCAAGATAGGATTTTTGCAACAATTGGACCAGCATATTAACAATTCTGCAAAGTTTGTGAATCTTTGGACGATGAACAACTTCATTGAGAAGTGTATGCAAGTTACAGGTGCTGCTGTTGATAAAAGTGGATTTGCTGCTCATTCTTCAAAAGTTGAACAGCGAAACTAATCAGATACAAGACACAAACAAGGTGCATAATAGGAAACAAAATCAAAACGGTTTTCATTGTAATAAATTTGGACATCTGAAAAGAGATTGGCACCTTTTTAAGGAATTAAAGAAAAACAAGCAAGAAACTACTACAAAGGGTTCCAATTCGCATTCTACAAATGGAAATTATTATTATTATTATTATTATTATTATTATTATTATTATTATTATTATTATTATAATAATAATAACAATTCTTATTGCCCATAGGTTTGTTTTATACAAATATTAAGCATAGTCATTTCTATTATACAATTTTACAATTTATTCGTGGAATACATACTTTTCCTAATTAAGTATTTTTTAAGTCCCTTCTTAAATCTGGATTCATTTTGAAGTTTTATATTAGTTGGCAATTTGTTGAACAAAATAGTTCCCATAATGTATACATCTTTTTCAGTAGATATTTTACTAAATCCAATTCTGTAATAATCTGCCTCATTTCCAATGTTATAATTATGTACAGTATTGTTTGTTGTTAGATTTCTTTCCCTTACAAACAGTATTGCTTTATATGCATATAGTGAATAGAGCTTAAGTACATTATTGTTTATAAATGCATTTCTACACGATTCTGTGGGTGACATATTATTCATAATCCTAATACACTTCTTTTGAAGAATGAATAATCTATCCATATATACCTTTGCTGCTGCTCACCATATCTCTATATCACATAATAAATTTGTATACATTATACCATAATATTTGAAAACACTTTAAAATGCTTTAAGAAATATATTGATTTACTAATTTTATGGCATACATAATTAATATGTTCTACCCAGGTTAACTTTTCATCCACTATTATGCCTAAAAATTTATGTTGTCTCACTTTAGTTATTTGTTCGTCATTTACAATTAAACTAATTTCTGATGCTATTTCTCTAGAACATAATTCCAATAACATATAATTTGTCTTTTTTATGTTACAGAGAAGATTATTTGATTCAAAACATTTTAATAGATTTCTTAAAGTATTCAACATATTTGTTTTTAGTGAATTATAATCCACAGTCCAGCAGTTTACAATATCATCAGTGAAGGAGAAAATACTAGAATTTTTAGTCATGGTAACATCATTTATATAAAGAATAAACAAGGGAGGGCCCAGAACTGTAGCTTGAGGGACTCCATATTCAATTATGTAATAATCTGACGGTATTATATTTATTGATTTTTCCGTCTTATATGGAATTTGTACTGCTTGTTTGCTTCCTGTTAAATATAATGCAATTAGTTTCTTAACTATTCCCTGTATACCATATTGTTCTAATTTATTTATTAATAAAGCATGCTTTACTGAATTAAATAAAGAAAGATAGTGCCAATTTTCCCACCCTTTTCTAGTTTACCAAAAACTTCATGTATGAAGTCAGTGATCACTGTTATAGTTGAGACACCTCTCCTAAAACCATGTTGAAAATCACAAATTATATTATTTAAATTTAGAAAATGTACCATTCGGTTTAAAATAATTTTTTCAAACAATTTAGCTAATTCAGGTGTTAAGGATATAAGAGGATAATTATTTATATTTGTCTGATCACTTTTTTCATGTACTGGTCCAATCTTCAGCAATTGGGGAAAGGTTCCTTGCCTGAATAGAAAAATTTATAAAGTGTTCAAGGGGTTTTACCAATTGCTCTTTACAATGTTTTAATATATTTGGGCTTATTTCATGCCAAGCACATGACTTTTTCTTTGTTAAGTGATAAATTAATTAATTCAGTTACTTCTTTCTCACTTGTAGGAGCAATAAATAATAAAGAACTAACAGTATCACTTGGGACTGCGACTCCAACATCTAGAAAAAAACCTGTTTGCAAGGTTGCATATATCATGGGGATTTTTTGTAACTTTGTCCTGAACATATAGTACCACATTTTCACATTTCTTTTTGCTTTTCTTAGTATTATTTATAAAGTCCCATGCAGTTTTATTTTCATTTCCAGTTTTATGCAACCTGTCAAATTGAAAGGAGAATATATATTCATGCAGCTGTTTAGAGTATTGCTTTTTAACTTCATTATATTTTATTTTAAAATATATATATATATATATATATAACCTGAACTTTCATATAATTCATAGAAATTCTTCATTTTTTCTCATAGTTTTAAAATATAAGTACAGAGTGAAGGTTTAATAAGGTTATTACATTTCTGGATTTTGTTAATCATAGGACACACAGAATCAAAATGTTTCCTATATATATATATATTGTATTATATATGTCTAGCAGTTTTTTATAAACATTATTTTCATGATTAACATCAACATTAAAGTCACCAGCTAAAACTATATGTACATTTGATACAAATAATTTGTTCAACATTTTATACAAACATGCAAAAAAATCTGTTACTGAAGATGATGGAGATCTATAAATTCCAAGTATTGATAATTTACCAGTTTGTACACTTAATCTATGCCTGGTACCTCAAATATTTTTGCCTTACAATATTCTGCCACATTTATTGACTGTACAGGAATCTTATTTCTGGTATAGATAACAACACCCCTACCCTTACTATTTCCTCTACAAAAGTCAAATTTTTTGTTATAATTATCTAGTTTGTGTAAATCTATTTGATGTTTATTACACCAATGTTCTATTAAAATGATTACATCTAGATTAAACTCACTAGAGATTTGTTCAAGAAGTAAAACTTTCCTATTTATAGCCCGTATGTTAAGATGAAAGGCACTAAGATCATGTTCTCTCTTATATTTAGATACAACACCTCTTTCATTACTCATTTCCTTTATCACACAAAAGGTTACCAAAATGTAGGATCCTCTGTGGTTGAAATGGATCCCATCCTTACACAAATCTTGTTTCTGGAGCCAGAAGTTTCCATAAACAAAGGAACAATTTCTCCTTTCACACAACCAGTTGAGTTCACTATTTATACACTAGATTGTTCTATCTATCCATTGCCTCAACACACTACTCACAATAACTTTAGCCCTTGGTGCAACAGTTTTTACACTAGCAATGAGATCCATAGTTTCTCTGATAATCTCTTGTGCATATACTCCTCTTCTAATATCATTAGTCCCAACATGTAAGAAAACAATTTCCGTGTTTTCATTTACAATTTCTTTCCTTCTACTTTATACTTCAGCTCATTTATTTTTATTCCAGTGAAAGAGTTTACCTTATATCCATTTTTCTTAAAAACTTCACCGGAAAATTTCAGCAAAGAAACTCCAAGCACCACAATTTTCCTACTTGTATTTCCTGCATTTTTAGCTGTGATTTACATTCCCTATGATTTAATTTTTCAGTATTTTTCTGATCTTCATACAGCAATTCAAATCTATTAGAATTTGTAAAGGCAACACTTTCCTCATGTGATTCTTGCCATTGATTCTTGTAAGCTCCAATTACTGCTTCCGAGTATCGTCGCCTTTATTTATGTACTACGTATCCATTTTCATTGTTTTCAAACTTAAACGCCAGTTGGCGTATACCGAGTTTGAGCTCATTTTTCTCTTTCTTCAACCCTCCTATTTGGAATTTAAGTTCTCATTCTGTAATCTTAAATCTCTTACTTCTTGTCTTGCTGCTTGAAGGTCCTTATGAAGCGAACCACCACTTCAGCATCACTATAAGTTTGCAGTGATCAACTACAATATTATCCATCTGATCATATTTCTCTTCATTCGTATTTTTAACTGGTCTACCTTCATTTCCACTTCTTCCGCAACTCCTACTAAGCACGTATCCACCATCTTCATATGATTTATCAACCATTTTACCACTTATTGGGTTAATTTTCTGCACTTTACCACGAGTAATCATACCACTCGCTGCCATCTCTTCTTTGATTATTCATGGGTGTGCAAAATCTGATACTTGGGTATGCGATTCTGGAGCAACTCCTCACATGACAGCAAATAAGTTTAAGAAACTTATAGTTCCAATCAATGTACAAATAGTTAATGAGGAGAAAATTCAAGTACTTGGTAGCAGATGAGTATATGCTAAAATATTGGTCAAATGGAAGTGGCAACCAGGAAATCTGGAAAATGTATGGTATGTGCCTAACATTGGAGGCTATCTATTCTTGGTTTGAAGTATTACAAAGTATGGGCTGAATGTGATGAGAGAACATGGGTCAATGGCAAGTTTAAACCTAGAGTAAAATGGATGCTTACAAAATGTATGTGGTGATCCCAATAGATCCAGTTCAAGGTAATCTGCTACAGAAATGCTGGCTTGCAGGACTGGGTTATTAGGACAAGTGTCATATTCAAAAGATTCTGGATAAAACGGGCATTGTCATTATGGTACCAGAAAGTGAAAACTTGTGTGATGGATGTGCTTTGGGTAAAGCTCATCATAAACCATTCAAATCAAGACAGGAGTAATCCAACAGTAAAGTATTTTAAAGTAATAAAGCCGACGTGAATGGTTCTATGTTAGTCAACGGTTTTCAAGGTGGGAAATATTTTATTTGTTACAAAGATGAGTTTGGTAAATTTTATTGGATATTTTACATGAAACAAAACAATGAAACTTCAAATTGTCTGAAAGTATTTTCAAATAATACACCTACAGATGGTCACAAAGTAAAGGAATTCTTATGTAATAGTGGAAAGGAACTTGACTGTCAGGAAATGGGTTAAATTTTAGGAGAACATAGCATAATAACAGTAATTTCTTTACCCTCAATACTTCTAAAAAATTGGGGCAGCTGAAAGGGAGAACATAATGATTGTCGAGCTAGCAAGGTCTATGATATCATTGACTGATGTAGCATGTTCCAATCATCCAAGACAGATAAGAGGCTCTAACCCTAGTCACTTGCTCAAGAGCAAAAACTAATGACATTACCCTCCAGACTGGAGCCAAATTTCTGGGTGGTTTCTGAAGCAAGATACCAGGTTCATAGCTAAACTGTGAGATGACTTCTTAAAGAAATGGAAGAAAGAGTACCTACTTCAACTGAAGAGTTTCCATGAAGACAGATCCTCCAAAATGTAGGGTGGAGACGTTGTACTCCTGCAAGAAATGATGATTTATATTTAAGGGCTCTCAACTTCAAGGTCATTAGCACCCTTAGAAAAACGGATCACGTCACAGGCCAGAGATAAAGATCAATACAAAACTTCATAGCAAAAGTGAAAGATAAAGATGAACACAAAAAATCATGGCAACAGCCAGAGATGAAGATAGATATAAAATCATAGCAAAAGTCAGAAATAAAGATGAATACACAAAACTAAGCCAAGAGGTACAAAAAAGTTTATATCAATTTGATTAAATTCTAATTTGAGTATTTACCTTTGATAAAAACTTAAAAACCTTTTGTACCGCTTGGTTATCACTGCTAAGACCTCTGCAAGACTGCCTGGCAGTTGCAGAGAGTCCCGCAGATGTGCTAGAGGAACACACTCTAGCAACACATGACGGACCGATGGATTTTCACTACACAATGGGCAAAGAGGAGCAGGGTCCCCCTTAAAAAAGTAATCCTGCATAAAATTGCAGTGGCCAATGCACAACAAAGCCAAAAATCACCTCCTCACGATGAGATACATGAGTGGAAGTTACCCAGTTTATCGGAATGTCCTCTACTACTCTAAGCTTATTTCCTTGGAGAGCTAACCACTCCTTGTGCCAACACAATAGCACCGCTCTCTGCACAAGCCTAAAATCTTCAGACGTTACAGGAGATATCGTAACACTGGGTTCTGTGGTTGCTACCTTTGCTGTCAAATCCACCGATTCATTCCTTGGCAAGCCAAGGTGACCAGGAATCCACCCACACTCCACATTAATGCCAGAGGCATGTAAACGTGGAGGGCATCCTGAATGCACTGGATTGTAGTTGTACAGCTCAGGAGGCTCTGAAGTGCACTAAGGGAATCACTCAATATGAGACAGTCACCCAATTTTCAACGGTGCACATACAAAATAGCTTGATGTGGTTCTGCACTATAAATGGAAGTGTTATCATGAAAACCGAATGTATGGGGTTCGGTTCCATGAACATAGACACATCCAACACCGTTGGTGCACTTAGATCTATCGGTGTAGATCAAAATTTAGTCATTTAAGCCTGACAAAAATTCTAAAATACAGGTGTGGATACTAAATGCAGACATTGTAGACTTCCAGTATGCCGTCATCCCAAGATCTACATGAGATATCGCACATAACCGAGGGGGGTACACCCTCTCCCCCTTAGGAAACATGTTAGGCATTTTAATATCATGCTTTCTAAGAAGCTCACGGAAACGAACACCTGCAGGTCCTGGATTCATGCAGATATTCCTATAACGTTCGTCCAGCGCAGTGTTGAAAACGGAAGTAAACGTTGGATGCATTGGCATACATTTAAGCGCACAGCCATTATTTGCTAACAGATATCACGCCGATATTGCAGAGGAGGTTATGCCGATTCGGCGTAAAGGCTCATAACTGGGCTAGTTGGAAAAACATCAATAACCACCCGAGTGCTCAGATTGTGGGCTGTGTCTAATCTTCTCAGCACAGATGGTCGCGATGAGGAGTAAACATACACCCATAGTCTATCTTGGATCGGATAAGTACGCGGTACAATCGCAGCAACCCTCTCCGATCCGCCTCCAAGATTTACTACTTCAGATATTCAGAGAACGGTCACATCGTGGTTTTATCTGTACTATATGCGATGACCAGCTAAGTTTTCTGTCGAAGGTCAACACCAGGAATGTCGTCTCACCTGCGAATGGAAGTAAATCTGGACCGAATCGGAGCGAAGCTGGTAATCGTCTCCTACGGCACCATAAGTTAACGCAGATGGACTTCTCACCAGAATGAACACTGGTAAGCTCCACGTATGTTCCAGGTGTGTAGGGAACATAGTATCCCTGCTCGCCAACGTCGTATCATAAGCCTTCTCAAGATCGAAAAATATTCAAACGGTTTGATAATTCTTCAAGATGATCTGCGTCGATAAAGATACAAGGTAGAACGGCATCGTCGAAAACTGTACTGGGTGTTGTGAGCTTCCAGCCACCATTCCTACCGTTCATGGATCATGCGTTCCATCACTTTGCAAACGCAACTGTTGAGGGAAATAGGACGGTAGCTGGACGGAAGATTTCCAGCTTTCAAAGTGGGTATGATGGCGGTCTTCTACCACTTTGCTGGATTACAGACCTCGAGCAGGAAAGTCTTATTTTCAGGAGGGAGATATTGCAACATTGCACGTGGATGCCATCTGGTGCTGATAGTCGCGAAAATGGAAGAGCGTCTTCTAACACCGAAATGGTGAAAAAGCGATTCTAATCTTTTAAGATTTCCGGAACGAAAACAGAAACCTTGAGATTCCACCTGGGTCTTTACAGGAAGGAACTCGAGCGAATAATTATCTGAGTTAGAAACGGCCAAGTGTGTTAGCCACTACAAATGTATCAACAACAGCTCCTGCAGCTGTTTTAAGACCGGCAATTGCTTTGAAGCCATACTGTTGAGTGATGTTCTTTGTTATAATGCAGCATTTAGATAGCCTTGGAATCATTAGTTTCTCAAGATATTATCAACTTACTGACAACAGACTTATTTCTCTGAATTCACAGATGCTCGCAAATTCCTTTTGTCATTCTTGGGGATAACAGCAAACAAAGCTTCTTTCCATTTTGTTGAAAGGCTGCCTGCATGAAGGCATCAAAGGATTGATTTTAGTGAGTTGAAGTTCATGAAAAGCTTGCCTGCCATCCTTAAGATGCTCTGTCTCCCCTTCTCTCCTCCCCCACTTACCCACCCTCTCTCTCACACGTATACAAGCTATTTTTAAAAAGAATTTCACTTTCTCTACCACATACCTAGTAGGTCAGGAAAGTATTGTATTTGCCCAAAAGTCTGATATTAAGATTTCACAGAAAATGCATGTTCTGAGACCCCTGAAGCCAAAATATGCATTTTTTGAAAAAAAAATCTGTGTGTGTATGTGTGTCCTTGAACAGCATAACCCAAAAACAATACGATAAACATCTTGGTAAGATAACTTGGTATCAAGATAAATAACTTGGTATTTAAAGGAGGACTGAACTAAATTTTTAAAGATTTCTAACAAAAAAATATAAGGAATTCTGAGCACATTGTTGAAAACTGCATCATTCTACACCTCTTGTTTTCATTCTGGAAGCACTTTTATGTTTAATCCTCACCTTGCAGTGATGTCATAAGGCTAAGATTATGCCACATTATCATTTGTCACTTGCATTGCATTTAATTCCTATTGTTATTTTGAGATTGTAGAACAGTTTTCCTTCCTTAGTGTTCTGTGAGAAGTAAGATCAAGAATGCCTGTGCTTATGATTGTGCAAATAACTCTGGTTTAAACCAAAATGTAGGTTATTATATAGTAAGTTGTCTATGTTATTACTCATTCCCTGATACAGATAAGAATCAATATGTGTACAACAAATCTGTTGCTGCTATGAAATGCAAAAACGTTGTACCAACCAAACATGCTAGGACATGTGGAATTCATTTTAAAAAAAAGTGATTTTAATGAGTTGGATGTTATAAGAATAAAAATAATGAAGAACGAGAAATTCAAAAGCACTAGACTGAAAGATAATGTGATGCTTTTGAAAGTTCTAGGAAGACTAGAAGAAAAAAATCTCCCAAAGAAAAAGGAACTTCAATTTTCTTTAAATGAAACAAGTGCTACATCCAGCCTATAACCCAGTAAGCAATTCTCAGCAAAAGTGAAGCTACACTAATTTCTGAGTCTTTACACTTGGAGTTGAACATTAGTGCTCAAATACAGTGCAAGTTGGAAACTGAAATTTTTATTGCTATCAACAGCACTAATTTGAAGCAAAGTTTGATTTATGAGGAAGGTGAATCTTTAGCAGTAAATGATGATTATAAACCAAATAAATACTTAAGGGAATCCATTGAAGATGGAAAAAAAGATGCAGAAGGAGATGTAGGTATGTCCAAAAAATAATCTGTTGAGTCTGCATGTGCAAATGCTCTCTTTTAGTATTTGTCACACATGTGGTGAGCCTCTCACTGAAAGAAGATCTAACAATAGGTACCTATGTGGGGCATTTATGCAAATTAAAATTTATTGTGTGAATCGGCACACTTATGAGTGGTGCTCTGAAAGCAAAAGTGGCCATCTGAAAAGTAATGTATGCATGCATCTTTGTGGAATTACATTTAACTGTTTCTTTATATTCTCAAAAACAATAAACCTATTTTTTTCTGAATCATATTTTTACAAACTTGTTAAAAAAATTGTTTTCCTTTCTGCACACCAAGCCTGGTTAAAAGAAAATGAAAGTAATTTTGCAATTGCCATGAATGATTCAAATTTATGTTTATGTGGGGATGGACAGCACAACTCCCCAGGATTTTCTGCGAAAAATGTGACATATGCTTACTGAATTTTGCGCCAAATAAAATATTAGGCTCCATATTTGTATAAAAAGGAACTGCAAGTTGTGTTATTGAGAAAGTTGCTTGGAAAATATGCTGACTTCTATGAGTAAAAACGTGCCAATAAAAACGTTGACAGATAGATTCACAGTATTACAGCTTTTATGAAAATTAAATTTCTGCATATATACCATGAATTTGAGATGACATCTTGTTAAATACCTTATGAAAATGTTTAATAGGATTTCAAAATCATCAGTCCTTCATGAATGGAAGCATACTATTTATAATCATCTGCTACTTTTGAAAGTGACAATATACTTTTAAAGGAAAAGTTCACATCAATTCTAAATTACATTACTAATGTACTACATAATTGGATAGAATTGGAGAAATTTCATTCATGTGCTGAGTGAAGAAAAAGTTAAAAAAACAAACTGGCTATGTATGAGTTCCTACAATGAATTCTACAGTATCATAAAGAAAGCAAGACTTTTAAGTGGTGTCATACATATTAATCATTTTCACCACACAGGAAGCTTTGAATTCTATCACAGTGAGCATCTGAAGTACATCCCAGAATGAACACATTTTTCATTTCTAGGCATGTATGCCAGATCAATGCTCTAGATCATAATTTTCACCAAGGGGAAAAAAGCAGTGTGCAGTATCCTAAATCCACTGGGATCTATATAGAGAAGTATGAGAAAAACTTATGAAGACAAAACCTTGTAACACAAATAGTGAGTGAAGCAAATGAAAACTAGTTTCAATATGAGTGTGTTGTACCAGTAGTTATTGACTGTAGCGGCATACCTTATAATATTGGCTCACTCCAGAAAATTAAACCTAATAAGCATGAAATGGAAGGCTGGTACTGCTCTTGGTTTGGATTACATTTGTGAGAAAACAATGAAAAAAAATTTAAATAATGAGACGAGTTCAAAGAAGTGTAGTTTTAAAGCATGGACTTCAAGGCACTACAGTGACTACACATTCAGCTTCTCCTGCTTCAAGAATGTTGTCTAGCCATATGACATCACCATAGTGTGCTGACAGTGTGGAAAATACCCTGCAGATTCTAAAATGGTTGTGGTTTTTGCCATTATTATGCAGAACACAAAATCTTGTAGAACATTAAATAAAATAGACATGTGAATTATTAGTTCAGTCCATCATCCAAAGCTGTGATGTGATTTTCAAGAAAATTCCTCCATCCCTTACATGGAAAATGTTTTCTTATTTTCCAAAACTGGATCAAATAATTTTGATTAAAATATTATATATTTTTGAAGCTATTTGTATGTGTGTTTAAGTTTCTGGGAATAACCTGGCTCTTTTAGAAGGAATTTTGTATAATAACTAGCAAACAATAAGAGATAGGCCAAAACTTACTATGCAAAGAACATACAGCTTATCTCAAACAACTTTCTGAGATATCCATTGTTATTGGTTTGAATTGCTTAGCATTTTTATAATTTTTGGAAAAGCTGTCACATTCAGTTGTCGCTCGCAAATTCATATAAAGAGTATGGAATTTCAAAGCAAGCATATATTGGCCCACATTTAAATATTGCTTCACTTTCCTGTATCTTCCTTGTACCTACAATTACAATAAATGTGTAATGAAAATATTTCTGCAAACGTTTACCTCATTTAACATGAAGTAGATAGAATAGTTTGTAGAAACTATGTAATAACAGTAGATAGAGAAGGTCATGTGACTGTAACACATGAGATTTTTTACCATTTCTACCACTTGCCTGCGGAGGTAGAAAAGATTTGCATTTAACATAAAGCTTTAACTATAAATATACAGAGAGAATGAATAAATATTTATTTGTTGCTGAGCTTATTACATAATGGAGTCTATGGGAACTGGCCTGGCCACTTTATCCCATAGGCCTCCAGTGCTTACAAATTATTTCACAGTTTTCTTTTCTCCATGTACTGTTTTCTATATTGCACTTTCTTCAGACTTTTTCACCATAGAGTTGATACAATGCACACATAATCTTATTTCACAATCTGCTATCCTGTAGAACTCGTCAGCTTTCTCATTAACCCAGTTGGACCGTTTTGTTTTCACTGAAAAATTGTTCCCCTCTGCACTGATTACTTCATCTACACCATCTTTAATGCAATGCTCAAAGCAAAAAGTGCACTATTACCAGAAACATTGACATATCTATTTGATTGCCTTCTTTCCTGCTTTTTTCTATTGTGAACCTGCCCTGAATCTGAATTCCTTTAACTCCCTCAGTCCCCATCTTCTCTCTTTCTTGCTCAAAACCCCATATATTTCTATTCTTACTTTGGCCCTAGACTATCCACTCAGTTTTGAATAAACTCCCTCTGGTTGTTGAAAGGACGCTAGACAATCTCTTGGAGTCATTGGCCTTTCTTGTATTTCATGTGACAACTGTCTCACTTGTGTCAGCTTTTTATGTACTGGAATTCTCCTCCTTGGTATGTCATTAGTTTGCCCCCTTCTCTCATTGGTGACATGTGCTTACTTGTCGGGTCTGTTGCACCATTCCTTGAACCTCCTTCCCATTGTGTTAGCCTTAAAATTTGCCGATCCCTTCTCCCTCACTATTGTATCTTAGCTCCATCTCGTTCTCAGCTACTGCTCTTTCATCTATTCAAAGCTGGAAATTTCATATGTATGCTTGTCTTCCTTCCACTCATGCTTTCTTCACTTGTTGCACTAATTTAAAGTTTAATTTATGCTGCTCAACTGAAAATCCCTGTTAATAAATGTTCGCATTCCTTTTAACCGTTTGGTTCAGCTTAACACCTCCTAGGCCATTTGTGATGATGTAAATCTGGTGATGATTATCAGTCTTTCCCTCTGCCTTCTTAATCTATATCTGTGCAATCTCTCATATGTTCAATTTCATTTCCAGCTTTCTTTCTAAAATTTCCATCTCTTCTTGAATAGGCCATCTCCCTCTTCTTTCTTCTATTCCAGAAAATACCAAATTTAATTTTTGAAATCTCTCTTTCATTTTGTTTACCCCTATTATGACATGTTCCATTTCTCTGTTCACTCCTTGAACTTCCTGCTTAGTTTCTTCCTTAATTTCCTTCCTAACTCCACTCGTTTTATTACTTAGCTGTATCTCCATTCCTTCCATCTTACTATCTGCTCTAAAATTGTATGTTGCTCAGCTGGTTGGGATTCATTTCTGTACCTCCAATTACTAACAGTGTCATAATAAGCATTAACATGACAAAGATATTGATTATTCCTACATTTTCTAATACTCTATGGCCCCTTAGCTTCTCGTTTCCATAAGAGCCAATTCTAGCTCTATATGTATTGTTGTTCCTTAATTCCACCCAGAGCTCTTGCCACAGATAATCTTCTTCTTCAGCAGCTAGCTTAGCATTCCAAGAGAGAGAGGACAAAAGCAAGAGTGATAACAGCATTAACTAAAAATGAAAAACTGGATAAATTCCAAACTTAACATTTAAGTTCAGAATCTTACAAGGATGTGACGCCAAGATTTTTCAAGAAAATACCCCCACAACCAAACTACCCTTTATATGAAACAAATAAACTAAGTGATGTGCATTTTTTTTTTCAGACAAAACGAGGAATGTACATACCACTTCCCTGTAGTCACTGCATAATTCTTCTCAACTCTGTAAGTTCTGAATTGCATTTCCTTTAACCTTGCAGCCTCAGCTAACATAGCTGCAAAGAGAAAGAGGTGATATCAATATTCATAAAATATTCTGCATTTATATAGCATGAATTGGTGTTTTAAACTTAATATATTTCCAAATTCTTTTCTCCTTTTTTTAGTACATGACAAGTAGACATCAGATAGATGCCACCATTAGGCATTAGGCATATATTGGAAGTGTGTTGAAAATGAAAATATTCCTTTGTCATCTCTTTCTTTTCTTGACTCCAAATTGGTCAGAAAGAATTATTTTCTAGTTTTGGACAATTTACACACAGGAAAATATTACATCACCATAAACTTTACAGGACGAAACTTGGTATAAAATAAATAAATTTAGTCCCTAAATATAATTTTAGTTTTACCGCTTACCTATAGTAAGTAGGAAGAACTATTGTGTTCCATCCAGAAATTCAATATTGAGATTTCACTGAAGCTGTATGTTTTGGGATCCCCTGAACCCAATAAAGGTTAACGCGTGTGTGTGTCCACAAACAGCATAAATAAAAAACAAAAGGTCAGTTACATTAAAGATTAAAAACAGAAGCGTTATTAACAGTGAAGTATTCATCATGATGTAGATTGAGTCACACTTTTTTAAACTCACCTTCACTAATTAAAGTTACATAAAACAGGAAACATTCATCCTCATCGTCAGCCCCCAACATCAGATGGCAACATGGTCAGAATTCGCAGGATGAGGAAGAAGAGGACACGGGAGAAAGCGACTCTTAGTCACCCAGTCGCTGACGATGAGGACGAATGCCCTTGAAAACGTTTCCTGTTTTATGTAACTATTAATTAGTGAAGGTGAGTGTAAAAAAGTGTGACTCAATCTACGGTGAGTTACATTTTTTATTCTTTTTATTTATATGCAAAGTGCTAAGAATGTTAGAATATGTAAAAATTTGGCCCTGGGTATTAATTCAGCAGACATCCATTTTATGTGGCAAGTTTATCTCTGTATTACAGCTGTTTACAATTCCTTTTCCTTTCTTTACTGTCCATTTCCATTTGCTTCTCACTTTGTAACAAAGGTTTTCTGAAAGGTATCTTGATGGTGGGGAGGGGTGCAGCAAAGTGAAGCATTTTTACTTTCTCTACCATGTACATAGTAGGTTAAGAAGGTCTTGCATTCTTCCATAAATTCAATACCAAGATGTCACCAGAAATATATCTTTTGAGACCCCTGAATCCAAAAAAGCATTTTTAGATAAAGGTCTGTGTGTGTGCGTGTGCGTGTGCGTGTGTGTGAGTGTGTGTGCGCGCGTGCGTGCGAGAGAGAGAGAGAGACTCAAAAATGAAAACTCAGATAAATACCAAACTTGAAATTTTCAAAATTTTGGAATTTCTAAAATATTGCTGTAATGATTCTGATTAAAATATCACATATTAAACTATTTAAATTATAAATAAAGTATGCATCTTGAATTTTCTGGGAATAGCTTGTGAATTCCACTTCATTCAGAAGGAATTTTGTATAATCTTGTATAACCAGTAAATGTTAAATGACAGATGAAAATGTACTGTACAAAACTGTAGATCTCTTTAAAATGCATCATTTATTTCAAATAAGTTTTTTGTGGTAATAGGCTTTTTTGAGATATCCGTTAGTAATGGTTCGAATACTTCATTATTTGGACATTTCCTTGAAGCCCTGTCAACATTCAGTTGTTTCTTGTGATTTCATGGAAAGAGTATGAAATTTTAGGGCCACCATATAGGACCTGTTCTTAAACATTTAACTGTTGCTATTCTCTTTGTATCTATAATGAAATTTGTAATGCAGCTGTTTCTGCAAAGGTTTATTTGGATTAAAATGTAGGAGATACAAAAATAAGCTTTAGTAAGAATAGTTTGTATACCTACTAATAACTAATAACCTAATTCATGTTAATGTATCACATAAGACTTTTAGACTATATAGGCATACAGCAAAACAATTGAATGTAAGATGCAGGTGCTCAAATATTAGGTTAAAATTTTTGGTGGAGATCAATCACTTATTAGAACAGTATACCATAACAAAGAAGTTAGGATGGAAGGGAACAAGACATGGGCATTGAAAATCAAGAGAGGGCCAGAAAGAATAGGGATGGGCAACATTTGGTTTGAAGGACAAAGAAATAGAGCAACTATATAGAGAAAAGTACAGGATTGAGTGAAAGATATCATTAGTAGGCACTCTCACAATATAAGGATCATATTGAAATTTAAGTTGAAGCATATTGAAACTTAAGCTTACAGTTGAAACTTTAAATAGAATGGGTTAGAGAACAATAAAGTTTTTTGGTAAATCAAGTTAGCAAACAAGGGTTTGCTTGGCTTAGACTGGGATCATGACAAATGATCAAATTTATTAATAAAGAAGGCCTAGTGTGCAGAGGAAGAAACATGGATTCATATACTAGTGCATTGTGCTAAGACAGAACAGCTGAGAAGTGAAAGTATCTGCAAGATTTCTTTGTAAACTCAAGGAGGGGGTTACAAGCTAGTTGGATCTTGCTAGATGGGAGGCATAAGGGGGAAGAGATTGGTACATTTTTACAAAAGGTGATGCAGCTCAGATCAGAATGTAAGCAAGATGGAGAGGACAGGTATTGAGTTTGGTTTGTAAACAACACATATGCATGTATACCAGCTTTTTTATCTTTTTCTTGTTCTTCTCTTTTGTTTGTGTGTTTTTTGTTTTTGGTTTCTCTATTTTCTTTTAATTCTTGTCAAATATCATTAAATTTAAAGTTTAGTGGGACAAATATAGAGTGAAACAAGTGGACTACAGTGTATTTATATAAGCATGTATGGTCTCTGTGATCTGTGGGATGTATGTAAAATTTTCAAGATCAATAAATACAGGATGAGTTTGAAGCCAACCAACAAACTTCAGGGGGTGATTCCTGACTGGAAATGGAACACAAAAGTTCATATCATCTTGTGTTCAGAAATGCAGAGTTTTCACAGTAGATGGCACTGCAGAACGACATCAAACACAGCACCCTGGCACACAGTACATGGCCTGAATCCCATCCGTATCACAATAGATGTTGAAAGTGACCTTCATGGTATACAATGCATGCTTTCACACATTGCATCATGGATTGTCTCACTTGTTTGAAGTTTCGGGCTGTGTCCGAATATTGTCATAGGCTATGTGGACATGCTGTTGAAGGGTCTGAACATAAGGAACAGGCTCCACATAAACAATGCTTTTCAGATGCCCTTGCAGGTAAAAATCCAGGTGGTTTAAGTCTGGTGGTCGAGCAGGCCATGCAACAGGGCCTCCACATCCTATCCAACATCTGGGGAAGATGTTGAGGTTTTGGCAAACATTAATGTGGAAAAGGACTGGCACTCCATTGTGCTGCAGCCAAATTGCCTGTCATATTGCCAAAGGCACATTCTCCAGCAATGGGAGCAGAGTGTTTTGCAGCAAGTCCAGATACATTTGTCCAATCAGGAAGAAGAACTGATACAAGTAGGTGGTCATAATAATCCCTGCCCAAACATTGATGTTGAACTGCTGCTGATAAGATGCTTCAATCATTCTGTGAGATTTTTCTGTAGCCCACAGATGACGATTATGCAGGTTAATGATGTCATCTGTACCAAAGGTCACTTCATCGGTGAAGAGGACTGAAGACAGAAATCCCATATTGGTGATAGCCTATTGCACAAACCAGCAACAGAATCTTTCTACACACATTGGAGGTGATATGAATAATAGTGGTTGTTATATAGGATACATATACCAGACTTGGTATTTAAATTCAGCATCTTCCAAGGATGCAACATGAAGATTTTGAAGAAAATTCACCCCATACTATCCTTTATATGCAAAGATTGTCATTATATCTTATTTTTTAAAAAATGAATGTAATGGTTTTGCTTAAGAAGTCACAGACAGATTATTTTCAATTCAATTCAATTTATTCAATTAATACAATCACTCCTTTTACATAGTTACACTTGTTTACTTAATAGTTCCCAATAAAATATAACAAAATATTTTTTTTCTATCTTACTATGTACTGATAAACACTACATTTATAACTTCTTAGTTACTTACCCATATTAATTTATGGCCTCAATACACATAACCTCAAGTTATTACAGATTATTTACAAAGTGATGTTTATTTGTTCATCTATTTTTTTATTGTCAAGATGAAATGTTCAGTTAGGTACAATAATGACAGTATCAATGAAATTAATTTTTAAAAGTTTAACAATCAATATCCCCTACATTAAAATCCAAAGTATACTCACTGTATGCATAAACCTTGTTTCTTTCTGAACCTACTTATAAAAAAGTGCATACTGGGCAATGAAGAACTAAGAAATGAACTGCAATGCTCAATACCAAATGTTGTTGTTGTTCATCAATGGCACTGGGGATTAATTGATCTGCATCATTTTCCCTCTGGCTTCCTAATATAAAGTCTGTAAGTTATCACTTTTAAGGCCTTTGCATTTGGTGAGATATTGTTTGTTCAGGATGACATCTCCTTCACAGAGAGTGCACTTGGGTGTAGGTAGGCATCGTATCTTTCAATACCAAATGTTAGGTACACTGTTTATATGTTTGAAGCTGTGTGAAATTCCCTGAAAATAGGATCAATACATAAAGCTATTCCACAATCTTTATGCATGTATCTTGATTTCTTCTGTGTTTTCCTTCCCCTGGCATCACGCATGCCACTGCATAACCTATACATCCTTATGATGTAGGTTGAGTCACACTTTTTTACACTCACCTTCACTAATTAATAGTTATATAAAACAGAAACGTTTTCGAGGGCATTCGTCCTCATCGTCAGCGACTGGGTGACTAAGGGTTGCTTTCTCCCGTGTCCTCTTCTTCCTCATCCTGCGGATTCTGACCCTGTTGCCATCTGATGTTGGGGGCACAGAGTTTTAACACATTGCTTACAGGGGGGATTTCTAAATTAATGATGTTGTTGCTGTTTTTGACGATGTGTATTTTTTCCCAGATGTTCAATTCTGTTGGTGTGGTGAGGGGTTTTAACAACTTTATACTTTGGCCAATGTTGTGGTTTTCTGTCCAAAAATGGTGTGATACAGCGGATTTTTCTATTTGTTTTAGTTTTATGTTTTGTGTTCCTTAAGTCTGGTTTCCAAGTTTCTTTTAGTTTTTCTTATGTAGTATTTCTCACATTCCTCACAACTAATCTGGTAAATTCCGGATTTTAATGTGCTTGGGATGGTATTTTTGAGAGGTATGTTTAGTAAGTTCTTCAAGCTGAATTTGTTCTGTGGAGCTAGTCTAATGTTAAATTTGTTGAAGATTCATTCAAATTTTCTAAAGGCCCAAGGGTGGTATGTGAATTTCTTGTATTTCCAATTTGTGTTTGAGAGGGGTGTTGTTGGACTTTGCCTCTTCTTGGTGGGAGGAATCACAGACACAATGGTGCCAACAGTCACATTGGGACTGCTTTTGCTGACAGAAAATGGTGTCCAGAAAGTCACAATGGAGTTGCTTTCACTAATAGATGGTACATTACTTTTGGAGAAAATTGCTCCCTCTAAAGTTTGAAATTAGTTACCCAGCAACACCCATGCAAAAGTCGAGGTTGCTGATCTTTTCTCCATGTTTTTAGAATAGAACAAAGGCATTCCATACTGCTAATTCCAAGAGGATAAAAATATCTTCTTGTAGTACTCCTTCCCTGCATGGCAATAGGTTGTTGGTAATGTGCTGCACCACTTTAGCCACACCTTCTATCACTATAAGAAACACAGCTTCTGGTTTTACAATATCTTTGTTTCTTACTTCCCAGTCTGCATTTCTGTATTATGGATGGTAGGCAAGATACAGACATCTCTGTCTTTCCATTTCAGTGCAGTTATTTTGCCTCTTTGGAATGCTGCAATCTCTCCTTTCCTTAGTTTCTTGATCCAAAAATAAGACAGAATTTCTTTTCTTGTTGTATGCACAGTGAATACATATCTGCTCTTTTTGTTAGCACAAGGGAGAATTATAATAGTTAGCTGTAGTCAAGCAGTACCCTATGTTTAACAAGGGTTTCATTAGCATCAAAACAATCTATGATGACATAGGCAGATCTTTGTATTCTTCTTCAAATTTAATGTCCTTGTCTATGTATACAATTAGTGGCCAAATGTGTCAGGCAGCTGACATAATTGTTTTGATGCCAAACCTAGCTCTCTGGGTCAGTCTCAATTGTCCTTTATATAACATCGTGCTTTCGTCTATGGTCACATCTCTTTCTGGAATACACATACTTTTAAACTTAGCAGATAGGTAGCTTAGAATTGGCCATACTTTATTCAGTTTGGGTTGTAGATGCAGTTCTGCATTATAAGTTGCATTGTTGGAAAAATGTAAATTCTTTTTCAAACTGACAAATTCTTGAATAGTAGATCCTGTCGAAAAACTGGTATGGCTAATGTAGGATTTTCATCCAGTATATTTGATAAGGTGGTTTTTTAACAATGCTTTGCAACAATGTTACAGCAATAAATACATACATTTCATCAATTGCTGTGTTCTTTCATACCAGGATGTTTACATATTGTATATTTGTTGGCCACAGTAATAAAAATTTGCATGAATTCACCATCACTAAATTGACTAAAATAATGCATGACATTTTCAATAAATAGTTGAAAATTAATTTTGGGTTTACATAAGAAAGGAAAACATGGTGGAGGAGGTAGCAGTGACATAGAAGGCTCTATCTCACATCATACTCTGGCACTTGTAATATCACACTCATGGGATAGGGGACAAGCTAAATGTGTGTGTTGCAGTGGTATATAACCTTCCAAGCGCCTCGGAATTTTATAATCCCAATCTATTTAATTTGTTAAGACAAGATATGGAAGAATTAACAAATAGATATTTAAATAATTGTTTTATTATAATGGAGTACGTAAAATAAATGTAATAGATGTTGAGTATGAGTTAAGAGGGGATGAGAATGAGATAGTACGAAGAAGGAGCAAAGACTAAGTTTTGAATTGCGAAGGTAAGAGTTTAATAGAATTTTGTGAGGAGTTCAACTTGATGATGTGTAATGGGGTGAAGGGGAAAGATGACATGGGGAATTTACCTTTGTGAATGAGAATGGTCAGAGTGTGGTAGATTATATGATATATTCAGTAGAGTTGGATCCATATATCCTGGATTTTGAAGTGTTGAATTTAGTTTGTTCAAGTAATCATTTTCCAATAAGGGTAAAATTCCTAAGTACATATAAGGGAAGCTTCAAAGCAAGGCAACAAGAGGGAACTAGAATTGAAAGATATAAATGGAGGGAGGAGGAAGCAGAAGTATTTTTGAAGAAACTGGGGACAGATATAGGGAGAACAAGGGAAGCAGGTGTAGATGAGATGCTGAAGAAAAAAAACAGAATTGAAGAAGCTGTATTAAAACTAGAAATGTTATTCAAATATGCAGGTTCAAGAATGAAAATGAAAGAGGATTGGGTCAATAAGAAGAAGGGATGGTACGATGAGGAATGTAGGGTGGCAAAACAAAGAGTTTTAAGGGAGCTGAGAAAATGGAGGCAAACGGGTGATGAAAAGGAAAGAGCGGATTACATGGTTGAAAGGTGGGGGTATAAAAGTTTGTTGGAAGTAAAGAGGAGGGTATGGGGAGAGAAAATGAGTAAAAAATTGCATGAGGCAGCAGCAGCTAATGATTGTAAAACAATTTGGTCCTTAGTCAAGAGTATGTATAAGACAAGAGCGAGAGAGAATAGTATAGGTGTAAATGAATGGCTTAATTATTTTAAAAATCTTTTGGGAGCAGAGCAAACTGTACGGATAGTGGCAAATTGTGACTATATTGAGAAATTAGACAGTAGGGGAAGTAGGAGATCAAATTATAAGACTAAAAAGAAACAAAGCAAGCGGTATTGATGGTATACCAGGTGACTTCTGGAAAGCATGGTGTCTAGATGAGAATAGATTGGAGATGCTAGTTAGGGTACTAAATTCAATTTTTGAAGAGGGTATTGTACCCAGGAGTTGGAAAACTGCAATTATGGTGCCAATTTTCAAGAACAAAGGAGATGTGAATAACCCAGCAAACTATAGGGGGATTAGTTTGTTAGCAGTGTTAGGAAAAATTTACACTGGGGTTCTGGCAGAAAGGGTGCAATTCTGGGCAGAGGAGCAGGGTAAGTTATCAGATTTCCAAGCAGGCTTTAGAAGAAATAAGAGACTAACAGACAACATTTTTGTGATATCCACTATGGTCAGTAAATATTTAGCTAACAAAAGGGGAAGGTGGTATATGTTATTTGTGGACTTTGAAAAAGCGTTTGATACAATTAATAGGGAAGCCTTATGGGCTAAATTGAACAAGATAGGAATGAGTATCAGGTTCATAGAAACATTACAAAGAATATTTGCAGAGAATGACTTTTGTATAAGGGTCTCAAATAATATAATGACAAATGTTATTTCAAATAATACAGGGTTGAGGCAAGGATGTAAGTTGAGTCCTATTTTGTTTAACTTATTCATTGACGATATTTTAGAGGCAATTAAGATAGAAAATGGGCATCTGCCAGTAATTAGAAATAAAGAAATACCGGTTTTGTTATTTGCGGATGATTTAGTTGTAGGAGCAATAACCAATATTGGGTTAACTAAAGCAATTGGAGCAATAAAAAAGTTTTGTAATAAGTGGAGTCTCAGAATACACACAAGGAAAGCAAAAATAATGGTGTTTAAAAAGGGGAATAAGTTAAGGAAGAAAGAAATATGGTGGTGGCAAGGAAATGAAATCGAGGTGGTTAGGAAATTTGACTATCTAGGAGTACGACTAAATAGTAATGGGAGTTGGAATGAGCAAAAGAAAATGATACTAACAAAAGAAAAACTGGCAATGAAAACTATTAGAGCTTGCCTAGATAAAATACCAGAGATACAAATAAAATGGTTGGAGAGAATATACGGAGCAGTAGTAGAGGCTAAAATGCTTTATGGAACTGAGATTTGGGGTATAGAGAGAGGGTGGGAAAATGTAAACAAGGTGCACAGAAATTTCTGTAAAATAATTTTAGGTCTACCAAGGGCTTCACCCAATGGTGTTGCCCAAATAGAGCTAGGAAGGTTTGGTAGCAAAGCAAAAATTGTAGAAAGGGTATTAAAATATTGGTACAGAATTAAGGAACTGGAAAATAATAATATGTTAAAGCAGTGCCTAGAAGTGCAGTTAAAACTTAACAAAGAGGATACTTGGTATAAGTATATAGAAGGAACCCTAAATGAAATAGGTTATGGAGATATTTGGAGAGAGGGGCAGGTACTGGAGAAAGGGTTCTGGAGAAGGGTAAAATTGAGAATTGAAGATATTGAAAGACAAGAAACTTTAGGTAGTTTTAATTTTAAATCTTCTTTATGTGTGTGTATATATATATATATATATATATATATATATATATATATATATATATATAAATACAGATTTAAAAATGGTGTGGGAAAGAGAAAATTATGTCGATATATGTGACAGATCAGCACGAGAAGGTTTTGCATGGGCGAGGACAGGAGTGATGATGTTAAAAGGCTTAGGGGAAAGAGAGAACCAAGGATAGTGTCGCTATGTAATAGAAAGTATAATAACTATTGGCATTTAATTCTAGAATGTGAAGGAACTAAGGAATCGAGGGAAAGATGGCAGAAAAAGAAATGGGACAATTTACCAATTGAGAATATAGGTAGAAAGATGATGGGTGTTAAATGCAAGGGGAACATATTAGAAGTAGGAAAATATTTAGGTTTAATTAGAAAGAGATGGCTGAAGAAATATAGGAATAAGGAATAAGAAGAAAAGTAGTTATTGAAAAGTAGTTTAGTAAAAAGGTCTCAATAGCTTGATAACCCAGTGTTTGAGCTATGAGCCCATGGAAGCATGGCAATTTAGGGAAGAACAGAAAACGTTATGATAGGAGTAGATGTAGGTTACGTATTCAAGCAACTATTGAATTGTAATAAATTTACAAAGATTAATAAATATTTATTTATTCAGTCAAGTAGGGCCCTTGACTCGGTAACCACAGTGTTGGAGGATAGTGGCCCTAGGAAACCAGCAACTCGGTGAAGTCTGTAAAATGAAATATGTATGCACTATGTATTTAAAGTAAATAAATAAATATCATATCAATATCACACTGAAATGAGGTTGATACATTACTTTCCTCTCCTGAACTCTCCTTATAGCCATCCTCAGAACTCTCAGACCCATTAAATTCAATACTGAACTCTTCAACACTCTCCATTTTCATAAAGCACAAGGAAATAACCATAAAAAATTGCAAGAGCTGATAGAAACAGAGCATACAGAAAGACCCTGTCAGCAGAAATATACATGTCAAAAAACCAGATTGTAGTGTGATGCAGTAATTTGTATCACAAATTACTTAAATGTAAATAATGATTGTAATATGAATATGCATTTTTATGTGACATTTATTTCAGATGTTTATTAATTGTAATTATTATTTGGAAATAAGTTTATACGACCTTACTGAAACTGTCAATAATAGCGCAATAATGCAAAGAGGGGGGTGAGCTGTTTATCATTATTGGAAACGAGGAAGTTACGTAATGTTGGCGCGTTTTATTAGCCAATAGCAGTTCAGTTATAATCTTTAGGCGTATCTGGATGAAGGCGTATAAATAGGGTAGGTTGGAGGTAAAGTCAGTCAGTCCTTCAGTTCGCCGAAAGCATTCATACATTACACGTCGTATTTGGGGCAGCTCATCAAAAATCTGTGTACACTACACGTCGTTTTCAGTTAGTCAGTTCGTCGAAAGTATTAGTTTGTCATACATCGGATATAGATTCACAAGTTACGCGCAGCAGAATTATGAAAGATCTAAAATATGGTAAAGTTAATTATATAAAAGATTGAAGTACGTTGATTAAAAGTGATCAGTTTGAAGTTATTATAACAGTTTCAGTTTGGCGAGTATCTAGATCAATATGTAAAAGTGATAGTGAACGTGTTCGACAATAAAAATTATAAAACAAATTTCTTCATCAGTGTTCTTTTTGGATAAAAGATTCCTTTCCGTTTACACAACCCTGATCAAGACACATGTTCGACCCAAGATAAGATAATAGCTAGCCGGAGGACATTTGAAATGAAATCAAACAAAAGCTAACACTGATGCAAATTGCTAACACAAGATGGAGCTACAAACCGAACAAAGGAATGACGTCGCAAGATGCCTTCAACACACGTGATGTAAACAAACATTATAAGTAATACCATCGCAAATTGGCTACCATAACGTGGGGCTACAATAATGTTATTATAAATTGGCTCCTATACGTGGGGCAGTTAAAGTTATGAAACCAAACAAAACAAAAGCAGCACAATATAAGATCTTCAAGTTCTAATAATTTACGTAAAAACATATTACGTAAGCACTTTCTATCACAAATTGGCACCCAGAACGTGGGGCATAGTGACCAGGAAAGGAACAGCATAACCAGGAAGGAGCATAGTGACCAGGAAAGGAACACGATGACCAGGAAAGAAGCAAAGTAACCAGGAAAGTAGCAGAGTGACCAGGAAAGGAACCAGGACGTGGAACGAATGCAGCAGTGAAATGATCTACAAGACGCAGATTCCAAACTACAGGACAACAAAACGACGTGGACTCATCATAACACAACGCAGAAGCGACATATAACCTAGGAGAGAGGGGCAGGAAGCTGGACATCAAAGTAACAGCAACAGACAGCATCACAAAGGTCAGAGTATCGTAATTTTTTTTTTAGAAAACAAAATTGTAACCTTTAAATGTACTTAAGGAGTGGTAGGATAAAGAAAACAATGGCTACTAATAATACAGAAGAAATAATTCTGGAGGGAGATAATGTAACAGTTAGCTGTAATTCAATACAGGTTACAGAAAATAGCCCAAACTTTTTAGGATTTGAGGGTGAAAATGTTAGTGCAGAAAGTCAAAATAGAAAAGCAGGAAATGTTAATGTTGATGTTAGTATGATGATGGAAATGCTAAGAAATATGAGGGAAGAATTGAGGGAAGATATTGATAGGAGTTTAGAACAAAAACTAACTCAGAATAATGAGAAATTAGAAAAATTAACTCAGAGTAATGAGAAATTAGAAAAAAAACTAACTCAGAAAATGGAAATGAATAATAAAGAATTGAGGGAAGATATGCAAAAGAATAAGAAAGAATTGAGGGAAGATATTAGTAACAGTATTACAGATCAATTAAGGGAAGATATGCAAAAGAGTCATAGGGAATTGAGGGAAGATATTGGTAAGAGCTTAGAACAAAACAGGAAATCAATTGAAAATATTGGTAGGAGTAATGAGATATTAGAGCAAAAAGTAGATCAAAGCAGTGGAGAAATTGAAAAGAAAGTTATGAAGCTAGATAGTAGTATGCCAAAAATGAGAGACGAAAATGAGGAAATAATAGCAAGTGAGATAGGAGAAATTTCAAAGAAAATGCTAGACATGAGCAGGGAAATAGGTAACAAAAAAGGTGAGGTTAATACTAAAAGTGAGGTTAATGTAGAATGCACAGAGTTAGGAAATCAAGTGAGTAGTATTACAAGTGAGCTAAGAGAGATAAAAGAGGTTATGAATGTAGATGTAAATCAGGCGCAAGTCAATTTCAGAGGGGAGATATCAGAAATACAGAATGAGACAGTAATGCAAAGAAATAAATTGTACCAAGATGTTCAAATTGAAAACTCCAGTTCAGTACAGTTTAGTACAGATTTGTCAGAGTACTCTCAGATTAAAGAGATAGTAGAAGAATTGAAAATAACAGTTGTTAAAAGATTTGTTGTTCAAGAAACTTTAGATTGTTTTCAAATGGTATCATGGGATGAAATTTCATATGAATACAAGAGGTTATTCATGAATAAAAATTTGAAGGTTAGGATACAGCTAGGAGTAATGTTTAGCCACCGACAATTTGATCCAGGAGGGTAAATGGCAATGAGATGTAAAGTAAATGCTGGATAGTTAAAGATGACTTGCAGAGAAATGTATTGGAACGTAAGAGGGTTAACTATTTATATATGTCATGTGAAAGGAGAAATAAAATTTTGGACATAATTAAATTTTTTTTAAAAAAAAAAAAAAGGAAAATAACATTTTTTTTTGTAACTATAACAGTATTTGAAAATTAATAATGCAAAGATTGAAACTCAATATGATATTAAAGTTAAAGTACAAAATAACAAAAATTGTTAAAAATAAATAAAACAAATACTTATGTAGCAAACAGAAAAGGTGAAACATTGCCTAGATTTAAGAGATGTAAATATATTTATGTAAAGGGTGAATATTTTTTTGGTAAATACGTTTAATTATTACAAAAATATTAAATGTATAAATTTTTGTCAACAACTTAAGAAAGTAAACAATTTGGTAACAGTAATTAAATAATTTAGGGTACAGTATTTGCTATAAAAAATTTTGTGATGTCAGATTAATATCTAAATTAATTAAACCAGAGCCAGTAAGTAGTGGCGAGATAAAAAAAAAAAAAAAAAACATGTCGTGTGTTAAATACGTGTGAAGTGTTAAGTGAAAGTGATAGCGTGTGTTCCAAGATTTAGGAGACTAAAAACACAATTATAAAATTTCCAAACAAGTTGTAAATATTTATAATTATGTTTCTAGTGGGGCATATGATGCAGTAATTTGTATCACAAATTACTTAAATGTAAATAATGATTGTAATATGAATATGCATTTTTATGTGACATTTATTTCAGATGTTTATTAATTGTAATTATTATTTGGAAATAAGTTTATACGACCTTACTGAAACTGTCAATAATAGCGCAATAATGCAAAGAGGGGGGTGAGCTGTTTATCATTATTGGAAACGAGGAAGTTACGTAATGTTGGTGCGTTTTATTAGCCAATAGCAGTTCAGTTATAATCTTTAGGTGTATCTGGATGAAGGCGTATAAATAGGGTAGGTTGGAGGTAAAGTCAGTCAGTCCTTCAGTTCGCCGAAAGCATTCATACATTACACGTCGTATTTAGGGCAGTTCATCAAAAATCTGTGTACACTACACGTCGTTTTCAGTTAGTCAGTTCGTCGAAAGTATTAGTTCGTCATACATCGGATATAGATTCACAAGTTACGCGCAGCAGAATTATGAAAGATCTAAAATATGGTAAAGTTAATTATATAAAAGATTGAAGTACGTTGATTAAAAGTGATCAGTAAGAAGTTATTATAACTGTTTCAGTTTGGCGAGTATCTAAATCAATATGTAAAAGTGATAGTGAACGTGTTCGACAATAAAAATTATAAAACAAATTTCTTCATCAGTGTTCTTTTTGGATAAAAGATTCCTTTCCATTTACACAACCCTGATCAAGACACATGTTCGACCCAAGATAAGATAATAGCTAGCCGGAGGACATTTGAAATGAAATCAAACAAAAGCTAACACTGATGCAAATTGCTAACACAAGATGGAGCTACAAACTGAACAAAGGAATGACGTCGCAAGATGCCTTCAACACACGTGATGTAAACAAACATTATAAGTAATACCATCGCAAATTGGCTACCATAACGTGGGGCTACAATAATGTTATTATAAATTGGCTCCTATACGTGGGGCAGTTAAAGTTATGAAACCAAACAAAACAAAAGCAGCACAATATAAGATCTTCAAGTTCTAATAATTTACGTAAAAACATATTACGTAAGCACTTTCTATCACAAGTGAAATCCAGAGGAAGTAACAAGGAACTACCAAGAAACAAGATAGAATGGGTAGATTTGGCCTTTTATTAAAGTATATACCACTCAGAAATGATATTCCAGAGATTATATATATATATCTTCGGTAACCAAAAGGTTTCAACAATCAATTTCTGTTTTCACATTTTTGGCAGCTTCTACCACACCAGGAAGTTTGGTCAATATATTGTAAGCCCTTGTCGGTGTTATTTTGCAAGGTATTTTTTTCCATTTTATTCCATCTCTTCCTGTAAATAACAACAGAATGTATTGTCAATAATAATGATAATAATAATAAGAAGAAGAAGAATTACTACGATAAGCATATGATATTACCTATAAAATACATGTTATCACACAAGCTACTTTCATCATCTTCATGGTCAGTTTCTGAATCTAAAGATCTCATTTCAAGTTTATCTTCAGAACCAGAATCATCTGATTCATATAAGTTGTCATCCATAGGCAAGGCATCATCATTGCAAAGTAGGCGATGTACTTCTTCCAAATCATTTGGATTTTGTAGATCGTACCTTTTACTCGTATTCATGACGATGTAGTAACTTATAATAGCAAAGCAATATTGCACAACAGTTAATGAGAAACAAATCTGTCAACAATATGTAAAGAGAGCAGGTGCTGGGGGCCTGGTTGACCTGTGTGAGACATAACTGTTGATTAGCCAAACAAATAAACAGATAAGTTTATCGCTGCAGCAAATAATCGCGTAAGGTGTAGGTAATGCTAGATGTCCTAGTCAGGTAATTGCATAAGTGCATTCATTCGAAAATTATAACATTTATATAATGTCAGGAGTCTCTCAGGCCCCTAGCAGCCAACGGAGGGTTAATCAATTTGGATTTAAGAATAGTCCAGTAAATAAAGGATATTAATGGACAAATCCAAAAACTGTGTAATAGATATTGCGCTTAATCAATTAATTTTTTTAATTTTAATATTTTTATAGATGGAGAGCATATTTATTGCATAGTGAGGTTAAACTGGTGTGAATAGCAATGCACAAAATAAGCACACGGATACACATCCCTTACAAGTTTCTGCACCCCATGCTGCCATCATATGTTTGAGAGACGAGTTTATCTTTCAGTCTGTACAACTCCAATGCTTCTAATATACTTTGAGCTATCCCTGGTGCGAATGTTTCAGTAAGGTGTATGAAAATGTTCCACTGCTTGTGATTCTTGAACATATTGCTGGTTTCATTTGCTTGTACAGACACAAGCATTAATTTGTTAACTTTATCCTGGAAGGTTTCTTTGTAAACCTGATATATACACTCCAGCAACTCATTTTATATTATTCCTGATATATATTTGTTTACTTTGGATTCCTCCAAATGTTCATGTAAGCTGCTATCTAACCTATCAATTTCATTCACTAAATCCAAGAATATGCTCCTATTTAGTGATTCTTCTCTTTCGTTATGTCCTCTTAGAGCAATTTCATGTCACCACAGAATTTTAGGCAATCAATAATTCTATTTAACATCTGCCTGTTTTTTTCGGACTAATTCATTGTGTCATGTAACAGTTAGCCTATAACTTTCATGAACCTGTGTTTGAACATCAACTTTTCCAAAAAAACTTAATTTCAAGGAGTTTCCAGTTTCGTTAAACTTTTTCCTAGATGTTACATTCATTAACATTTTGCTTGGATTTCTATTGGTAAATTTGCTCATTCCTTTTTACCTATCCTCTTCCTAAGCATCTTAGTTTCTTCACATTCTAAAACTATATGCCATTCCTTATCCTTCAGGTAACACAAGGGGCATTTCTCCAAATCACTCTCTCTTCTCAAAACTTTCAAATTCACTACCCCAGTTCTAGCCCATGTAAAGACTTCTCTTCTACTTTATCACATATATCAATACAATTTTCCCTGTTACAGACCACTTTCATTTTATATATATATATTCCCAGTGCGCTTTGCATACTGAAACTTGCTAACATTTCTTTGTTTCAATATCTTTCAGTCTTAACATAATTCCTTTCCAGAAAACATTTTGTAATGATTCCCTAGCTCTCCACATTTCCTGCAAACCAATTTTCATCATAATTTCCTTTATTTTACTGAGCCAAGTACCTTTTTGATTGAGCCTTTCCTGTACTACCAAACACTGATGTACAATGTTCTGTTCATCTAATTTTCTAATTCTAGCCCAATATTTTAACACTCTTTCCACAATTTTCCCTCTAGTTCCCATTCTTCCTAATTCTGCTTGTACCACTCCATTAGATGAAGCTCTTGGCAAGCCCAGGGTTTGTTTACAAAAGTTTCTATGGATCATATCCTATTTGTCCCCCTTCCTCCAAACCCCATATCTCCACTCCATATAGCATTTTTGCCTTGATTACAGCCATATAAACTCTGTAACCATTTTATTTGCATTCCTAGTAATTTGTGTATACATGCTCTGATAGATTTTAATGCCATTTTACCTTAAGTACCATTCCCTTTTCCTCACTCCAACCACCCTTACTACTTAATCGTACTTCTAGATAATCAAATTTATTGGCTATCTCAACTTCTCTTCCTTGCAAGTACCATTTCTTATCTTTCCTTAACTTATTATCTTTTTTAAATACCATAATTTTTGGATTACTTACATTGATTCTTACACTCCATTTCTTGCAAAAATTATCTATTACTTCAATTTTCTAGCTATTCCCACACTGAATATAGCTCCTGCTAATAAATCATCTGCAAATAGCAAACCAGGTATTTCCTTATTGTTAATTATTGGCACATGTCTATTCTCCACTCTAATTGCTTCAAGCTTATCATCTATAAAAAGGTTAAACAATACAGGACTGAACTTATAACCTTGCTTTAGTCCTATATTGTTCTGAATGCTTTTAATTTATTATTATTATTATTATTATTATTATTATTATTATTATTATTATTATTATTATTATTATTATTATTATTATTATTATTATTAATTTTTATACAAACCCATCTGTATATATTTTAACTCATGAATGATAGGAAGATAAACAAATTCAGAAGAAACAAGGAACTGAGCAATACCAGTACCCTATTACCCTTCGAAGACGTGCAGAAAATTAAAAAATTCACATTTCACCCACTTCGACACAACAGTTTCCAAAAGGTGTTTTTGAAACATAACATATTCCTAGTCCCTCAAAATAAATTCAACTTGAAAAATGTATTGCCAGCACCTCCCAAATATCACGTATCAAAAACTTCCAAACCTGGAGTTCGCATGCTAAAGTGCCAGGAATGCAAAGGGTATACAATGGAAAAACCAAGTGCAACATAAGCATCGCGGAGGGCGATGGACTTTTTTGGGCGCAAAAATCCTTAGCATGACTTTCTTTGGAAGGGAAGTAAAGTAGGTGGTCCTGTGTCATAGATTTACTTCACGTAAAAGAACCTCAAGCCTGATAAAGAGGCCTCTGAGCAAAATTAGGTTTTTCACGCCCAATATAGAATGGGACGCTAAGCACCACAGCAGGTAAAGAGCGTCCATAAATAAAACTAAATTTAATTTTAATTCTGTTGAACTGTATCTGGGAAATGCCTTGTTATACTTGACGTTAATTCTGATTCTGACATACTTAGTTCTAAAACTGTTCCTTTGTGATTTTCAAGAAATAGTTCGCCAAAATAATCCTTTTGATGGTTTGTATCTCACAGCAGTGAGTTCAATTCTAACTTGATTTTGTTTAGCAGGACCCCAATATCTCAACAAGAACAAGTTTCTGAAAGATGAGTATGACTTGAGACTCGCTAATGTTAAACTTAGCCATTCTAATGCTTTGCTCTTCAGAGTTTTCTTTACTCTCATCATCTTTAATTCCTTAAGTATGCTTTTCACCTTAAAATATTCTTCTACCTCCCTTATGAACAACTTTGGATCGTGTGAATGGTGTCATTTCCTGTAAAATACGGTTTTCTAACATGTGTTATGCATTACATGCGTGTGTGTGTTTACATTATGATTTATATCACTATACTTTACTTTATATATCATTATATTTTATATTATATTCTACATTAAGTACATCATGATCATGGATGTTAATAGTGCTACTTCTTTCTGCACATGTAGTGTAATGATAACCTTATTTACATCCTGTAGGTACTCTTTTTCTTTCAGTAAATTTCATTTATTACCTTCAGTTCATTCCTTATTTCCATCTGGTTTTATTTAACATTGTCTATCATCCGTTGTGCTTGCATTACATTTATAATTTCTTTAATTTCAGATGCAATTATTTACTTTATGTTCGCATCATCTAAACTTTCTTTCATAATTATTTCTGTTTCTTGATCTAATGTTTTCTTTACTTCCTCTTTTTGTTTTATTTCTAAATGATGTTTTTGAGCCTTCAAAGCTTTTACTCCTCAGCCAACTTTGTACTAATCCTACTGACTTTACTTTCTAAGCTAGTTTTGTGCTCTATCATTTCGTTTTACAATTTTCTTATCTCTTTCTCTAACATTCTCTTATACTCTTTCATTTCTATTTCTAAATCACTCATTTTGTGTCCTATGTCTTCTATTTTATTTTCTAAAATACTCTTTGTTTCTTTCAAATTACCATTTATGACTTCCTTGTTTTGCTTACATTCTTTCCTATCCTGTTCTATTTCTTATTTTAATTCTACCATTTCTTTCTTTCTGCTTCCAATCTTCTTTTCTAGCCTATTCTAATTCTTTTTTACCTTGTTGTATTTTCTGCCCTAATTTCGCTATTTTGATTTTTCTGCTATCCGTAACTGCTCTTCTAGTCTTTTCTATTTTCTATGCTATTTCTCCTATTTCTCACCTTCTGCTCCTTGTTCTATTTGCTGTCCTAAATCTTGTTTCAATTCTGTCATAAATTTATACAGATCTGCTAGTGACAATTCTACTTTCACTGCATCATCTATCTGCTCTGCTCTTTCATTTACTAGATTCCCCAATTCTGACTGTGACATTTGTGCACCTATATTTTCTCTACTCATTTTTATTAATTTAACAAGTTTGTTATTTCTCAGAAGCATATATTTTATTTTCGTCCTACATTTTGATGTCTTCTGTCTTTGTCAGTTGCCTGGATTCAAATCCTCTCCTTCCTCCTTTGAAAATTTATTGTGGTCCACAGTCCTGATGTCTCATAGATGGTTGGTATTCTTTGCTTCTTTGTAGTGTATTGCAATTCGAATGTCATAGTGTTATATGCTTCTCAGTATTTCTTTGGACATTGTCTTCTTTCATCTGTGGTGTTGGATGTTGGTTTTTCAAAAATGTTGAGTTTAATAGTTTTATATTTTTACCTTCCCTTATTTGTGTCTCCATTCAGAATTCATTGCATTGGTTTTTAATAATATTTTTTGAAGCTATGAGATCTCTTAGTCTCAGTCTCATGGTACAGGGAATAATAGTGAAAATGATTTTATTAAATGTTTTAAATCATGCCAACTAATTATACAATATTAAAAATATGATGATACATTTACTGAAGACTGAATGAATACTAAAGGTTATAGCCATCCAAAATATTGAGGAATAATAAAGTTCTGAAAGTTTGCTTATACATCATTCCATCTCTATGATAATTCATCAATAACCATTCTCAGTTTTTATGGTTATAAACAAAAGGTAAAAATTTTTCTTATTGACACTACATTAACATTGGCCATTTAGCTTTTAAATTTTACTTATTTTAATATTTTTTTCCTCATTATACCAGACATATATGCAGATGAAACATATAAATATAATTAATAACAAATAAACAAACATGATAATGATATTAATTAAAGAACATAAGTGGATACAAATCTGTTAATGGATAACACGGCTAAGTTCTCTATTGCGTCAATATCAGGTATTATAAATGCTTCAGTACTTTAGTAATATTTAAGTCAATTTGTGATACAATACTTCACTTACACTTACTAACACTTGAACATGTTATGATAGCCATTGCTTTCATCTTAAGCTGGTCAACTTCCTTCCTTAAATTTAAAACATTAAGCATAAAAAATTCTCTGGATCTAATTAAACAAATAAAGGATATAGAAATAGATATAAAACTGACACTTAGTCTCCTATGATGTTGCAACCCTCTTTCCAAACATACCAATGAAAACCTACAAATACATCAGAAACTGGCTACTAGCATTAGGAAAGTCAACAGAAGAAACCCAAGAATATAGCACATTAACTAACCTGCGCAGAGAACAAACCTGCTTCATATTAAATTGAAAATATTTTAAACAAAACTTGGGTTTAGCTATGGGCAGCCCACTATCACTACTGTAAGCAGACCTCTTTATGAGTACATTAGAAACAAGAGTCATGAAGCCATTCCCTTGGATATTCAAACTGTGGTACCACTTTGTTGACATTATTTTTGTAATAGTGCTGGAAAAGCACTTAAAAGGATGCATTGAAACTACTGAACCATCAGGAGAAATGTATAAATTTCACAATGGAGAAAGAATGTAATGGACAGTACCTTTCCTCAATCTTAAAATCATCAAGCAAGAAAAGCACCTAACATATGTCATCTATGGGAAACCCAACCCACATACACTAATAGTTACATTAAACAAAACAGTTACAATCCGATTCCCACTAACACGCAGACTCAACAGTCTTGCACAAAGATCTGTTAATGTCCCCTTGAGCAAAGTACAACATGACCATGAATAGACATAGACATAGACATAGCTATAGAAAATTTATTCTGGACAGAAACAGTACATAACAAAATAAACATAACAATGGATATAAAGAGAGCAAAAGAGCACACTCATTTCAAATGAAAAAGAAACCAAGATATTCAAGAAATTTAGATACCACCCAACAGCTTTCTATAAATTCCAGAGCACAATATAATTTTGGCCCCAAGAAAAGTTATTCCATCAATAATATATTTAATTCTAAATTAAAAAATGATGTCCCGCAAGAAAACAAATCTGGAATATACAGATCAGTTAAAATGACTGCAAGAAAATCTACATTGGGAAAACTGAAAGAAACATACAAACCAGAACAAAAGGATACATCAGGAATGTAAAACAAAAGCAGGAGGAAAAATCATGGTAGCTTGGCAGTTTTGGAGAGACCAACACACCATAAACAAATCTGAAAATACTAAAAATCATTTCAGGAAAAATAGAACTTGGAGTTTGAGAAAACATTTACATCTGGAAGAACATGCTTTCAATTTTGAAATCTGCAAGGCACTATGCTAATGCAAAGGTTCATCCAACCGCACCAGGGACAAGGCCAACCACCATGAGGGATGATGCCAGCAGTCTACCAGGAACTGAGATGGGAGCAAGTAGCTCTAGAAACATGTTTTCCATTTCTAAATATAGTAAGTGATATAGTGTAACAAATTATTCTAAATTATTAGTGCACATCACTGTCACAAAGTCCACCATACTCCATTTCAATGTAAATTTTTATTCATATTTCATCATTTGTGATGATAATATTACATATAATTTCTGTACATTTTATGCATTCTTAATTTCATGTCATTGCAAAACTATTATGTCTTGTTCGACATGGGAAAGTTTTATGGGTTTCAATTTTAGGAATTTGGCATGTATGTTCATTGTTTGCTCACTTGCCGTTTTTCTCAAGGCATGTTTCATCGTCAATCAGGATTTGTTCTGAGAAAAGTGGTAAGTTAAGCAAAACAGCACGTATTTAGGGTGGACTCATATAAGTATAATATCCTTAGTAAATTAGATTTTGCTTACTTTGTTAACCACATGTTAAATAATCAAAAGCAATAGAAGAATATAATACCCAACTAAAATTCATCTCATCATGCTTCAAGAAAATAAAAAAGTATAAAAGATGTACACATACCTTCATGTTGCTCTCCTGTTGGTGGATCTAGATTATAACCATATACCAACAGTGTTCGAACAGTTTCACTGGCAGTATCTCTGCATCAAAAAACATTGAAATTATAACTCTGCAGGGGAACTTAAATTATTATTAGCACATGTTTTTGGTAGTGTTTAACACATGCTCTTATTACATATGGCACCAATGGTAATACATTAAATATGATAACTTGGAAAGGAAGTTTGGGAAGGCAATGTTCCAGGCTTAAGTTTAGGGTACCTCTCCAGCATTTGTCAGTTATGAGGACTGAGAAAAACTTGGAAAAAAGCTCAGTCAGAGAGGACGGTCCTGGCAAGATTTGAACCAGAGACCTCACACCCACAAGTCTTCTTTAGTGAGCTTGGCCACCCATATCAGTATATTACAAGCACAACAATGGGTGATTTGGAATGGGTGGGGTAATGAATTTTTCTCCACTTTCTCTCTCTTTGATATTAATTGAGTAAAATTGGAGGATTGTCAATATTACAAATGAGTTTTCACAACACTTTGCTTGCTTTAACTAGAGCATGTTTTGCACTATGTTGTCCACTGCTAGATCACTCAAAGAATTATCCAGGGAGGTTGCACTAGTACTGGTTTTAGGCACTTGAAGGTTGAAATATCTTGTGGGATATCAAATCATGAATCATTTTTCATGCTCCATATGTAAATTTTCTTCCAGCTGTTCAATTAATTTGCATTGTTTATTTCCTTCACCAAATATATTTGTCTTTTTTGTTGTGTTGTTCTTGCCAAAAATTATGAGTGACAGCAGATTTATATGCATATCTGAATGCTCATTTCCTTAGATGTTCCTTCAGTCTTGTTTCAGAATTTCTTTTGGTCTTATAATTTTCACAGTTTATTTAATAGATTACAGGTTTCTCATTTAGTAATACTTTATGAATTTCTTTAGAACTCAAGATTTATTTATACATATTTATTTATTTGAACTAAGAGAATGGTATAATTGAGAATATTTTTTTTTGATCTTAGTCGTAAGTTTTTGAAAATAGGTGATTTATTTTTTTCTGGTATAAAAGTTAGATTTGCTTGATCTGTTTCCTTCTTTTAAACTGCTAAATTTTCTTCATCACTGCTACTTTCTGGAATCTATTGTCTCTGACCATTTTTACTACATAAGATACTTCTTTTTCATGTTTCATATGATTTAATGGTATATTTTTCCAATCTATATACTAAGCTATTAAATGCTAAGGTTTATATTGTTTGCTTTTATGTAATTGTCATTTTGGGTGCTTCTTGAACACATGCCAAGTTCCTTTCCTGCAAATATTGGCATACCAGAAGATATTCCAGCCTTGAAGTTCCTAAAACCAGCATCAGAATAGCTCTTTGGACCTGATGGTGGATGCTAGTTGGCCTGCTAAACATGTTCTAATTAAAATCTGGATAAGGGGAGCAAGTAAATGTTGTTAATACTTTGATTGCTTTGTGAAAGCTTCCATGCATCTTAATTTTTAAAATTAAAGGAATTTAAAATCTGTTTTAACCACTAAAATTATATTAATTTTCAAATAACTGAAATCATTATTAGTAAATAATGTTAAAAGAAAATCATATAAAAATGAAGTGCGCATAAAAGTGGAACAATAAAAAGAACTTCTCCATCTAAAGAATAAGCATCAGCAAATGACCCTTGGCTTGTAACACCAGTATTTTAAGAGTACTTTATATGATGATAAATAAAGAATATGATGTATTATACAGTTTAAAATGAAATCCTTCAATGTATCACAAATGCCACAGAAGACTCATTAGGGAAAATTCCATACATAATAAAATGAAGCCGATAAATTAACATTTTACATGGATGTTTGGATTTTATAGTCTAAACAAATAGAAAAGGAGAAAAATTTAGCATCCACAATGATTTATGAGGTAAATAACCTCAAATATTGATTATAACAGTCATTATCAGAGTTAGATAACTGACAACATTTTCAACTGAGTCTGCAGGTTCTTATAAGACCATATTTTATGAAAATGCACTTATTTTCATAATATCAGCACAGGAATCTCTGTTTCATCAAAAAATAGCAAAACAAAATATTTACAGTAAACCATATATAAGACAAGAATAATAAGTATATGAAGGCAGTAGATGTATATTGGCTAAGATTACTTTAGATAAATAATCATTTTCTATAAATTTGTTCTCTTTGTCTGTGGAAATATTTTGCATGACCCTTACCATTATTTGCTGCTGAGAAGAATAACACAAAACTCCTAGAATTAACTGTACTTAAAAATTCTTAACCAAGTAGAAAAACCACAGAGTTAACCTCCGAATCACTTTAATGAAGAATCTTCCTAAGTTTAAAACTACAATGAAATTACCTGTTAGCTTTCTTAATAGCTTCATCCACTTTACTGTAAGGTACCAAGTGAGGGCTTCTCTTATAGTCTGGATCCTGAAATATTAAATGCAATATTAAGATTAAAATAAGCTTAATCTGGCTAAGGTACAACATTTGGGTAATCAACAACAAGGTTCAAGCAGTTTTCATATAGCTACTGAATGGAAGAAGACTTCTTTTTATGTCAGGGTCATATATACTGTGATTTTGTCCACTTTTTTAACTGTCACTCCTCTAAGTTTTCAATGACACTTCACTAAGGTGAACTAGTTCAATTTCACATCACTGCACTTCCTTCGTAATGTAGCCTCTTCTTCTGGACAGTTCACTTGCTGGGTGGTTGAACACAAGACTTCTACAGCAGTCGCCCAAACTCTCTTGGAGAATGTCAATCCCTGTCGCACCCACCAACTTGCTCACTCACGGACTAACTACCTTAGAGAGAACACTTGCTTATATAGCCAATGGAAATTTCTACAGGGTTCTTGAACTTTTCAGAAGGAGAAGCCTCCAGAAGATTCTGTTTAACTAACAATAGCACTTCCGGTGTTTATGCTGAGGAGCGCTACTTATCGCTGCTTATCTCCGACTGCCCGGCACTAACCTTGCTGCTGCATTATATAGCTCCCACTTCAGAGCTGGTCGTCCCAAGCCATTTCAAGATGTTCCACCATTAGCTTTCCTCGGGGTTGACTACGGCACTGCTTGAAATGAAATTAAATTGAGTTTTATTTATGGACCTCTTTAACTGCTGTGGTCCTTAGCGTCCCATTCTATACTGGACGTCAAAGACTGGTAATTTTGCTCAGAGGCCTCATTATCAGGCTTGAGGTTCCTTTATGTGCCGTATATCTATGACACGGGACCACCGGCTTTACTCCCCTTACGGAGGAAGCCATGCCAAGGATTTTTATGCCCAAAAAAATCCATCGCCCTCTGCCGGGTTTGAACCCGCGACCTCGGGAACTAGAGGCTAGCATGGTAACAACTACACCACGGAGGATGACGCGGCATTGCTTGCCAGACGGCCATAGTGTGCCCGCATTCCAATCACTTTCCAGCTTCAAGTGTCTCCTGGCAAGATGGTGGTTGTCTTTCAGATTTTCCGTTGGCACCCCGACATTTTTAAGTTGCTCTTAGCACCGACTGCATGACGGGGGCCGAGAAGCTGTCGCGCAGATGTCGCATTGCTGACACCACCTTTCCACGTTGCTTCTAAGATGCAACTAATAGAATTGGTGACTTAACTTCAAGTCTTGTTAGCCTCCAGATGCCCCCAGTGGTATTGGCAAGGTTTCCTCGAGGACTTCCTTCTCCGTATTATTCAGCAGCACCAGTTGTTCTGCCCTAGTCCTTCTGTCTGCGAAATTCTACATTCCCTTCAATACACCGTTCCTGATAGTCAAGGAATCCCACCACGTGCAATAGATCTTATACGTCGGGTCTATGAGAGAAACTTCCGCCTACTCAGTTCGTACGCTAGGTTCTTCATCCTTCAAGATCGGCACTATGTCTCGATCCTCCAATTGCTCCTTCTATAAGGTCACCTCACCCCAACCGTTGCAGGTTGCACCGCGACATGCATGGCGCTGCAGTACCCTTCGTCATCTGTTGGTCCAGACGCTCGTCCATTGCGGCCTCTATCAACCTCTTGTTTTCTTTCGCATGTTTTCTTAGCCGTTTTCCTTACTTATCTATACGCTCTTCCACGGCATTCATGTTATATTCCATGTCGGATTTAGTTTCTTCTAACTCCTTTTCAATGTTGTCCTTCAGGGCTTACCTGTTGCCTTTATCTCAGATCTTACAGCGTCAATGACAAAACCTAGTTGGGATTTCATTTACTTTATTTACAATTTTTTTTTTATTTTTATTCTTACTCCGAGAAGAATTTACCTCACCTCATTGCGTATCCTTGAAGGATGTAGTGGTAGGCTTAAGGTTATGAAAAAAATGGGTATCAAAACTGGTCAAAATATGAAGACAGACCTAAGGGTTCTTATATAAAAAATCTGATGTGTTACACTCACATGACTTTCTCTACTCTTGTACAATCTATTTTTACAAACGCCTATTCTCCATATGCTTCATGTTAATCGAGATATCGAGATGTCAATCTTATTGGTAATTTTCTTGTAGATGCAAGGGGAATATGGTAGGTTATAAGCGATAGTCAAATATTTTAACGCTGGTTGCTATGTGGCGCATTTCATCCTCTTTGCATGTCCAGGACATAAAAAAAATGAATAACGAATTTGAGAAAAAGTACAAGTATTGAAATATTTAAGGAAATAACAAGCAATATCTCGAAAACGGTTCACTCAACAAAAGAAATGTATATGACATAAGTTGTGTATTTTAACGCGATCTACATTTTTTGTGTAGTAAAATTCTGTCTATCTCTTACGGTTTACCAGTTATGCAAAAGTCGTTCACAATGAAGAATACTTTTGGAGACATTCCCAGAAAATTCGAGATATACATTTCATTTCTCATGACATTATCTTAAACATATGATATTTTCATCAAAATCGTTAGAGCCATTTTTGAGAAAATTAAAATTTTCGAAAAATGTTCCATGTAAAGGGTAGTCTGAGGTGGGGGGATTTTCTTGAAAACCTTCGGGCGCATCTCTGGAAGATACTGAACCTAAATACCATGTTTGGTGTTTATCCGACTGTTCGTTTTTGAGTTATGCTGTTCACAGACACACACACACACAGACACACAGACACACACACACACACACACACGGACATGTTTCCAAAAATGCTTTTTTTGGATTCAGTGGGTCTCAAAACATATATTTCCGGTGAAATCTCGGTATCGAATTTTTGGGTGGAATGCAATACTTCCCCTACTTAACTATACGTAGTAGAGAAAGTAAAAAGAACTAAACCTAACCTAGCCTATCCTCCCGTGAATCAGAAACTGACTTATATAAAAAAAAAAATAAACCTAACCTTACCTCCATGAATCAATTCATGCAAGGTTAGCCTTAGGTTAGGTTTTTTTTATACAAGCTTCTGTCATGATATGTTTATATCTCAAATAATTTGTGACAAGGCTAAATACATTCAAATCAGCAAAGAAAAGTTAAAAGTATTAAAACTTAAAGAAGAGGAAGCTAAACAGTTATCTCAAAGACCTTCATATGGTTTAGGGGAATTCTAAAGCAATAAATATGTGTTGTTATACATTTAAAGCTTTAAAGTCATTTTTCTTCACTTTTTGTTTTTCTACATTTTTTAATGTTCAAACTGCTTCTTGCAATGCAGTTTTTAATAGATTTCTTTGAAATTTTGCACAAATGTTTCTAGATAACTACTAAATAAAACTTGGTATTTTAAATGATCTATATGGAGCAGTTTAATTGTTATTGCATTTTTAATTTGAAAATTATTAATAATTTGGAAAAAAAAGGTAATATATGTATTCAATAATTTTTTTCTCCAAAACTATTTGAAATATCTGAAAAAGAATACCAAGTTTTGTAGACATAATCAAAAGAAACGTACAGTCAGAGTTTAGTTTATTTACAACTAATAATGTTATGCATGGAGCATTTGTTATACTACACTAAAACTGTGACAAAACTAACAGTAAATATTTTGTTTTTGTAAAACTATCTTAGATAGAAATGTGAAATTTAGTACATCTACTAGATACCCTTTGGCACAGATACATACAAAATTTCACATCATTATGACCAAAACTATGGATTTTAGCAATTTTCACAGATGCCTCCCCTTAATGTTATATTCCATGTCAGATTTAGTTTCTTCTAACTCCTTTTCAATGTCGTCCTTCAGGGCTTACCTGTTGCCTTTATCTCAGATCTTACAGCGTCAATGACAAAACCTAGTTGGGATTTCATTTACTTTATTTCAGTTTTTTTCTGTTTTCATGCTCTTCATTTCACTTTCCTTTTTCTCCATTCCGGATTTCATTTCCATCTCCATCTTCTCCATTCCGGATTTCATGGTCTTGATTTCAACTAACAATTCCATAATAATTTCCTCCATCATGTGTTCATCCCACTCTTGACACCAATGTGATTTTGACTAATTTTTTAATGTAACTCCTCCAAGTTCTCAATGACACTTCACTAAGTTGAACTAGTTCAATTCACCGTCACTTCACTTCCTTCGTGACATAGCTCTTCTTCCCGGACGGTTCACTCGCTGGAGAGTCAAACACAAGATCTCTACAATCTCTCGCTACGCAGCAGCACCCACTGCACGCCACAGCAGTTGCCACATACTCGCTCGGAGAACGGCACCCCCATTTCAGAGGAAACACATTTGCCAGCTCGCTCGCTCACTGACTGACTCCTCTCGCGAGAATGCTCACTTATATAGACAATGGAAATTTCCACAGAGTTCTTGAACACTCAAGAAGAAACATCCAGAAGATTCTGGTGTTTATACTGGCGAGTGCTACTTATCGTTGTTTATCTCCGACTTCTGATAACCTTGGGCCATACCCGCTGTGTCACAATATTATCTATAAAAGAGCATTTTTTAACCAGTAGTTTTCTTCTACTTTCAAATCATGTGTCATTTATGTATTTGAATCTGTTAAGCATTTGGTATTTACAGCAGTTTAAATGTGTCCACATGGACAAGTAAGGATAGGAGTGGTAAAGTTTAACTCTTAATTTGCTTATCTTAAGAATTTGGTGATATTCATAATGTTAGGTTTTCTAAAAACTAATGAAGCATTAAAGACCATTTAAGTATGGAAGAAAATAATTTTAAAGTAGGAAAAGCCTAAGAATTATTATCTTAATGATGAATGTAATTATTTTGTCAGGCTAAATTTGTGACTCAGGTCTCTGTCACAGTTAGAAAATCACCTTCAGGGCTCATTCTACCCCTTCACGAATAAGTTGTACAATGAGCTGTTAACTTTATGTACTGTGCAGAAAAGGTGAGTTAGGATGGATTCCCATGGATATATTGGAATTCATGGACTGTTTTTCATTTACTGTGAAAATAAAACATATGTTTATGAAATGTTTGCTTAATTGTAAAAAAAAAATTGAGCAGTCACATGGAAGAAAATGTGATCAATGATTTTTTCCAAGGGGATTTAACCCTCCGTCAGTCGCTAGGGGCCTGAAAGACCCCTGGCATTATATAAATGTTATAATTTTCGAACGAACGCACCTATGCAATTGCCTGACTAGGACATCTAACATTGCACCTTGCGCGATTATTTGCTGCAGCGATAACCTTATCTGTTTATTTGTTTGGCTGGAGGAATGAATAATCAGCAGTTATGTGTCGCACAGGTCAACCAGGCCCCGCGCACCTGCTCTCGTTACATATTGCTGACAGATTTGTTTCTCATTAGCTTTTGTGCAATATTGCTTTACTATTGCAAGGAGCTGTTACTGCTTCGTCATGAATACGAGTAAAAGGTACGATCTACAAAATCTGAATGGTTTGGAAGAAGTACATCGCCTACTTTGTGATGATGATGCCTTGCCCGTGGATGACACCTTATATGCATCAGATGATTATATTCAGAAGCTAAACTTGAAACGACATCTTTATATTCAGAAACTGAGCATTAAAATGAAGAGGAAGACGATGAAAGCAGCTTGTGTGATAACATGTATGTTATAGGTAACATCATATGCGTATCATAGTAATTCTTCTTCTTTTTCTTCTTCTTCTTCTTCTTCTTCTTCTTCTTCTTCTTCTTCTTCTTCTTCTTCTTCTTCTTCTTCTTCTTCTTATTATTATTATTATTATTATTATTATTATTATTATTATTATTATTATTATTGACAATACATTCTGTTGTTATTTACAGGAAGAGATGGAACAAAATGGAAAAAAACACCTTTGAAAATGACACAGACAAGGGCTCACAATATATTGACCAAACTTCCTGGTGTGGTAGGAGCTGCCAAAAATGCAAAAACGGAAATTGATTGTTGGAACCTTTTTGTTACCGAAGATATGGTTGATTTGATTGTTGAAAGCTCAAATACTTACATTAGCAGTGTGCAGCACAAATTTGATTGTGAAAGAGACAGCAGACGTACAGATGTAATAGAAATAAAAGCTTTCCTAGGCTTATTGTACCTGACAGGAATTTTTCGTGGTGGACGCCAGAATGTTCACGAGTTTTGGAGAACCGATCTTGGAATTCCTCTATTCCGAATGGCTATGTCCGAAAAAGATTCAGTTTTCTAATACGCTGTATTCACTTTGATGACAAAAGCTCAAGACTGGAGCGACGAAGATTGGATAAATTGGCTGTTGTTAGAGAAATGTTTACATTGTTTCTGAACAACTGCCAGAACCATTATTCTCTTGGACAAAATGTCACTGTCGACGAACAGTTGCTGGCATTTCGTGGTCGATGTGCTTTTAGACAATATATACCATCCAAGCCAAACAAGTATGGCATAAAGATATTCTGTTTGAGTGATACAAAACTGTTTTATACAACTAACATGGAGATTTATTGTGGACAGCAGCCGGACGGACCATATTTGCAAACTAACTCGGCAGAGGCTGTAGTGCTGAGACTAACTGAACAAATCTGTGGCACTGGATGAAACATTGCTGCAGATAATTGGTTTACCAGTGTATCGCTGGTGAATGAATTGTGCAAAAGACAACTTTCTTTCGTCGGTACAGTGCGAAAGAACAAAAAAAGAGATACCCACTAATTTTACTTCTCCAAAAGATCGCAGACAGTACGAAAGCATATTTGGCTTCACAAAAAATGAAACACTTGTTTCATATGTTCCAAAAAAGGGTAAAACAGTAGTTTTGATCTCATCCACACAGTTATCAGAAGATGCTGAGAAAAAGCCTGAAATAATCCTGCATTACGACACTAAATGTGGAGTTGATGCACTAGATAAATTGTGTGCTACATACAATGTAGCCAGAACAGAGGTGGCCCATGGTAATTTTTGACCATATCTTGAACATTGCATGTATTAATTCTAGGGTTATTTTCCTTGGAAACCAAAATAAATATTCCACAAGGCAAGAAGCATTTGAAATCACTATCTTTAGCTTTACTGTTGCAACAGCTACAAAGGAGAGCAACAGCATCAAATCTATCCGATGATTTGAAAGGACTTTTGACAAAATATAAAGCTGAAGAATCCGGCGTAGATGAATTGTCAAATACACCACTATGCACATTGAAAAGGAAACGATGTGAACCCAGCAACAAAGACAAAATGAACTGCAAAACTAAATATGCATGTGGGAAATGCAACATCCCCCTGTGTTTGAGTAAACATGCTAAAATTATTTGCGATAGTTGCTTAGTCGGGGAAAACACGGGTGAAATAGTGGATGATTCTGAGTAACTGAACATTTGAAATTACAAGTTGTATGTATACCTGGAAATGGCAATGTATATCTTTATGCTTACTGTAATACAATTTATAACGTATATGTACTCATATTTTAGCTTGTATTTTTATGTTGTAAGATAATACCTATTAATGAAAGCCTGGTACGCTTAATCTAAATAAAGGCAAAACAGGAAAAAATAGAAAATATATGAACGAAAACAAAAATACAAACAATAACAACAAAAATATAGCGCAGGTCTACTAGGCCCCGCGCGACTAACGGCGTTCTACCAAAGCGCGTGCCTGATGGAGGGTTAAGCTTTGTATTCCTGTCTCTGCTGGCCAAGTACTGTCAACAGATTTCAAAGATTTAAGTGAAACCAAAGAAACATTCCATATTTTTGGGTTGTTAAAATGCATAGCTTGGTGAGGGATATAATATTTTTATTCCCAAATGGCACAAATTATGCACAAAAATAAGTATGTAAAATGCCTGAACTGTTAGCTGTCAAGCTCAAATATCCATAGCTTGGCCAAGCAGTTTGCAATGTATCAGGGTAGACTTGTCATATGCCACTAATTTTACGGGCAGTCCACCTCTTTATGGTTTTATGGTAAATGAAAACATCAAGGCCAAAAAGATAAAGTTCCGTAATTTTTACTTTATACTCATAGAACTCAACTTCAACAAATTAAATATTTTTTAGGGAGGCCAAGGATGATAGTTTTGAGGGTTTGTTGTCACATAAGAAATGGGTTCCCTTCATTTATAATTGCATTTCTAGTGAGCAACATTCATGCTAAAAATTATAGGATTTTATTTGAGCATTCCTGGTCATAAGATTAATGTAGAGAGTTTTTCCCTCATGAATGTTCAGTGCACAGAAGAAAGTAATAGGTTAATAGTAAAATCAGTTAATGCAATGCTGCAAATACAAAACAATATAAATATGCTATAGTCAGCTTCATAAACTTATTGAGAGCCAAGTTCCTTTCTTCTGTTTCAGATTCTGAGAAATACAATTGGTATAAAATATCTTAAAGTTGATGATCAATACATTAAGTTGAACTGAATACGTTTAATACATTTTTTATATACATATGCTTACCTAAGGTAAAATACAATAAAACAGTCCTTCCAAAACTCTGGATTATTAATCAAATACACATTTCTCTAATATTAGGGTTCCTTCCTCAAATTTCCATTTCCTTACATTGATTAAACTAATGGTAAAAATGTCCTGGTGTTAGATTATCAGATTATGGCAACCCTATATCTGGAGTCCTATGAACAATGTAGATACTGAAAAATATTTTGTACACACAGTTTAATTGTGATAGGAGAACATGAATGACAGAACAAAATGTGGAGGTATTCTTTATGATTTTACTCAACGGCATTACTTAATCACAAATTTGCATGACTGAAGTTAATTTTGTGTATTTTCATTTTGTACTTCTTCTTTTGCATCAATATAGAACCTCTCTCTGGAGCTGGCAAATATTAATTAAGTTTCTAAAAAAATGTCTTGTTTTCTCTCAGTTCAATTTAAAAATCATTACTTCATAACAGGGGTTGTTTTTTATTGTCTCTGATACATAATTTTGTATCTTCAGCCTTGATAATATATCATTAAATATGTTATATCTGCCTGGTATGTGCTTAATTTCTATGTTGTGTGATGTGATTTCATATATGTGTAGGTACTGTGATATTTCTGAACTGGTGATGTTGCAATTACGTATAAATGGCATGATCTGTGTAGTTGTATGTTACTGTTAATTTAATAAATGTGCATAATTAGTGCTATTACTGCTGCACTTATTTTTAGTATCATATATCATACATTTATACAAGATTGAATCATATTAACTTGTTATTATGAATCACATTCATCACTCTCTAGTTATGTGATAAATAGAGGGCAGATTAGAGTGACCTGGTCCATAATTTAAAGTTACCAATGCAGAGAGCATGTGTCTCCTATTATAGGTACAGGTAGTGAGCACAGAAATATACCGTAGTAGGCATGCTGTTCTGCTTCACATACAGAGTGCATGTGTCAACCTCATAAAAAAGGTCTCTCTGATCTGCCCCTTACTGATAAATCTTACATATATACAAGAATTAATCACATTAACATGCTATTATGAATAATATTCAGCACCCTCTTGTGATTATGGTAATCTTATATTGATATAAGCTTGATCTTTTGTTCATGCAAGTTTAAACCTGTCTCAGTTGCACAAAGCATCTGAATGCATGCCTATGTGAAAGTCGAGTCCTTATGTTCATTGAGAGATGATGTTATGTATTATCTTGGTATGCATACAGACCATTTTAACACAGTGAAGTATTGTTTTAAGCAAGAAAATAGTGGGATGATGAGTAAAGAAGACTACCAGTATTTAATTCAGAAAGTATGAGTACCAAAAACAAAAAATAATGAGGATTATCAATGACTGAAACAGTACACATTATAAAATTGGGTGACAGTGAAAACTTAATATATCAGGTAAGTGATGCATCATTAGTCCATTATTATGTGCACACAGAGGACATTTTCATCATAATTCACGAGACACACATGGCCATTCCTTGAACATAGAGGAAGAACAAATTTTGAAAGAGTTGCAGAAGAAATATTAAAATATCACTCAAGAACAGCTCAAGATGTACTTGACATTATGTGAAACCTGTCAAAAGAAGTAAAAACTGCCCCTACCCCCCAAAAAAGGACTTGTGGTGTGTCCCATGAATTTTAAGTGGATGAACTCCAGAGATCAGGTTGATTTAATTGATATGCAGGCTAAACCTGACTATGATAGAAAATCATTCTCATGTACCAGGATCATCTTACAAAATTTGTACATTGCACCCTTAAAAAGTAAAATGCAGAGGAAGTTAATAATGCCCTCTGTTATGCTCTATTACTATGTGCAGTGCACACTACTAGTTTCTGCATTTAAATTTTCTTTTAGGTGAAGACTAATTTATTTTCTCCCTGTACTGTTGCTTAACATGTTCTATAGACCTTGTTAGCATTAAGCTGGATTCATGAATATTGCCACTGCAAGGCAGTACCTACAAATCTAAATAAAATTAAAGCCTAAAGTGGCATGAATAAAGCAATGTGTATCGTTTAGATAATCTACAGTTAATTTACTGGGTTAGTTATGCTTAACAACCTCATTTATTAAATCATAAAAACAATAAATATGAGTGAATACAATATAAATATTTACTGAGAATGGTTTTCAAAACAATGCACACCTTTCTTAAGTACGGCTCTCATCTACGAGATGCAAAATAGTTACCTTTAGTTCAATCATTTCTTTTGATAAATAGGTATATTCACAATACTTGACTGAGGTTGCATATTTACATTTAAAACTTAGTTAAACTCTCAACTAACTCATAAATGCATTATTTGAAACATTTTAAAATCACTACAGTTCATGGTATTCATAGCCACATATTTAATTCAATATACCTGTGTCAATATTTTACCATATTTCAGGTAGAATTTTGAATTTTCAATTACTAATAGGCAAAATGCTTCCCAAAACATTTAAATATGCAAGCAATACAAACTTAAATAACCTTAATTAAAGGGGATTAAACTTGTTCTTTAAATAAAACCATTTGTAATTAATAATACTAAAAGAATGGTCTCACCCTCTCATACTATGCTGCTTCATTTGATATATTAAGTATTTACACTTATATTTGTTTATAATGTTCTACTGTAATGCATGTTGAGAAGTTTACTCTGGAAATGGTGATAGTTTACAAATTTTCATCCTCTGTTAGGTAATGCATGATGGGGAAAGAGAGAGAAGAGAGAGAGAGAGGGAGGAAGGGAGGGAGGAAGGAAGAATTACTCTTGATGAAGGGGGCCAAATGAACAAACACAAACAAACAAAGTAAATATACCTGTTCACCTCCAAGCATAGCTGATCCTTTCTACTCTATCTGAATTATCCACTTATTTCTTCCTGCCCCAATTACTTTTAATTTTCCTACATAATTCCAATAATCATTTATCCTCAAAACTAATCCACCTCTCCTATTTCTCTACATCCTCAACTCACTGCCTCACACCTTCCAAAATCCATTGCAGTTAGCTTCACTTCATTGCCCATTATCTCCCATCCCAATTTCTATCACCAATTTCTTCACCTTTCCAAATCGCCTTTCCCCTCATTTCATCTCTTTGATATTTTATACATTCTTTTAATGCATTATCATCATCTAATTTCAGACATCTATACCACTATTTCAAAATTCTCTCAACTATTACACCCTTCCTTCCTACTCTTCCTAGTTCAACCAAACTTACTCCTCTAGATGAACTTTTTGGCAAGCTCAAAACCTCTGTATAAAACATGCTGTGCACTAAGTCAATTTTTTGCTACCCTTTCACCATTTTGCAGATTTCTATACCATACATCACCTTTGCTTCCACTACTTCTTCATATAGTATTTATAACTATTTCATTGATAATAATGTAGCCATTTTGTATAAACATGTTCCGACTCCTTTAATGACTAATTTCCTTTCACTAGTGCAGTTTTAGCCTGTGCGTCCCAGTTTCCATTACTTGAAAATCTTATGTCCAAATAATGAATTGTTTTAATACGAACTGCATTACTGTATTCAAAAATGATTTACAATTGTGTTGTTTTAAAAATACTGCTCAATCTATGGGCACATCCTCTCATGGAACGGTGAATTGATACTAATATACCACGCAGATGCTAGATGGCAGTTGTCAACAGAGTGTATAGTGAAGCCAGTACTTGTTTGTTGTTAAGTGGAGAAAGCCATAGACAAGTTCGAAGGTGACTGTCATGGTTTTTGTGGAAGGAAGGAGTCTTCATAAACATTTAGCTGTGGTGTATGGTCAAGAAGCTCCTGCACAAAAGATTGTTTACACTGAATCACTGGGTTCATGAGTGAAAAGGAATCTGTATGAGTATACTGGTCATTCGTCAACATCACGGCCTCAGAGGAACATTGAGGTTGCGTCTGAATTGATTATGGCTGATAGGCACATAACCTTTGATGAACTGGAATGGCAGACAGGTCTCAGCTGCTCAACCCTGCACACCATTATTCATGGCAATTTGGATATACTCTTCTCTTAGACAGGACCTTCAAGATGAAGAGATATTTAGAAGTCTTGACTGAAAGAAAGCTGCACAAATTAAAGGACTTTAATTTTCAGTGTTCTGTCACACTTTTCAAGGAATTAACCTACTTATTAAAGGACGTGATTTGAAAGAAACATGCTTTTGGAATGAAGTCATTGCAAAGAACATGTGTTTGAAAATTTCCTATAATAATAATAATAATCAGTAAATAAGTGACATACTAGTGCTACTATTGGCTCACTTCATTTTCAATCTTCTTTTTTCTAATGTCATTTTACTTGTATGTAAGTGCTTGTATCAAACGAACGTTTATGACATCATACATTGCAAGTGCACAGATTGAACATAGCTGTAATTTCATCTCTAACTACTATACCAACTTGTGGTTTTCACCATTCTTAAGTAATGGAAGCTATTAAATAAATCATAACTTGAATATCATCAAAACATTAACATTTCAAACAACTTCAATGTTCTTGAGGCACATAATATTTTAAAAACTAGTTTAGGTATGAAAGCATTATTACATACTTTTGTAGCTTATAGAATACAATATTCTAAAATTGCATATCAAGCTGTTGTAAACAAGTTTAAAGAAAGCAATATAGGCTTTCGCAGCTGGAATCAAAACTATCGCTTAAAGTGAATTTAAGACTGAGAAGCCTTGGTTTACTTTGTGTCCTCTGCAGCTAAACCTTCACCATGGTGACTATCTGTGGTTGTCTACCACAGCAGTGGACAAAACATTTGGATAGGAAACATCCAGCAGGCCATGGCCACTCACTTCCAGTTATAGCATTAAGAAATAATACAAAGCAATGAGCTTGAACTTAAAATATAGATGTATTCTGACATAATATTATTTCTTAAGAGAAAAACCACTGTCTGTTACCTCATTCAGGCCATATGTCCAGCCCTGGACAATGCGTTCCTTTGCCCAAAGATTGTGTGTATTTTCTGCCAACTGATCAACAAGTTCCTCCATTTTGGGAGTGAGTGTAATTGCATTAAGATCCAATGGAGCAGGTTTGTATCCATTGGATTGTAGGAATGGTTCATTTGGAAGACGTACTGACTTTATACGTGATGGAGGCTTGTCCAAGCTAATGTAGTATCCCAGAGCTATAATAGTTCTGAAAAGTAATGATAACAATAAGTGTGTGGTTTTATTAAACCTTAATTATATGTATAACCCATGATTTAAGAACTATTTTAAATACATGTTTAATTAACTAATATTATGTAATGCATTCAAAATATCTTGAATCAGATTGATAGAACTTGTATAGGTGTTTAAATTCAGTATTTTGAAATAGTCATTCACTGGTCAGAAATGGCTATTTCAGGATCCAGAAGATCATAAACATTTATTGTTTTATTTTTAATACCCAGAAACAATGTACAACCTACAACTTATAAAAACTTTGAAAGTGGCTCTCATTAACCTTGATGCATGCTATAATGTTCAAAGTGATTAACACATATGGACCAATCTCTGTAACAACATTTTGGGAAGAATGGAGCAGTAACTCAGGTAGAATTTTGTATAAAAATACTGCTGAAGTATTGGCATTGTGTCAAGAACAAAAGGCATATGTCCACATGACACCAAATCTTATTTGAAGTGATCACACAAACATTAAATGGGAGTTTTCAAGAGCTTAAACATGGGAATTAAACAATCCGTCACATGTAAAATGTGCTTCATCTATTAATAACACATGGTTTGCAAAGCCTGGTTGGATTGCAATTTGGTTTAAATACAAGTTACAAAACTGCTGTCACAATGGCTGGCTTAGTAGCATGGACTTTTTCAAGATGATATGGATGCAGCAACTGTTCTTGGAAATTTCTCCAGACCATGGAATGACTAATGTTCAATTGGTGAGCGATAGCTCAAGTATTCATTGAAGGATTGTTCTCTACTCACCACAGAGCCTCAGGAGTTAGCATAGAATACTTCCAACCTTGGCCCTCTATTTGTCTATATAATGAACCCTGTTCACATAGACTGTAATGAATGCTGAAAAATGTATTGTGGTGAGGCAATAATTTCAGGAAAAGCCTCTAATCCATACAACCAGAACCAGATATGCTTTATGACTCATATGCCATATGCAGATTCGCTATTCATTCCATGTGTAATTTTTCATGTTTTCATAGTTGGCAAATTTCATTGTGTGCATGAAGCAAAGAAAAATTGTACCATACTGAGAAGTAGTCAACAGAATGAGTGGTTGAATGAAAGTACACAAATCTTCTGATCTCAGACAGTAATCAAACAGGGTGAATGCATGATACTGAGCTCCAGAAGTAAACAAAAGCATTTTAAAGATTAAACTGACTGGGGGTAGCATTAGTCAAACCCCTCTTGCACTGCAAAAGGTGTTTTTCCTCTTCCTTTGTCAGTTTTGTTTGTGTTCTTCTATGTTTTTGAATACAGAAGAACAAATTAAACAGAATATCTGTGACAAAAATTATTTATTTATTCAAGTTTCACATGCCTCATTATTTCACTCTCTTTACATAAGATTGGCCAATTTAATCACACAAATCCCTCATGCACTGAAATGAAGTGTTGCAGCCCATGGATGCATTAACAAAAAGTGCTTCAAAAAAGAATAACAAACTAGAACGCACACTTAAAGTAAGGAAAGATTAGCATTCACCAGATTATTAAATAATCTTAAGATAGAAATAAGGGAAGATAGTTTAGATATAGGAAAAAGCAAAAGAAGAAATTTTTGAGTCGCCTTCTTCTCACTATGAAAGAAAAATGAGGATCTCCTGGAACTAAATTTTTATAATAATGTTCTTATTTTGAAGATAGACACTAATTCAGAAGATCTGAATGAGTGGAAATTTGCTGATGATTATCAATGCCAGTTCCTGGAAATAGAGGTGAGAGTGGAAGAAATCTTAGTTCCAGCACTGGATCCACAAGATGCAATTAGCAATAACAGCAGTGTTAATTTTGTAAGTGAGAGAAAATTTAAGCTTCTGAAGTTGGAATTTGAAAACCTGATGGTGATATGAAAGAGTGGTAACAGTTCTGGGAAAGATTTGAGAAAATATATGAATACCTGAACATTTTCTGAAATATAAGTTTCAGTACTTGATACAGGCTACTGTAAAGAAATCTTGCACTGGAGCAGTTATAGAAAGATTTTCTCCTAAAGTGAAAATGGTGTGTGTGTATGCGCGCACTTCCCAATATTTTGAGGTCAAGTCTGTATACAATTTAAACTGTTTGTAGATTAATAAATGATGCACATTCATTTCTTCTTCCTTATCACATAACAAAAAATTTGAAGATGGTAGTTATCCAATTAGTTTACTGAGGAAGATTTAGATGGTGAAATTATGTAAAGGAATAGACTGTATGAAAAGTGGGTTTGGTTGAGAACAACTATTAGCAGAAGTATATATGAGGGAATTGTTGTCTTTAGAATTAAAGCATGCTTCCAATGCCAGTGCTACAGAAAAATCAGCAGTAGCACATTCTTTTGGGGAAACAAATCATAATGTACAAAATGAAACAAAATTAACAAAAATTATTTAAAACTCAATGAACTTGAGCATTTTGGGAGAAACTATTCATGCAAAAAAACAGGAACCAGCTTATAACTTTCAACCTTCCAAACAAGAATGATCCCATCTCCAAATACATCCAGCCAAAAGCAACATCTGCATCCACACCAGGAAACTTGTCAGTGGATCACAGCTGATTATGAAAGCAAGTTGTCTCCAAAATATTTTACGATAATTTGTAACAACAACAACAACAAAATGAAGTCAAGTATAGATATTCATTCAGCATTAGTCTTGTGGCAATTCTTTTTCACCACTTATGAAAGCTACACATCAAGGCATTGCATAAGAAGACACCAGAACCTCAGTTATTTTAAGCTGATATGGTAGCACACACATTTTCACAAGTGCCGCCACTGCATATTGCATCGTGAAACAACATGGGCTTGCAAGGCAGAGTGATATTATAATATGGAAAGTAGATCAACACTCACAGTGGGCAACATTGTAAAACAACAAGGAGCTTTTGAACAACAGAGACGCCAGAAGTAACTACAAGTCTTCTCTACAGAACAGTTGTAGCTATACATTGTTTCTCATTACAGAGTAGTTATTCATGAATATAAGTAATCGCTACAGAGCAGATGTAATTACAGTCAAGTTGTTACCAAATAGCAGAGTTAAATGCAGCAAACTGTATATTTAGCAACCTTCAACAATTTTCTGTTTTGCTGCACTTTAGTCTTGCTTGGCTATGTACTTTATGCTTAGTACTTCGAAAGAATCACCTAGCAGTTTAAGTGGTATTGCTATATATGTCGCAATGGAGATTTTAATTTTCTATAAGACTGGTTGAATGAACCTATGATACAGAAATAAGCGGCTATACCACAAGAACATTATCAGCACAAGGACCACAGGCTGGCTTCAGTTTACCTAGACCATCGTGCCATCATTAAATCAGGTAAATGAGTTCCATTTAAATTTATTTTTTGGTAATAGCTATTGTTTGTAGGGCTACATGAGAATAGTCAGTGCACAAACATTGGTAGTAGGATGTAGCAATATAAAATTATAGTAAAGTATGCAAAGGATTTTATGATTGTGTTAAAGAAAATTGGTTTGAATTGCATATAAATTAAAAGCAAATATGTTGTATAATCATGGGTGCAATGAACAATGGCAGAAGCTTTAAAGAGCCATAGCAACAGCAAGAAAAGCAAAGAAATTTATAAAAGCAAATTATTAACTGTATTTAAAGTTACAACATGTTTGTTGGTTCAAAAGTTATAACATTTCTCGATCAAGAATTGTTGTAAAATGTTTATTTTATTAAATGTGCAAAATTTAAATTACTATATTAGTTGATATTGTAATGAAAAGAAGCTAGAAACAGTGATGTGTATTGAATTTATTTAAAGGTGAGTCGGAATTGTTACACTAACATCACTTAAACTTAAGTGATGTTAGTATAACAATTCCGACTCACCTTTAAATAAATACTATATTAGTGTTTCTGTTCACAATTCAAGTTACCGCAACCTCTGGTAGGGGTAGTTCCCATTATTGAGTAAGAGGTGTAGTACACTTGTGTTGCAGATAATAGCAATAGTGTACATTCTCATTGCATTGTAACTTATAATTGTTCGAGATTGTTTGGGAGTACCCTGCAATAGTGGTAGCAGAAGAAACGTTTACTAATAGCTGACTTGTGTTGCTACAGTCTTTGAATATAATAAAATAGGTACTTTTCTTACTTTTACACCACAGAATATTATCCCTCATACAGGGCCTTCAACCCTCTCTCTTCAGAGAAACACATGAAAACCAGAATGAAGATCCTTAAGGATATTACAGGTGCACATATCATAATGTAACAAGTGCTTTTTTGAAAATTAATGCAACTAAAACCTTCTATCAGGTCCTCAAACTAGCACATACCCTTCCAGGTATAAATCTCAAAACGTTAATGTTCAAACTCAAAGTCAACAAAACCAAACATATTTGACTTTGTCCAGTTTTATAACTGTCGCTTCTCTCACTTCTCACTGTCACTGTTCTCATCTAGTTCAACTTCAATGTGAGTTCACTTTGTTCACACTATCACTTCATTAAGGTGAACTAGTTCAATTCTCCGTCCTTTCACTTACTTTGTGACGTAACCTCTGGACGGTTCACTTCACTCAGAAATTGAACACAACCTGTCACTCACAGCAGCCATCATCAACTTGCTCACCGAACTGTTGTTGATGTCGCACCAGAGATACTAACTCACTCGTTCACTGGCTGCTCTTGCAAGAATATAGTCAGCGGAATCTTTCTACAAGGTTCTCAAACATTCTAGAACTATCCTGGAGGAAGGGGGGGGGAAGAATAAGATTCCAAAGCTTCTGATTATCTGCTAAAGAGAGCCTGGTGTTTATGCTGACAAACGGCCCTTATTGTTGTTTATCCCTCCCAATAACCTTAGGCCATAGCCACTGCATGACTTGAAATTAAAAAGTAGCACAGGATACCTATGTCATAAAAGGAAATAAAAGATGCAGCATTCTTAATGGCTAGCTACAACTAAATCGGTTATCAGAGATCTATATTAAATATAATATATAAAACCATGATTTTTTATGGACATGAGAATTTAATAACTGCAAAGAAATCAACACTACACGAACTAGAAACAGTACAAAATCAGGAAATGTGAAGCTTGCAACTCTCCAGTGATAACCATGTAACAGATGCTATGCATCCTGTGCCATGGCACTGTGGGCTAGGGTATGGTCCTCTGGTTCCCAACCACAGAATGCACCTGGGTTCAATGCCACCCATGGGGAAGTAGATTTTATGTACCGGGTATAGGACCAGTGCCCACTCAGCATCTTGAGGAAAGAAGGAGCTTTGCTGCAATGGGTAGGAATCCCGGCCATGGAGGCTAAGATTCTGGCTGGGGGATGCGTGATGCTGGCCATATCGCCCACCCCTGCTGTGCATACATTGGTGTGAAGTCGGCATTTGGGTTGGCAGGTCTAGGCCCTTCATGGGCTGAAGCGCCAAGGGATGATGATAATGATAATGGTTATTATTATTATTATTATTATTATTATTATTATTATTATTATTATTATTATTATTATTATTATTATTATTATTATTATTATTATAGCCGCTATGCAAATTTTAAGAAACAACAGTCCAATTGAACAAGAAATTAGAAGACTGCCCTTAATACAATACAAAAAACTAATAAAAATAGCTAATGAAAATTACTGGTGGAATTATCAAACAATTGCAAAATAAATTAAAATCCAAAAGGGTTATTTTCAGCTAAGTCATGAAACGGACTATGTCATTTTGCTAATGCCAAGATAGAAATGTGACTACCAGTTACATCACCTTTAGAATATTTTCATACTGATTTACACTTCTGGAAGATATAAAGAAAACAAAATATACCACAGATGTATTGAAAGCTTTGGCTCTGAAACTATACATTTATTGTATCCAAAGACTGAATGGCTCCATATTTATACTGATAGGTCGCTGTATAAAAAAGAAAGTGGAGTAGGAGCAGGGATTCACTCAAACCTATTTAATTTCTATATATCAGCTAGAATTAACATAATACATTTTGATGGAGAAATTTTGATAATAAATATGGCTGTTACACAATTATTAAATAGAATCAACATAGAGCTGAAGCTTTCCTAATGGCATAATAACTGTAAATTTTCTCGGGCTTCTAGCCAGGTAAGTAGGTGGTTTGAAAGCAACTGTATACCTATATACAAAATAAGGAATATACAAAATGGAATGTTTAGAGTATGATAAAATTTACTCAGGGAAAACAAAATGGAGCCTGGAAATTAGAATGAAGGAATATAAAATTTAAACAAATGGACAAGTCTGCAGTTTCATCCCATTTTTGGAACTTTAACCATGAAATAAAACAGGAAATTACATTGCTCAAACACATCATCCTTAGAACTTGATACATGGGAAAGAATTTTAACCACCAAGAATGAGCCTAATCTTATGAATTTTGATACCCTACCATTTGACAATATTGTCCAAGTAGCCATAGGACACAGAGGGCAGCACGGACACATTGACTTGGCTGAGGATTTTCCGGCTGCAAGCTCCAGTTGACAAAATGATGATGAGGAGCAAGCTTCTGGAAATGTGTGTAGAGTTCAGTCTTTTTAATAAATTGTGTCAACATCTATCATGTAACTCCACTGTTATAATGACTTAGTAATGTTAATATGTAGGCCATATTTAGCTAATCTATCCAGAACCAGTTTTAAATGTTTTTGGTGTTCTTCTTCTGATGTTGAAGCTATTAATGTATCATCCAGATATGCAAATACAAAATCTAATCCAAAAAGTACTTTGTTGATAAAATGCTAAAATGTTCTTGGTGCATTGCGGAGTCCAAGTCCAAAACTCATAACATTAAATTCAAACAACCCAAACGGCATGATTATGGCAGTTTTGGGTTTATTTTTCTCTGCAATTGGAATTTTAAAATATGCTTTAAATAATTTTATTTTTGACAATATATTAGTACCTTTCAGGATATGATGGAAATGTTCAATTCTAGGAATTTGATATCTGTGAGGAATTGTACAATCGTATGTAGTCTCGACATGGACAAAGAGTCTTCTTGTTCAAGTGGACTGGTCCATTTAGATTTTGAGGTCTAATGATCCCATGTTCTAACATAAAGTTGAATTCCTGTTTAGCCTGTTGCAATTGATGATGGTCTAGTTTTCTTGCTTTAGAGTAAACTGCATGACCATGCATGTTTATATGATGTCTGATGTTATGGATGACCTTGCTTGGCATCGTCATTTCTCGATAAGATTTAAGCAAACTGGTAAACTTAATATTTTGGTTCATTGTGCTTAAAATGTAGTTATCTCATACTGACAAAATTTTACCTTTAATATTAAGCTTGGTTATGCCATCAGTCAATTGCTTCTTATGCACATAAACCCATAAATTAAATTTGTTCAGGAAATCTGCTCCTATAATTCCTTTGTCAATGTTAGCTACAATGTATGGCCATTGAAAACTTCTACACAATCCAAAGTTCAAGATTAGGATTTTAATTCCATAAGTTGGTACTTCAGTTGAATTTGTTGCATATAGCTTATATGTAGAATCAATTTTATCACCCTTTTTAGCAGGAATTATTCACATGTCCTAACCACTGTCAATAAGAAACAGTAGACTTGTTTGACTATCACAAACAAATAACCTGTGTTTATGGCTACTTTCATTATTATCGACAGCCAAGCTCACCATTAATTCTACTCTCTGTCATAGTTTTCCTCACTTTTCCATGTGCATGGTTGTCTACATTTTTCTGTAAAACATTTCTTTCCAAATTTAAAATGGTAATAGCAATATTTGCCATTAGAATCAAATCTTCATCTGCTTCGACTGGAACTGCAGTTCCAGTGTGGACTTCTACTGCAACACTTGTCTACTATCATAGCTGCGATTCGCTGTTCCAGGTGAGGAATTTTACTTACTAATTCTTCAATTGAAACACTTTTTGTATCTTGACCTTCAATATTTCACATCTCACTATGAGGATTAATCTCTAACATTTTATCTGCCATGACTGCTATGCGCTCAAGACATTTGTCTTGTGTATGTTCAAATTCGGCAACCATAAAATTTTATGTTCCCAAGTGATTCATATTAGGACCAGTTCTATTTTTAATTTATATTAATGATCTTCCCTCTCATATATCATCTATAAACAGTGTTCCCTTTGTGAATGATACAAATCTTATCTTAGAAGCAGCAACGAAAGAATTATGCATGCAGAAATAAATCATAATGTCTTAAAATTGTAAAACCTTTATGATTAATAAACTTCACATAAATATAAATAAGGAACTGAAAACTAATAAAAATAAATTCAAGTTAGCATTAAAAAGATACTGATCACTCACACCTTCTATACAGAGGAGGATATCTTTCATTCAAAAAAAATAATTGACTATAAAATGTTACCAAATTTTATAACTACATTAAGTATAAATAATACTGTTTTGAAATTTTTTAGCTCTAACATACGCTACATAAGAACTACAATTTATTTACATACAAGTATACAATGTAATTATGACGTAATCTACATCCTAGAGTAGACCAGCTTAAAGAAAGCTAGTCTACTCTAGGATGTAGATTACGTCATAATTACATTGTATACTTGTATGTAAATAAATTGTAGTTCTTATTTGGCGTATGTTAGAGCTAAAAAATTTCAAAACAGTATTATTTATACTTAATGTAGTTATAAAATTTGGTAACATTTTATAGTCAATTATTTTTTTTGAATGAAAGATATCCTCCTCTGTATAGAAGGTGTGAGTGATCAGTATCTTTTTAATGCTAACTTGAATTTATTTTTATTAGTTTTCAGTTCCTTAATATATGATGGAAGTGAATTAAATAATACTATACCATTGTAGTAAGCCCCTTTTTGAAATACTTGTAGGTTATTGCTTGGCCTGTGTAAGTCCTGCCCATTTCTGGTTTGTTTGCTGTGTATGTCTGAATTTTTTATGAACACTTCTGGGTAGTCAACCACGGTTAAAAGTACAGCTAAAATATACTTACAGGCTAATGGTAGAATCCCAAAGGTTTTGAGCAGTGGTTTACAATGAGTTGATTTCTTTACACCTGCCATTATTCTTATTACCTTTTTTTGTAAAAGAAATATTTTTTTTGCATCTACTGAATTTTCCCAAAATGTTATTCCATAAGTCATAATTGAATGAAAATAAGCATGATATACTGTTTTTAGGATGATTTTATTTGTAAACTGAATTAATGATCTAATTGCAAAACATGTAGAGCTTAGTTTTGGTAGGATGTAGTCAATATGGTCTTTCCAATTCATATTATGATCTATAATAAAACCAAGAAATTTTATGCTACAAGTTTCAGTAATTTTGTTGCCTTCATGTTCAATCCTTATGTCTGCAATACTTTTATTTTTTGTGCGAAAATTGATATACTTAGTTTTTTCAAAGTTTATATGAATTTTGTTACTATCGAACCAATTATTAAGCACACTGAAAATACCGTTGGATAACTCTGAGAGGCGACTGATGTTGTGTTCTTTAATTATAATACTTGTATCATCTGCAAAGAGAACTGGGTGAGGATGTTCATTTATTACTCTGGGGAGGTCTTGACATATATTAGAAACAATAATGGACCCAAAATCGAACATTGTGGAACACCATGCTTTATTTCTGACCGTTTGATGTCTGTTTGATAGGTAAGATGCGATCCATTGATATGTTTTATTCTTAATGCAATAATATGGTAATTTTGATAAGAGTATATTATGATTTACACAGTCAAATGCTTTTGATAGTTCACAGAATATTCCTAGTGTATTACATTTGTTATCAAGTGATTTCAAAATTTCATTCGTTAAGTTGAAAGTGGCATCATTGGTTGACATGTTTTTCCTAAATCCAAACCGCTCCTTTGCTAAAATATTATTTTTAATTAGGTGGTGACATATTCGTTTTAACATAAGTTTTTCAAATACTTTAGAGAAAGCAGTTAGTAAGGATACTGGTCTATAGTTTGACAGTTGTGACTTTTGCCCTTTCTTGTATAGTGGTTTAACTATAGAATATTTTAGCCTGTCAGGAAAAATTCCTGTTACAAAGGAGAAGTTACATATATGATTGAAGGGTTTGCTAATTTTATCGGTGCATAGTTTTATTATCTCTGTAGTTATTTCGTATAACCTGATGAATTCTTGCTTTTGAGAGATTTTGTCATTTTATTTACTTCTATGGTGCTCATGGGTACTATTTCTGTACAAATAGGCTGTTCTAAGCTTGCTTTTTTCAAATATGAAATAGGGTCCTCCACTTGTTGTTTGGACTGTAACAGTAAATTTTCTGCTAACTGAATATAATACTCATTAAATAATGTTGCTATTTCTTGTGGTTCTTTTGTGGTGATATGATTTACTCTAATTTCTTTTATTTCATTTTTTGTGTGATATTTACCAGTCTCTTTTTTTATAATTTTCCATATTATCTTAGGCTTGTTATTTGAGGACTCTATCTGCTTTTCATAGCAGAGTTTTTTAGCTACATTTATAACCTTTTTTAAAATTTTACAATATTTTTTATAGTGTTGTCTATGTTTCTCACAGTTGCTTTCTCTAGTAGCCATGTAGAGTTCTCTTTTGTGTTTGCAGGATATCTTAATACCTTGTGTTAACCAGCCATTTCTAGCTGTGTTAATAATTTTCTTTACATGACATGGAAAACTTGAGTTATGAACCCTTATGAAAGTATTTAGAAAGGAGTTAAACTTGTCATTCATATTGTTCTTTTTGTATATTTCTTCCCAGGTTTGTTCTGAAAGCTGGTAATTAAAGAGTTTTATGTTCTTACTGTTAATGACTCGGTAGTTGGATACATGATTCGTTATTTTGGAATGGGGAATGTTATAATTGATTTTAAGCAACTGTCCATCATGGTCTGAAAGTCCATTAGTTAAGGGTTGGATTTCATGGTACTCATTTTTAGACATATCTATGAAAATATTATCAATAGCTGTTTTGGAATTTTTTTGAATTCTAGTTGGAAAGTTGACTGTATGCATAAGGTTGTATGTTCTTAATAATAAACAAATTTGTTCCTTTCGGTTGCTGTCTTTAATGAAGTCTATATTTAAGTCACCACAAAGTATAAATTCAATTTTAGGCTTGAATAGATATTTTAGAGCAGCATCCAGATTGTATAGGAAGTTTTCAAAATTGGCTGCTGGGGCTCTGTATACTGTTAGTATAAATAGTTCATAGTCTGGCATTTTTATATGAACCGCACAACAATCAAATGTTTGCTCTATACAGTATTTATCCAGATCAATATTGTCAAACTGTATGTTTTTCTTAACCAAGATACTCGCACCTCCTTTAGAGTTTTTTTCTACAGTAATATGCTGCTCTGTTGTAGCCTTCCATTAAGATATGTAATATTTCCTGTTTGTCCATGTGATGTTCCATTATGCATAAGATACCTGGGTTTTTACTTTCATTTTTGAAACTAATTAATGACTCCGAGATTTTATTTCTTAAACTTTGAATATTTTGATGAAGTACTGTTAATGAGTAATCTCTTTTTGTTGACTGTGTGCAATATTTCTCTGTTTCAATTACTTGTAATGTCCTTCCATATCTCTTATTTAGCCTAAAAAAGGGGAAAGTCTACTGTTAGCAATTGCAGGAATATTACTGGTATTACTTATGGATGTACATGAAATGCTCTCAGCAATGAGGGGCATCAGCATATCTTGCCATGAGCTGGTTTTACACATTTCCAAATTCCTATTGGTTACATGCTGGTGAATGAGAGTCATTGAACTAGGTGTTAAGGGTATTTGACATCCAGCTTTGTTGGACAGAGCATGTTGACTTTCTGGCTAATAAACTGGATTATATATTTTAGGTTTGCTAAAGTTGCAACATTGATGTTTTAAAAACAGTATTTTGGCTACGTATATTTGGTATTGGTTTATGGGATACCTTTCTGGCAATCTTCCAGCACCTACATTGAGGTGTTCACAAAAGAAATTATAAGAATAATTAAATAAGCCAGTCAGTGTACTCCAAGCAAACCAATGATCTCAGATTTAAGGTTTCTACCCATCATGTATTTATATTTTAGTCCCTTCCATTAGTGAAGACTGTTGAAATTATTTAAAATGTGTCCATAGTCGTTTTTGGTTTCGTTAAGTTGGCACTATTGATGTTGCTGTCGTTACAATCATTATGTAGTAGCATATTTTTAATAAATGTATTAATGGGTATTTTCATTTAATTATTCTATTTTCTACAAAAACAAAGATACCTTTAAACATCACAATGAAATCACTCATATCAGAATGTTCAATAGCAATCCGTCTCCACAGCACATCCTAACCAACACTATAAACTTTGTTTTCCATAAAGATGTCAAATTTAGGTAATAAACTCCCTCATACTATCAAAGTCAGAGTAAATTATTTGAAAGAAAGGTCAAGTACCGAACTAATTTTAAATAATGTTTTATTCAGCTTATAAAATGTTGATTGTTTTATGCACTTCATATGACTTTATGTATGCACTTTGTCTTGAAATTACATTCTTGGATTATTAATTATTATTATTATTATTACATTTTCTTTATTTTCTATTAATTATGGCTTATGCTTTTACAGTTTGATGACACCATGTGTATAAATGTAACAACTGTAGTGAATAAACAATCTAATCTAATCCATGATACGGTAATTTGTATCACAAATTATTTAAATGTAAATAATGATTGTAATATGAATATGCATTTTTATGTGACATTGATTTCAGATGTTTATTAATTGTAATTATTATTGGGAAATAAGTTTATACGGCTTTACTGAAACTGTCAATAATAGCGCAATAATGCAGCGAGGGGGTGAGTTGTTTATCGTTATTGGGAACAAGGAAGTTACGTAATGTTCGCGCGTTTTCGGTAGAAACTTCTGGAATGTTTCCCTAAAAGTCAATATGTATTCGTGGTTTTCATTGGATATTAGAATAGACGCTAATGTTGGCGCGTTTTATTAGCCAATAGCAGTTCATTTATAATCTTTAGGCGTATCTTGAGGCAGGCGTATAAATAGGGTAGGTTCGTGGTAGATCGCCCCCAGTTCAACAAAATTCTCAATACCTTACACGTCGGTCGCTCAGTTCATCAAAATTTTGTGTACACTACAAGTCGTCAGTCAGTCCTTCAGTTCGTCAAGTTACGCGCAGCAAAAATCATTAAAGATCTAAGATATTATACAGTTAAATATACACAAAGTTGAAGTACGTGAGTTAAAAGTGATAAGTAAGAAGATATTACAAACAGTTTCAGTTTGGCGAGTATCTAAATCAATATGTAAAAGTGTTCGTGAACGTGTTCGGCAATAAAAATTATAAAACAAATTTTCTTCATCAGTATAATTTCTGGATAAAAGATTCCTTTCCGCTTCACACCCTGCAAAGAAATACATGTTCGACCCAAACAGCTAGCTGGAGGACATTTAAAGTGAATTATTTCAAAACTGATGCAAATTGCTACGCCAGATGGAGCTACAAACTAAACAAATGAATGACGTCACAAGATGGCTTCAACACTGATGTAAACAACATTACGTAAAGCAATTTCTCTCGCAAATTGGTTCCACAGCGTGGGGCTAACAAATACAAAAACTCATTACGTAAACAAGCAACATTTACCGTTACAAATTGGCTCCCAAACGTGGGGCTACAATAATGTTACAATAAATACAACATTAATTCCGTTACAAATTGGCACCCAGAACGTGGGGCAAGATGACCAGGAAAGGAACAAGAATAACCAGGAAGTAGCAGAATTAACCAGAATGTGGAATGAATGGAGCAGTGAAATGATCTACAAGACGCAGATTGGACATCGTAATTCCGAGATTACAAGGCAACAAGGAATTCAACTACAAAACAACAAGACAACGTAGATTCATCATAATACAACGCAGAAGCGATATACAAATCTAGGAGAATGGGGCAGGAAGCTGGACATCAAAGTAACAGCAACAGACAGCATCATGAAGGTCAGAGTATTGTAATTTTTTTTAGAAAACAAAAACAATGGCTACTAATAATATTGAAGAAACAATGATGGAAGGGGATAGTGTAACAGTTAGCTGTAATTCAATACAGGATACAGAAAATAGCTTAAACAATTTAGTATTTAATGGTGAGAATGTTAGTGCAGAAAGTCAGAATAGAATAGCAGGAAATGTTAATTTTGATGCTAGTATGATGATGGAAATGCTGAGAAATATGTGTAGGGAAACGAGGGAATATATTAGTAAGAAATTAGATCAGAGTTTGGAGGAATTGAGAGAAGCTATAAAAAAAGATCATAGGAAATCAATTGAAGATATTGGTAGGAAGAATGAGAAATTAGAGCAAACAGTAGATCAAAGCAGGGAAGAAACTGAAAAGAAAGTTATGAAGCTAGATAGTAGTATGCCAGAAATGAGAGATGAAAATCAGGAAGTAATAGCAAGTGAAATAGGAGAAGTTTCAAAGAAAATGTTAGACATGAGCAAGGAAATAGGTAACAAAAAAAGTGAGGTTAATGTAGAATGCACAGAGTTAGGAAATCAAGTGAGTAACATTGCAAGTGAGATAAGAGAGATAAATGAGGTTATGAATGTAGATGTGAATAAGGCGCAAGTTAATTTCAGAGGGGAAATATCAGAAAGACAGAATGAGACAGAAATGCAAAGAAATAAATTGTACCAAGATGTTCAAAATGAAAACTCCACTCCAGTACAGTTTAGTACAGATTTGTCAGAGTACTTTCAAAGTAAAAAGATAGCAGATGAATTGAAAATGAAAGTTGTCAAAAGATGTGTTGTTCAAGAAACTGTAGATTGTTTTCAAATGTTATCAGGGAACGAAATGTCATATGAATACAAGAGGTTATTCATGAACAAAAATTTGAAGGTTAGGTTACGGCTACGAGTAATGTTTAGCCACACACAATTTGATCCAGGAGGGTAAATAGCAATAAGATGTAAAGTAAATGCTGGATAGGTAAAGATGACTTGCAGAGAAATGTATTGGAACGTAAGAGGGTTAACTAAATGTATATGTCATGAGAAAACAGAAATTTAATAAAATTATAAAAAAAAAAAAAAAAAATGTTTAAAAAATTTTTTTTTAAATTTTTAGTAACTGTAACAACATTTAAAAATTAAGAATGCCAAGATTGAAACTTAATATGATATTAAATTAAAATTACGTAAATACAAGTCCAAGAGTATTGTTAAAATAAAGTACAAAATAACAAAAATTGGTAAAAATAAATAAAACAAATACTTATGTAGCAAACAGAAAAGGTGAAACATTGTCAAGATTTAAGAGATGTAAATATATTTATAAAGTACAAAATAACAAAAATGGGTAAAAATAATTAAAAAACAAATACTTATGTAGCAAACAGAAAAGGTGAAACATTGCCTAGATTTAAGAGATGTGAATATATGTAGAGGGTGAATATTTTGGTAAATATGTATAATAATTACAAAAATCTTAAATGTATAAATTTTTGTCAATAACTTAAGAAAGTAAACAATTTGGTAACAGTAATTAAATAATTTAGGGTACAGTATTTGCTATAAAAAAAAAAAATTTGTGATATCAGATTAATATCTAAATTAATTAAACCAGAGCCAGTAAGTAGTGGCGAGATAAAACATATGTCGTGTGTTAAATGCGTGTGAAGTGTTAAGTGAAAGTGATAGCGTGTGTTCCAAGATTTAGGAGACTAAAAACACAATTATAAAATTTCCAAACAAGTTATAAATATTTATAATTATGTTTCTAGTGGGGCATATGATACGGTAATTTGTATCACAAATTATTTAAATGTAAATAATGATTGTAATATGAATATGCATTTTTATGTGACATTGATTTCAGATGTTTATTAATTGTAATTATTATTGGGAAATAAGTTTATACGGCTTTACTGAAACTGTCAATAATAGCGCAATAATGCAGCGAGGGGGTGAGTTGTTTATCGTTATTGGGAACAAGGAAGTTACGTAATGTTCGCGCGTTTTCGGTAGAAACTTCTGGAATGTTTCCCTAAAAGTCAATATGTATTCGTGGTTTTCATTGGATATTAGAATAGACGCTAATGTTGGCGCGTTTTATTAGCCAATAGCAGTTCATTTATAATCTTTAGGTGTATCTTGAGGCAGGCGTATAAATAGGGTAGGCTCGTGGTAGATCGCCCCCAGTTCAACAAAATTCTCAATACCTTACACGTCGGTCGCTCAGTTCATCAAAATTTCGTGTACACTACAAGTCGTCAGTCAGTCCTTCAGTTCGTCAAGTTACGCGCAGCAAAAATCATTAAAGATCTAAGATATTATACAGTTAAATATACACAAAGTTGAAGTACGTGAGTTAAAAGTGATAAGTAAGAAGATATTACAAACAGCTTCAGTTTGGCGAGTATCTAAATCAATATGTAAAAGTGTTCGTGAACGTGTTCGGCAATAAAAATTATAAAACAAATTTTCTTCATCAGTATAATTTCTGGATAAAAGATTCCTTTCCGCTTCACACCCTGCAAAGAAATACATGTTCGACCCAAACAGCTAGCTGGAGGACATTTAAAGTGAATTATTTCAAAACTGATGCAAATTGCTACGCCAGATGGAGCTACAAACCAAAACAAGGAGTGACGTCACAAGATGGCAACGCGTGAAGTAAACACACATACATAAACATCACAAGCATCAACAAAATTTGTAATATCGTTACAAATTGGCTCCACAACGTGGGGCTCGACAACAAATACCAATATTACGTAAACAAGCATCATCCGTCGCATATTGGCTCCACAACGTGGGGCTAACAAATACAAAAACTCATTACGTAAACAAGCAACATTTACCGTTACATCCAATGCAACGCAGTTGCCCTCTTTGTTTGGGCAAAGGAGCAAATTAGTAATTTTGCTGTCAGGACATGTTTTTTTAAACTGCATCAAAATATAATATGTGATATTTTATGGAAGAGGTCGTATTTTGAATTTAATAATCATTAATTGTTTATGCTAAGAAAAATATTAGGGCTGCTTAGTAGAAAATGGTCATACATTTTTTGACAGCATATCTTTACTTATTCTCATAATTTTTATGGTTGTCCTCATAATAGCTTCATTAGATGAAATGTACCCTATACAGTATTTTCCCAACCTTGAAAGACTATTTCTGACAGTCTTTCAGAATCATCCCTACTTCTGATGATGGAAAATGCCTGCCTCAATGGTGTTCTTTCCAAGAAGGGGAAAACGAAAGTCACATGGAGCTAAATCTGGACTGTAGGAAATGCGTTTTGGAAATACTCATCAACAACATTTGAGATATGTAACCATGCATAGCATAGTCCAACACACAACTTGTTGCACTTAAATGTGATATGGTCTTGTAGAGTTTTCTGTAGTTATATCTAGTTACAACTGGGTATAACATGCTACAAAACCTTTTAAATATGTATGATATGCGAAATGTAGTAAGAGATCCAATTCAAGTCTGAGATTTAGCCTATTCTGCAATTGATCAAGTAACATTGGATAAAAATGAGTGGAAATATGAAATGCACGTATTTGACACAGCTCTGTCAGATTATTATGCACAGGTGATTAAACTGATTATTTTCTATTCTGTCCCAAAACAACATGAAAATAAGATGTACAATATTTATATAAATAATATCAATACCTGCTAGCAAAGTTAACTTAAGTTACTTAAATGCTTTAAGTAAAAAAACATGGAAAAGGGTGTATCTATTAAAATCCCTCAATGAAGCCACAAATGTATTTTTAGATATATCTGATTTATACTTTGAAACGGCCATGCTAATTGTTAAATTTTCAATAAATAAGCTAAATAATAAATTATCCCAGCCAAAATATGTAGGTCAGGTGATAGATTAAGGTCTTGAACAAATTTATAAAGAGAAATAAAGTTATGACAGAGTTTAAGGCATAATACTTCAAATAAATAAGACATATATATATATATATATATATATATATATATATATATATATATATCAAAGTTACATAATAAGGTTATTAAAGAGGCCAAAAGGTTACATCATGATAAAACCATTAAAAGTGCAATTAATAAATTTAAGCCCACATGGCAAATAATTAGAAGTGAAAATAAATCTGAGGGCAATGTTGAAAACAACTATTGTTTGAAAATTAATGGTCAATGTATAATAAAACTGATCCTAAAGGTATTTCTGAATTATTTAATAAGGTTTATATAACTGTTACAGAAAAACTGTTAAAGAAACATTCTTTAGGAAGGAAAGAAAGGTTAAACTTAAAGCAGAATAAACAGACTATATTTTTAATACCAGTAACAGCAGATGAAATAACAAATTTTATAACACAATTGAAGAATAAAAGGTCATGAGCAGGGTTAGGATTTTTAGGTGCGCACCTTTTTTCTTAGGGTAAGTCAAAGCTGTGCAGAAAGATATCACAGTGTGAAATTTTGTTTCTAGATGCAAAAAGAGACATTTTTTTCTCATACTGTTTTCCCTTTTATGGGACCTTTACCCCTTTTTGGCACCTTTATCCCATTTTCCACCAACCATGTCCATAATCCCCTTTTTCCCCCTTTTTTCTTTTAAGTTTCATTCCAATTTGTTCTTTAACTTTCAATTAACATTTCCTCAGCTTGCTGTGTACCTGCGAATAGTAAGCCTACCTCTTTCGGTAAATGCAGTGCGGGAATTGAATAAACAATGGAATATAATTGTGTGTTTGACGAAAACCTCTTTCTCTTGCTTTACCGCTATAAAGTAGCCCACAATAATGCATTGACAAATAGTGATTCCATCCCACCAGAATCAGTAGCCTGCTGTTCGTGAATGTGAGTTTGTTACTGTGAGAGACATCATCTGTTTGCATGGAGGCGAAGGCTGAGCATGTGGAGATGGCAATAACCTCACACACGCAGTTCTGAGAATTATTAAGATTGGGTTCTGCTCGAAACTATTAGAAATCGCTGAGACTGAAGTTCCAGCATGAATGTGAACATTCTGGTAATTGTCGCAGTGTTATAAGAAAATGTGGACAGCGAAGGGACGCAAGAGTGAGTTGTGTGACAATCGCATTGTGTTAGCAAGTGAACTAGTGTTAGCTCTCCAAACGAGTGTACTAGTACTAGATTTTACCATGCCAAAGGTGTCCAGTTCTCGATTTATTGTTCTGGCTGAGGAATTCAAACAAGATTTCATACACACTGATGGAACTGTTATGCGATGTACTATTTGTGATTCAGGAATTTTGTTAGATGAAAAACACCAGTGAGATCACATCAAACAACACATTTCCAGCTCTAAGCATCAAATGAACAAGACTCTTCAAGCAAACAAATAACAGCAACCTCTATTACGAAATGTGTTTCAACAGAGTTCTTCAAAAAGCCAAAATTTGAAGGAATTAAAGATTGATTTGTGTGCAGCTCTTACACAAGCAGGAATTCCACTCAATAAGGTGAACCATCCAGCCTTCAAGGGATTTCTTGAAAAATACACAAAGATGTCAATGCCCGATGAGAATACTTTAAGAAAAAACTACATGGAGACTGTTTACCAAGAAACCATAGAAAGAATCAAGGAGAAAGTGTCTGATTGCGATGTGGGAAACATTGTGGATGAAACCATAGACTCAATGGAACGATATGTTTTGAACATTTTAGTTTTTCTCTTAGCAGGGGAGAAAGTTAAGCCCATGTTGATAAAAATGTATGAGCTGCAGAAAGCCAATGCCAATACAGTAATGCAGTCCATTATGGACTTCTGCCAAAAACTCTGGCCTACTCTATTGAGTTTGAAAAACTTCTTCTTGTGGTTATGGACCAGGCACCATACATGGTTTCAGCTGTTAACCAATTGAAACCTTTATTTCCTAACTTGAAGCATGTAACATGCTTGGCTCATGCATTTCACGGGATTTGTGAATCCATAAGGAATGAATATGACATCACAAATCAATTCATCTCTGCCCTGAAAAAGATTTTACTGAAAGCTCCAAGCCATGTTGTTTACTACAAGGAAATCACTGGCCTAACCTTTCCAAATTTCCCGGTCATTACTCGCTGGGGATCTTGAATTGAGTGTGCTGCTATGTTGTGTGAGAATTTTGACAACATTAAAGAGTTTGTGCTTTTTTTGAATCCATTTAATGCAGGTGCAATTTCCAAGGCACAGCAACTTCCTGTTACCAGAGAAAACACATAATTTACAGACAGAACTATATTGTGTCCATAGTTACAAGTACCTGACTGCAGCTATTAAACGATTGGAAGAACAAGGTCTGGAAAAGGAAAAACAATGGGATATTTTTACTTCCGTGAGGGAGCAGTTAGATGGCTTTGCCAAAGGCAAACTTGAATCTAGTCTTCAGAAGAATCCAGACATTGAGGAATTCACCATATCTGTAGAGTTGCCATTCCGAGTGAATACAAGGTTTGCCCCATTGGTTTCTGTGGATGTTGAAAGAAGCTTTACCATCTACAAACACATTCTATCTCCTAATAAAAAGAGACTTACTTTTAAAAATGTTGAGATGCTAATGTCTTGAAGTACAACAACTTCATGTTTTTTCCTTCTTTTGATGAGTGATAATTTTATGTACTTGTTTGTAGTTCAATAAATTAGAATAGAGGAAAGAGAAATCAGTGAATTAGTTAAGGGAATGCACAACTGAAATTAACCCAAAATCTCAAAAATCTAAAAAAAAAAAATTTATAATAATTATGTTCCTGAAAAACTCTCCATTGCTTGTAGTTTTAGAATCCACTTTTATTTTTGACCTAGCAAACGCTTCATGATCATTACAAGACTTTTTAAATACCCTTGCGCATCTGGTTGGTAGCTGTTTATATTTTTAAGACTTGATTTTAAGGCGTTTCTTATTTTCAGCATTTCTGCATATTCAAGATGTTCCACACGATGTAGTTTTCATCCATTCATATTGACATTTTTTATGCTTATTTCAAAACCCCAAATAAATAAAACAGTCATATAATTTTTCTATGTAATGAATAATTTTTGCGCTACTAATTTTTTAAGATAACAATTTATAAGGTCACTTGTGTAAACTAATGGTAACTATTATATTAACTCAAAAATAGTCGCCAAAACTGTTGGCAAATTTATCTTATTGTGACAGTAGCCAGTTGATTCCATCTTTGAAGAAGCTAGTAGGCTGCTGTCGGATCCAGACCTGGACCCATTCACACACTTCATCGTCTGTTGTGAATCGATGTCCGTGAATAGCTTGTTTTAGAGGTCCATAAACATGAGAGTCACAAGGTGAAAGGTCTGGACTGTACGGTGGATGTTCCAGCATTTCCCATCGAAACTGCTGCAATGTTGTCTTCACCGCTCTGGCAGTGTGTGGGCGGGCATTATCATGCAGGAGAATAACGCTGTTGGACAACATGCCTGGGCGTTTCGACTTGATGGCTCATCTAAGGTTGTGTAAAGTGGCTTGATAATGCTGGGCATTGATAGTGGTTCCCCGTTCCAGGACCTCAACAAGCAGTGGGCCCTTGTGGTCAAAAAAACATCATGACCTTACCAGAACTGGTATGCACAGCATTTGATTTCTTTGGAGGTAGTGAAGTCGCATGTTTCCACTGCTTGCTCTGACGCTCTGTTTTCCGGTTCAAAATGGTGACACCATGTTTCGTCACCAGTGACAATATGCGACAGAAAGCCGTATTCCTCCTCATGATAACGTTGCAGATGACTCAAAGACAGTGCCATCCGAGTATTGCGCTATTCGGCAATCAGTTGGTGGGAAACCCACTGTGCACAAACTTTTCGAAATTTCAAGTGTTGATGCATTATGGTGTGAATGGTGCCCACGCTAATACCCAGTAACAGATGGATCTCATCCACGGTGATTCTGTGGTTGCCCAAGACTAAAGCATTCACTTCTGCAATCATTTCAGATGTGATGATATAATGAATCTGTCCAGGACGAGCATCATCTTCCAGTAATTCGCCCCACTCAAGGAATCTTTTGCGCCATTCCACCACACTTGAACGAACAGGCTGTAATCACCGTACACAGCCTTCATCCGTCAATACATTTCACGGCCTCCAACTCCCTCTGCCACTAAAAATCGAATCACTCCTTGTTGTTCCTGCTTACTGGCCTTCATGTTCAGTAGTGGACGGTGACTTTGTGATCAACTTGTCTTCAGCATGAAACCTCATTGTCACTATGCGACGTAAACTTTGCGCACGCTGCAGTCACTCTACCAATAGATGGTGCCACCATACATGCAATTATGTGGTGCCACCTTACGTGTAATGCAAAGTTAGACGCACTGACCAGGTTTCATTTGAATGCCCCTCATACACAAAAAAAAAAAAAAAAAATTGCAAATACAAAACTGCAAAACTTTTTTTTTCTCTTAAACTAAGAATGGTAGAAAAAAAAATTATATGACAGATTTGTAGTTCCTTGACATAGAAGCAACATAAGATTTTTTTTTTTTTGAAAAATGCATCATGTGTTGCATTTTGCATATACCAATAATTTTATATTTTGAAAATTAATAACTTTAAAACTAATTAAGATTTTGGATTGAAATTCTCAAAACAATTATATCTAAAGAAGACTGACATGTGGTTAAAATTTCAGCCCAATTAAATGGATAGTTTAGAAAATAGCAATTTCAGTTGTGCATCCCCTTAAATAATCCAGCACCTTATTGTCTCTTTTTTACCTTATTTGAGCACCTTTTCCCTTCCTTTTTTCATCTGAAATTTGCACCTAAAAATCCTAACCCTGGTCATGTGGTATAAAAAATGCCCTTCATTTCTAATACAACCGCTGACATATTTAATAAATTCTTCATTGTCAAGTGGGCTGTTGCGTGAGAAGTTAAAAAAGGCAAAAGTGAAATCTATTTATAAAAAGGGCAAAAGAAGAGGTAGAGAATGCAGACCAATATCAATAATGTCAACTTTTGCAAAGATATTTAAACAAATAATATACAAAAGAACAGTAAGCTTCCTGGATATATTTAAAATACTAAGTGGTAATCAAAATGGCTTTTGGAGAAAGAAATTAACAAATTCTGCACTAATAAGTTTCATTGAAAAAGTACACAATGCAGTAGGTAATAAACAGAAATAGGCATTTTCTTGGACCTTACAAAGACCTTCGATTTGGTCAATCATGCACTATTATTAGAGAAACAATCCATTTATTGTGTGAGGGGATTGGTGTTAAATTGCTTGAAACCATATCTGGATAATAGGTGATACGGTAATTTGTATCACAAATTATTTAAATGTAAATAATGATTGTAATATGAATATGTATTTTTATGTGACATTGATTTCCGATGTTTATTAATTGTAATTATTACTGGTAAATAATAATATACGGCTTTACTGAAACTGTCAATAATAGCGCAATAATGCAGCGAGGGGGTGAGCTGTTTATCATTATTGGGAACAAGGAAGTTACGTAATGTTCGCGCGTTTTCGGTAGAAACTTCTGGAATGTTTCCCTAAAAGCAATATGTATTCGTGGTTTTCATTGGATATTAAAATAGACGCTAATGTTGGCGCGGTTTATTAGCCAATAGCAGTTCATTTATAATCTTTAGGCATGTCGAGGAGTGGGAGTATATAAAGTCAAGTCCGTGGTAGATCGCCCTCAGTTCAACAAAATTCTCAATACATTACACGTCGGTCGTCTCAGTTAATCAAAATTTCGTGTACACTACACGTCGTCAGTCAGTCCTTCATTTCGTCAAGTTACGCGCAGCAAAAATCATTAAAGATCTAAAATATTATACAGTTAAATATACACAAAGTTGAAGTACGTGAGTTAAAAGTGATAAGTAAGAAGTTATTACAAACAGTTTCAGTTTGGCGAGTATCTAAATCAATATGTAAAAGTGTTCGTGAACGGGTTCGGCAATAAAAATTATAAAACAAATTTTCTTCATCAGTATAATTTCTGGATAAAAGATTCCTTTCCGCTTCACAACCTGTAAGAGATACATGTTCGACCCAAACAGCTAGCTGGAGGACATTTAAAGTGAATTATTTCAAAACTGATGCAAATTGCTACGCCAGATGGAGCTACAGACCAAACAAATGAATGACGTCACAAGATGGCTTCAACACTGATGTAAACAACATTACGTAAAGCAATTTCTATAGCAAATTGGCTTCCACAACGTGGGGCTAACAAATACAAAAAACACAAATTACGTAAGCAACATTTACCGTTACAAATTGGCTCCCAAACGTGGGGCTACAATAATGTTACAATAAATACAACATTAATACCGTTACATAGGAAACAATCAGTTGAAATAGAATATTTTGATACAGAAACTGGTGAAGTCAAAACTTGGTTTTCAAACCTCAAGGATATGTACTCGGATCTCTTGTATTTATATTTTATCTAAGACTTGACAGATAATGTAAATAACATGACAGGCATAAATGTAACACTTTTTATGGATGATACAAGTATTTTTACCAAGGGGGAGAACAAGCAAGGCCAAATGACATAGATTTTGAAATACATTCTGAACTGGTTCAACCCAAACATATTAGTATTAAGTAAGGAGAAAACAATAGCTCTAAGCTTCCATAACAAGATATGAAAACATCAAATATATCAAAAATTAACTCAGACAATCCAACAAACTATGTAAAAATGAACAAATGCTTGGGTATAAAACCGGAGCATGGAGGCTAAAAGGGCTAAGACAGGGTATTCCTCAGAACCAATGTCCGATATGTGGTGGTAATGAAGACATTGAACACATAGTATTTAAGTGCCAAGGAACAGAATATTGGAGAAAAGAATTTTTTAATAAGAAGTGGTTGAAGGGGGATAGAAATACACTTATAATTGAAATGATATGCAAGGACGCTAGAAGCATTGGGCAGTTTTTGTGTAAAGTAAAAAATAAATGGCTTTGGACAGTGAAAAGAGAAAAGTAAGAGGTAGTGCATCTTGCTTTGAATGGAAAACTATAGTGAATGTGTTAATTTAGTGACAAGAGATTGTAAAATGTAAATAAACTGTAGTGATTGTCTACTGAATAAGTGACCAGGGTCAAAATGCAGTAGACAATCTAATTTGTAAAACTCTTTGCACAATAAATACAATACAATACAATACAATACTAGATGAAACTTTTATTTGGGAAACACATGTACATACACTACTAACAAAAAACTCAGTAAAATGTGCTTTCTAATAAGGGCATTCAAATGTATATCTAATGAAAATGTACTTAGAGCAGTTTACTATGCATATATTCATAGCTTACTAGAATACAATATTATTTTCTGGGGAAACTGTAATGACAGTGTGAAAGTGCTCAGAATACAGAAGAAAATTATTAGAATTACAGCAGATCTCTCTATTAGAACTAGTTGTAAACCATACTTTAAGGAATTAAACATTTTACCTTATCCAATATATGAAACTCTTGTCTATATGTAAACTCACTTAGGTTCATTTAAAACAAATTCAGAAGTTCATATAAATATACAACACTAGAGCTATGCATAAATCTGTTTGTAAATTCATACAGAACTAAACTTTATGCAAATAGCTTCACATATGCTGGCCTGCATCTATATAACAAGCTACATTTCATAAAACGTATTAAAATGCAACAAAAATTTGAAAGGATGTTATTAAATTTCTGGAAAAACTACAGTTCTTATACTGTGGATAAACTTCTACATCTGCAATTAGTATAAAATTGACATTTTTATGTTGATGTAAATTTTAAATAATGTATATGATATTTACATATCCTACATGTCTTAATGAATGAATAATCAATGAAATGAAATGCTAGTAAGTTCCTTGAATATCGCAATATGAGATGAGTATGACAGAAAATTTGTCATCACTTCTGTATCAATGTTGATGCAGATTTGCAAATAGAGCTGTGGTGTTCACTTGCAGGATAAAAAAAATTATGTAACCAGGTTTTACAAGTAGTGATTACCTTTGAAAGCAACTCAGTGGCTTCCTACATCATTATATCCAACCTGCATGTAAATCTCCTTCTGTTACAATCAGCAGTCTTAGATCTACCATGAACAAAAATGTCTCATGTGTAGCTTTTAATTAATGAGTGTATTAGTAACACTCAGTGAAATTTTCAGGATTTCTGAAAGCATTTTTAATTTTATTTGATAAACCCTTTTCACAATAACGCAGTGGTGCTTATGTTTTCTTCTGTTACAACACTAATGGAGATCAAGAACTGGGTCCAACTTCTACTGCAATGGATTGCCAGTTCTCTTCTTTGAGCTGTGCTATAGACAGGAACCAACTCTACATGGACCTTCATAGCATTCCATAGGCCTCAATTGAAGATTTGTCGAGATCCATTTTACTGAGGTTGGAACTGAGCATCTTAACTTGTATATCTCTCAAATGTGGAACCAGAAGTGACAACAATGAAAATGAATTATTCTTTAAGCTAACAAAATATTTTAAAGTTAGATTTAAGCAGAAGATATTGTGTACCTATAAAAAATTATAATTTTTCTTACTAAATAGTCCTTGATTTTCTTATTATAGCTATGTAAGCAGTTTAAGCTATGTTGATATTGTAATGAAAATATCAAAAAATCAACTTAAGTGATGTTAGTGTTACAATTCCGACTCACCTTTAAATAAGTTTAAGCTATGTTTATCAAGTGAAACATGTTTTTACTGAAAGTGTGTGGCTTTTATTATGGTGTCACATGAGAGATAATATAAACATGGGCAGAGAAACACAAAGTAACAAGTGTAGCAGCTGGGTAAAAAATTAAAGAAATACACATATAACGCGATAACTCTTGCATTCCTTCCTACTGCTAAGCTCAAAATCAAGTCACAATCCTCAATCTGAAGTACTGAAGCCTTACTGAACATTAAAATTCTAATTATATGCATATTCAAACTGAAACAATCAAAAGTAATGATGAGAAATGAGTAGGATACATCATGTAAAATAGTATTTTGATAGAATGTATCAACATACCACAATACCCCTAAATCTGAAGCAAGATACCTCCAAAATGTAAAATTTGCTCTAGTAAATGCATCTAAGGTGTTTTACTAATTTGTGCATCCAAAACCTTCTATAACACTAATATTGTAGATAGATGCTCCCTGACAAATATAGGTCAGACTTCCTGTAACTTATACTATTAAATCTGGTTATTTGAAAGCTATAGTACAACACTATGGATTTATGTTCACTTACAAATATGGTATTATATACCATTTAGATTTGTTAATTTGGTAGTACTTACTTTAGTGTTTGTATAGCAAGCTGGGAGTCATAACGCTTTTCTGCTGGAGGTAATCTCTCAAATTGTATCAAACATGGGTGAACTTTTCGTAGATCATCTCGCCTCTCTCCATATATCCACCCTGCTTCAATTTTATTCATTGCCCACATTTCATGAATGTTTTCTGCTAGGCGATCCCTTATGTTTTCTACATGACTTGGAAGAGTAACCTAATTGAAGAAAAGAAGAGTGGGGAAAAAGAAAGAGCTTAACTATATAATATACATACGTTAAATTAGCACTGTATTCTCACAAAAAACAATTTAGGCACCTCAATAGTTCAGAAACTCAAAAGTTAACAATATAAACATTTCCTTCATATGTGAAAATGTTTAAACTGAGTAATATAATAGATTAATTATTATGAAAAGGGCTAGTTTTCTTATGCAAATATCTATTTTCATTAGTCTATTTATCTTTAATTTTTTTTATTATTTTAAATACACAAGCTGTGGACTAAACTTAAATTATGATTATGTTGCATATTTTGAATATTTCAGGTACTAGGGTATTTCATTTTAAAGCTTTCTTTATTAAAAGATTGCCTTTTGGACAAAGCATAACAAATACAGAATTACCAATAAGAACACACAAAATGGTTGAACAGAGCTGTAAAAACACAACAAATTGTAAACAAAACAATGTTAAAAGGAAGTAATAATATTACGATTAGAAGTAAAAAAAGTTACATTTAATGAAATTTTAGAGGTTTTGCAAATGTCCATGGAAAGAGATGAAATAACACTGTGGATAGTTTTGAAAATTTATGATATGGTCTGGGTTGAAGCCGGTTATCGAGACCCAGGAGGGAAAATAGTAATAATAATAATAATAATAATAATAATAATAATAATAATAATAATAATACATAATTGAAATCAAACATAATGACAAAAATGTGCTGAAGGGTATAAAGAGAATCAATTTATAAAATAAAAAGACACCCGCTCTGTAAATTCATATTAGGAATGGGTTTTGTTGAAAAGGCAGAAAAACAAGTTTTGTTTTCCCTGAAACGAAAGCAGATGTATCTACCTGCTATGGGCAACAAGAAGTCTACCGGAAGTTTCGCTTTTGTACTTTGGCTCGGACATGTAGATTACAATGGTTTCAAAGCTTAGCAGGGTCAGAAAGTATACGTGTCTTATCTACGATCTAAGAATATTCGTAGGAAGATTTTAAAACTTAAAATAAACTGTAAGAAGCAGACGTGAAAGTTGTCAAGTGAGGGTAACCAATAATAAAATCATGAAACAAAAATGATAGCCAATCAAAGATCGCGTATACATCACATGATACATTTGAACTTAAAACGGAACGAAACATAAGAAAGGTGGGGGAAAATTCTAAGTTTGGCGAAAGGCGTAAAAAAGGAAAAGAAACGCCGAGACACATTCTGGTACAAACTAACCACGAGGATGGTTGATGAAACAAAATAAGAAGAAAATAATCAGAAAGTTTATAGTGTGAAAATGAAGTGATGAAATCTAGGCAATTCGAGGGCTAGTTGGAGGAACACATAAGTAGCGACTTCGAAAGTGATGACAATAATAACAGTGGTTTTGACGACGAAGGTGGGAGGTCGACCAGATAGGAATGTGTGTAACAAAATAAAGAAATAGCTCAAAATCTTCGCTGGCAGCATTATTAATATCAACAAGGCAGTGTCACCACTGCTGAAAACCAGAACCTCAGCTCTACCAGAACACGTTCCTAATCCCTGCCATCTAACAATCAAACCCGGGACTCTGATTCTCCTGAAGCGACAGCAAGGAACAACACAGATGTGTCAGAGGTCAGCGTCAGGGTGAAACCAGTAGAAGAATGTGAGAGGATAACAAGGGCTATAAAGATGATTTCTAAAGAGGGCTATTGACCCTTTCAAAACAGACATTCCAATTCGTTTAATTTCTTTGGTGGGTAAGTATAATATTTTTCTGGTGTCAGCAAAGAACTTGGGAATTCTTCCACAGGCACCTATTAACAGCCCAATCACCACAACGTGGTCAAGAGAATGTCTTTTATTATAATATGGAACTGTAAAAATGGAATACACATTTTCACATATTTGTCATTTTTTTATTTTATTTGTGGATATATTTATACAATAGATACCTCAGCAGAGTACTGAAAATCTAATGGCCAGAAGTGGTATCAAATAAACCATTGGTAGTTGTTTAGAAACTTCTATTAAACTACAAATAAAGAGAAGTGGAATTGGATTGGTCACAGACTGAGAAAGAGAAATAGAGATCTAGAACAGATCATGTGCAGACAACTACTGTAAATGATCTATTTAAGATGGGAAAAGTTGGACACCACAGGTATAGCAGCCAACACAGTGTTCAATGGCAATGCTTTGGATATACTGACAGGAGCTTCATTGGGAATGAACTGGCTGATAAATTAGCCAAGGAAGCAGCTCTTGAAAACAAACATTTTCCTAGCATATGATAAACAACCTAAAACTTCAACCATCAGCAAAGTTAAGCAGGAAGGGCTTCTTTAATGGCAACATGAGTGAACCTACACAACCAAAGGTTCTACATGCAAAAACATTCTGTTATCCAAAGAATGAAACAAAACATCCGAATCAACCCAGCATTAACATCAATTATGAGTGAACATGGGAAAACTAAGGCATACCTCTATAAGATAAGAATAATAGATGACCCACATGTTGCAGTCTACTAGAAGAACAGATGGTACAATACATTTTTTAATACATTTGTCAAAACTATAGACTTTGATGTCCTAAAGTTAACTCCCAATGTAAAAATGTAAATAGACGTATTTCATGTATAGAGAAAACTATATTAATTCAGGAAAACTGCATTGTTAACCTTTAGGTGATGTAATGTAAAAATAGTACATAGTACTACGTTGCACAATGGAGCATATTCAATAAATAAATTAATTAAAAAAGAAAGCTACAGGAATTAAGCCTAATTGTGTTTAAAATGCCATGCCAAAACAGGCAAAAAAATTTTCATATGAATAATTTTTTTTCCTGCAACATATTCCTTAAAACATTAGTGGAGATATGCTTGAGATGGGCCTTAGCTGCAAGTCAAACTATTATGTTTTTTGGTTTCTTGAGAAACTCAATGGCTCTTTCTCCCATTCTCATTACTTATAATGCGAGTTATAAAATGTGCAAGTTTTGCTTCCTTGTTTTACCATTTATCATAGACCAAATATAAAGGGTTAAATGTTTTATATAGACACTAGATTTTCCCAAGCAAGATTCTCAAAGCAATTGACAGTGTCTTGTGTTGTCACAAAGTTTCTATAGTTGCAGCAGTCTCCGTCAAGCCAAGGTCACTTGAAAGTGTGCTATGTCAGTTTTGGCTTTCAGTGTGGGCAGCATTGTTACACAATACAGTCTATCAGTGGTGGTGGGATGCAACATATTGTTTTGCAGCTAGATCATCTCACATGATGCTGCTACATCAGAACTGTGAAAGTGGTCATCTACGCCTACAATTTTCCAAGAAATATGGCAAGAAGGTTTTTTGTTTATAGAAGAAAACAATGCAGCAAAGTGTTCAATGGGTTATAAAATACTAAGCAAAATGACTAAATATAATCTGACAAGAGCATTACTTATTATTTATTCAAATGATTTTGATAAATACAAAGACAATAAATACACTTATGTTGTTGAAAAATCTGAAATGTAAAATGCAGAATAAAGATGAAAATGATGATGCTAGTGCTGTCAGGGTAAGTTACAAAACACTGTTATGAATTGGCAAGAACATGAGACTTTTCAAAGAAGGCGAGTTATCAAGATAATATTTAATTGATGCAGCTGAAGAATTAAGCATAGAGCATTTACTATTTCCAGACTTTTACTTGAGCTCTCCGATAGCCTTGTTGCTGTAGACAGGAACAGGGCATGTCCTCTGTAGTGTTGTGGTTATCATGCCAGCCTCTAGTTCCCAAGGTTACGGGTTCAAACCCGGCGGAGGGCAATGGAATTTTTTATGCATAAAAATCCTTAGTGGCTTCCTTTCAGAAGGGAAGTAAAGCCAGTGGTCCCGGGTCATAGATTTACAGCACATAAAAGAACCTCAAACCTGATAAAGAGGCCTCTAAGCAAAATTACCATTCTTTACACCCAATACAGAACGGGACACTAGGATGACAGCAGTTAAAAGGCATAAAAAGAGAGAGAGAGAGAGAGAGAGGAACAGGGCTTTTCAAAGCTATTTTGCACAGTTGCACCTTAAATTATATCTTAGAAGGCTGTGAGTTGGATGTTCTGCCATTTTTTATCCAAGATAGCCCACAATTGAATTAAAGGGATATTGTAAAACTATGTTCCATATATTTAACAAATTAACAGTTATGATTTAGGTTTATTTTGCTGACAACTAATTAAACTGCACGTTAAGCATATTATGATGAAATGAATTTGACGTAGAAAAGAACAACAAAATAAGCGTGATGCAATTGAATGCACTGGAGCATGGACGATGATGCTCAGTTGTTTCTTTAGCAAAGCATGTGCTTTCTTGATTCATAGCGCTATGAATGCAGGGTTGAAGAAAAAATCTGCGAATAGTAGAGGATTTTCAATTAGTTTATTGCCCTTTGCATAGTGTGTACAACACCTTTCACACAATATTCAGATCAGTTGTTTGAAAAAACTAAAACATTCATTCCATCTTCTCTTGCAATAAATGAGAGTAATGACATTGTATGAATAAATTTCTTTAAATAAGAGAGAAACTGCCAATGAAAGGTACCATACTGAGGTCAATATCTTCACCTATATTAAGGGGACAATGGAATGGTTTCAACTTCAAGGCAGAAAATAGTGTCTTTAATTATTGATGGAACACCAGCTATGTGTAGAAATGAATAGGGAGCTGGGGCATTGGTTAGTATTTATTGTGCTAAGAGTTTTACAAATTTGATTCAACAAAAAAGGGAAGAACTAACTTACAAATGGAAGTAGTATCTGTGCACTGCATTTTACGTCAAGAAAATTTATTGCAAAAAAGCATCCCAGCAATGTAATCAAGATTGTTATTTAATCAATTAATGTCATCAGATCTAAGGACTAATATTAACAGTGAGTATTGGGATTTACTTTACCACACTGAGGTAAAGTGGTTAAGTTGAGGAAATGTTCTGTGTTCTTTCATACTCGTCTTCTACATGGATGTACATGGGAAACCTGTTGCAGAACTGCAAGATAAACAATGGTTAAATAATTTGGCTTTCCTTATACATTTAACCAGACATCTTAATGAATTTCAAGATGGAGATTACACTATTACTGACTTGTTGGTAGCAGAGCAGCAATTATAAAGAGAAGTTAATCTCAAATGTATCAGTAAATAGACAGTACATTTCCTGAACCTAACCTCATAGATGCAATGTGTAGAAGCCTTGGAAATAGAATAACATACATGAATAGTGTGACAATTGTGCAAAGACTGTGAATAGGGAGATTAAAAAACATGCGATACAATTTAAGATATTTGCAACCCCATTTTCAGTGGATATTGTCAATGCTAAATGTTCCCGTAGAACTATAATTATAATTAATTGATTTACAAAATGATATTTAGTTAAAGTATCAAAACAGAAGAAATATAAACCATTTATACACTTTCATCCTACAAGAAACATTTACTAGGTCCACAATCTTACAGCAAGAATTTTGTGCATGTTTGGGATAACCTATGTACATATGGAAGACACTGTTTTCCTTAATAAAGCTTACAAAGTGGTGTCACAGAAGCCAATTAAGTGATCAACAGTTAAAGCATGTTTACAATTGGGTGGTACTCAAACAATAGCCCTACTTATTGAAAAGCTGGTTGTAAACTTAAGACTGCAATGTATAAGAAAATACAAATTCATTAGTGAGGTTTATTGGAATAACAACATTTGAACTGTTTTATATTATATTAGTTATCTGTGTAAAGTATTGCTTTCATCATTGACACTAAAAGTACGTGACCTACTTCAACAAAAAACACATTGTTATTACAAATGTAAGTGGTGCACATACACATTCATGCTGCTCCCACTGCAGCAGCGGCAGCAGCAAGAATCATGTTTACTTAGCACAAGAGTGTAGTCAGTTGAAGAGCATGTGTTGTGCCATGCAAGAGGAGGTTTTCACATGCTTCCTGGCTACAAAGTGTGAAGAGTGTAATTAGAAAATAAGCCAACTTTAGCAAATATCTAATTTAAATACTTTCTGTAATGTAGAAAGAAATTTCAAACAGTACATCTCAATGTTAACAGACCATCAGAGGGCTTCTACTTTTTCAAACTTGAGAATGAGTCATGAGTGGCTCATTATACTCTAGAATTGTGGAAAAATGGGTAATTTAAATAAAACAATCTGTTGCATAATCAAAAAAGGGTTGGTTATGGAATACAACAAAACCTAACGCATGCATAAACATTAAATAAACTAAATTGTAAATGGAATTTAAAGAAATTGTATTAAAATAAAGCTAGAAAAAAAATGCTAGAATGCTTTTCGATGCTAGAAAAAAATCTGCTGCAAGTTTTCATGATTTTTCATCCATCTAACTTCTTGAATTCAAAAGGGATTTTCTTCACTTATTTAGTACAAATTCTACAGATGATAATTGCATATACATGTGCATATTTAGTGAATCTTCAGTGCATAAAAATCCTAGCCCTGATTATGAAGCTATTAAAATCATGGATTGTAACAATACTTTTTATCATTCACTACGTATATGAAAAATTCTTATTGTATGTGAAGTTCTTACTGCTGTGGTATCAACAGGTACTGGAACAAAGGCACAGTCATCTTCCATTGGCCACGGTCCAGCAATCACACTTTTGTTGAGATTACCAAAATAAAAGCATGGATCTATGGAAAGTACTTGCTGAGGAAGGAGACTTTCCACCAATGGAGAAAATTCCTCTGCTGGACTGTACTTCAAACGGCCATGGTCACCACCAAGAAGAAATCGGCAGCTAAGATAAAAAAAACAAATGCAACATGAATATCATTTAAAACAATTATTGCACATTGTATTTCTGTTGAATCATTCCACCTTCTTATACTACCTAACAATGTAATATAAAGCTAGCTGTGATTAATTTTAATTTTCCATAATTTCCAGACAACTTCACATAGGTACTCATAATACCTCTTACCTAGCAACTAATACAAGAGTTTATAAAGACATTAGCAGACAAATATTTAAAAGAAAAAAGGGGTAAACTGTATATGGCTTTTGTAGACTTAGAGAAGGCTTATGACCAAATTGAGTTACAACTTCTGTGGCATAAATTAGTGTGTAAGGGAGTAAGTCAGTAATTGGTGAATATTCTTAAAGCACTGTATTTTGAGAACACCTTCTGTGTAAGGGTGGAGACAGGCTGTGTAACAAACAAAATTCCACAAAAGAAAGGCCTTCGGCAAGGATGTAAGTTAAGTCCAGTTTTATTTAATTTATACATAGATGATGTCTTACTAGAAATTGGAAGGAATAATAACTGTACACCAGTAATTAACAACATCCAAATTCCAGGACTTCTTTTTGCAGATGACCTAGTGGTAGGATCTATTACTGTAAGTGGTTTAAAACAATCATTACAAGCAATTGATGTATATTGTAAAGAATGGAGGTTAAAAGTGAATCAAGAGAAAACACAGATTGTGGTTTTCAAAAAGGGGGGAAAATTAGGCAAATATGAAAAGTGGAAGGGAGAGAATAAAGATTACAGGGTAGTGCGTGACTGTATCTATTTAGGAGTAAAAATAGATGGAGGTAATAAATGGGAGAAACAAAAGAAGTTTGCATTGGCAAAAGGTAAAGGGGCGATGGCAGCAATTAGAAGCTGCAAATATAAAGTACCTAATATAAATGTTAAATGGCTGGAATATGAGATGGTTGTGGAGGCAAAAATGATGTATGGTATAGAAATATGGGGATTAGATAGAGGATGGGAAAGTATAGATGTGGTGCACAGGATGTTTTGTAGAGAAATACTAGGGCTACCGAAGTCAATTGTAAGACAGGTAGCACAATTACAGATGGGCAGGGTGGCAACTAAGGGGAAGATAATGGAAAGAGCTTTGAAATTTTGGTTCAGAATTTTAAATCTAGGAAAAAGTAATGTGTTAAGACAATGTATTGAATACCAAGAGAAGAGCTTAATGAATGATGGATGGGTAAGTAAATTACAGAATATTTTGGAGAAAAATGGGTTAGGAGATATATGGAGAAGGAGAGAAAATAACGTAAAACATTTTTGGAAAAAGGCAAGGAAAAGACTGGAAGATATAGAAATACAAATCATGTTCAGTGAGATTGCCAAAAATAGCTCATTAGTTTATTATAGGCCAATGAAAAATAAATGGGGTAGGGAAAAATATATAGACATAGTAAATAAAGAAGAAACAGAATCTATTGCATGGTTAAGAACCGGAGCATGGAGGCTAAAAGGGCTAAGACAGGGTATTCCTCAGAACCAATGTCCGATATGTGGTGGTAATGAAGACATTGAACACATAGTATTTAAGTGCCAAGGAACAGAAAATTGGAGAAAAGAATTTTTTAATAAGAAGCGGTTGAAGGGTGATAGAAATACACTTATAATTGAAATGATATGCAAGGACGCTAGAAGCATTTGGACAGTTTTTGTGCAAAGTAAAAAATAAATGGCTTTGGACGGTGGAAAGAGAAAAGTAAGAGGTAGTGCATCTTACTTTGAATGGAAAACTATAGTGAATGTGTGATGGTTAAGTAATCAATAAATGGAAAGTAAAAAAAAAAAAAAAAAAAAGTGGAAATGGGACATGAAGAAAAAAACAAAACAAAAAACTGAAAAAAAAAGAGCAAGATAATTTAGTGACAAGAGATTGTAAAATGTAATAAACTGTAGTGATTGTTTACTGAATAAGTGACCAGGATCAAAATGCAGTAGACAATCAAATTTGTAAAACGCTTAGCACAATAAAAAAAAAAAATACTATTACATACTATTACAAGAGTTGTTCCGAGCATATATTTGTTATGTAACAAAATTTCCTGCATTTCTTGAAGTGTTTAGAGGTAGTAGCAAGATATGACTGCCATCTGTGAGGTTGTGATTCAACTTTTAGCTTGTAAATATAAGATGGCTGATGGTGTTTACTTGAGAGTTAGTAAGTACTTCATAAATTTATTATTTCTGGTTATCCTGTTTATATAACTGAATGTTTAACACACATCATAGGTTTAGTAGTTGAAACATGTGTTTATGCTGGGTTTGGGTAAATGTAATATTTATTACCCAAAAAAGATTTGCTTTATAAATGATGTCTATTTTTACAGACATTCGTATTCTAAGGCTGCACAGCTAACTGAAGCATTTCATTTTCATTGGACCATCCAGATCAAAAAAGAAATTACTGATGACAAACTTGTTAACCTTCTGCTGGATGTTAATGTGTTATATATCGAGCTGAAGGAGAGTGATGGTGAAGAACATGAAGATGTAATGTATGAAGATAATCCAGGTATTACTGTGACAATGTAAGGAGGTTGGTGACTAAGTTTTTATTTGGTTTATGGCAATAGAAATTGCCTTATACTTTGAGAACATAATTTAAAATTTCTTAAACAAATGCAATAATGTTCAAGATGTCAGTCAAAGGTCACTAAACATTCTTCTTCTTTTACAAATAAAGTCAAATTATGTAGATATGCTAAGAGTTACAAAATTGCCAGATGCTAGTATTTTATATATATTTTTCTTCCAGATAGTGTTCCAGAAACAGAGCAATTGGGTGATGCAATAGAAGAGGAAGGGGGCACAGAAAGCAGCAAAAAAATTCAACAGAATGAATCAAAATCAATAGAAGTGTTGTACAAAGATTATTAACTAACCAAGAAATAAAAACTTTAGTGGCGTCATTCTGCTCTGTTTACTCCTCCACTGAATCAAGAATGAGAGGTCCCAGAGAAGGAAGTTTTACTTAACGTAGCTTCTCCGAGGGAGTATTTTGACAGGTATATACCAAAGGAAGTTATTAGAATTACTAAAATGACAAATATATATGCTTTGCAGAATAATAAGATATGCTTTATTGTCACAAAACGCTTACATATCAGATGAGCAAAGCTCAGTAAGCAGGTTAATTGAATAAACATTTTAAAATATATTACAAAAGGATTACAAAATCTTAGAGTGTACTATTTGTACAACAGTAATTACATTGATATTTGAAAAAGAAGCTAGAAACAGTGATGTATTATGGAATTTATTTAAAGGTGAGTCGGAATTATTACACTAACATCACTTATGTTTACTCACTTAACATGTTTCAGGAAATGGTTGTTCTCTTCCTCAGAAGCTAATCTGACTGGCCAGTTGTTGGTGTTTCCGTTTTGTTGACTGGATACTGTGGTGGCATCTCATGGTGGTGAAATGTACTTCCAGAGGGGACTTGGTGGCGGTAAATCAAAATTCATTAGATGTGTGTTGTGTTTTAGAATGGCGATCTTCTCCTATGCATCTAATTCAGCTGAAAATTTGGCTGGTTTGACTAATGTAATATTGGATTTGATGCTGTGATTGGTGATCCAAAAATGGTGTGAAACTGCAGATTTGTCCATTTGTTTGAATTTGATACATCTCATGTTCTCCTTTAGCCTAGTTTCCAGGTTTCTCTTTGTCTTACCTATATATACTTTATTGCAATCCGAACAATTAATTTTGTAGACTCCAGTTTCTTTGTCTTGTGGTATGGGGTCTTTTAACTTGTTAGAAAGTAATTTCTGTATGTTAAATTTGTTCTGTGGGGCTAGGCTGATGTTATGTTTCATGAAAATCTTCTTAAATTTGTGATATGTTCTTGGGTGGTATGTGAATTTCTTGAACTTTAGCTGTTTATCTTGCTGGCTGAGATTTGTTGTGTTTTTGATGTGTTTCTGTCGTTTGAATTTTGCAATTTTTTTGTCAATTGTTGTTTTGTTGTACCAATTATTTATTACTGTGTCTACTATGTGCTGGTATTCTAATTGGTATTTTTGTTTATTTAAGGTAGTATATACAAGTCTATGTGTTAAGCTGTTTAGTACTGCATGTTTGTGTGTGGTTGAATTGAAACTGTTATTTTTTATGTAATTGGTAGTGTGTTGGCTTCCTGTGTATACCAAAGGTTAGGTTCTTTTGTTTCCTGATGATTTTTAGGTCTAAAAAAGGTAGCATGCCATCTTTTTCTATTTCTATGTTGAATTTTATTCATTGGTTCTGCAGGTTTAGTAAGGCTAAGGAGTCTTGTATGAACCTATTAGGGACAACAGCAAAGATGTCGTCGACATATCTGTGCCAAACTTTAAAAATGTATGGGAAGGAAGTTGTTATGTGTGTTTCCTAGTAACTCATAAATAGATCTGCAAGGAAAGGTGAAAGTGGGTTACCCATGGTAAGACCTGTTGGTTGTTGATAGAACTTCTTGTTGAAACTAAAACAATTTTGTGTGATGCACAAATTGGTAAGTTGTATGAGGTCTTCTATTTCATCTTCTGGAGTGTTAGTCTGCTGGAGCCATTTCTTTAATTGACACAGGAGTTGATCTGTAGGGACACTTGGAAATAGTGCAGTGACATCAAAGGAAACTAATCTGTCTTCTGGTTCAAGTTCCAGGAATTTTATCTTCTGTATTAATGCTTCTGAATTCCTTATGTTTTTACTATTGAATTTTGGTACTGAAGAGAATCTCTGAACTAACCATTTTGACAGTTTACAAACTGTGGGAGAATCAATATTGCAGATAATTGGTCTCATCTGTTATCCGGTTTGTGTATTTTAGGTAAAGCATACATTCTTAGTAAGGTGGGGTTGTCTGGTTTTAATCTTGATTTATCAGTGTCTGTTATAGTTTTATTTCTTGGATGGTTTGATTGAAGGCTTTTAAGTGCAGTTTTAATGGGTCTTCTTGAATTTCTATGTAATGTTCTTGTTATAGCCTATTTTCCACTCTGGTAATATAATCAACTTTTTGAAGTACAACTAGTTTATTTCCTTTTTTCAGCTTTCGTGTATACTAATGGTTTTGATTTTAATGTTTTGATCATGTGTTTGGTCGGGAAATTGTTGTGGTTATCTGCTTCTATTTCTTGGACAAAGATTTCACATTCTTTTTTTATAATAGTTTTACTATTTTCATTTAAATTTTAAGTGGCAGTCTCAATGTCTGCAACTATTTCATCAGTTGTTTTTGTGTAACCAACACAAGTTTTAGGGCAAGGTTTAATACTGATAGCTCCGCTTTGGTGAAAGTTTCATTTGAGAGATTAATTATGTCTGGGTATGACGTCACTTTGTCATTTTTTAGGTTAGGTTTATATGAATATTGCTTTCGGCATAGTATGTCTAGTTTTTTCTTTAATTTCAGCATTTTTGTTTTCATCCTGTAGCTAAGAACGGTGAGAAATTTTGACTGCATGTTTTGCCAAATTGGGTAGCCAAGTGTGTTCATTAGTTTAAGGTGAAGGGCATATAATTCCATAAAATTCAAACTACGGAAACACATCAAAGACAAAACAAATCTCATCCAGGATGATAAACAGCTAAAGTTCAATAAATTCACATACCACCCAAGAACATATCACAAATTTAAGAAGATTTTCATGAAACATAACATCAGCCTAGCCCTACAGACAAATTTAACATAGAGAAATTATTTTGTAATAAGTTATAAGACCCCATATCACAAGACAAAAAAGCTGGAATCTACAAAATCAATTGTTCAGATTGCAATAAAGTATATATAGGTAAGACAAAAAGAAACCTGGAAACTAGGCTAAAGGAACACATGAGATGTATCCAATACAAAAAATGGACAAATCTGCAGTTTCACACCATTTTGGATCACCAATCACAGCATCAAACCCAATATTACATTAGTCAAACCAACCAAATTTTCAGCTGAATTAGATGCATAGGAGAAGATCACCATTCTAAAACATAACACACATCTAATGAATTTTGATTTGCCGCCATCAAGTCCCTCTGGAAGTACATTTCACTACCACAACATGCCACCACAGTATCCAGTCAACAAAACGGAAACACCAACATCGGCCATTCGGATTAGCTTCTGAGGATGGGAACAACCGTTTCCTGAAACATGTTAAGTGAGTAAACATAAGTGATGTTAGTGTAACAATTCCGGCTCACCTTTAAATAAATTCAGTAATTGTATTGTTACATTCCACTTTTTACATGGTTATATTGTCATAAATGTATTCGGCTACTGAATAGTAAGCCTTGTCTTCTATTAATAAGCTCTTCAATTTCCTGTTAAATAGTCCTTGGTCCTTTATGGCTTTAATTTGGTTTGGTAGTTTGTTATACACTTTTACACCTGCATAAAGTGGGCTATTTTCATAAAATTTAAGCCTATGCATGGACGGTTTTAAGTTGTTTTTTGCTCTGGTTCCATAATTATGTTGATGTAAGTCGTACAAGTTATCATAATTTGTGTGAATATATTTATTCAATTTGTATAAATATTGAGCTGGTAAAGTTAGTATTTTAAGCTTTTTAAATAGCTTTCTACACGGTTCTTTTGATCCAACCTGAGACATTATACGTATGATTTTTTTTGGCATTTGAAAATGGTGTCCCATCCCACTGTGTTACCCCAGAGTATGATTCTGTATGTCATTATGGAGTGGAAATAACTAAAATAAACAATTTTTCTAGTTTCTTTGTTAGTAGTCTGAGCTATACAGTGCATATTGAAGCAAGCTCTGTTTAATTTTTTGCTAATGTAATGAATATGATCGTCCCATTTTAATTGTTTATTTAAATACACTCCTAATATTTTTGCAATATCTTTCTGGTTGATTGGTAGGTTGTAAGCCATCCCTTTGTCTCGATTACAGAGATGCATAATACATGTTTTTGAAGTGTTTAATTTTAAGCCATTGCTGCTAAACCATTTCTTTAAATGAGTTAAGGTTACTGTTGCATTGTTTGTGCCTTTCAATAAGTTGGACGTATCATCTGCATACATGACTGTTTTAGTATTTATGCAATTTGGGAGATCATTGGTGTATACTATATATAATAGGGGCCTAACACACTCCCTTGTGGTACACCAGTGGTTATTCCTTTCCAGTTTGATTGGACCGTTCTTATTGAATTATTCAGAATGACACTCTGTTTCCGGTTTTTTAAATAGTTTTTAAACCAGGCTAATGCAGTATTCTTTATGCCATAAAATTCCAATTTATTCAATAATATGTCAAGACTTACACAGTTAAAAGCTTTCGAATTAGCACATATAAGTACTGCAGTATGTTGTTTCTCGTCTATCATTTGTGAGACATCATTTACCAGATTTGTTAATGCAGTTATTGTTAAACAGTTAGCTCTAAAGCCATGTTGAGAATTATTTAATTTAGAGCAATGTTCTAGTAAGTAATAAGTTGAAAATGAACAATTTTTTTCAAATATGATTGCAAACGTCGGGAGAATCGAAGTTGGCGGAAAATTTTTTGGTTCGGTATTTCCACCTTTATGTACAGGTTTCACCACCACATACTTATTTTATCCGGAAAGACACCCATGGATAAGGATTGATTAATTATTTTACTGAGCGGCACACTTATTTCATGTTTTATTTCCTTTATGAGGAACGGGGGTAGTTCATCCCAACCGTTTGAGGTTTTCACTTTTAACTTTATTATTATATTTATTATTACCTCCGGTGAAACAGAAAAATTGAACACAGGCATTAACAATGTACAACTATTTTTTAAGATTGCACAATTAGAGTCTTGGACATATGGAAATTCCTCACGAGAATGCATAGCTATATCCACAAAATAATTATTTATTGCATCCGAGTTACATTATCTATTACAATGATTTTATCATTATTGTTATTACTTAACCTCAGTTCTCCTTTTATTACTCTGCATGTTGCCTTGCATTTATTTTCAGCATTTTTAATAAATTTATCTATGGCTAGCTGTTTAGCCTTTTTAATTACGTGTTTATAAATTTTACAGTATGTTTTATAATACTGGATAAAGTCTGTGTTGGTTGTAGTTTTATACAATTTATGCAGGAATCTTTTGCGGGTACTGGATACTCTTATGCCTTCAGTGCACCAATCTAGTGAATATTTTTTAATCGATTGTGAAACTGGATTTTATAAAACATTTGATTATAACAATTAGTAATTCCCTGAGGAAATTATTACAGTTAGGTCAACAGTATCTGTGAGGTTGAATGACCAAGTTGTGTTATGTGATTTATCTTTGAATTTTGCAATGGTTTCCATGATATAGATACGCCTAGAAATTGCTTCTTTACTTTGTTTGTTTTTTGTTCAGTGGCACCTTTAAATATACTGCTTTGTGATCAGAGAGACCCATTTCTTGCACCATACATTCTCCCTCGTCATACATTTTGTTGGTTAATATATGGTCAATATATGTAGTAGAAAATGTTGGATACCTATGTTTTGAAACCTGTACAATACTGGCGTGCAAGTTATTGACGTAATATTTTAAATTCTTCTGCTACTACAGAAACTGAAATAGAAGTACTTCTTGTAATGCATATAGTAATGGGAGGCTTGAAATACCTTAAGAGTTTGCATGTATTGGTACAGTATGCTAAGACTTCCAATATTTAAGCAAAATATGGAAATAAATGATTTTTTTAAGCTCCATTTTTGCATGCATTTTGTAAACAGTTTAGAGCACAATGAAAATGACAAGGATAGGTTCTGGAAGGTAAGACCTATTTATACAGCTCTAAGAAATAGTTGTCATCAATTACCTGTTGAACATAAACTATGTGTTGATGACCCATTTAAATGGAAACTTAATGTAAAGCCATATGTGAAAGGCAAACCTTGATCAAGGGGAATTAAAGTATATCATCTGTGTGAAAACAGGTAGAATCTTCTATGATTTTCTTATTTGTCAAGAGAAACTACAGAACTAAATAGGACTGAGCAAAAAGCTTTTGACCATGGTGCTGATTTGTTCTACATCTGAATAACAGAACCAAAGTAAAAATTGTAACTCTACATTCGCAACTACTTCAGTTCCTATCATCTTTTGCAAATATGTAGGTGCAAAAATATTCCTGCTATTGGAACTGCCCACATAAATCACTTTTGTAACCCCTCATTAACTGTAAATAATGGAATGAAAAAGAAAGGAAAAGGTCATTTTGAGGAAGTATGCAGAAGATTGGTGATTAGTTATAACAAAATGGTAAGACAATAAATGTATAGTTATCTGTTCCAACTTTGTTTATCAATGAGGTAAAATGATGGGACAAGAACACAAGAGAATATGTACATGTCCCAAGGCCAGAGGTGATCAACAAATGCAATTCAAGTATGGGAGGAGTTGATAAGCTTCATTTTGGTTACAATATATAGAATATTCATAAGTGGACTCTACATTTGATTACTCATGCACTGAACTTGGCTTAAGCCAACAGCTGGCTGTAGTTACCAAAGAGATACAAAGGAAATGAACATTCCAGAAAACAAGTGCCTTGATCTTTTGCATTTCCAATAAACACTATCTGAATCATTGATAAAATCTCATAGAACTTCTAAGCATAAAAGAGGGTGACCACATGAAGACATGAGGGCAACTCCCAGTCCAAAGATTTTCAGAAGAGATGATGGATTTACCATAAATGATGTTCAATTAGATGGACCAGATCAATTGCCAGAAATGGAGTAAAAGAAGCTACAAAATGTAAACTATTGGGATGTAAAGGAAACATCCATGTGAGTTGCTCAAAATGTAAGCACCATCTGTTTATGACAAAGTAAAGAAAGTCTTTAAAGATTATGTAAATTGAAAACCAATAGAACTTTGGTGCACCGCTGTGTTAACATGTATTTTATGAGTATTTAGTATGTAAAGATATAATACTCAACAAAATAAATCCACATTAACAAACCAAACTCAATAGAACATGACAAAGGTTCTTGAAATACAATTTACTTTAAAATCTTTGAGTAAGAATGTCCATTAAAATGGATACTCAAAGTTTAGCTCAAAAAGAAAAATATTTTTTACAAAATGTATGTAAATCATCTTTAAATAACATCAAATGAAGAAAAATTAAAGGAAAGAAGTTTTTAAACGAAAATAAAAACTTCCTGACTGAAATGCAATGGAACACCAAGATTGAATGTGAAATGTATCATGCCCCAAAATAAATATTTTATATATATAGGCAAATGAAAACCATGATCATGTGGCAATATAGAATTGACAACATAGAAACTATTACCATAGCAGCTATTCTGTAACATCTTGTTAAAGCCACTAACCAGTTGCTATGCACTATTTTGTACTCTGTAATGTCATAACAGCAATAACATCTAGTTGAGCAGAAGCAAATTATTTTTAATGATACCAAGAGCACAGACCTGTAGTTACTGCTAACAATGCTATTATTACAGACTGAAAAATTAAACATTACAATTTTAGTGCTTCTTGATCTTTAACCTCAAAGGAATGAAGAATGCTGTTAGAGGTAGGTAATATAAAAAAAATGTGTTATTTCATATATCGAATCATGAAATATATGCAAAATGCTAACCTATATTCTATGAGAAATAAAATAATCACCTAACCTTACTTTTGATGAACTATTTCGTTTTTGTAATAGTAAATCCTGTATTTGCAGAGCAGTAGTAAAAATTCCCATTATTTCATTACTTAAGTAAGAACCATGCACTTTGTAGAACCTTACCTCTGCTACATATTCCTTTAATTACTTATCATTTAGAAATGTTTGCATTTTTGAGATTTATTTTTTCCCTGGATATATGTGTATAGCCACCCACATTTTCTACTTATCTTTTATAAGTATTTATCCCTGAAAATCTGGCGCAGACAAAAAAAAATCTTATAACCTATATCTCTCATCTCTACATCTTCTGCCATGGAAGTAAGCAGTTAGGCAAAAAAAACATAAAATTAGTTTTATCAAGCTAAATAGTGCAAATATTAGTTGGAAAGTGCATGTTAGGCTGCGCTAGAACCCATAATTCAGTTTATTTGTGGTAGGAGATTAAGACAAAAATGCATGAAAGGCAAACCATTCTTAGTCTGAAGCACACTTGGAACAATAACATGGCTTTTAATGGCATTCATAACATTAGTTTTAACATCAGTTTTTTAAAAATAAAATACATTTCAGAATTTTTTTATTTGAAGATTGAGAAGCTAGTAACAGTGATGTATCATAGTACCAGAGAACACCACTAACTATACACATCCCCTGGACAGTAACCAGCAAAATCAGTTGGAAACAAGCTGACAATGGGAACAAACCACTCTCCTGAAATGCGTTCAAAGTAAGTACCCTTTAGTGATGTAGTGTAACAACCTCCGACTCTCTTTATTTTAAATAAAATACATTTCAGATGTTTATCCAAAGAAAAAATAAATAGAAACAATTATTTGGCAGTTTTATTATTTGTACAGATTGGTTACACACAAAAGTGGTACACACTAGTGGTGGTGGTGGTAGTGGTGGTGGTGGTGACAGTGATAGTGGCACTGGTAGTGGTAATTATGTGTACACTTACTGATATCTAGTGAACCTTGATTAATTCCTTTTGCAGGCAAAAGCAAATGAGAAGCTTTTTAATTTAGTTCATGCTATTTATGAAATATATGAATAACTTTTAGGAAGAGGAAGTTCAACTTCACAAAACTTCGTGAATAATACCTAATGTAAGATTCATTTACTATCTTTTCTACTTTCGGAGTTTTTAATTTATGTAATGTATAATACAATCACCTAGTCAAGCATTTTGATGTTTATTATTTTAGAAATAAATTGCACTTTCTAATAAAGATGTATGTAGCACTCGTATGTTTTCTCCCTGTTTTATTAGTTTTCACTTTTTAGTTTTTAATTCCTGTAATGCATAATGTGGCCATGGTGCTTTTGCAATGCATTGTTACCATGTAATGGAGAAAAAATTTAATGGCAGTTCCCAAGAATTCAAAATGGCCAACTATATACTAAACTAAGGTACTGCCAACCGTACAATAGGAATTATTAGTTTCAGATCAGTTAGTAAATCAAATCTTGTTTTGAAACAACACAGGTTGATTAAATCACTTTCAAGCACTAAATATTACATCATGTTTTATTTAATAGGAAACTTTATGGAACTTTCATATAAGCACTAAAACAATTCCAAATAAAAGCACACGTGGAACACAATGGGCTCTACCCAACCAAGCATTATTTGCTTTAAACTCAGCAGTTGATGTCCTGCTAGATAATGTCTGTATCAACATAACAGCTGCAATTAACACCAAATATGGTCATATTTTTATCATGTATATATTTTAGGAGCAGTCGCTGCTATCGATGTCATCTGAGCAAACAGAATGTCACCAAAGTAACCAGAAAGCAGTATTGTGGGAGAAATATGTCACAGTTGGCTTTTGGTGAATTCCAATTGCTTGCATTCTCTATAGCCAAGCATTTTCATATGTGTTATTTTAAAAATAAATCACATATACTAATAAAGATGTAAGTAGCACTCAATCTGTTCAGTAATATTTTATTAGTCTTCACTTTACATGCTTTTTTATTCTTCATGCAATGTAACATATGATGATGCTGCTTTTGCAACATGGTCAAGCATTCTATTATTCTAATGACAAATTCCAATTGCTATCAATGATATGTTGCACCAGCTTTACAAATGCAAATACAAATAAATCCAGATAAACAGATAAAATACATGAAACTTACAATTTAATATATCTAACATCCTTTTATGGCCCATTGCCACAGGTGTTTATAGTTCAGATAAGGTTTTCCCATTTACTTTCTAGTTCTTTTGGATCCATATTTGGGGTCAGTCACCCAGTTTTCATTACTGAGTTGCTTCTCAAGTATTCCATGCATTTTGTATTGCGCTGTCATAATTTTAATACTCTTTTAGTTTCTTTTCACATAGATCCCACAGAACAAAAATCCAAAGTAATAGCCAAAACAATTAACACAGGAACTCCAGTGTGCCATGAATAGTGGGAATGATGGGAAAAAAAAACACATTTCTTATGTGTACAAATTTGTGATTTGTTGCTTTGGATATATAACAAAATGTTAGACAACAGCCTTCAGCATAATAAACTGTTACAGAATATCACATACTGCCAAGGTTGTTCAAGCCTCAACAGAAACAGTCTTCTTTCAAGAAAATGGCAGAATAACCCTGAATAATTTGTGTCAAGCAGAGGATCTTACAAAGTTGGTTTTTTTTCTGCTGAATGCAATATTTATATTGGAAACCAGGTCTTAACCGTCTATAGCTGCCACTATATATGGTGCTGTTCCTCTAATTCCCAGACACTTTTATATTTCTTTCACCAGCATGGCAACTTAAACGACTCCAATAGTTGTGATCGTTAGTGTGATATGAATTGGAATGGCCAAACATCACGAGTTCAAGTCAAATGTGCCTGTGGTAAAGGAAGGGGAGGGTTCAAGTAAAATAACCAGTGTAATGGTATGCTTGGATACTGGCAGGGTTACATTTGATTGCAGTTTGCATAGCTTTTACTCTTTATTATTAAAAAAAGAAAACACTACAGTTTTATTGAAAAAATATTAATATTTTCTCAAAATAAAACAGCTATAAGTAGCCTAATTTTATTGTTGAAGGTCGGTATAATACAAAATTAGAAGAAAAAAAACATTAAAAATCCAAAAACCTAAAAAAACACCCTTGTAATGAATGTGTTACACCAGGCTATAAAGGATTAAAAAGTGAGGTATAAGCTATCACAGTATTTGAGAATTATTTGCAATTGCTTAGTAAATTACCTAAGCTTTGAGGAGCAGCTTATAACTGGAAAGAACATTCCATCCAGATTGAAATTTCTGAAGGCACCCTTCACTTTATGGCCATTGAATGTGAATGATATGATTGGTATGGTGAGGTCCAACGAACACCCTACAACATCACCTTTCTTAATGTATGGCTCCACTGCTCCATTGATTACCATAGTGGTTCGTCCACCTGCAATAATAATTGACACCTTAGGATTTTGTAAAATGTTACTGGCCAATATTAAAGCACATAGGAAACAAATGTTTATATTAATAAAGCCATAACATAATGGTTACTGAATTCTGTAAATAAAAAATAAAAAAGAATTTGTGGTATCTCTCAGTATTCCCTGAGAAAATGAAATATACTGTTGTAAAACCACTGCATAAAGGCGGACCAGAAATATTAAAATTATAGACCTATTTATCTTATATGTAGCTGCTCAATTATTATTGAAAAACTAGTTCATACTAGACTGATGTCTTATTTGGAAAATCATAACATGGGTTTCATAAAAATTATTCAACCTCCGCAGCATTAATACAATTAATAAATTAAGACTCTAAATCTTTAGATAGTGGCAATCAAACAGCAGCACTAATATACGATATAACCAATGTGTTTGACTGTGTAAATCATAGAATATTATTAAATAAATTAGATTATTATGGGGTTGTAAACTAAAGCTTGAAATGGTTTGGATTTTATTTAAATGCAGGAGACAAAAAACTGTAATAAATACACACAAAAGAATATGCACTCAAGTTGGCAAAATATTTACACAGATGTTCTGCAGGGTTCTGTACTGGCACCTCACTTTTTACAATATACATAAATGATTTACCAGAACATGTCAACAAGTGTAATACAGAGTTATTCATAAGTCAATGTCACATTTCGGAAGTTTTTTGTGAAACAAGTACTTGACATATCTGTGTGAATGATACACCAAATGAAAGGCAATTTCTCAAAGTTTGTTTGGTATACCTTTCAAGTGTTCAATGTGTGCGCCTCTGGTTACACGGGAGACATCCAGGCGATAGTCCACACCCGCACCAGCATGTCACGGTCGATCTCGGAGGTCCTTCAAGTCAGCTGGAAGTGGTGGAATGAACACCCTCTCCTTCACATATCCCCAGAGAAAGAATACACATGGTGTTAATTCCAGGCGGCCACCAAAACAATGCGACGTCATTGTCAGCATTTCGTTCAATCCAACGTCGCTGTAAGTTCTGGTTCAGGTATGCGCGCATGAGTCGATGGTGGGGACGCATCTTGCTGGAAAACAAAGTCACGTATGTCTGTCAGTTGCAGCATAAGCCATTGTTCTAACACGTCCAGATAAGTGATGCCAGTCACTGTGGATTCGGCGAAGAAAAAGGGCTCGTAAACCTTGTCCTTTGACAGGGCGCAGAACATGCTGATCTTGACTGTCACATGTGGGTGTTGGGTTCCCCAAATGCGCACGTTGTGACGGTTTACTTTCCCCGACAAGTGAAACGTTGCTTCGTCGCTGAAGACGAGTCTGTCACCAAAACCATCATCATCTGCCATTGAGGCTGCATGTCGGCAAATTGTGTGCGAACCTCCTTGTCAGCATCTGTGAGCACCTGCAGGAGTTCCAGTTTGTACGATTTCACTTTCAGTTGCTTGAGAAGAATCCGCCACACAGTCGATTGCTGAGACATCCCCAGCTGCAGACTTGCACGATTTGTTGATTTCTGAGGGCTCTGCGCAAACAACTGCAACAGTGGTGTCTGAAGGTCCTGGCCTTCCAGTGCGCTCAAACGTTTCATACCACCTCTTGATGTCCTGCGATCTGGCGCATCCTTGTGAAAATTAGTGTGAGATCGTCGCTGAACAGTGACAGTAATTTCTATTTTCGCAAATTGTATCACGAAAAACGCTCTCTGCAAACGCCACTTTGTCGCCTAGCGGCCAACCGCATCACCATAACATGCGCGCTTCACGTGACACAAACTTGGAGAGTTTCTGTTTCGATATGCACAAGATGATTTCCAAATGTGACACTGACTTATGAATAACCGTGTATTACATGCAGATGATACAATAGCTGTAATTAAAGAAAAAACACTTCAAGATATGACTAAGAGAACAAAATGCATTTTAAACAAAATGAATTAATCGATTGAAATTAAAAAAAGATAAAATTAACCTTTTAAAGTTTTATAACATATAGTAATATGAAAATCAGGAAAATGTAGATATAAAAATGATACATTCAGCCAAATTACTTGTTTTATTTGTAGACAACCAACTTAAATGGAAGAATCATGTTAAATATTTAGTTAGGAAGCTAAGTAATGCTTTGTTTTAACATGTCATATATAGCTCAAATAACTACCTTAGAGGTAAAAAAAAATTGTTTATTTCACTTATTTTCAGTCACTAATCAATTATGGAATAATAATATGGGGAAACTCTACTGATTGTGAAAAGGTATTTAAAATAAAAAAAAAAGATATTAAGAATAATTACATTATCTAGCTATAGAACATTATTTAAAAAACAAAACATATTGACCCTTATGTCATTATATTTGTATCATCTATTGAAGTATGTGTATGATATGTGATAATCATAATAATTACACTGCATGTCAACAAACACATACTTACAATATTCACAATAGCCAGATGCTCAAATACCGCAACATAGATTAAAGATATAAGAAAAAAGCCCATATTGTATGGGCATAGAAATATATGAAATATTACTCAATACAATAAGAAATATCAAAGTTAAAAATGAATTTTGTAAAACTATAAAGACTATACTATTAAAAAGGTCTATTATAGTATTAATGAATATTTGGAGGAAGTATTATTTTTATACTAGATGTAAGTATAGGAATATTAAATTTTGAAACATGTTTCCTTTATGTATAGGTACATCATTCTTGTATACATGACGAGTCACTATTTTACCAACTTAAAGCTGATTTTTTGTAAATGCATATGTGACAATAAATTGAATTGAATTTGATTATACCAGTCATAAAGCTCACTCTATGCATCAACACATCATTGATACTCTACAGACTGCTCATATAGAAATTAATTTTTGTATTTAGATAATCTTACAAATTAGTTACATAAACTACTCTTACAAAGCTTATTTTACTTCTGCATGTTGATAACCATTTGCTGAAATGTCTTCCTTATACATTTCATTATAGGTACAAGGCAGATCAAGGAGGCTGAAGCGATAAAGAAATCTTTAAAAAGTGAGTTGCTGTATGTTGGCTTTGAAATTCCACTCTTTACATGATCATGAGGAACAACCAAATGGCAACATAACATTCAGAAAAGCTAAGAACATATGAGCATTCAAACCAAATACAATGAATATATTGGATACGGTTAATTACACAAAATGTATGTACTGCTGGTGAAAAAAAAGTCATCTCTTGAACACAAAATTCTTTTGTCTCACTCGATAGAGCATGCGGTTCACAATGTATACAACATAACCAATTAGCCACCGCAGCAGTTATGTTTTATGGCATGCATTATAATGAGTGTCTTTTGTTTGCTCCATGACAGAATGTCGCCGTTATTAAGAGCGCAAGTTCACCTTCCGACATGACTTAGCTTTTTAATAAACCTTTGTAACATATTATGACAAATTAGTTACGTAATGTTGTTTGTCATAAAGCAAATCTCTTAGTTTTAACATATGATGTATACCAGGTGAGTCAGCTGCCCCTAGGTATTCAGTGTCTATGCAACCCACAGTTTATAGTCTAATGTGAAAACATCAACCCTTTTAGCAAACAAACCGTTATTGTAGCTCTACTCTTCTATTCGATACTATACATAACTAGCATTAATAATTAAAGGCCTGAATTAGAACCAAGGAGCTGCAAAAGGCGGCTGTTCATGGATATAACGCTTGCAAGGAGGTAGAGGAATGTTCTCACAAAGAACGGCAGAGAGTGGGTTAGCTGCCAAAATATGGTGAAGCAAAGGTTACCTTCGGAGGTTCGAATCTAATACAAGCATCAAATTGTTTGGGTTCTCTCTTTCTTTCTTTCTCCTTGTGTTTATTTTCTGTATTTTAGTATACTAATTCATTTATTTTTGTTATTTGCTCTCCTGTGAGCCCATGACACAACAATTACAAGCAGATAATTGGGTATCATGTTTACCATAATAATCTATACCATATCTGGTGTTTTAAGCATGTTACATAGTTAGCTTTCATTCTTTTGGGCAGATACCGATGATATTAAATCTAATAGCTTTTGTTTCATGTTTAAAACTTAGGTTTCACTTCTTCTATTGACAAAGGAGTTGTAAATGTGCTAAGTTCACGGGTAAACAGAATAATAAATTGTTAAAGAGCGTGGATTTCATCAACGAAGTAAATGTTCAAAATGATGACACCCTTCATCAATGCACATTTGTGACATTGCCTGAGAGACCTTCTTGCATGCTGTAACATGTGCAGTGTAATCTGCCTGTGTTCTTCACGTATGAGTGCCCATAGTTGTCTTGGGCTTTGTGGTGGAAAATATGGCGATTATTCTTATGTTATCAAAAGTATAATTTATATCATAATATCAAATTATAGACCAAAAGAGATCAAATTATAAAACAAAAGTTAATAAAAAGTTTGAACTTAACCCGAAGGATTTGAACCTGAATGAAATGGGACAGTGTTAAAGCAACCATGATAATACCATTCGGCTAATGCTACCTTGAGAGCTTAGGTTCCTATACAACCTTGATCCCACCTCAAATCTTTACACGCTTGTTGCAACTTCTTACAGTGTTTTGAACTCGGTTTGGTAGTTTTAACTCAAATAAAGAGACTGCGTTAGTCATTACAGTTACTGTATCAACTAAAATAGGCCATAGTTTATGACAGAAGGGAAATTATCTACCTAATACTTAGCATTTTTTGCAAAGGCTGTACTATGAACCTTTGTTGACTGATGGCTTAAATCCAATTGGTCGCACTGCATAGATCTGCCATTTTGTTTTCAAATAGTTTTGTCAACCGATGCCTGTGATAAGTTGTTCCTTCAGGGGTATTTTCAAAGGTGTGTAGGAATGTATGCTAAAGAATAAAAGCTTCTAAAATCAGCTAAAAGTGCTGCTGCAGCTGCCAGTGTCAGAGTGGGATGTTTTTGAAATTGACATACATGGCGATTGCATTCTGTCCCGTAAAACACTTACGCACTGAGTTATCTATCCCTCCTCTATAAAGTGTTATGCAAATCAGCCATTATAAGGCATTCAAGAAAGGCGTAAGTCACATATGTTGCTTAGCACATTGCATAAATTCAAAAATAAATAGGCGCAGCTGACTCACCTAGTTTATATATATTATAATACTAAATAATAGTTATTACAATATTTGCCCTATTTGAATAAAATATGCCAACACACATTCCATGTGGTGTGCAGAAGTCTGAGCAGATGCAATAATCTCAAACATATTTGTTTTCAGTGAATCAGAGAGAGAAGGAGATGCATGCACACAAACATACGTGTGCATGAACAAGGCAGTCTCTTCTTGCATTAGTGAATGTCGCAGACATTTCTGCTTGTGAGGTGGCAAATTATATTGGAGTTCCTACTTCTATAGCGCAGAAGTGATTGAGATTGACCAGGAAAGTAACTGAATGTCATGTCCTGGTTCAAGTGGTTCAGAACGAAGATGTGTGCCCTCTGGACCAGAATTCAGCTTTGATTGCAGAAGCACAGAAAGGAATCCCTTCCAATCTACTTGTGACATGAAAGCAAATTCACAGCTCCCTGCATCTGCTCAAATAGAGGTCTGTAGCATATAAATGATGCAGGACTGCTTGCACAAACAGAAGCTAAGAAGTAACATCTGAAAGTTCATAGAGTTTGCTTCACCAGCATTTGCAAAGGAAAATACCAACCATAACTGGCATAACACAATATTCTCAGATGAGGCGACATGTTCCCCTACACATAGGGAAAAGTGAATGTTTGCAATCCAAAGGGGTCCCAATATGATGCAAGATACATAGCTAAAGAATATTGTCATGATCATGTATCTATGTCTTGTTGGAGCTGGATATCTAAGAATGGTTTGGATGTATTTGTGGAAGCTGGATGGTATACTATGCAATATGGAGTCTCACTTGAGCATATTTTGTTTCCCTCTATAAGGACGACATATTCTGATGAAATTATTTAATTTATCAGGATAATCATCTTGTCCACACATGTCAAGCAGTTTGAAATTGGCACTCTGGAGACAGGATACCAAAGTGTTAGACTGGCCTCCCTGCTCACCAGAATAAAAAATGTTGGGCTCAGGCAAAAGAAACATATTGCTTGAATTTTCCTGCACTTGCACAAAGGACAAAAGATGACTTATGCACACAAATTTGAGAAGTAAAGCAGCCTCTCATCCATACTAAATTACAGAAATCTGATATCATCTAATGCCTCAAAGATTGAGGACAGTTATAAATGCAGCAAGTTTATATACCCAATATTAATTTTTGTTTATTTCTATGTATTTGCACTTTAGAAGTTAAAAGATTCTGTTCTTTTTTTTTTACTGTTAGTTTATAATTACATTTTCATATGTATATAGGTAATGTCATAAAATTCAAATGATATGTTAAAGTATAATATATCACATGATGTTCTGCATATACACTTATAAAGTGAATAATTACAACAATAAAATAAAAATTTTGTGTAGGATTTAAACCAAAGAGCTTCTAAATTGCCCTCTAAACTGCTTAGCCATAATAACATTACATTGTCTTCTCTCTGGTTTCTTTTATATGTGATAAATATGTTCATTGGCATTGAATGCACTGCAGTCGTTTCATACACAATGTGAACACAACATTTCTGAGTTTCCGGAGAATTCTCCGATTGACTCATAGAAATGAGATCTACATTTTTTGCATAATAAATTTTTTGTGTTTCTCTTATGGTTTACAGTTATAAAATTTAGCTTGAAGAGGACTTTACAGGCTATTTGTAAAAATTCAAGATATACGTTTTATTTGTCATGCAAACATCTTAAACGTATGGAACCTTAATCAAAATAATTATAGTTATTTTGAGAAAATAAAAAAAATAAAGAAGAATTTTTCACCTAAAGGGAGTTTGGGGTGGAGGATTTTCTAAAAATATTTGGTTTACATCCTTGGAAGCTGCAGGACTTAAATACCAACTTTGGTATTTATCCAACATTTCATTTTTGAGTTATGCTGCTCTCCTTCTCACACATATTTTTCTAATACTCCTCTTTTTTTATTTGGGGGGCACCAAAACATGTAATTCTGGTAAATTTCAATATAAATTTTTGGGAAAAATATAGCATGTCCTCTGCTTATTACTATAGGCAAGTGCCAGGGAAAATAAAAAGAAGTCAAATATGAAATTACTTGGCAAAGTTTCATTCATATTAAATTTGCTTTGGGAAAATATTGTAGATCTTTTCTCTTAGCAGTTACAAAATGCCAGATCCTAACAATTCATTGGTATGATGTTACATTTTCTCTTCTTTATCTGTAAGGAAATTGTGTTGTGTACTCATAACTAAACTTGATGTAGGACCACGAGTACAGAAACCTGTCTTCTACAGCTATTCTGGAATACCCTCCTTTTAAATGTGCAATGGTGGTGACCAACAATATATTTCTTGATTATTTGAAATCTCTCCTGTATTGATGGCATATAGAAAGCTACAACAAAGTGCTAGGGCAACATGCCCCTCACCCCAAATGTACCACCAGCACACTTCTATGGGAGCTTCTGAATCCTGTATACTGCATCATTAATATTGTTGGGTCCCAAATACTTTATAATTATGAGCAATGACTCTTTGCCCAGATAGGGTGATACAACCAAATCAGGTCACTTTTTGTAAACCTGTGGGCAACTTTTCAGACATGACAGATCTTAACAAAATTGCTTGATATTTGGAGGTGCAGGCACATTGAAACATTATACAGTGTGATTGAACACTATTGCTCAGCGTAAGGGAGTCTCCGGACACTAAGTCCAAGGGTAGATGCCAAACACCATGCCTGTAGGAGTCAAACCAATAGAGCCAGTGTTGACAACCTATATGCTGGCAGAAAGTGTACTATCTGTATGTTCCAGTGTTGTTGATGGCTGGCCACTACTTACTTAGATGTCATGGGTTCTAGCATCGTATTATCCTCCATGTGTTGGAACATATGCAGGTCTGGTGTACCTCGAGACATTGCAATACTTCCATTATCAAGTTTGATTGAAAAAATGATGCCCTTGTCAACGTCAAGTTCTTGAAATACTCTAGAGCAGGGGTTGCTAACCTTTATGACTCAGGGAGCACTTTATATGGGGAACCCCCTTACAGGCCTGCTGCTGGCTTTAACTTGTAATATATAAAGGGCATCCTAACCTATTGGCTTACTTACTAGTTAATCATACCAGGGAGAGGATATGGTTTAGATTGTAAAGGAACAAAAAGTAGACATATCCAAACCTAAAGAAACAATTGCACACTGTACAACCAATAAAATTATATTCTATAAGCTTTGAAGTCTACCATAAAAATTCATTCTCATTCTCATCTATCACCAATACACAAGATATTGTCAAAACTTGGCCATGTACTTACAAAGTTTAATAAACAAAGTATTTTTGTTTTCAACGAGATACATGGAGTGTATCTTTTTGCATAGTTTTCTAACGTTTGGTTCAACTGATGATAATTGCAGGCAAATATCTGGTTCTGCATTTAAGTGACATTCAAGATATGTAGTTGTCAAAGGCTGCAATACTAGTTTTGATTTCTCAAACATAATTTTGAATTCATCTGTAAATGCAGCTAAAACACTGGTACTGTTTTGTTATGAAATGCAATTTTTAGTTCGCTATGAGATGTCAAATTTATGATGATCTGTATTCCACTGAGTTTAAGCTGGGTGGTCTTTTCATTCACACAAGCTTATGGAGTTGAAGGTCATGTTTTTTTAAATCTGAATTCCTAAACGTAAAGTTTGAGTATTTTGTTTAAATCTTTTCAACTTTAGAGCATTAATTGTATTAGTATGGTTATATCGGTTGTTCTACACATCTGTAAATGTTAGCATGTGCTTACATAATGTAAATTTCTAAAAAAGTGGAGTTTTATATGTCAATATCATCTTGATTTCCCTTAGAAGCCATACTTTTTAATTAATTTTTTATTACATAAAGGAAATATGTGTTCACTTGCATACAGCATGTACATCAATGTATTATTTTCAAAATTATCATCCTTAAAATCTTCTACAAGCACTCGATTAGGATACACTGTTGGAAGATAGCCTCTTATGGAACCGTGTACACTGTCATCAACAGATAATACAACTTTTATTATATGTACTTCATGTGGCAAAAAAGTTACCATTACATTCATTTAGCGCAGTGATGGATCATCACAAGATTGCTCAATAATAGATGGTAATTTTATTGGAAATATAGAATCAGACAACTGAAAACTTCAATGTCATAGCCGGAATTTGTACCACAGATCTCCCGGTCCCTATCTAGTTGCTCTAACCACTGAGCTACCATGGCAACATGCAGGCACGACATTAAATTCTCCAACTGATTCGCATTTTTCCCAGTATTCCACAGAAGATCTCAAATTGTATTAAGATGACATACCCCAATGGCGACTTACAATGGCTATGGCATTGAATTTGTCAGTTGTCTGATTCTATCTTTCCAATACATGGCTTGTGTGGAAGAACAATTAATTCTGGTAATTTTATTACTGATCCAAGAATTTTAAATACACAGCAACTAACATTTTCTGATAATGAACATAATATAAATAAAAATGATCTCTTGGCTAAATATCAATAGTTTGGAGGTTACTTTTAAAGTGAACAAGGTATTAACATACATATAAGTTGATCTCATTAGGATATATACCTCATGAAAATTTCAGAAAAATGCATTACATCAGATGAGCCAAACTGTTAACAAATTCCATACAGCAACAATCCTTGCCAATTATTCACTCCAATGATTTATTTTAAAGATATAAGCTGGAGTTAACTGAATGGAAAACTAAATTTAAGGAGCAACTTAAATTCATCACTTCTTGTCCTTCCTGTGTGCCAGCAGTAATTATTTACCAGGTCCAAAACATCCAGCCACCAAATTTTATGAAGCACACAAGAAAAATTGTTTAATTCAAGAACAGAGAAATCATAAACAACGTTAAAGAACTAATAAATGTAAGACAACAGCAAAAGTAAAACTACGAGCTCACACACAGAGGCACAAAGTAATAAGATGTGTTGTTGAATCCAAAGCAGAAACGTGCACAGTAAGTACAAATGAAATCTATCGTTCTTCACAAATAGATTTTCTCATCCCAATTTATCCGAAAGGGAAGAATGTCCCCCCCATCACCTTTTGATGTAGATAATGTAATATTGGATGACATGTTCAGCACAGAAATTTCTAAGGTCAAAATAATACAGGCCATTTCTCATATTGCTGTTGACACGGCTCCCTGTACTTGTCAAAGCTGTTAAAAATGACATACTTAACAACATAATTTTGAAAATAGCTACACAGATGCTACAATCTGGTGTAGTGCCTGAGTGTTCTAAAAAAGCCAGCACAGTATTATTGTTTAAAAGTGGAAACAGGAAGAACCTTTCCAACTGGAACCACAGAGATGGGACAAGTCATTGAAAGAGTATTAGACTTCCGCCTTCATCAATATGTCACAGTTAGTGAACATCAGTAATGTTTTACCAATGTGTCAGAAATGCTAATTAATACAGAATAATTGGTGCAATCTTAAGCTCTGTGAAGAAAGCAAAGGAGGATGCAACAGTGATACTTCTAGATACCAGAAAGGCCTTTGGCAACATTGGACGTAACCACCTAAATAAAACCCTTATAACTATGGGCATACTTATGAAATTAGTACAAAAGAATCGAGTATGTAATCCATAGTGTTGCTAGATGGAAAAGTTATCATGTCAATCCCCCTGGTGCTGCCATTGGTCACTAAACGGTCGTAGTTTTTCATAAACCTGGAACTGGATAGTTCTAAGTTCATCTGCAGTCATCATGGATTCTATGGTGGCAGGAGTTGCAGAGTAGTTCTTTGTGAGGACAAGATCCCAGGGAATACACATGTATTTTTGTCTCTCTGTGGCATTTCCAACAGAGGTTTCCATCCTGGGTCGTGCCTGGCAGAGAATGCATTGCTGAAACATTGGTCGACATTTTGAGAGCTTCTTGCCATTTTCTAGATGTTAAACCATTGCCGTGTCTAATCCAAGAGTTTTTAGGAGTGTATTCGCTATGCAGTTCGATACCAATATCTTTCTGTGGAAGCTTTGAGCATAATTCAATTTCTCTTTCTGCTAGCTATTTCCTGATTCTTTGAGCATTGAGCAGGCAAGTTTGAGAATTAGTTAATTTGACCATTGTTGTTGTTCAAGTGCAGCTGTTTAATACATTCAGAACTTCCTACTGCAAGATCTTGGTAAGCTAAGCTATAAGGGTTGTTAGATTGAAAGACAATGCTGCAACGTTGTTGCAACGTTGCAGACAGGCTTCCCAACCAGCTTTAAAGAGTCCTAATCTCCTCAAACTTCATGTCTGAATAGATCATATTTTCTGGAACGTCAGTTGGTAGCTGCAAGATATATCTGAGTTCATTTTTAATGATTTTGTGTCTGTCATTTAAGAATTTGTGTGGTATCTTTGTTGGTACAGTTTTTTGAAACAGGTAGATTAAAGATGTGCAGATAGAACTATTTAATATATGAAATGTTTGTTCAGGTTTTAATTGAGACGAAGAGGCTAGTAAATCTAATTTCCCATAAAGAGCTTCCATTGTATTGTGGGAATCGAAAATGAGGTTATCAGAAAACATCACATAAAGATATTTTATTGAATCCCCAGTCTTCAGAATTTGTATTTTTAAATTATTATCATCAGTGAGTTTCTCTCTCTTAATGCATAAGCCAATCGTTTACTTCCAAACCTACCTCTTTAAACCACTGCATTGCTATTGTGCCAGTTCTAATGCCACATTTTATTTTTGCCTATAATATTGTCTGTGAATCCCATGATTGTGTGCCTAAGCGATCCCTGCAAAGTAATTTTCCATATTGGTCATAAACCTTTTCTTCTGTTAAGTCATTCAGGATATGATTAGTTGAAAGGTTGTATAATAATAGGGGAGAGGAGATCCCTGCATAATACTTTGCAAAATAGGGATGGATTTATTTTTATGTGGTGGCGGTGGCGGCAGTGGTGTCAGTGGTATCTCTTTACATGTGGATAATGGCGTTTATCTGCAACATATTAACTATTGTAGCATTCTCTTTCAATTTTACACCCAAATGTCTGAGCTTAATGAGATGTTACTGCAGAAAGTTCCAAACATATTAAACAGCTACACTTGAATGACAACCATGGTGAAATTAACTAATCCTCAAACTTGCTGTTCAATGCTCAAAGAATCAGGAAATAGCTAACAGAAAGAGAAATTGAATTATGCTCAAAGTTTCCACAGAAAGGTATTTGTATCAATCTGTATAGAGAATACGCTTCTACAAACTCTTGGATTAGACACTTCAATGATTTAACATCTAGCAAATGGCAAGAAGTTCTCAAAATGATGATTCGGCAACACATTCTCTACTGGGCAGGATCCAGGATAGCAACCTCTGTTGGCAATGCCACAGAGACCAAAACACTTATGTATGTCCTGGGATCTTGTTCTTAGGGAGAACTACCTCACAATTCCTGCTACTATAGAATCTGCAAAGGTTGTCGAAGAACTTAGATCTGTCATATTCCAAGTTTATGAAGAAATGCACTCTTTAATGACCAAAGGCAGCACCAGGGGGATTGGCATGATAACTATTTCACCTAGCAACACTATGGGTTACATACTCAATCCTTCTGCAAGGTTTGAGAAACAGGACTCGTGCACCAAGAAAAATTCAATCTATGTGCCAACAGTCCCTTACTTCGAACAGATATATTTATGGAAATCATCAAAGTGATTGGATTAATGGTGGGAGTCTGCAGTATTATTCCAAAATGCTTTATCACCACATGGAAACAATTGGGCTTTCCTAAAGAAAAAGTCAATTATATAGCTGTTCATGGTTCAACTGCTCTACAGCATGCAATAATGAAGAGGCTTAATGATGTTGCACTTTACCTAAAATTATAATCATCCTCATTTAATAAAAGTTCTTTTTCTTTTTTTAATTGTTTAGTTTATGTGGCAGCTTGTAAATACAGGGAGCTGTTATTGTTATTTCAACAAAAAATTCATGTTTTTAAGGTAGAATCAGCTGAAAATTTTGATGACATAACCAGGATTTGAACGTGCGTTTCCCGCTTTCCATGCAATTGCTTTGACTATAGAGCTACCATGGCAAAATGCCAGTAGGACATTAAATTTACCAACTGACTTAAGTTTCCCTGGTATATATTCATTTGAAGTCATGAAGTACTTTTTCTTCAGCTGTCTGAGAATAATGTTCAAATGAGTCTTTTAATGTTTCAAGATGTGTCTCCAGTATTTTTCTGTGGTTTTACTTTCTCTACTACATATAGTAAGTAGGGGAAGTATTGCATTCCACCCAAAAATTTGATACTGAGATTTCACCGGAAATATATGTTTTGAGACCCCCTGAATCCAAAAAAAGCATTTTTGGAAACATGTCTGCGCGCACCGGTGTGGGTGTGTGTGTGTGTGAGAGAGAGAGAGAGAGAGAGAGAGAGAGAAAGAGAGAGAACAGCATAACTCAGAAACGAACAGTCGGATAAACACCAAACTTGATATTTAGATTCAGTATCTTCCAGAGATGTGACGCAAAGGTTTTCAAGAAAATCCCCCCACCCAGATTACCATTTACATGGAACATTTTTCGAAAATTTTAATTTTCTCAAAAATGGCTCTAACGATTTTGATTAAAATATCATATGTTTAAGATATTTTTATGACAAATAAAATGTATATCTCGAATTTTCTGGGAATGTCTCAAAAGTATTCTTCATTGTGAACAACTTGTGCATAACTGGCAAACCATACGAGATAGACAAAATTTTACTACACAAAAAATATAGATCGTGTTTCGAGATATTGCTTGTTATTCCGTTAAATTTTCCAACACATACTTTTTCTCCAATTCATTATTCAATTTTTTTTGTCCTGGTAATGCAAAGAAAATGGAATACTCCACATAGCAACCAGCTCTTAAAATATTTGACTATCGCTTAAAGCCTACCAATTCCCCTTGCATCTACAAGAAAATTAGCAATAAGATTAACATCTCGATTAACATGAAGCATATGGAGAATAAGCGTTTGTAAAAGTAGTTTGTACAAGAGTAGTGAAAGTCATGTGAGTGTAACACATCAGATTTTTTTCATAAAGCTTGACATTATTTTCATTCAAGAAGCTGTTAGTAAGAGGGAAACAATTGGTTTATTCCTTCTCCATCCACTGCAAACAATAAATAAGTTTTCTCTTAAAAGTACACATTTTGGTATTTGCATCATAAACTTGGTAGTTTAACCTTACAATGATACAGTTATGTCATTCAATTTGCAAAATGTGTTTGCCAAATATGCCAGTTTGCATGCCCAATCTTTGGAATTCAAAAACCATCGCCAATAGAGCATTATGCTCCATAAAAATCAATGCTATCTCTGCATGCAGTTCTACCAAACGCATAATATTTTCCCTCGGGACAGCCATCTTACTTCAGTATGCAGAAGGAGAACTCCCCATTTTACATATTAATTTGAAGAGCCTACTTTTAAGAGGTTTGACTTTATATAGTTTATTATTTTTAAGGCATCATTCAACATTGTTGTGAGTTGAGAAGGTATTTGTTTTTTATGCTAGCACACTTGCCTATGAAGAATGCAACAGTTCTTTGCCATATCTTTCATTTTGGCACAGGCTCAGTATTGTGACCTGTCATTGTCATTTTACCCTCAATGCATATATCTGCACAGTTTTCATGATGTAAGAATTCATCTAAAAGATTATTTGTAATGGTCTGCAAAGAAGGTCCTCCTAATGGTTTTAAATACCATTAAAACTGCCATCAGTCCTTTCATCCATTTGTAGTGAACATTTGCTACACTTGATGTAACTAATTATGTCAGCTTGGAGAACAACTTAACACATGACAATATTGGTCGCACTAATTTAATGCTTCACCAGCTAGAGCTGCATAGGAAGCTTACACTACTTTTTCATTTAGCAAGTGCCATCATAGTTTCATATGAAGCCATAATTTTGTTGTGTTTTCCTTTGAAAAAAATCACACAGTTTATTGATGGTTTCCCTCAAATGATGCAGCATTTAACAGAAAACATGGAGATATTAGTCAACACATAGGTTGACCATCAGCTGTTTCTATGAACCCCATGTAAACATTAAAGCCAATTTATTCATAATATTTTCATGCTTTATGGGCAGGTCTTTGCCCCGCTTGTGTTGCATTTTGCAAACAATGCTGATTCAGAAATTGTTTCTTTTGCAGAAAGCCCTCTGACAAACAAACACTGTTGAGTTATTACATACCTCTACCATGTACCTAGGTGGAGGAAGTATTGCATTCCACCCAAAAATTCAATACTGGCGTTTCACCAGAAATACATATTATGAGGCCTCCTGAATCCAAAAACTTTTAGAAAAAGGTCCAAGTATATGCATGTGTCTGTGAACAACATAACTCAAAAATGAAATGTCTGATGAATATCAAACTTTGTATTTAAGTTCAGTATATTCAAAAGATGGGACACAATAATTTTCAAGAAAACTCCTTCGCCTCAAATTGCTCATTACATAGAAAAATTTTCAATATTTTTAATTTTCTCAAAAACAGCTCTAATAATTTTGATTTTGGCATTTAAGTTATTTACATAATAATTAAAATATGTATATATCTTGAATTTTATAGGAATAGCCTATGAAATCCTTATTTGGAAGGAATTTTGTATAATGGCTGAACCATAAGAGATGAACAAAAATGTACTATACAAAGGATGTAAATCATTAAAACACTACCTTTTTTGTGGCATCAGCCATTTCCATGACATTGGTTTGAAAGTTTTAATACTTTGTCATCTTTTTGAAGTGCTGTTGTTATTCAGTTACTTCTTGCAATGTCATTGAAAGAGGATGGAATATCAAGGCCAACATATAGTGACACACTTTTAAACATCCTATCATTATCCCCTTTGTGCCTCTAATATAATGTGTAATGAAGCTACTTGTGCAAATATTTACTTCAGTTAACTTGAAGCAGATATAAGGATAGGCTTTTGCAAGATTGATTTGTAAAAGCTACATAAAACAAACGATGGTGGGCAATTAATTGAAATTGAGTCTTTATTTATGGATGCTCTTTAGTTTCTATGATTCTTAGCATCCCATTCTACATTGGGCATGAAAGACAGAAATTTTTCTCAGAGCCTCTTTATCAGGCTTGAGGTTCTTTTACATGCATGGGGCCACCAGCTTTACTTCCCTTCCATTGCCCTCCACCAGGTTTGAACCTGCAACCTCAGGAACTAGAGGCTAGAATGATATCCCTAGACCACGGAGGACGACAATAGTGGTCAGAGCCATGTAAGTGTGACACACAAGATTTTTTTTCATCATTTGTTGAAGTAATGGGGGACAGCTGATGAGTTGCCTTCCTTTTCAAATATAACATCTTTTTCTTCAAAGTACTTGTTTGAAGCCAGTGATCCATATCTAAAGAATAAGGCTGTTTTCATTTAAAATGAGCTCTTTTTCAGTTGACTTTGAGCTATTAAAAGGCTTAAATATTTCATGAAAATATACTAAAACTGATATTGGATATTGTAATTTAGTTCAGTTTCCACTGTACTTCACCTTTTCTTTTCTTTTAGCAGTGTAATAAATTGCACAGAAAGCATCCACTTCAGTGACTGTCGTGTTGAACACAGGATTTCCCAGAAGCTAAGCAGCACTCCTCTATACCACAATAACCAGCTCACATTAAGTAACCCAAACATTATGTTTCATCAACTCGCCTACTCATTCTCACAAGCATGCTCGGTGATATATAGTACATACTTCACTTTATCAAGCAAATACTCTGTTTGGTAAGAGTGCCTATTTCATTTTGAGAATGGAAGCAGAGTAGAACATACCTCACTTATGTCAGATGTTTAATATCAGGAAACGTTTTTTGTCTCCATCTTCAGCTGTTTGGTGACTGGCTACCATTCCTCAGCTAATGTAATGCCCTCTAGTCGTAGTTCTATATCACTTCATTGCTTCCTTTGGTGGTGGCATCTCAAAATTCAACAAATGAACTTTTTTGTAAATATAAATCTTTTCCCAAATTTCCAATTCTAAAGCTAAAGTTGCAGGTTTTAACAATTTAATATCTTGTTCCAATTTCACGATTATCCAACCAAAAGTGGTAAGCTACTGCCAACTTCTGTTATTTTTTTATATATATATTTCTTTGGTGCTCCTTCAATCTGGTGTTCACATTTCTTATAGTTTTCCCTATGTAAAGCTTTATTTTTGTATTTTCAAATATATTAAAAATCGATGTCATTTTTAAGTTAGTGACTGTGGATTTTATTTAACTAAAATAAAATCACATTATTTTTATACCATTGCTATAGGTGCCCTCAACAAAATATTCCAGTTTACACAATATGAACAAACAGCTGCTCATAGAAATGCTGATAATAAAAATATGTCTCTAAGATCCAAACAACCTTACCAGCAGCATTCTCTGCAAGCAGAAGTGGAAATAATGGCAATAATATCTGTGAAGCATTAGTTTCAGCCAACATCCATTTGAATAAGTAGAATTTGTAGAATTTTGAACTTTCTGGAAAAATGTTTCCAACGAAAAGTTCCTGATGAATCAACAATAAGGAAAAAGTATATTGGCAGTTTATGAAGAGGTAAGTTTAAAAATTTATTTAATGAATTAGATTGTATATCAACTACCTCAACCTTTTCTGCAATATTTTGAGCTTTATAAAAACTTTTAAATGTATTATACAAAAATATTTTCAAATGGAAACAAAATTATGTATAGCCTGTAGTGCCATGGAGTTTGATTTACTTTAGTTTATGATCAAGAAACATATTTTTTATAAATTTTTTAAGCTTGTTCCCCCCAAAAGTGAGATCTCAAATTACACTGATCTTTACTAATTTTCAATTAAATATTTTTTTTCAGGTAGTGCAAGAAATAAGAGACAATATTGGCAACTCAAACTTCTAATTATCTGTAGATGAAACAACCGACTTGTGTGGGAGATTTATTGCCAAAGTCGTCGTGAGAAAAATCATGGAATCTGAACCACGAACACACCATCTGATTGTCTCCAGGGTACTGGAAGTAACAAACCATTCGATGATGCATTATGTGTTTTGTGACTTGCTAAAGAAAATGAGGAAAAACTTGGTGATAGTTACAGATGCAGCAGCATACATGCTTAAGGCTGTTAAAGCTTTGCAGGTATTTTATCCTAAGGCAGTTCACATAACTTGTTTAGCACATGCTCTTCACCAGTTGGCAGAGGAAATTTGAGTGAATTTTCCAGAAGTAAATGCCTTAATTTCCTGTGTGAAAAAAGTGTTTGTGAAGGTGCCATCAAAAGTCAAATTATTTACCAATATAATGCAAGATACACGTTTACCCCCAGAGCCAATCCTCATCAGATGGGGAAGCAGCTCTATATTACAGTGATTATTTGAAGATGTGAAGAAGGTGCTCTAGTGAGAAGTTAGAATTTATCAAGTTTAATTTTCTAACAATACATGATACAATCTCATCATGTTAGAATGTGACTTATTACACCAGAATCGCAAACACCTCCCAAATATTCCTGATGCAGAAAAATCTGTTCATCAACTGATAGTTAAGATTAGAAATTATGTTGGTTCTGTTTGAATAGTTCCATTTTATGCTGTGCAGCAAACCACCATAAGTGTCAATACTCACCTGACTGCCTTCTTAAACAAATGTTTTGGTCATATTCTGCTGCCATACTGTGCTTTCAAAAGCTTCATATACTTTTAGTGGAAAGATAACAAGTATGTCATATACCTGTCCAAAGACTGCAGCCATCGAAACCAAAAGAATACAGATCATCACCAACACCATTGCCTCCCCATTTCTCTCCACCACCGGGATAGGGAATGTACCTGTAAAAATGTTGTTCTTTCTTAGTTTTACCTCATTTTTGTTTTGAAGCATTATTATTGGTAATAAACTGTTATTCTTAGAAAAAAATACAGACCAAATATTTTTTGTGTTGAAAAGTTTGTCTTATGCTAGCCAGCCATACAACAAAGTTGGGAAGCATAATTTCATAACATACTCTCTCTAATGAATAAATGAAGCAAATTAGAAGCTCCAGACAGAAACTTATCCTGGCATTCATTAATGCAATAAAATAAGACCTAGTTGCAGCACTCAGTAAAATTAAATTCTATGTGCCCTTCCAAATGTCTTATTTCTAAAGGACTTAAATAACTGCCAGGATGAAAGGAGAAAGTAAATATTTTTAACCAGTTAAAGATATGAGCTATTGAGATGTTATGGTGGAATCTGCAAAATGAATGAATGATGAGGCTATTTTGATCTCTGACTGAATAGTCATTGCTATTGTCTTTTAAATGATATAATGATAATGATAATAATAGTAAAAATAGTAAAAACAGTAATAATAAACAGTAATAATAATAGTAATAATAATAACAACAATAATAACAATAGTCATTGTTGCTTGTGTACCTGACGGTGCCAATTTACCATTAAAACTGCATTGCAAAGCTATACAGAGAGAGAGAGAGTCAAAACCCATCCAGTGTGTAAGAGTACCTATATTTACAAGGTTTTTTTTTAACCCAGATTTAAAGAAAGCTGCCTTTTACAGTTTCAAGTCCCTAGGAAGTTTGTTACACAATGTTGCTTCTATGTTTAATGGATCTTCAAAAATTGTTTTTGTATGTACATGCTATACACATCACTTTGGCTTCTAGTATTATTCTTATGCACACTCTTTGCCTTGGAAGATATCTGGAATTATGTAAAAGAAGTATTATACAATAGACATAGGTGCAGTAATATGACTGAACAAACTTCATTTCCTTTGTACAGCTTTCTATATGGATAGTCAATGGTTTATATTTGACGTAATTCTCAGGCATAATATGCTTGGGCCCTGTTAGATAGTCTCTTTTTTCCCTAATTATAGCTTTTAATGTCCATTCTTACCGCCTATTGTTCCACAGGCATTGTTAGATGGTTGTCAACAAATACCATACAGCACAATACAAGAAATTCAGCTGAGAAAGCATAGATAGAGAACACTAGTGTTCCTGGTTCAGCAGTCTGGATGGTTTTACCAACTGTGTAGAGAATATGGAGAGTAAGTGTTGGTTGCTAGAGGCCTGAGAGACCCCTGACATAATTTAAATGTTATAATTTTCAATTGAACGCACCTATGCAATTGCCTGACTAGGACATCTAACATTACACCTTGCTCGGTTGTTTGCTGCAGCAATAACCTTACCTGCTTATTTGTTTGGTTGGAAGAATGACTAATCAGCAGTTTTGTGCGCATAGGTCAACCAGACCCTGCATGCCTGCTTTCGTTACATATTTCTGACATATTTGTTCCTCATTAGCTGTGCAATATTGCTTTGCCATTGCAAAGAGCTGTTACTGCTTCGTCATGAACAGGAGTAAAAAGTACGATCTACAAAATCCGAATGATTTGGAAAAAGTATATCGCCTACTTTGCGATGATGATGCCTTGCCTATGGATGACAACTTATATGAATCAGATGATTCTGAAGATAAGCTCAAACAAGATCTTTAGATTCAGAAACTGATCATGAAGATGAAAGCAGCTTGTGTGATAACAGTATTTTATTGGTAACCTCATATGCATATAGTACTACTAATACTAATAATTATTATTATTACTATTATCAACAATATATTCTGCTATTATTTACAGGAAGAGATGGAACAAAACACAAAACCACCTTGGAAAATAACACAGACAAGGGCTCACAAAATTTTGACCAAACTTCCTAGTGTAGTAGGAGCTGCCAAAAATGCAAAAACAGAAATGGATTGTTGGAAGCTTTTTGTTACTGAAGATATAGTTGATTTGATTATTGAAAGCTCAAATACTTACATTACCAGTGTGCAGCACATAATCATGAAAGAGATGGCAGACGTACAGATGTAATAGAAATAAAAGCTTTCCTAGGCTTATTGTACCTGGCAGGAATTTTTCGTGGTGGACGCCAGAATATTCATGATTTTTGGAAAACTGATTATCTTGAAATTCCTCTATTTCAAATGGCTATGTCCAAAAAATGATTCAGTTTTCTAACACGCTGTATTCGCTATGATGACAAAAGCTCAAGACTGAAGCGACGAAGATTGGATAAAACACAGGAAAGGTAGTAGATGATTCTGAATAGCTGAACATTTGAAATTACAAGCTGTATGTATACCTGAAAATAGCAATGTATTTCGTTATACTTCTTATAATACAATTCATAATGTATATGTACTCATATTTTAGCTTGTCTTGTTATGTTGTAAGATAATACCTACTAATAAGGGCCATGTATACTTAACCTAAATAGAGGTAAAAATAGGGAAATGAACCAAATAAAAAATAAATACAAACAATAACAACAAAAATATAATGCGGGTCTACTAGGCCCCGCGCGACCAACGGTGTTCTACCAAAGTGTGCACCTGATGGAGGGTTAAGGTTTGCTTTATCAAATTTTAAGCAATTACAACCTTCAAGGATTGGAAAGTGTGTCTGGTATTTTATTGCCAAAACTATAGTTGTCAAAGGAATGCATTTTTTTCTTTTGGTTTCCTCCAAAGACAGTTAAGTACGGTTTTAAAGCAAATGACTAATGCTTCATTAAAGTTAAAAATATAAGGGCATGTCATGAAAATATAGCAAATAAATGAAAAATCATTTACAATTATCCTCATTAATCCAAATACAAAATTTCTCATGAAGGGGTAAAATAATTATGCTGACAGAACGTTATTTCTCAGTTCTCATTATACACACACTAATATCAAGTGAAACTTTGTATTAACCATTAATCAGGTTTTATGTTAATTATTTTGTGCATTCAAACAATTTATATTTTACTTCCCTGCAAGAGAATTGTCTTTATTCTACCTCATAGGGCACCACAGACCCCTGAGGAATATATACACCCCCTCCACTGAGGGCCCTCCAACACTATGTTAAAGTATCCCAGAATATAGTCGTTAGCTTTTTATACAACCCCTGGGTATTTTTGTGCCTCTCCCTCCCCAACCACTACCTTGTGCCCTTGCACCCCAGTACTGAACTGGTCTACCATCAAAGCCTGTCCCCCCCCCCCCCAATTGTAAGCAACCCCTGTGGCTAACTGACCCCAGCGGCACTACAATATTATGGTTAATAATGATATTTATTAATGGAAAACAACAAGGTCTCTTTCAGAATTGTCAAAATTAGAAATGCCTTATATTTGACGTAATAATGAAGGAAATTAATTCTCAGGAATTTGTGGCCTATAAAATACAGTAACACATAATCATTAGAATATGTTGTAAAACACTAGTCTGTAAAGTTGTGCTTTGCACCTTCATAAATAAGCTCCAGCTTTTTTCAAATGTTTTCTGAATTACTACTGTCTGAAGTAGTTGCAAACTGTCATATGTTAAAGAAATGAGTGGTGCACCTGCATACATTATATTCCATTATAATTCCGTATATGTTGTTGTTGTTGTTGTTGTTTTCAATGGCACTGGGGATTAATTGATGTGCATCATTTTCCCTCTGGCTTCCCAATATAAAGTCTGTAAATAATTCTGTATATAACGCAACGTATATAGTGTATATATATAATTAAAAAATTTCTATGTTGTTACCTTTTGATGTGTCTAAAACCATTGTATTGATCACAAGGAGAAAATAAATCTGAATCTGAAACTGCTACCAATATCAGGTGTAGTCCTCTAAACAATCTGGGGGTTGTGAAGGAGTGATATAGCTGCCAAAATGTTATAAAATAGTGCCCATTTTGAAACAGCTATATAATTGACTAATTTTGAAGATTTAGAAGCTAGTAACAGTGATGTGTCATAATTTAAAATAAAGAGAGTTGAAGGTTGTTACATTACATCACTAAAATGTTCTTACTTGAACGCGTTTCGGTAGACGGTTTGCTCCCATCGTCAGCATGTCCTCAACTCAGCATGTCCAACAGTTGAGGACATGCTAACGATGGGACCAAACCGTCTACCGAAACGCGTTCAAGTAAGAACATTTTAGTGATGTAATGTAACAACCTTCAACTCTCTTTATTTTAAGCTATATAATTGCTAATTATACTCATCAGCTTATGAAAACTAATGCACAATGTCCCTAGAAGTAAAATAGTCCTCAATTTGGATCTCTGAGAGGGGACTACTTCTCAACATTATATGCAGCTTAGAAAAATTAATATCAAAATCTCACACATAAAGAAATAGCAATTGTAAAAATGAATGCTAACTTTTCAGAACTATAAGATATGTTTTGTTTCACCAATATTACCTCTTGGTGACTTGCGAAGTATACTCAGTATGGTTGAAGAAACAGATGACTTTATAAAAATTCTGCATTATGATTGAGGTGTGTACTTATATTCACCTAAGACGAGGGAACTAAACACAGTGAAGTCTAATACATTAATAGAAGATAGATGAGATGACATAACCCTTCAATGCGCTGGTTTGTAAATATACAGAGTGACTATTAAGAGGTTAATTTTAGAATACTTTAAGTGTATTTTTTGTTATTTTCATGTTATACTGGTATTTAACAATAAAAATATCATTATTTTTAGCTATTTTACATCATAAGCATATTACTTTATTTCAATACTATAATGTAGCATTTTTTATAACAAAATGCAACCCCATTATCATTGCTACATGCCATTACATGCTCCCTCCCCACAGAACATTTGATTGTAGTCACTGGGATTCAATTTCATGGTATTTGGCTTTGAATAGATGGCCATGCCATTTTAACTCATCATAACAATCACATCCATTAAGATGCCTGTGACAGGGATATAAACCAGTTCAGGAATTAGAACAAGAAGAATGGCATAATAATTCATACATTAGAAGGTTACCACACTCTTACTGCTTCATTTGCTCAAAATTTTGAAGACATATTTCACAGACTGTTATCTGCATCATCAGTTTTGTGTCGACTGCTGCCATTGGATAGTTTTTCAGTATAGGAACTCCTGAGAGTTGTTGGTGGAGACCTGATAAACTTTAAAATCATGCTGTCCTCAGGGATGTCAAAGTTCACAAGGTTATCATTGTACTTCATTATTAAACAACTTCTCCCACGTGCTGAGGTTGATAGTCTTATTTACCAGTTTTAGCAATTTAATTTCTTTGTTGATTTCATAGTTTACATCCCAAAAATATGCTGACATGGCTCATTTATCTGTATGCTTAATGAAAATGTTATGGAAATGTTCTTTGAGACACGTTTCTGTATTTATCAAGATCAGCAGAAAAATTAAATTACCAAAAAAACAATGGTAAACAAGGCCAGCGACCTCAGCACATGGAAGATCTTTATACAGAAGTTCAATGAAAACCTCATGAACTTGGACATCCCTGAGGACAATGTGATTTTCAAGTTCATCAAGTCTCCATCAGTAGTGCTCAGGTGCTCCTATACCAAAAAGTTGTCCAATGCTGGCAGTGAACAATGAGCTGATGACGAAGACAATGGTCTCTGAAACATGTCCTCAAAATTTTGAATAAGCAGTATGATGTCTTAAGTCATCTCATCTATCTTCTAGATATGTACCTATAGTCACCGTATTATAACTTCTCTCTTGAGACAGCTCCAGCACCATGTGTCATGGGTGAAGTGGAGGGAGAGCTACACTGCAACCTTTTGCACAGAGGGAAAAATGCTACTTGTCGTGCTAACAGCTGATTTATTATTGAACATGACTAAATAAGTAGTCTTTCTCACACTGTTAATGAAAGAAGAAATTATAAGTTAAGTTTATACTGAGAAAACTACTAATGCTATTATCAAAAGCTATATTAGCAACCGCTACTATAATTATATGTTTAATTATAGCAATGTGAGGTGAGATAGCAGGAAGAGAAAGGCTACATGTTATTTATGAGTAGCATTTCTGATAACAAAGCAAACATTTGATAACAGAACCAAATCAATACATAAGAAACATTGTAATGAGTTATGCATAAACTGTGTTCCATAATATTTTAATTTTTATGTAGTAATAGATAAATGTATTTGTAAACTCCATGAACCAAAGTGTGACAAATACCATCTGCTATATTGCACTAAGTACTGATATCAGTAATAGAACTCAGTGCTGAAAACTAATGATGTTTCATCACACTTGTACATATTTAACTTTATTATTATTATCATCATCAATTTCCAATAATACCTGACTACTGTATTTAATATATTATGTCAAGGATTTGGCTATTTTTTTTTTATAAGTGCATGTTTTTCTTCCAGGGTTCACGAGACCAAAACATATACACATTACTGCATGCAGCAGTATAAATAAATCCATCAATGGTGAAAATGTTAAGTTATACTGGAAGTTATAGGCAGAGAGAACAAAGGGGTGTTAGGCAGTATCAATGGTGATTTGCTGTCACACACATAGCTGCAGTGATACAAACTGTCACTGAGCTGTCTCAAGGGACAAATTATAGTATGGCAATTATATATGCTGAAATAAACATTCATAGTAAGCTAGAATTCAGCTCCAAAAAATTAAAGTAAATAGGTAATCTAGAGGTACACCAATTAATTACTATGTATTAAAGTAGATATTACCTAACTTATGGTTTTTAATCTTAACCATTCTTAATACAAGACCAAAACATGATGGTTGGTGTTTCAATTAAAACTTAAGAGTTACTCATTTATGTGGAAGACGTAAACGTATATATTAAGTATAAAATTGTCATACCCTTTGGTATTTGCCCAGCCAATTCGAAGATGCGGCATCATATGTGTGGTTTGTTCAATATGATCTACTGTCACTTCAAAATACCATTTCTGATACATTGCTGAACCCTCTACTCGACCAACAAAGATATTTGGTCTAACACTGCAAATGGAAGAAGAGAAATAAAATGTTTTATTATTCATTAACACTTGTAAAATATTTATTAGATAAATCTATATTACATTTCAGTAGTTCACTAAATACAAAGTTCTGTATACAACAAAAAACAATAATGTACAATAAAAATGGCATGCACGCATACACACATGGTAGTCCTGTTTACCTCTATCCATAATCACAAGTAACTGTCCAGAAGCATTTTCTAGGTAGGCAATATAGTTTTAGTTATTGTGCCATGCAGAAATAGTCCATAAACTGAATTTGGTCATAAACTTATTTAAAAATACATGATTAAAACCAAAGTAAACTTTAAATTGAAGATACATAATAAGCCTAATGTTTTGGAAATGGTTAATAATAAAGTACAGGTTGTTTGACATAATAAATTGTGTTTCAATGAGTATGTTTTTTCTACACCTGCTTCTTATTTCTCTTTTATGAGTTTACTGTTGTGTAAAATTCACTGTGAATGAGGAGGACTTTGACTATTTACAGAAAATAAAAGATGTACACCTTTTTCATAATGCCAGTAGCTGGCTCAATAAAAATTTAAGTCTTATGTGTAACAGTCAGTTTTCATGACTAATCATCATTTTATTCTTATTTCTCTGTTTTCCATCTACCAAAAGTGGTTTCAATACACATTTTGCTGTAGCTATGTAGGCATATTATAAAGGAAGACCGAGACAAGAATCAATTGTTTAAAAACAAGTTGATATATAACTACTAGCCTTGTGATCTATGACCTTATGAATAACAAACATACAGCTATGTACCTCATATTTCAAAATTTACAATTAAAATGCATAGATTTTATATAATACTTTACAGTTTCTCTCCTGTTTGTTTAGTCTGTTAAGTTTTCTAATTTTAATTTCTGATGCTAGTGTTTCTTCATTCTTTATTACATCACGTTTATCTTTGAACTTTACTTCAAATCTTTTTTCAATCATTATACCAACAGAAAGCAATTTTACATAAAAATCTGGCACTAGTAAATGCTCCATAGTATATCTTATTTTCATTGTCTGATATCTGATTTCAAATTCATGTTTCTTTCCCTGTTACTGGAAAGCCTCTTTCACCAGCCACATACATGCACATATTTTCTGAAGTACCAGAATCAAAATGGCATTCATATACCATCCATCATCTTTAGAAACGTAATAGTTCACTTTTAGATTGACTCTGCCTTTAGTCAATTTAATATTATGTCCAGATTTTTTTTAAATGCTAAATCTTTTAGTTAATATTTCTTTAAAACCAATGTTTCTTTAGAAAAGAAACATACAAGACTATTCTTCATCTTTATCACTTTCAATCTTTATTTATCTTTTTATTCCTTCATTTGCTAACTTCTTGCAGTAAACTATTCTTCAACAATGTTGGGGCTAGATCACTTTCTGGCCTAATTTCTAGTACAATATTAAGTGTGTAATAAGTTTATGGAAGGCTGCTGAAGTAAAATACAGCAAACATTTCATTTTCTATATTTTGTACAAGAGACAATATTATTCAATCAGTTTATCCATTTCCACCAGATGTGTTTCCAACTTCTATATAATTTCCTCAATAAAGTCACCTTTTTTATTAAGTTTGTCTTTTCATGGTATGCCTTAAGTGTTTACCACATTTCTTTTGCTGTCAGCATTGCAGCTGATTATCTTTCACTATAAGCTACATGCATACTTAAACATTAGTTTTCAGTCTACTTGCTGTTTATTTCATAGGAGGATCTATATTAAAATTGCAGTTTTCCAACAGTCTTCCTTTAGTAATAACAATTGTAATTTATGTTTCATGTAATTTTCAATATTTAATTTGGCAAAATTGATACTCTTGTAAAAGCTTGAGCTAATCAGTGGTTCAGTACATATCTTAGAAATAGATTCCACCTGGTGAAAGTTGAAAACAAACAGTGTGATGCACAAATTTCTAATTATGGTGTGCCACAAGGTTCAATATTAGGACCATCACTATTTTTATTTTAATATATGATCTTCCGTTTTACCTTGCACCTGCAAATATTATCCGTTTTGCCAATGATACAAGTTTTGTGCTCATAAATAATAATGAATCAAATAATTTATTGTCAAAATTAACTTATTGGCTCAAATTTAGCAGACTGGTTGTAAATGCTGATAAGACTAGCTACCTAGTTTTCAGTGGACCCTCAAACTCTAATAATCAAAATTGGATAATAATTTATTGATAATTCAGTAATATGCAATCAAACTTGTACAAATTCCTTAGGCATCACTACAGATACAAGTGTTATCAAGGAATGAACATACTAGACCTTTGTTGAAAGTTAAGTTGTACAACATATGTAATTAGAATGCTAACACAAGTCTCTACACAAAGGTTATAAGAACAAGAACATATGCCTCACATATGGAATACAATTCTAAGGGGACCACTAATCAGCCTGCAGTAGTATTTAAACTATAAAAAAGAATATTATAAATAATCAAACAGGTACCACCCTTGTCTTACACAATACAGATTTCCATCATTGCACTTCAGCCTTGGGCATATTGTGCTACCTATATCATTATGCCTGCACCCTTTACCAAGGAATACAGTCTCGTAACAGATATGGGTTTCAAATTCTTCTGGTACTAAAAACAATTTTCAGTTAACTTAACATATTGCTGCTGCTGCCACGTGTGTGTGTGTGTACTGCATGAGTCTTCTCATCCTGCAGATTGGTAACTAGGCAACCCTGCATTTTACTGCATTCACCAGCCCACTGATAGGCCTACGGTGGTGCTTGTTGTTAACGTGAAATGGTTAACATGCTGGAAGGTTGGAAGTTTAAATCACGCCTGCAAACAAATGAGTTTTTTATTCATTTCTGTTCATGTTTCAAGAATGTTCTAGCAAATCACGATTTCTTTTCGAATGCACTAAAAAGTGGATTTGCCTATAAATACAAAGTTACAGCCATTTGTGCTTAATGTGGAATGATGTTTTCGAATAGAGAGTATCTGGACCTGCTGTTAGTATATGGGGAAGCTCAGCAGAATGCAACAGAGGCACATCATATATTTCCTAAATACACTCGAAAGTAATATTTACTTAACACTAATAGCTTATCTGGAAACCAAAAACGGATTACAGTGCCTGTGCATAGCCTCATAAACCCTCTGCTGTGTTAGTTACAGCTGAATCTGAATGAATACATTGTTTCATAAATTGAGCTGTTATAATAATGTTTTGTTTTTCTTTATTTAGATTTCTCTGCATAAGAATAACCACAAAATGTTATGATTGAACTGAACAGTTCTGTATAGAGGAATAGATGACAAGGAGGCAAACAGTCAATGAGGCACTCCCTTGTCACATGTTTTGTTTATAACTACTTTAAACTTATAGCAAAACCACTATACATGAAGAGGTCAGGCAATATACAGCATTCTCATTCAGTGGCAAACAATATAAATTTCTAAGAGCTCCATTTGATTACTGACACAGGCAATGTATTTCGGAGAGCAAGTAATGCTATTTTTGGTAATATCACAAGAATTCCTTATACAATATGTAAAGGATTTTCTACCAGTAGAGAGAGACTTTAATGAACATATAAATCAGATAAATTCTAAGAAGGTAAAAAGAAATTAACATGATAGTGAACACAGAGAAATCACAATTTTTCATAAAATAAGTTAAGTTTTTTGGGATACGTAGTTAGTGAGAAAGGAATAATGCTCAACAAACAGACTTGATTCCAGCTCTTAGAAATATCAAACAGGTTCAATCATTTTTATGAATACTGAATTACCAAAGTAAATTCATCCCAAGATATGCTGTTGGGATAGTACTAATAAATAGATGCATTACACATTTTGTTATAGATACAAAGGGAATAGTGATAGTCAAATGTCCTAGAACTCAATGCAATACACTGGTTTTAGAATCCCATACTCTTTCCATGACATTGTGAGAAACAATTGAAAATCGACAGGACTTGAAAAGAATGGCTAAGTATTGAACAATTTGAACCATGGCTAATGGATAACTCAGAAATGGCTGATTCCACAAAAAAATTTTTTTTTGAAATAATGTGTGTTTTAAAGAAATCTACATTTTTTGTGTAGTATGTTTTTGTCTATCGCTTAACGTTTACCAGTTATACAAAATTCCTTCCAAATGAGGAGAATTTCAAAGGCTATTCCCAGGAAATTCAAGATATAAATTTTATTTTTAATGAAAATATCTTAAATACATGCCATTTTAATCAACATCATTAGAGCCATTTATTAGAAAATCAAAAATTTTGAAAAACGTTCTATGTAAAGGGTAGTTTCAGGTTGGGGGATTTTCTTGAAAATATTTGTGTCACATCTTTGGAAGGTAATGAACCTAAACATCAACTTTGGTATTTATCCGACTTTTTGTTTTTGAGTTATGCTGTTCATACACACATGCATGGATCTTTTTCCTATAAATGCTTTTTTGAATTTAAGTGCCTCAAAACATGTATTTCCGGTGAAATCTCAGTATCAAATTTTTTGGTGGAATGCAATATCTTCCCTACCTATGATGTACAGTGTTGATAGCTATAAGCAGTGACCCTGATTTTCCAGATATGAAACAAGTTTTCCTGCATAATATATTAAAATAAACAGGATTTGTATTTTTACACAGAAATTGTAAAAATGTTATTGTTGATAGGAAAATATCGTCGGCTTACTTCTAAAACCTCGTAAGTCTGATTTTGGTCCATTTTGAGATTTTGTGTGCTTTAATCAGAATTTTTTATGCTCTATCATCCTTTATAACCTCGTAAGTCTGAACACTATATTAAAGCTGATATTTAATAAAACGTAAACCTTGTATTTTTCTAAGCTTTTAAATGTTACCTTAAAAACTCGTAAGTCTCCATTTTATTCTGGAAGGACTTATAAGGCTTTCTGAATGAATAGTCTTACTTTAAAAGGTCTTAAGTCTTAACTTCTCACTGAATTCAAACATGTTTGTTTTATTAAGAAAATTATTGCTTTTAACCCCACAAATCCAGTATATTGCAATAAGAATGGCAATTCTGCCTTCTTTCTTATAACACAAGTTCAATATCATAGAGATGATTGCAGCCTATAAATAAACCAATAATAATAAATGATGCATTTGTGATCTTGGGTTTTAGGCTGTCTCTTTTTGTCCAATGAGAGGTGCTATTTTATTATGCAGTTGATCTGGTTTAGAAACAACAAACACTTTGCCAGCTTGCAGTCTTTTTTAATAATGTTGAATTATGCTGTTGTTTGCGTACTTTATCTTACTGTGACAATGAGTGATTATTCTGTGAACTTCATTCTGTGAAGTAATTCTTTAGTGAGTGGTTTGTGAAATGGTATTTCATATTAGTACATCAAGAATTCTGACATTTTAATAGCAAGTACTCATATTATAACAAGTTAAGGTAAATTAAGACTTCGTATAATGTGAAAGTAGGAGTTTTAATCAGGGCGAAATGGAGGAGAGCAAAACGAAACCTTGTTCTGTTTCTTAAAACTTTGATGTCTTCCATTCCCTTTATAAGAAACAATGTGTAGCATACCCATCCATTTTATTGTGTAATGAAATATTCTGCATAAAAAAAAATTGAAGGACAAGAAACGACGTATCAATAACAAATGTGGAAAATTTTGTAGCAGCAAGCACCCCTACAGTCTGCAGCTGCAATTTGAGTACAACATTCTTACACAGCTAGTATAATTATAGTACCTTTTTTTACATGAAGAATGTTGTTTCACAGCTTATATTATTGATAAGTTAAATAATCATTATTTCATATTACACTGATTGTATAACATAGTACAGAAATAAGCAAACTAACTTTTTTGTATTTCGAATTTGATTACTAATTATGGAGTTACCTTCATGTTTCAGTTTGCATTGAAGTTATCAAACGCCTTTAGGAAAACAGAAAATTAATTTATTTTCTTAATGGTTGTTTGTCTTACATGTAATGTTAATAAAAAGAAAGAATAAAGAAAGCCGGTTTAGTTTTGTACTTTGCACTCACAAACTCCCAGGTAGGTATACTACAATTTTAAATAAGTGTGAATTTTAAATTTTAATAGGTAAACATTTTGACTGGTTTTAAACTAAAATATGAAAATTACTAGTGGGAAATAATATGATAAGTTCGGTTGGTTAAATTTGAGGTTTTATTGGCTTTTTGTTTTATAAAAATTTTCATTCAGTCAGTTAGATTAGCGTTCTGTTTGGTAAAGGTTTCCATTTCGATCTCTGATTTTAAATAGTAGGAAGGAATCTTCAAATGGGAATACTATTAATATAGTTACTTAAAGCAAAAGTTTGTCACCCATTACTTACCATTGCATTCTGCTTTGTTCATTTTCAACAGAAAATGTTGAACATTTTGGGAATACAATTACCATTGGCTAGAGAATATAGACAAAAATTAACTACAGAAACTATTTAAAGAAATGAAGATAAAGAGAATAAATGTCAACTTTCCTCAAAAGTTGTACAAACAAATAAAAGCGAACATATTATTAACAAATTAGATACTGAAAGCACTGAAAAGGAGCTTCATGGTTTAGATTCAAATAAAAATACAGGTGAAAAACATAACGTTCTAGGTATGGGATGGAATGAGAAGGAAATAAAATAAATTTAAATTACTTAAAGATAGATTCAGAGGATACCCCTCAAAGGGAAACTTTTATTGATGAATTAGCAGTCTAGTTGCATTAATTGGTGGGTGAACCTGAACCAGATTACAATGACAACAATTGTCAATTTATACAAAGTGATACAAGTGATGTACTAGAGGAAGAAAGCACAAAAGAAATTCAGTACGAGAACCTACATGGATGTTAGAGGAAAATAAAAGAAGAGAATGCATGGTAAAAGATATAGGGGGACCAGAAGATCTGGAAACAAATGGGAGTATGGTGTTAAAGAACAAGTAGGATAATGGGAACTATATGCAAAATGAGCACCAAGTCCAAGAAGATATATTGCAAAAGTAACAGATAGTGACAGGAAAGAGAACTTTGAGAAAAGTCATGGTGCAATATCTCATGGATAAACATAATGCCAAGGATAAGAAAAATGAAGTTTCCAGAAGAACAAACCGGTTTTAGTTTTCATTTACACAAAAACAGCACTAGAGTAAGGGTGCGCAAGAAAATGTTCAATACATTATCTATTGAGGAATGGACAGTTCCAAACTGGGTATAATACTGATAATCCATGAACAAAATAGGCATGTGAAATGTGAAAAACAAAATACTTGTATCATTCTTTGAAGATCTCCCCAAGTTGGTTTCCCATTATTGCACAGCTACATTTTCAAAAAAGTATCTAGAGCCATTATGGAATTCAAAATCAGCATTATACAGGGAATATGAAGGATATTCTGTGAGAAAGAAAGTTAAGCATTGTCTATTTTAAATCGTTTCATTAGGCATTTTATGATATGAATCTAAGCCTCTTTAGTCTCCAAAAAGATAGATGTGACCTTTGCTGCAGCTACTACTTTAGAAACATATCGAAGGATACTTACAATTCACATATCAGCAAAAAGAAAGCAGCAAGAGCAGAACAATTAAAAGACAAAGAAACTTCAGAGCATGTGTATACAATGGATCTGGAGTCTGTATAGTTATGCCCAAACTTGAAGACTTCAGCCATATATTATAAAATGAAGCTTAAGGTTTATAACTTTACCATTTCTAATTTGAAAACTGGAGAAAGTATGGCACAAGAGTGAAGGACGGCTCAGTGCTAATGAATTTGCTACAATTTTGTGCGATTTCATCTCAAAACATGTAATGTGTGACAAAAAAGATGAAATAATATTTTACAGTGATGGTTGTGGCTATCAGAATAGAAACATGACATTAGCAAACGTGCTACTTGGTTTGTCCAGCAAGAATGTCTTTATAGTTCAAGAGTATTTGCCAAAAGGCCACACACAAATGGAATGCGATTCAGTGCCTTCTTGCATAAAGAGGAAATTAAAAAATCATGACATATACACACCTGCAAGCTATGTTGCAGTGTTTAAGACAGCAAGACTGAAACCTAAACCATACGGAGTGTATTACCTAAGCCATACTTTCTTCAAGGATTACAGTTCATTGAAGACATATTCTTCGAGGCATCAAGGAAGAGGACCTACAGTCAATGACATGTGTTGCCTGAAGTACTGCTCTGACATGTAAGCATGGTTCAAAATTGATTTCAAAGGTAAATTATTGTATTATTTATATGAAAATTTGCCTTATGAATAGAATAATTGCCTAGCACAATTTCATAATAGACTTTTGCAAGTTTATGTAATTAGAGAAAAGTTACAAGAGAAAGTGGTTACCTATAATTATTTGTATGCCTTTTCTGATGTTACCAACGTTAATACCACCAATGTTAATACCAAAGCAAGTCTGAGTTGTTTAATTATAGGACTCAAAACCTTGTAAGTTAATAATTACCTCCAGAAATTCATTAATAAAACAATGTAAATCTCATAAACCCTCTAAAAGCTTGTAAATCAGAAAGGTATATAAGCAAAATTTATTAATAAAATCTCATAAAACTTCACAAGTCAATAAAGATATTCCAATATTTAATTCATAAAACCTTTTAAGTCTTGTAAAAATGTCAAAATAATTTAAACTTTTGGAATGATGCATCATATTAGTAAGTAGTAATGTTAGAAGGCGTTTCACAAGAATTTTTAATAATAAATGATTTTAATACTAAAGCGGTTTTACAGAGATGTAAAATAGTCATTTTAGCCTCCTATAAAAACTGTCTGGAAGAGACATTAAAGGTTTTAAAAGTAAACCAACGATATTGTGCTGTGGTGTAGATGTTATGTAGGTAAAATGGAACTAAGGTAAAACGAGAATAAAGTACTAGTATATTATTTAGATGAGACTTGGGCCAATGAAGGTCATACAACTACAAACTGTCAAAACAAAGAAACAGACATTTTTGACGTGGCTTTTGATGGGTACCATGAAGAAATTAATGCAATGTTTTCAAATCCCGGTTTGAAAGAAAAAGTCTTCCTAAATTGGAGTCAAACAATGACTTTATTATCTACAATGTACCACACCATACAATACAGTCAGAGTGTGTCCCAAATAAATCATGAGAAAGAATGATAACTTGGCTGCAAAAGAAAGACTTCGAGTGCAATGAAAGCTTGTTGAAGATTGAATTACTAGAACTGTCAAAGCCCGTGTATGAAAGGTACATTGTGCATGATTATTGTTAGATTGCCACCTTACCACTATAATGCATGGTTGGCACAATCCTTTCTCCTCAGGCATTTCATCTGGTTCCTTTTACTTTGGTTGCTTATTCAAGAGATCCTCGAGTTTTATAGTATCAAATTTTGCTTTTTGTGGAATACCTTTTTTGACTGGATTTTATTCAAAAGATATGATTTTGGAAATAGTTTCTTTAAGAAATTTAAATATTTATATATATATTATACTTTTGATCTGTTATGCTAATTAATTTACTGTGACTGCTCATTGTTCAATTGAGGTGGCATGGAAAAAAAGTGTAAAGCTACGATACCAGTATTGGTACTAAAAAGGAAAGCAGCTGGATCAGCTTCAGAAAATGTCAAAGCAATCGGAAATGACCAATCCAGTATAAAAGACAAACAATCCACTGCCAGGTTTTCGAGTAGCAAAGCTTTGGTATTTTCGGTTCATTCCCAGCTAACAACACATTTCATCAGTCCTAATGATATCAGGCTGTATATCAATAGATATAGGTTAGGGTAAAGAATACTTTTTTAATGTTTAAGTAACTGATGAAGTACTATTCTTTACCCTAACCTATATCTATTGATATATCAATAAATAAAAAGTGAAAAACAAGTGGAAATGGGACATGAAAAAAAAACTGATAAAAAAGAGCAAGATAATTTATTGACAAGAAATTGTAAAATGTAAATAAACTGTAGTGATTGTCTACTGAATGAGTGACCAGAGTCAAAGTGCAGTAGACAATCAAATTTGTAAAACCCTTAGCACAATAAATACTATACATAATACTACTAAAACATTTGCATGGCTACATTGTATTTTTAAATGTCTTTATAAAACATTTGTTTGTTTGTTTGTATTTCTACACACATAGAGTTGAACTGTTGTTTATTAGTTTTTTTTAATCAATAGACCTTTATTTTTCATTAAAATTACATGCAGTGCAACTTATTTAGGCAAATCAAGCCCCAGAATGGTAAATTAACCATAACACAGAATAGGTCTACCAAGTTGGTAAACCAACACCTATAAACTCATTGTTACTTGAGCTTAAGACACTAGAGAATTTAAATATGAAAAAGAGAAACTGAAGCAGTATTTTATCACAAATTAATAAAACCATTAAAACAAACCTTATTACAAATTAAAAAGCATGGCAAAAGATTATTGCCTTTAAACTGATGAAAAACGTTTGAAATTTGTGGTATATCTAACCGTTAGTAGTACTTGTCCGGTTTCTGGGAACAATTTTTAGAATTTCCCAAAATACTTTTAAGTTTTAATGTCCTTCCCGGGTAGGGAATGTAATATAGAGCTAGCTGAAAAATAATTATAATTAATTAATTTCATTATTTATAATAACATATTTGCCTCATATGAGTACCCAAGAATAAAGTACTCACAAATTGTAAGTCGCCATCAAGATTGCTATCCCTATAGTGAGATGCCTTGGTTGGTCTACCTGGAATAAGAGATCCTTACTATGGCTTCCTTCGGAAGAGAAGAATAGCTGGTGGTCCCATATAGCTGGTTACCCTAAACCATATCTGGTTCCCAAGGTTGCGGCTTCAAACCCAGCAGAGGGTGATGGGTTTTTTTGGGTGTATAAATCCTTACTATGGCTTCCTTCAGAAGGGAAGTAAAGCTGGTGGTCCCATGTAGTAGATTTACAGCACGTAAAAGAACCTCAAGCCTAATAAAGAGACCTCGGAGCAAAATCTCCAATATTTCATGCCCAATATAGAATGGAGCACTAAGAACCATAGTAGTTAAAGAGTGTCCATAAATAAAACTTCTTTTTTTTCCTGCAGTGAGATGCCTTGGAGCTTTCAGACATTTTCAAAACATTCTTGTAGCTCTGCTGTCCATTTCCATTTATTTGTCTTCTTCAGCAGTTGTCTTAAAGGTTCTACTTCTATAGCACATCTTGGTAAGAATTTACTTTCATAATTCCAAATTCCAAATAAACGTCTTAGCTGCCGAATATTCTTAGGTGGTGGTATTCTTAATATGGCTTCTATTCTTTCTTCATCTGGTCGAATGCCCACTTCATTTTTTACTTATCCTAAAAATTTGATTTCAGGTACACAAAATTTTGATTTTTTGATGTTTACTGTCATGCCATGTTCATGTAATTTGTTCAAAACGTAAATTACATTTTCTAAATGTTCCTCACAGGTTTGACTTATTATTAGGAAGTCTTCAGTGTATCTAATTAAGAAATCCTCTGCTGTGTTACCAAAGATACTATGTATTGCTGTCAGGAATCCACTAGAACTATTCTTCAATCCATATGGATTTACACAATACCTATATTGTAATCCAAAAACTTGAAAGGCTGTGTAATCACGTACTTTGGGATCTAGCTCGGCTTGCCAAAATGAAGCTGTAAGATCTATGGAAGAGATATATTTGCCATGTGATGACTTTCCAATTGTTTGTTCTATACTTTCATTTTGAAAGTGGTCTGGTAGCATGAATTTGTTCAAATATCTCCCATCTATAGTGATTCTTAAACTATTGTCCTTTTTTACTGTCCAACAAACACTATTTATATATTGTGAATTGCTAAGTTCTATGATGTTGTTTTCTAGAATACTAGCTATTAACTTTTTAGCTTTGTTTCTTAGATTCACTGATAGATTATTATACTTTCTCCGAAATGCTGGTACATTTTCTACTGTGAATGTGTGAACATATGATGCATGCTGTCCTGGAATTTCACGGAAAACATGTTTATTGTCTTGTAATACCTTCTCCATTATTAACTTTTCATTGTCCGTCAGTATTGTACTTGTCATCAGTGTGTCTTGTATGTATCTTCCTGTCTTCAATTTCTGTTGCATAACTATCTTCTACCTCCTCTAAAATATTTTCTTCTGCATAAGGTTTCTTTACATAAGGGTTTCATTTGGTAAGGTCAGTGTTCTGTTCTTCGAAGTTAAGGGTCAATAACCTTTCTTTGTTTTCCCTAATTGCTTGGACATTAATTATCTGTATGAAGCACTCTTCTTTGTATACTGCATTTTCTTGCTCCATCCTTTGTACTTTACATACTTTATCTTTTATAAATGGGCACATATATCTTCTTTTCTTCTTTATTTAATATAAGTCTGTCCATCTTAAAATCAACTATCGCAGAGAATTCTATTAAAACATCGCACCCAATTACAACTTCGCATATCAAGTTTGGAACAATTAAAAACATAACCTCCAATGTAATATCTGCTATCTGTACAAGTATCAATGCTTGTGATTTGATAGTTTGTGTTATTGAACCTATAGCTACCCTACATATTAAGTTGCTGATTGGTGCAATCATGAGTTGTATTCCTTCATTTAGCAATTGTTCAAAAAATTTCTTCGAGCAGATAGAGCTTGATGATCCTGAATCTACTGCAACATTTACTTCCTTTCCTGCTATTATAGTTTGTATGTACGGTGAATCATATTTGTTTTCACAATTCCCTGTGTTTGTACTTAAACGATAACAATCAAAGTATGTAGATATTTTACTTTTGCCGTTTAAAGCAGAAGGTACTGTATTACCAGAATCTACTTCAGGCAATACATAACTTAGTTTTCCTGGTAAGCATTCTCAGGATTTACTGGATTGCCATGTACCGCAGTTACAATTATTTCATTATCATCGATATTTGAGTATGAGCCATGCCCCCTAGCTCTTGCTTTCCCTCTGAAATTGCTACGTCCTCCACGTGTATATTCTTCATGATGATCGTCGCTCGTCTGATTATAGTTATGGAAGTTTCCCCTGTTTTACATTATTTCCTCTATGTTGGAATCTGTTATTACCCCTGGTGAAGTAGAATTTTGCTGATTCATTCTTTCAGTTCTCACATAATTTGTGTGTTCCTGTCTTCCTTATTGTCTTGAATCTCTGATCTGTGTGTTGTAATTAAATCTATTCTGACCCTGAAATTCATTATTTCTTCTGTTCACATTGTGGTAGCATGTATTGTATGGCATATGATTACGTCTTTCTCACCTGATCTGTCTATCTCGCCTATGTGGACTCCACATTTCATTACCGCTACTTTCTTGTTGTACTAGTGATGATATAAGCTCTGTCATCTCATAGATTGTTTTGGGTCTAGCAATTAAAATGTAGTTTTGTATGTGTAGAGGATAGTGTCTAGTAATTAAACTAATGAAATCCTCTTCATGCATGGCTGGAGTTAAATATCTGATATATCCTGCATATTTAATCAGATAATCTGTCATTGATAAGTTGTCGTCCCTATGGTACTGTGAGTAGTTTAAGCTTGCCCTAATCTTCTGTTGTACTGTGGTATTCCAAAATTTATTCATGAACAAAATTCTGAATGTTTCAAAATTCATCTCACTGTCCGCTACCATATATAACCGTTCTAGAGTTTTGTTGTCTAAGCATTTTCTAACTAGGATCATTTTTAGTGCTTCTGGCACATTTTTCAATTTAACATACTCTATGAAATCATTAATAAACTGCACTGAACTTGAGGAAGCATTAAAGTTAGGTAATGGTAACTCATTAAGTACAGAATGATAGTTTGATCCTTGGTTTGGTACATGCAAATGTGTGTCGTCAATGTTGTTGTTGTGTGTTTGAGAAGCTGATGCAATGGAAAAAGCAGTAGCATCTCTTGTGTTGTTTGTTAACAATGGTGATACACTTCTTTCTGTACTTGCATTATTTACATGCATTTGGTTAGCATTTACAGAACTACTTGTACTTGCATTTACCCTTGGAACATTTGTACTTAAATTTTCAAAGCTATTTCTAAGTTTATCAATTTCCTTATTGCTTTCTTGTACTTTATCTTTTATTTTGTCTATTATCAACTTTACTTGTCCTTGCCCTGTATTTGCTTCTTTAACTGCAGCTGCATTTGTTTTTACCATTTCATGCATTTTACTAATCTCCCCAGTTAAATCTATTTGTACTTGTACAAGGTCTGCATTAGTATTCTCTACCATTGTTTTCAATTCTTCACTTTGTTTATCTAATTAAATACTAAAATATCTTGTTTAGTATCAGCAAGTTTTAACTCCATTTCAGTTACATTTTTGTCAATATGACTTGACGATTTCTGTTCTAGCTGTTTAACTAGATAGCTCTGTATTAGTTTCTGTTAACTTATTACTTTGTTCAGTTAACTTATTATTAGTTTCAGTTAATTTATTACTTAAGTCTGCACTAGTTTCAGTTATTATCTAACTTTGCATTATCTTCTTTTAACTCTTTTCTCAGTTCAGTAAAGTTATTACTTTGTTCAGTGAACTTATTATTAAATTCTCCTCTCATTTCAGTTATTACTTTTACAAAACACATCATTTGTTGTGATAAGTTTTCTTGCTCTTGTTTTCTAGACGTGTAAGGGATAGTATCTGTTTGTTTTATTTCTTGCACTGACATTTGTAAAGGTGATTGACCTTGTGTACTACTGCTATCTGATTGACTTTGCATACTATTGCTATCTCTTTCAACACCTACTTCTGAATTTTCAGATAACTACTCATCTACATCTACATTACAATCTGTAATAGTTGACCTAACCTCAACTACTTCCATAATTTCGTTGTTTATAGTTTCCATTTTATTGTTTTTACTTACTTTTGAATTATTTAATTTAACTTTTCCACTTCTCAACAGCATGAGTTTTACTTAAAATTAACAATATTTCCCTAAACTTTACAATTACAACATGAAAAAATGGAATTTTCTGACCTTTTGTTGTGGTGGTTATTTAATTTTTAATACTCAGTGTTCCTGCGTAATTTGTTGTTAAGGTGTTAACCCCGTGTCCCTTACTCCTGAAGAATTGTTGTTATCCTTAGATTCCATTGACTATTTGATGCCGATCTTGAAATTCTAAACTGTAGTCTCGTATTTTTGCTGTTTTTGGCCGTTTCGTTGAATTTTCTCTTCTCTGACATCATCAATTCTCGTCATCTTTGAAGCCATCCTCGTTGATCGCCACTTTGAAGTAGTATTAAAGTGATGTGAGAAGCCCCACATATGTGCATCACTTTGATGTAGTAATTAGCCCCATGTTTTGGCGCCACTTTGAAGAAGTTATGTTCTTCAAACTTGTAGAGATGTCCCATGCTTGGAGATGATGTTTTAGTTTAATTTTAAACTGCTCACGTAATGGAGATACACTTTGAAGTTGGTAGATGCTTGGGACACCACGCTCTGTAGTAGTGAAGATAATGATGCTTGTGTTACGTAATGTTACACAATGTTGCGTAATGTAATTTTTACACAGAATTTGCAGATTTTATATTTTAATTTTGTTGCTTTGTGCATAGGTTTCAATTAATTAAGCTTATGTAATATTATTTAAATCCTCCTCGGCTGCTTCAGTCGAACTATAGAGACATAAGGTCTTGTTCAGGTCATGGTATGACAAAAAATTAAAGACGTCACAGAATTACTTTTAAATTTCACTTATTTTTATTTCTTTATACTTGCACATATATAAAATACTGCACTTTATAAAATAAACTGTGAGAAACTTTACACATTTTTAATGTATTTACTATAAAATCTTGCTCGTGACTTTTCTATCTGCACGCTAAGAAACCTGGTCCGCAACTGACTGATCTCAATGGTAAAAACCTTAAACCTTCAGTATTGCCAGTCTCTTATTGGCTAAATCTAGTCCAATAGAATTTAAGCATTCAAACTAAAATTTTTCTTTACTGTTGATTGGCTAATTCAAAACTGTAAGCAAAACTATGTCATTACCGATCTTTTCATGACCAGTACTTTTCAAAACTTTAAACACATTATTGTCACAAAATTACATTATTACCTTATTGTTAACAACCTAAAACATATTATTCTCACAGTTTTTGCACTATTACAGTATATAAACATTTACATAACATTAATAAAATATGTTTTACAATAAAATAAGTATTTGCAATGACTTACATACAATGTAAATAATAATTATATACATATTGTTTTCACGGTGGGCTGTAATTGAATTTAGTTATAATACAAATAAAAATTAAATTTATTCAGGCATTAAAATACTGCCTGAAATATAACAAGGAATGTAGCAGCAAAGGAAGTATGTGACATAATAGTTCAGCAGAGCAAACAAAGGTTTGAATTCTCCAGCCACCTATTGGCCTCTAATTTACTTGACCAGCAATTCTTCCCTTCACTGAAGAATAAATTTCCTGAAAAAATGCTTTCTGCTGTTGTACAGTCTTATCCATTTTTAAATAAATGTAAGTTAAAACCAGAACTGCAGATCATTTATTCTCGAGATGATTTTCAAGAAGTGAAAAGTTTGATAGCACTTCTCAAGGTTTTAATTGAAAATAACCTTCAAGAACCCTTTGGAGAGGTTATGAAATTGTTGAAATTGGTAGCTACTATCCCAATGACAACGTGTGAAGCAGAGAGGTGTTTCTCCACTTTGAAGGGTATCAAAATGTTTCTTAGAAGCACCATGGATGAAGATAAACTGTCTGTTCTTGCCATGCTATCCATTGAAAACGAAATGATCCACAAGCTTCCAGATTTCAACGAGAGAGTCATAGACAAATTTGCCACGAAAAAGGAAAGGAGGATCGACTTTCTCTATATACATACCTCTACAGGAGATTCAACCCCATCAACGTCTTCAGGATCATTTTAAAGTAATTTTAGAACTATAGTATATTTGAAATAATTTAGAAAATAAAATTATTTGGAAAGGTAAATATCATAATGCAGTAAAACTGGTGAACTCCCAGTCATTTTAGGCACCAGCTGCCACTGCTGTTAATACTAACTGCCATTGAATTTCATGGTACGCCCTGCTTGAACAGATGAGGCTTTGGTGACCAAGTCACAGCAGTATAATTGTTACATATAAAATGGAAGAAATTCCACCTACACATGCTGATCTGTCATGGCATATACATATAAGCATTCCCTAAGTGGTGAAGAGGGACTATAATTGGCAGATTTGTCTGACAACCCTCCTGGTTAGGTGCAGTTGAACCACAAGCCAATGGCAGGCTTGTATGGTCTGTCAAACAGTTTGGGAGTGTAAAGTAACCATCAAAATATAAAAATCTGAACCTACATCAAATGGGTTAAACACAACAGTATAGTAAATTATGCATGATGTCAGGAGGAGTAAAGTATTCTGGAGATAAAATACTTCCCCAGTCAGATCTCCAGGCAGGAGACACTTCTCTTGACTTCAAGCAGAATTACATCAAATACTGCAATGGAAAGCTAGTGCTTTTACCCAGCCTAAAAGTTCAGAACCTTCCAAAATTATTGCTGATAACAAAACTGACCTATTTTTTATTCAAGAGGCAAACCTTTCAGCTGATCAACTAAAATATTCCAAATTCACATGGTTTGCATTAAATTACTAGCAAAAAAGGAATCGAATAAGCAGCAGGATATTGGTGGGAGTTAAAAATGAAACATGAGGGCAATTCTGGTCTATCACTCACGAGTAGGAGAAGTGGTAGCATCTTGATTCACTCTGTAGCTTAGTTCAATATGCTCCTGACTGTGTCAGTGTGAGAGGTTGGATTTCTTTCACCAAGACAGGCTCATAAAATGTGTGCAGCAATAAAAGCTCCTGCCAAGTGAGAGGTACTAGGAATGATATGGTTTCTGTGGTTAAAAAAAACAAACAATGGCTGCAGTTCATCATGGGATTACTTCAGTGTATGGGAATATGAGCAAGAATATTGTTCAACATTGGTGTCATCAATTCCAGATGCACTAACTCCACTATGGAGAATGAAGTGGGCCTGTTGTAAACAATGAAATTGTTGCAAATGTGGATAATGCAGTAAGACAAAATTGCCATTTTACAATTTCAGAGCTCCATAAGCATTTTGTGCAAGTCAGTAGCATGTTATGTATAACGTGATGACTATCACAAGTTTTTCGCTTGGTGGGTGCCCAAAATTGTGTGAAAGCTGAAAAACCATGAGGATGGGAGCAGTACTGACATTCCTTCAATGCTATAAGAGTGAAGCTGCAAACTCTCTCATAGGTTGGTATGTGAAACAAAGCATGGGATCACATGTACTACCCTACAAAATCACAAAAGTGCCTCCAAACATTTTCAACAAACAAGTTTATGGCAACTTTTTTTTTGGGGGTGGGAAAGCAAGGTGTATTATTGTTGGTGGAATTAATGGAATATGGCACAGAAATAAACTCTGAGGAGAGCAATTCAGCAATAAATGATGAGGTATGTTCAGTTCTGGGTGGCTTTCCTCCATGATAAATTTTGGCCACATTCACTCAAAATCACCTGCAACAGTTCTAGTGGGAGGTTATCGATCATCAGCCTGTAGTTGACTTGGCTCCAAGTGATATCTACTCCCAAACATGAAGAAATGCCTTGGGTCACACTGGTTCAAAACAAATGAGGTACTCATGGAGAACATCACAGAAGGGATTTCAAAGCTTGTGAAGTGGTACAACAAATGCATATAAATCGTGTTGGAAAATAATTTAAGGGTTTTACTTTTCTACACGGTATGATGTATAGATCCTGTACGTAAACATTCGTTACTTTCACAATTATTATTCCCGTAACAAAAACTAAAACGACTCGTATTGTATGAAATAAAAGTTCCAAAAATAAAGTAGCATTCCTTAAAAAACTTAACACACCTTACTTTTTGAATTGTCCTTGTAAAATCCTCTTTCTACATTGTCAAAGAAATGAAATTAGCAGACATAATTAAAATCATTAATTTAGATGTGTGGAAACAAAATGCATTTCACAATGTAGAGTGTTGATAGTCATGAGAATGTAACACACAATATTTTTCTAAATAATTATAAAATTCATCCTACAGTAAAACAGCCTCTACCATGAAATCATCAATTCTTTTGTGAAGCTCCTATTCCCTAGCAATGAGTGATTCTTCTTTTGTTTTAAAAAACTGAAAGCATTTCTGATTTATTCTTCAGAAGAAAACACACACTTTGTAAAATATCCACAATTTCAACAATGAGTTGTTTTTCTTTATCAAATTATTTTATGCTTATGAAATATAGATATTATGCAGTGTACATGAAATATATATGCCTTGCTCAAAATATTTTCAAAAATGCAGATTCAGTATCTTAGGAACACAGACAAGTGTTGAGAGCATCATGCAAAGTGAATGGTTCTCTTTCAATTGCTGGAAAGAGCAACAATCAATATGTTTTGCTGTGGGACAGAATTTCCCTGTAAGATCATAATACTGTCTATGTTCCTCAGTTCTCACTGTATATATGGGGAAGTAATTGAACTTGAGCGCAATTTTCAAACTAACAACGCATGCTGAATTGTGCTATGCAGAGTGTAACAACACAACTAAATTCTTACATAATAACCTTTTAGTTTACCAAAGATATTCTTACATTCTGTTTGATACCACCAAGGTTCTTATTGATATTGTCAGCTGCAAATGCTACTCATTCTTCAGCTGTGTAAAGACCAATTAATATATCCCTAATGTTTCTGCATTTTCTTGGGTACACATTTAACTTTCATTACTTTCATTGTACCTTCAACTTTGATGTTAAAATATTGAACCAAAACTGGAAACACTTGCTGTGAACCATGATTACACAATCAGCACACATCTCAAAATATGAAGTTTCCTCTTATATAATTTCCTCAAAGTTACATAAAAAGAATGAGTTTCATTAACAGTTAATTCAGTCTTAGTCCGTGCACAGGGCAAATTATTAACAATATCAATTTAGTATTTTTACCTTTTCATTCCTTTGATATTTGGATGTTTTATTTCAACTTGCAAGTCATTTATCATTAACTTTAATGTTTACATTTATAGCATTACTTTTATTTACATTTTTCTGTATCAATGTGTGTACAGATCAACTAGAATATTTCATTTTGTGCTTCACATACTATGACAGATCTGGTTAAAATTACTATCTCAAGAACAAAAAATACCCAATTATGTCAGAAATTGCTGTAGCAAAAATTTAGAATGATAATACACCTATGGGCACACATAGGTTAAATCTCATGCCTGCAAAGGAATGTACCTACTATGCAACAAACAGAAGGCGAGAATGAATGAAAAGAAGAGGTATATAAGAATATAGGATTGGGTATGAACACACAATATCCACAGCAGCTTTAGCCAACAAAAAAATTAAAACATTCAAACAAAAGAAACAGAAGTCACACAACACAAAACTAACTCAAATAAAAGACAAGCTTAATTTCAAGAAACTCACATATCATTCAAAGCTATATTAAAAATTCCAAAAAGGTTTTAAAAAAATACCAAATCACATTAGCTCCCCAAAATAAATTCAGCCTACAAAAAAGGATCCCATCCGTGAACACCAAAAGTGTGGTATTTACAGAATAAACCATGCAGATTGCAACAAATTATATTTTATATAGAAAAAACCAAAATAAATTTAGAAACAAGATTAAAATAACATCTAAGAGCAGTTAAATACAAACAAACAAATCTGCCATTGTTCATCATTTCTGGTTGACCAGTCATGAAATAGCACAAGATATATCCCTCATAAAATCTGTTAGATATGCAACAGAATTAAACTTTTTGGAGAACCCAGATAGCATACTGAACTTTGATTTGCTGTCACGCAGTAACCTGTGGAAATTTGTCTCACAATCGTCAAACAACTAATCACATCCAAGCCAACTGCTTCCAAGACCACTGGGAAAGATACTGTATCAGTTGGAGTATGAACAAGCTTTGAAATTACCACTTAGTGATGTTTTTAATTCCAACTCACAAAAGAAATCTGATTAGAATACATCACAGTTTATAACTTCTGTATACAAAATTATTAGGTAATACAGTCAAATGTCATTTTAACAAATTTCTGAGGACTCCGAAATTAATTTTGTTGTACTGAAATTTCGTTAAATCTGATGTTTAATATGACACTATCTATTTTTTAAAATGTAATATGCGTGTATTAGGAATGTATAAGGAAGGAAACAACACAGTTCAAAATTTGGTACTAAAGTAATTTCATATTTAAAACATTAAACTTGGCAAGATTACATAATTTATATGTAGTGAACTTATATACTATATAACATATGTACCTTACAAATGTTTTCATTTTGAGAAAAGGTCTTTAATTTTTTCTGGACAGAACACTTCGCAGCTGATTCTTCCAAGTAGTTCACAATGCAACTTACACTTTTTGTCACAACGTCAACTTCTTGTATGGTTTTTAACTATTCTTTTAGAGAAAAAACTGCTTTCCTTTACTTTTCACTATTCCATTGGTTGAATTGTTTAAACTAGACATGCTCTGAGCAAACTGAAATTCCCATGTTACCTGGACTAAAGCACATGAAGTAACAATTAGCAGACGAAACAAAAGTTTACCATTTAACGGTACCTTTTAAACACATTGTTGGATTATGGAATTTGACTAGACAAAAAGAGACCTTTAATGACAAAAGTTGAGACAAAACATTGTATCATCAAGGATGAACAAACCACTGTGCATGCAACATTGTATGGCCAGGCATGAACAAGCCATTCTCTGATTCAGGAAACGACACTGTAATTGTTCAGTAAGTCAAGAAGACATTTTGAACATTTTTTCAGTCGGCCATATGTTCATTAAGGGGAATTTCTTATTTTCAATATATACTGAGATTTTCACTGTACCGGCATTTGTACACAATTGAAATAATTTAACATAGTTGCTTATGGAGATATAGAAGGGTATTTCAGAGTTTTTTATTAACATTCATTAAAATGCCATTTGTTAAATTGATATTTGACTGTATAATGTTAGCTCAATTAAGCAAAGCCTTTTTACCTGGCTACATGATCTACAAGCTGTGTCTGAAGGAGAAGATTCTTGCCAGGAAGTAGAAAGTCACAAATGTTATTCTGTGAGCTTCTTACAGCAACTCCATTGCCCACACAAAGTGAACATAAAACATCCAGTACCTTAGGATCTCGACCATGTTTCTCCAGCAATGAGATGATCACTTTAATATGCTCATCCTAAAACAGCAATTCATTGTTAAATAAGAGTAGGTAGTGAGAATAGAAACTTTAACAGACAGCCACAAAGCTGTAAGCAAAGTAGAACTTAGCTGAAAAAGGTATATAGCAGTTTATGAATAAGTGTCCTAATTATAATAAGTCTTAGTATAACATTCCTTACAGCGGAGGAAGGGAAGAGTTATGACGAAAGCAGCTGCTCATAAAACACTCTGCAGAAAATTATATTGCTGAAATGCTTTACTGTATTTGTGTTGTAGTAATTTGTTATGCGATAGCATTCGAGGCTTGCATTGCAAGGTTGATTTCCATGGAACAGCCACCTTACCCGGTCATTTCCCCAGTTTGGTAGTAGTAGATGGAGTGGATTATTTACTATGTGAATTTGCCTATCCGTCATTTCCTTTCATCTTTCAGGGTTGCAGGGCCGGGTTCAGTGGACAGCAGTGTGTTTGGTATATGTGCTCTGAGGAGAGAATGTTTCTTCACTGGTGTTAATACCTCCAATCTGTGTACAGGTGGCATCAGAGGGATGCACTGTCCTTGTGGATAGTGTGGTGTTGGGAGGATATCCTGCTGAGGATACTCAACCTAGAAGTATTAGCAACCCTACCTGCTATACCTACTACTATAATACTGACTGCCCTTCTTACTTCCTTGTTTTATTCCTTCATCCTGGAGGTTTACTATGTAGTATGCCTAACCTTGGACATAGTGCTAAAATCCTCTTTTATTCATAATCCATGCCCATGTGTTTTTGCTTATTGCTGGAATACACCTTTGTATGCAATTTCTCAACAAGAATACAAACACCTTTGTGCTATAAGAGCTAAACTTTCATTCATTTTATACTTTCTTATTTGGATATTAAAGCTTATCCTAAATTGTAATGAAAGAAGGTAGATTTATAAATCTGTTTCTTTTTGTGAGTAGGAAACAATTACGTTTTTTGACATTTATATGGACAAATTGAGATTATTATTAATCTAGATTACTTTCTACACTAGAACTTACTGAGACCATTGTCTCCATCATCAACCTAGATTCACTGCCGCACTTCCTCCTGTGACTTATAGAAAGCTTTTTCTGGCTGGACATACTGTATGATGAGATCCTTTTTGTATAGATCAAAGTTAAATAAATTGTGTTTATTCTTATGTATGAATATTTTTTTTCCAAATAGAGAGTTCTGCTGTAAATTGTGTTTAGTATGAAATGGTAGTATGAAAATTCTACTATTCTTGACAGCACAGAACAGAATATTTAGATCACAAATAATTTAAAGCAATTTTAAATGCAATAATCTGAAGATATTCCCATTATATTGAGCAAATGTAATTTTAAGTTTATTTCTTTATTAGTAATATTTGAGATTCTTGGAATTATCATTAGGATTAGAATAATGTGCCTGTCACCTGGCAGAGCCAAGGATTCTTAACCTTTAGTGGCACACATCTATATTTGAACAGTGCTGAGCCACCTTCAAAGCAGATGGAAATTATTTCAGCATTGAGAATAAAGACAATGATGCAGCAACAAAAGAATTAACCCTACTCTATTAAACCTTTCATGATAATTTTAAACTTTGGTGCTATCCCTGAGACTGAATCTGAGTCATATTAATCAACATGACATGTTTATTCAATATAATTAAAATAAAATGCTTAAGAGAAATTTAAGTTATCTGAAAGGTGAGTAACAATGCTCAAATAGTTTTCTATAAGAAATAAATTTCCTTAAGTTTCTTGCACATCGTAGAGTACTAAAAGCATTCATTGCTACAGATACAGAATATGTAGAGCAATATGTATTTCAACTTCATTAGTTTTCCTTGGAAAGAGTATAAAATTTATCTCTTACATTATTAACTTGTATTGAGAAAAATAATCAGCTAGCCTACACATTTCAGTCTAAAAATGAGCTGCATAAAAATTAGTTAAAAATTTAAACTAAAAGCAGCAAGTAATATGGGGGCCAAGTGCAACAAGCTTTTTGCAGATTGGTTTCGTTTCACATGACTTTATTCACCATGATTTCTAATACAGAAATATCAGCTTTGTCAAATTTAAACAAGTGTGATAATACAATAAGTAAGTAAATTCATAAAGTTACATATACAAATAATGAATAGACATAAAAAAATTATGTGTCTTAACTAATATGTTGGGACAAATAAAATAACCAAAATATGAATATTGACAAATACAAACATAATGCATAGTATATTGCATAATAAAACTATATCCTATCAAAATATTCATCCATCGAATAAAAACAACCTTGTATTAAGAATTTCTTCAATTCTTTTTTAAATATTGCTAAGGTTATTGATTTCTTAAAAAATGGAGGGATTTATTGTATAATTGAATATTATTATAATGAACACTTTTTTGTGGGGCTGGAAAAAGTTTATGAGATGGTTGTGGAGGCAAAAATGATGTATGGTATAGAAATATGGAGATTAGATAGAGGATGGGAATGTATAGATGTGGTGCACAGGATGTTTTGTAGAGAAATACTAGGGCTACTGAAGTCAATTGTAAGACAGGTAGCACAATTACAGATGGGCAGGGTGCCAACTAAGGGGAAGATAATGGAAAGAGCTTTGAAATTTTGGTTCAGAAGTTTAAATCTAGGAAAAAGTAATGTGTTAAGACAATGTATTGAATACCAAGAGAAGAGCTCAATGAATGATGGATGGGTAAGTAAATTATGGAATATTTTAAGACTGGAAGATATAGAAATACAAATCATGTTCAGTGAGATTGCTGAAAAGAGCTCATTAGTTTATTATAGGCCAATGAAAAATACATGGGGTAGGGAAAAATATATAGACATATTAAATAAAGAAGAAACAGAATCTATTGCATGGTTAAGAACCGGAGCATGGAGGCTAAAAGGGCTAAGACAGGGTATTCCTCAGAACCAATGTCCGATATGTGGTGGTAATGAAGACATTGAACACATAGTATTTAAGTGCCAAGGAACAGAAAATTGGAGAAAAGAATTTTTTAATAAGAAGTGGTTGAAGGGGGATAGAAATACACTTATAATTGAAATGATATGCAAGGACGCTAGAAGCTTTGGACAGTTTTTGTGTAAAGTAAAAAATAAATGGCTTTGGACAGTGGAAAGAGAAAAGTAAGAGATAGTGCATCTTGCTTTGAATGGAAAACTATAGTGAATGTGTGATGGTTAAGTAATCAATAAATGGAAAGTGAAAAAAAAAAAGTGGAAATGGGACATGGAAAAAAAAAAAACTGAAAAAAAAAGAGCAAGATAATTTAGCGACAAGAGATTGTAAAATGTAAATAAACTGTAGTGATTGTCTACTGAATAAGTGACCAGGGTCAAAATGCAGTAGACAATCTAATTTGTAAAACTCTTAGCACAATAAATACTATACTATACTATATAAAGTTCTTTTATGCCCTGTAATGTATAACTGAAATTTACTTCTAGTGTTGTGATCATAAGTGTCTGCTTATGTTATTACCAGCATTTCATATACGTAAATTGATGGAACTGTTAAAATGTTTAATAGTTTGAAATAAGGTCTACAGCTTGTGCCACTGCAAAGGTTTAGCATTAGTCTGATTATCCTCTTTTGTATTATAAAAATTTTATTATTATGGCTTAACTTTTCCCAAAATGTTATACCATACAATAAATGTGAATGGAAGTATGCGAAGTAGGCTATTTTTAGCACAACAAGATTTACTGAAGATCTTAGGGTATATAATGCAAAACGTATTTGGCATAATTTTGGGCTAAAACTTAATATGCATTCCCCAGTCAAGGCTATATCAACCCAAACTCCAAGAAATTTAATTCTATCTGTTAAAGTTACCAATTCATTTTCTAAAAGAACATCAGAAAAAACTTACATTTTTGTTAACTTGGTGATGAAATCCCACAGCAACACTTTTGTTTTTGTTAATTATAAGTTTATTGTCTTTAAATGAACTATGTAATTTGTTGCCATATCAATGTTAGCTCTAAGTGCTTTTTATCATCAGTATCAACAGCAAAAAAGAGTAAATTTAGCATTAATGAGGTCACTTTTTTCAGCCAGGTTATTAATATAAAGTAAAAATAATAAGAGACTCAAACTCGAGCATTTTCAACACTAGAGTGAGAAGCTTTAATTCCATTTGAGTTATTACTGTGTACATATTCAACATCAGTTAAATGCTTTCCATTCCTAAGGTATGATTCAAGCCACTTCAAAGGAGTTCTTCTTATACCATAGTTATAAAACTTGTGAATTAATACATCATGGTCAAAAGGTTTTGAGTAATCAAGAAATATTCCCATGCATCTAGTTTTTTAGATGCTTCTTCAGTAAAGTTCTGCAGTGCCAAGTTAGTAGATTTCCCTAGCTGAAACCCATACTGTACTTTTGATATTATATTTATTTAAAAATGATAACACCCTGTTGTGCACCACCTTCTTGATTAGTTTAAAAAAAATTGTGATAGAAGGAGGCCTATAGTTTTCTAGCTCAGATTTAGACCCTTTTTATGCAGAGGTTTACTTTTTGAGACTTTTACGCTCTGAAGGAAGCATCCTTCTTTCATTGATAAATTAATTATATGGCATAATGGTTTAGCCAAATGCAAGGAGCAATTTTTAGTAACATATTGGTAAAATCAAGACCTAGAGATTTTTTAGGTTTATTACTTCTAATTATAGAGAGTAATTCATCTTCAGTTGTTGGTGAAAAAAGTAAAGACTCACAACTACATTTTTTTTGGTCACTTATCAGAGGATTGCTTATAACATTTCCCATCTCTCTAATATTACAGGCAACAGAAGAAAAAAAACTGATTGAATTCACAAGCCACCATTGCAGGATCAGAGACCAACCTACTGATTACATTTATACCACACACCCTAACATTTCTTTTAAGTTCTGCAGTTTCATGCTTTATAATGTTCCATATTGTTTTTGATTTAAGTATAGAGTTTCTCACTAAACTGCCATTATAAAGTTTTCTTGCTATCCAAGTTACTCTGTTGTATATTTTTTTTTGTAGTTTGCATAATATTGTTTCATACCATCAGTGACATGATTTACTTTAATTAGTTTACTTCAGAAACATAATTTTTCCACTTGATACACAAATATCCTTAGTAACCCATTTTTACTTTTTATAATTGTTCTCTCTAAATGTTTTAATAGGTATGGCTGTGTTCAAATAGTGCATTATTACTTTCACCATGTCATTTAGACATTGATATACATCAGCCCAATTTTCTTTAGAAAGTAAGTAATTAAAGTACTTAATATTGTCTTCAATGTGTATTCTACACTTTTTAAACTTAGGTTGACTATGATTAATTTTAATACTATTGGGCATAGTGATACCTATTTCAAAATTGTCAATGTCATATTTAAAATGGTTAGTATTTAGGATTAGATGATCTATAGCACTCATATGGAGTTTTCAGGAAAAGTATATTAAGAAGATATATATAAAGTTCAGAAGTGCATTCAAAAATATTGCATATGAGGAAAACCTTGTGTGTAAACAAAATGTTTATTATATCAAAATTGATTGAAGGGAATTGGCACAGTGAAGCAATTGAGTAAATTTATAAAATGTTTGAGTTGCACTTTTATACTCACTATCCAGCTTCCATTTCTCAGTACAGTCAAATGTTGTTATAACAAATTTCTCAGGACTTTTAAATTAATTTCGTTCTACTGAGATTTTGTTAAATTGGTTAATATTTTTCTTAAAAAGGGCAAAAATTGCATCTGTTAGGTTTAATATGATACTATATGTATTTTTTAAAATGTAATATATGGTATTAGGAATGGATATGAAAGAAAACACCACAGTTTGAAATTCGCTACCAAAGTAATTTCATATTTAAAACATTAAACTTGGCAACATTGCATAGTTTATATGTAGTGAACGTATATACTTGTAACATATTACCTTATAAATATTTATTTCATTTTGAGAAAAACTCATTTTTTTTGGGTTTTTTTCGGACAGAATACTTCACAACTGCTTCTTCCATGTAATTCACATTGCAACTTGCACTTTTTGTCACATTGTCAACTTCTTCTAAGATTTTTAACCTTTCTTTTGTTGGATTATGAAATTTGATTAGACAAAAAGAGACCTTTCATGACAAAAGTTGAGGCAAAGCATTATATGTTCAAGGATGAACAAACCATTCCATATGCAATGTTGTATGGCCAGGAATAAACAAGCCATTCTCTGAATCAGGAAACGGCACTGTAATTGTTCAGTAAGTCAAGAAAGCGTTTTGAAAATTTGTCCAATTGGTCATATATTCATTAAGGGGAATTTCTTATTTTCGCCAAACTATACCAAGATTTTCGTTAAACTGATGTTCGTATAATTGAAATAATTTAACATAGTTGCTTATGGGGTTATAGAAGGGGATTTCAATTTTTTTCGTTTAACTGAAATATTCATTAAAATGGCACTCATTAAATCAATATTCGACTGTACATGTTCCAAAGTTCATTGACCCCATCATCAGCTGCATGTCAACTATTGGGTCTTAGTTGGGCTTGGGTGAAGTTCTTATTCAGTACTTTTTGTCTCCCTGGAGGTTTAGGGATGAACCTGAATGTAGTGACATTCACCTCTGGGAATGTCAAAGTTTATAAGGATCTCCTCATACTTTTTAGTGTAAATGTTTTCCCAAACATCTAATTACATTTTTCAGCTGGTTTTAATAAATGGATTTTTCTTTGATTTCATGGTTTTGTTTTCAGAAGTGAGCTGCCATTACAGACTGGTTTACTTCTTTATAGTGATGTTCCTCCAATGCTCTTTAAATCTGGTGCCCAAATTTCTTTTTGTTTTACCCACATACCTTTTGTTGTAGTCTGTACATTCTATTTTGAGATGCCTGATTTTTTTTCTGTTGGTATTTTATCCTATTGCTTGAACTGATGAGGTTCTTAAGATAGCTAGTACTCCACAACAAGTATTCTATTACGAACCTCATCAAGAACATTTTATAAATTTAAAATTTTTGTTCTTTACTACTTTCAGTAAATACTTCCTATGTCAATGCTATATACATTCTTATTATGTCCTCAGTCCTACACCAAGTCTGTTCTTCTAATAAGAGCAATTTAATTATTTATTTATATCTTTTTTTTTTTCTCTTTCTTTCTTTCTTTTCTTTTGAGAGAGAGGGAGGGAGGGAGGGTTGAGGGAGAGAGATTTTTCATCAAAGTGCCTCAGTGGTGTATGTAGGATTTAAAGGTAAATTAGCAAAGACAATGCTTGTAATTTTATTCTAATGCTGTTCCAAGTTGCCACAATAAATCCCAGCATAGGGAAGAGAATTTCAATCCATGAATTTATGATTTAAGTAGTTACTCTTACCTTAGCTTCATTCTAGGTATATTGTTATGACTTTAGGGACAAGGAGAGTTATGATACAGAAAATGAAACAAGTCCACATCCATTAGTATGCAATCTGGGAGACGTTGTCCTCATCCCATTTTTTCTAGGAGTGTTTCTTTTCTTTTTATAAAAATATTCTGCTGTCTGTAAATGTTTTTAGGATGCCCAAATATCCTGCTTTTTTGCTATAAAGCCTTGTAACATATTTAATACTGATAGTTTCTTGGTAACTATACTTGAATGGTTTTCATGGTATTAATTGTGCAATTGAATGAATACCATGTGCAAGTTGGAACATGAAACAAAGAATTGGCATTTAAAGTTGGTAGCAAATAGTAGAGATTTTAAAATGTATACTATTTGTTTCATAGCTTCAGCAGTCCAGCTATTCCACTAAGGCTTTTGAGCGATATAATTTTTACATAGGTTGTGTTACCAACCTGCTGCATAACCTGGAGGACTGGATTTGAAATCAGGGTACTTTTCCCTAGACAAGTAGCCTTTACCTGGCTAACGACCCTGTCTGCCTGCCACTGGGAGGGGCCCTTATCAGATACCACTGGTCAAGCCAGGCAGCAGAAATGAAATTTCTTAGGTCCGTGGCAGGCTATAAGAAAAATGAAGATATCAGACGAGTTTAGTGATTTTTTTCAGTAAATGAAAATGTATCTGAATATGGAACAAAATAGAAAGAACAGTTAGATGTCCTGAAAGCAACATCACCAGACAAGTCCTACACTATATAGTTATAGGCAAAAGAAGTCTAGGATGCTCAAATTCGCTCAAGAGCGATCTTTTTAGGCTAGAATGGGCATGTATACCTAAATCCTAAAAGAAGATAAGTTTTGGAAATATTATATTCCACTCAACAATATGATAAAGATTTCAATGGAAATACTTGTTTTAAGGCCTTATGGAAAAAAAAATACAAATGTATTAAGAGAGAACACTATAACTCGAAAATGAAAAGTCTAATAAATACCAAATGTTGCATTTCAATCAAATACTGTTTATATATACCAAGCAAAGTTTCTTAAGAAAATTCTCTCATCCCAAACCATCTTTTACATAGAAAATGTTTGTCATTTTTTATTTTCTCAAAAATGGCTCTAATGATATTCATTAAACCATTATACATTTGAGATCTTAATGTGACAGAAATGACTGCAAATCTTGAAACCTCTGTCAAAAACCTGTGGAGTGCTCTCCAACTAACTGAATTTTGCATCTTTTTATACAGCTGGGATCTTTATTACATGTTTTTGTATAATATTTATTGCAACATTTTTAAAATATTCAATGCTTTACTTTTATACTTCTCCAAGTATATCATCTGATGGACATGTTTGAAGGTTAGCAATTATTGTTTTTCTTCCCACTTCAAGAGCTCATTACTACAACTAAGCATTTGAAGTTTCAACATATTGTGTAACTAGGCATTTATTCCTTAATCTGAAATCATTCCCAGGCAATAATGTACCATAAGTAGGGTAATATAGATAGAGAAATCAGCTTTGATGTGAATACCACAGTATATAAAGGATATATTATGTGAATTTGTCATGAATAAAGAAACTAGTGCAAATGTTCACATCATATTATTTTCAGCATTTCAAAATGAAATAATTGATTTCTGTGCTTTTGGTTTTCAGTTAGTTCATCTAGTTCGTAAGCTGTTTCTTTGGTTACGAATATTTTTATATGTTATGATTCTTATACTGAATGTTAAACATGTCTGAATGGAAATGCTCCAATATGAGTAAGATTAAAAATTAGTTTCTTATATAAAATCAAAATTTAATGATGCACATCGAGGATAGTGATAAAGTCCTTTAATGTGGTAGGTTATATCAGATGGTGAATGACTGAAATGATGCTCAAATGAGTCCAGGATCCATAGAGCTTAGAGGATAAGGGAAAACTCCGAGAAAAACCTTACCCAGGTAACTCATCCTGAATTCAAATTGGGATCTCTTGATTGAGAAGCAGACATGCTACCCCCATACCACAGAGGTGGGCCACATTGATGTTGTAGACCATATGAAGATGGAAAAATATTATATGTGTTAAGAGAGAGTAAAAAAAAAAAATTACAACTTTTGAAATCCATTAACAACCCAATAACACTCAGTGTGCGGGAAAAGATCATCATGAAGAACAAAAATCTTAAAAGCTTCAACATCCTTCCATAGGATTTTTTTAACACCTATTAAGCAAACCAGATGTCTCTGCATGCATAGGAATTAACAAAGCTACCACGAGCCGGATGGAAGCAATAACTCCTGAAACATTATTTGATCATAATAAATATAAGTGAAGCTGTAGTGTTACTACTACTGACTTAGTATAACTACTTAACCAAATTAAATGGTTAGGCAGTTAGCTGCCCAGGAAGCAACTTTTGCATGCACAACCATGTTTTGAGACAATGGAGTGTACTACAGCTATTGTAACAAAACTTTTTAATCCTAAATATACTAATTACACAAATGCTATTGTATGATATGTTACTCGAGAAATTATGAACTCTTGAACTGACAATTTAATTTCAATATTGATAGATACATCCTATCATTTGGGCTTGAAGTTAATTTCCGTCTTCAGCATTTTCTTGCAGAAAAAGGTGTTATGGTTAATGTGACGGAATTAGTCAATTTATGTCAAAACGCAATTAAATATATGCTAGAGGTTTTGAAAAAATTGGAATTTGTGGACTAGTTATTGTAATTTCTGCAATTATTCCCAGTACAAATTTTGCAGATAAACAAAGGAAGGGGTAAATCGATAATTTGAAGGACACTGGCTGTCACCCATATATGATGCACAATTCATCACAAACTGGTTCAGACTATTTGCTGATTGCTTGTCAGTTAAGAGTAAATAAAATCCATCAATATTTTCATACAAACAGAGTTCAAACTCTCAAGTCATTCTGTGATTTTACTGCCAGTTGAGTATAAAAACATTTGGATGCAGCAGGACAAGATGGCTATCTGTCTTAACTGTAAGAAAGAACTATAGGTGTATTTCCCGCTTTGAAAGCTCTTTTTTCCTTTCTTTGGAGAACTGTCTTTTTCCTTAAAAAAATTATTTGAAAATTTTTAGTTTTCTGCATTTTCTTATAAGCCAACTAAAAACTTTTTCCACATCGGTTATATATCTTGAGAAGTAAGAAATCAGATTAGTAGAAGTGCATTGGAAAATAAACCAGCTATTGATTAAACTGCTTTTGTTGTCCAAGAACACCTAATAGAAGAGTGAGAAATAGCTTTACAAGAATTTTACAGCCATGTACACATTTTCTAGCACATTCAAAAATGGTCTACATTTCTCATGTCATTGGGTGTTATTTGGGAAAGAGCAGCAAATGTGAAAGAATATTGTGGTTTTATGAAAAGTATTATGCCAACTATGTTTGAAGATGAGCCATTTGATAATGTTTTATGTATTTGAAACTATCTGCAAAATAAAAAGGAATAAAGGGTGAAAGAAAACAAAATGTACGGAAAACCTGATGTGAAATCAAGACTCCAAGTATTAACATCATAAGTCCAAAAATGGCCAAAATGAGTTACGACAATCGTCAGAGTAGTTACTTCCCTATTTTTCCCCTGTATTAAAATCATCAACTTAAGCAGCAATAACAATTCCACAATATCATAATTCATGTTAGGAGCTCATTCACTGATGCAAAGAATTGCAATTTATGTTACAATATTTCTCCTCTGAGAAAGGTAACACAATTAAAATCTCAACTGTAGTTACGATATCCAAAAAATGGTGGAATCACACACAGTGAAGCAATTAATAAAATACACTTGATGAAAGTGAAGTCAACCTAAACACTCTTACTAGCTTCACTCACTTATTTATTTTGCAGAACATGCATCTTCATCTGCCTGTTGACTGTCGGATGAACTCTCAAGTCGTATTGTTGAAAACCTGGGATGTCCTCTAGTGGCATGGATGAAACTAAATAGAGGGCTGTCTGCTTCTAGCAAATCAAAGTTCATGATGTGGTTTTCAAACTTCTTTATGTAAATCTTCTCCCATACTCCAAGCTCTTTTCATTTTTGGGTTGGTTTCAGCAACTGGATATTGGTGTCTATTTCATGGTTTTGAGTCCAGAAGTGAAAATTCACTGCTGATTTGTCTGTCTGTTTGAACTTTATGCAACGCTGGTGTTCCTTGAAGCAGGTGCCTATGCTCCTTTTCCTTTTTCCAACGTAAACCTTTTCACAATTTTCACATTGGATCTGGTAGATTCCTGGCTTTTTGTCCTGGGGTATGGGATCAGATTTTCTTGTTTTAATGAGATTCTTGATGTTAAATTTGTTGTAAGGTGCCAGGGTAATGTTGTGAATCTTGAATATTTTCTGAAATTTGTGAAAGAGACCTGGGTGGTATGTGAATTTCTTGAAGTGATCTTTTCTGCTGCATTAGAAAGTGTGGTGACCTGCTTGATACATTTTTGTCTTTTGAATTTACATATTTTTCCTATCTACCATTTGCTGGCTGAATACGTTTGTAGATTTGACAATTGTTGATATTCTTTATACTATTCAGTTCTGTTGAAGGGAATGTTGATCAATCTATGAGCCATGCTGTTGAATGCTGCTGCTTTGTGTGCTTAGGGGTTGTAACTATGTGCTTTGATGTAAAAATATCTGTGTACATGGGTTTTCTATGTATTCCAAATTCTATGGCGTTTGAAATCTTCATTAATTTAAGGTCCAGGAAAGCTAAGGAGTTGTTGGTAGCTATCTCTTTGTGAATTGAATGGATGGGATTCGCAATAATTAAACACAAACACACAGAGGACACTCTCATGCTTTTAAACTTACAGGACCCATCCATTCAATTCACCATAGAGATAGCTACCAACAACTCCTTAGCTTTCCTGGGCCTCAAATTAATGAAGATTTCAGACGGCATAGAATCCGGAGTACATAGAAAACCCATGTACACAGATAATTACATCAAAGCACATAGTTATAACCCCAAAGCACAGAAAGAAGCAGCATTCAACAGCATGGCTCATAGATTGATCAACATTCCCTTCAACAGAACTGAATAGTATAAAGAATATCAACATATCATAAAATCTACAATAGAGAGTGGATTCAGCCAGGAAATAGAGATAGGAAAATATGTAATTTCAAAAGACAAAAATGCATCAAGAGGTCACCACATGTTCTAACACAGCAGAAAATATCAACTTCACATACCACACAGGTCTCTTTCACAAATTTCAGAAAATATTCAAGATTCACAACATTACCCTGGCACCTTACAACAAATTTAACATCAAGAATCTCATTAAAACAAGAAAATCTGATCCCATACCCCAGGACAAAAAGCCAGGAATCTACCAGATCCAATGTGAAAATTGTGAAAAGGTTTACGTTGGAAAAAGGAAAAGGAGCATAGGCACCTGCTTTAAGGAACACCAGCGTTGCATAAAGTTCAAACAGTTCGACAAATCAGCAGTGGATTTTCACTTCTGGACTCAAAACCATGAAATAGACACCAATATCCAGTTGCTGAAACTAGCCCAAAAATGAAAAGAGCTTGAAGTATGGGAGAAGATTTACACAAAGAAGTTTGAAAACCGCATCATGAACTAGAAGCAGATAACCCTCTATTTAGTTTCATCCATAGGGCACCAGAGGATACCTCAGGCTTTCAACAATACAACTCGAGAGTTCATCTGACAGTCAACAGGAAGCTGATGATGTGGGCTCATGCTCATGATACATGTTCTGAAAAATAAATAAATGAGTGAAGCTAGTAAGAGTATTTAGGTTGACTTCACTTTCATAGAGTGTATTTTGTAGTTATGATGTTTGCACAGGAAAGTTTACCATTTACAAGTGTGCAATGTTTATTGTCCTCCCTATTAAGTTAGGAGCATTGTCATCTAAGGATGCTACTAACCATAATAACTATGCTCATTGTAAACATATTTGAATACAAAGATACACAAAGAGCACATCTAACAAAATAATAATTTTACAGGAGACACAAAAAACTAAATAAAAACAAACATGGATGGTGTTATGAACCATAGGTTACATTAATGACTTCTTTAGACAGAACATGATAGAATGTCCACAAACAAATGACAATGAAATATAACATTGTACACACTACAACATATTTGTGGAAATGTAGTTATATCCTTTTTACATAATTCAATATGAACAAAGCAGAGAAATGTTACCTTAAAAATAATTTTGTAAAAACTTATATAAATGAACAATGAACTTTCCTTCACTATACACAATGTTATTATGTGGGAGTTTATGTAAACTGTAGTAATACACCTTTTCTCGCACAGGTTTGCCACATATTGTTTTTCAGCTAATGGCATTATAAAACATGCTATATCCTTGTGGGATATAAGACGAGAGCTCTCCCTGATGATTCATATGACTGACATATTTTCTTATGTGGCCACCAACTTAGAATGCATTTGCAGTGACATCTGTAATAGTAAAATGGCTATTTGCACTACTTTCCCTCTTCAGTTCTTGAACAGTGTAAATTTTATCACATTTTTTCACCAAGCCAAAGTCTCTAATGCACAGCAAAAATGAGTGGCCATGAACAGGAAAGTCATGTGTAACCATTTCAAACATACCATATCAAGAAGAAATCGTAGAAGGTATGGTTTTTGTTTTGGGCAGACCACCTATCACTGAACAATATAAGATGCATCACATCCAGAGTTTTGTGTTCTTTAATGTAATGCAACAAGAAGCTACACAACCATTCACGGTAAACAAAAAGATCTGATTTGTTAGTTCCGATATTATGTATGCAGAATGTAAAAAACCCATAACTGTCTTAAAAAGAAAACATCTTGCACTAGAATGTGGGGTGGTGGCAGATTCTGCATGAAATCAAAGCTCAATACGATAGTGCATTTTGCATATTCCTCATTTTGAATACTCTTTTACGGTGTCTAGTTTCTTGTAAAACTTTCAAGTCCTGTGTTCATGTAGTAGAAGCTACATGCTTTGCATTCTCATTAAGGGGCCCCTAAAGTTTAATACCCAGATCATACATCTACCTGGGGCCTTCTAAAAGAGAAATTAAAATTTTCCTTGAAATACAAATGGAAGAAATCACAACTGACATGATTTTTCAGGATGTTTGTTCAAAAACTAGCATGTGCCTAAATAGTTTCTATAACCACCTGAGTAAAATGTACTTTCTTTACATCAAATGACTGGATAAAGTCATATCTTTACACATATTTCTCCTGGCACAGCATTAGCACTGCGTTGTTTCCCTCATTTGTCTTCTGGTGACTTTGCTGCTGCCCTCTTACCCATTTCATTGAGATCCCATAAAGTGATACAAATGCTTTCTTATACTCTTATTCATGTGTTCCAGTGAATGTTATAAGAGAAGCTGTACTTTAGCTTAAAAACATACCATCTTCTGGAGATCCAGGATCAGCTTTCTTCTGTTGCTTTCCAACAGTTGACCTTTTTATGGCATGAAAGTTGATTAGGCCTTGGAGAAAAACATATTGTTTATCTTTACTCTCTAAAGCACTAAAAGTATGTAAAATGTTCATTTTTTGGTCCTCTGTTACTGTATTGAAACATTTCAGATCAAATTGGGACAATAAATAAATAATTCCATTAATTATATGTCAAATGTACCACATTATATATTTATTACGGTTAGGTTAGGTTAGGTTAGAACTTACTTGCAGTTTTCTCCAGTTTTTCTTGTCTCTACCTTTTGTCCTCTCCAATTTATATATTCTTCTCCTGTTACCCTAGCTCTTTTTATAACATTTCTCCTGTAATTGTCACTGTTTTGTTTTCTTTTGTCTTTGCTTTCTTCTTCCAAAGACATTGTTCCTAGCTTTCAAGCACAACACGATGAATAATACATGCATCAAATGGCAGCAAACAGCTGAATATCTATAATAATGTTACCATCAACTTGATCATTAACACCTTACTTTGCAGAAACACCATAACTACAGTAGATATGCCTTTTCCGCATCTTACTAGAATTATGTAGTCACTTTAAACACGTTTACATTCATGTGTTGGTATCCTTTTTACACAGTTTGGTAGAGCTCCATATGTAGTGTCTGATGAAACAAAAAAGCAAAAACTGAAAAATGTGTTAAATGTACCCTTTCTACACCTTTATATTCATTTATCAGTATGGGTATAACCAGCAATTTTGCCTACAAGAGTAATTGATAAGACAGCTATGTGAGCATGTTCTATATTCACTATTTTTATAACTGGTATCAGTAATTAAGTTCTTGATTATTATGTACTCAAGTCAAACATTAAAAATCATGATTATGGTTCTCAATCCAATAAATACTGTTGAACATAAATACTTGTTGTAAAGGTAACACTATTGTAAAGCAAGAAAAGGAATGTCTATGGTACGTAGTATTTGCAATTCCTCTTTTGTTTAAAAAAAAATGAACATCAAAAACATTGTCTCGTTGCTAAGATGAAAATAAACTGTTGCAATGAAAGAACCTGATGTTTATTATTTTTAACAGTATAATTGAGTATTCATGGGGCTAAGAGTAATAAGTGCAAGTGCTAGAATAAAGCTTATGGGCCCAGGCTCATGAATTACCATGGAGTACAGATTTAACAAGTATGATATTACCCATTTGCAGGAAGCACCTTTAAGAACTAGTTGTTTGGAATCAGGCTTGTCTTGAAGAACACCCCTTGTTGGAGATACTAAAAGAAGAATTTACGATGGTAAAATTCGAAGACCAAGCTAAAAACATAATTTTGCAATGCATAAGCAACTCGTACTTAGAAATAATCAGGGATGTAGGTACAGCATACAAGATTATTCAGAAACTTACAGCTGTATTTCAGCATGCAGATATTATGTTGCAACTTCTATTGAGAAAGAGATTGCTAACACTTAAGTACAATGAAAATAAAAGACTCAAAGAATTCTTTTTAACATTTGACAAACTGATCAGAGATCTGAAATCATCGTAAGCAAAAACCGAGTGACAGTGAGATCATCTGTTACTTTTGCTTGCTATAACATCATCATATGACAGCATCATTGCTTACAGATATTATAAGCTAGCATATTGGCTTGACGATTGAAAATAAAACAGGATTCTGTGCAATGCCAATTTTTGCAAATAGAGGTGAGTAGTATAAGTCCCGGATGAGCCAATTGGATTAACGATAATCCTGCCGCTAGGGGCGCTAGTGTCGCTGCGAGCGACTGCGGCAAGTTTGAAAAGCGCCATGAGCGGAAGGATTATCGTTATTGCAATTGGTTCATCCGGGACGAGCTAAAAGAATTGAGGATTAGGGAAAGATGAAGGAAAAACAGGAAGTGACGTGGAGTGTTTTGATTGTTTCGTTAATTCGGGTGGAAGATGAAGGAAGGAAGATGAAAGAGTATGGAGGACACGTGATGGAGAGGAGCGGGGTGGCGAGGTGTTGTGTGTGCGGAGGTCGGGACTGAAAGAGGGAAAAGATGGCGAACGAGGGATAAAAAGTATAACAGAAAGTGACGTGTGAAGTTGTGATTGGTGGGAATAAGAAGTGATGTTATTGGTGGAAAGGAACAACTGAAAGTTGTTGATTGGTAAGAATAAGAGAGATTATGATTGGTGGAAAGAAAAAGGTGTGGGAGTGGGGTATGTTGGAGGTGATGGGAAAGGTAAGTTTTGCTACCAACAAGATTTGCAAAAGCCTCTCCAGAATTCATCAGCAATTTTTGAACGTTGGATGGTGGTTTTCTTGAGTGGATAGAGAGATGGGACGATATGAGATGCGGTGGCGAAAATGGGAACTAAACAAGATGGTTGAGACAAGAGGTTTTAGGACGAGGAAATTTGGAGGTTAGTGGTGAACATGGCGGTCGCAAGAGGTGGGGCAAGGAGACGCGGTGGTGAGAATGGGAACTAAAAGACGATGGCGGTAGCAAGAGCTTAGAAGAGCAGATTTTGAGGTTAAAATAGTGGGAACTAAAAATGGCGGAGGGTCGGCGACAAGGAGATGCGGTGAGAACTAAACAAGATGGCGGACGCAAGAGGAGGGTAAGGAAATTTGAGGTTACAGTACCAAAACACGAAAGGATATATTCCTACGCCAAGCAGGCCCGAACAATAATTATGCCCGTGGTACTTACCTGTTACTGGTGTTGATGCGTCACCAAAAGCGCAGCAGCTTCACGCGACGCGAAAAAAATAAAAGCAAACTGTTTTTGAAAATGCTTAACCAGCTTTAAGATCAACCAACATCACTACGCACTGATATACCTAGGTTTTTTAAAGCGGTACAGACGCCCTTTGCACAGACGTAATTTAACTATACCAAAAACCTGGTACTGGACCATCGTAATGGTCGCTAGCGTACGTAGGAGCAGGGTTCTCATAGCCGGTCGAAAGCGGTCAAAAAAGTGTACGACGTAGGTGTTGACAGTAGTTGCTGTCGAGTGAACCGTCGAGGTGTGAATGAACGAGATCTGTTCTTGCCGGCAATCTGGTTCGGAGATGTGAGGAGCGGCGAGGTGTTGTCTGTGCGGAGGTCGGGACTGAAAGAGGGAAAAGATGGCGAACGAGGGATAAAAAGTATAACAGAAAGTGACGTGTGAAGTTGTGATTGGTGGGGATAAGAAGTGATGTTATTGGTGGAAAGGAACAACTGAAAGTTGTTGATTGGTAAGAATAAAAGAGATTATGATTGGTGGAAAGAAAAAGGTGTGGGAGTGGGGTATGTTGGAGGTGATGGGAAAGGTAAGTTTTGCTACCAACAAGATTTGCAAAAGCCTCTCCAGAACTCATCAGCAATTTCAGCAGTCGATGTGCGTGGCGATAGGCCCGCTGCGATGAAAGAGCTGCAAACTGCGCGATAACTTGAAAAATATTGCCCGTCGTGACGCATTGCGCGCAGGCGCGTTTGCCGAAAACCGTTACAGTTGCCATACTTATATTATCCGTCTTTTTCTTTTTTTTCGTTTGTTTTTAAAAAAAATAACTAGTTTTTCGGGGGTTTTCTCTGGTTGGTAGACGAATGCAAGCTCTTTCTGCTTTTTCACAGGTTTTCCCTGGTTGGTAGACGTTTGCTGTAGTGGTTGACGAAGCCCTTTCTAATTTTCGAGGTTTTTCAGGTTTTTCGTGGTTGTCCCTGCCCGGTAGGCAAATGATGAAGTTTTCCCTTGTCGGCGCACGCATACTAGGCACATACTCGCACACACACACACTATAATAGCAGCGTATAAAAAAATTAAAAAATCATATAAATGGTTGTTTCACGTCATAATAAGCCTATATATACCAAGAAAACTGAGTTTTTAAAAAGTCAAGAAATTCGATTTTCTAGCCCCTAGTGAGTGTAAAATCGCGTTTACTTCACTTCTTTCAAACTGCTTAAAAATCATATAAATGGATGTATCACCTCATAATAAGCCTCTATATACCAAGAATATTGAGTTTTTAACAAGTCAAGAAAATCGATTTTCTAGGCCCTAGTGAGTGTAAAATCGCGTTTACTTCACTTCTTTCAAACTTCGAAAAAATCATATAAATGGTTGTTTCACGTCATAATAAGCCTATATATACCAAGAATACTCAGTTTTTAAAAGTCAAGAAATTCGATTTTCTAGCCCCTAGTGAGTGTAAAATCGCGTTTATTTCACTTCTTTCAAACTGCTTAAAAATCATATAAATGGCTGTATCACCTCATAATAAGCATATATACCAAGAATATTGAGTTTTTAACTAGTCAAGAAAATCGATTTTCTTGCCCCTAGTGAGTGTAAAATCGCGTTTACTTCACTTCTTTCAAACTGCTTAAAAATCATATAAATGGGTGTATCACCTCATAATAAACCTCTATATACGAAGAATATTGAGTTTTTAACTAATCAAGAAAATCGATTTTCTCGCCCCTAGTGAGTGTAAAATCGCGTTTACTTCACTTCTTTCAAACTGCTTAAAAATCATATAAACGGCTGTATCACCTCATAATAAGCATATATATACCAAGAATATTGAGTTTTTAACTAGTCAAGAAAATCGATTTTCTTGCCCCTAGTGAGTGTAAAATCGCGTTTACTTCACTTCTTTCAAACTGCTTAAAAATCATATAAATGACTGTATCACCTCATAATAAGCATATATATACCAAGAATATTGAGTTTTTAACTAGTCAAGAAAATCGATTTTCTCGCAGGGCAATGCATGTTGAAAGTTGGTGTACTGGAAAAGTGCATGTTGAAAGTTAGCACACAGGCAAGCTGGGTCGCGCTGTGTCAGCATGGTTCCCACGGCCAGGTTTCATGCTAGCGCGAAGATTGCACGAAGTGTACAGCACTGCTTCCCGTATGATGGCCAAACACAGACAGCTGTGATAGCTTGTCGGCTTATTTCATGTTCATATTCCTTTTCAATGCATTTCGTTTAGAGGTATTGTTTATTTGTTTTTGATGGCAATACGTTTTTGGCATAAGTTTTTTGCATTAATTTTATATAACGGATTGCGAAAATGGAAGTTCTTTTATTAGTTGCTTTAAAATCCTTGTCATTTCATTTACTGTGGTTTGGCGTAGTTACATTTATGCCTTCCAAGAAACACTAAACTAACCGTATCTTTAAATCAGATTTCGACAAAGTAATTAACGTTCATAGTGAGAATAGAGGGAATTACTTTCGGTGAAAAAATACCATAGTTATCACATGTATAACCATCAAATTTGTGACAACGCTAAGTTTCGAGCTAGCTATACTCACTTTTCTTGCAATTTTTAAAAACGATTAAGGAACTATATAAGTTTAAACCAATATTAACAAATTTCTCGTAATCCCAGAATTTATTAATCATAGCTGTAATATTTTTCACAACTGCATGTAATAATATTGATTTAGGGGCTTTTAGTAATTTGCTATTCGTTCTAAAACCTTTTATATTGTTAAGCTGGACAACTGTGGACCTGTGCATCCTATAAACATTGACATGCACATTAGTATAAACTTCCCTACAGTGTTTTATATACAATTTTACAAGTTGTTTTAAGAAATTGTTAAATTTGGGTACCGAAAAAAAATAAAGATACGGTTTTTCAAAAGATTTCGAAAGAACTAAGTTGCTGTATCAAAATTTCCTTGTTACAAATTGTGCATTTATTTCTTAAGCAAACCAGGAATACAGATTTTTTTATAAATTTAGCGTGCACCGATCTATATTTTCAACTTTTTACGCCTACGTTTCTCGTCAATAAACACCATTGCTGAAGAGGTTGATATTTCTACTCTCTCTACCACGTAAAATAGTAGGTAGAGGAGGTATGCATTGCATCCAAATATTCAATATTGAGATTTCACTGGAAAACTAAATACTTGTTTTGAGGCCCCCTGATTAAAAAACATTTTTAGAAAATTCTGCGTGTGTGTGTGTCTGTGTGTATGTGTCAGAGCAGCATAACTCAAAAATGAAAAGTCGGATAAATACTAAACTTGGTATTTAGGTTGAGTACCTTCCAAAGATACGACACAGAAATTTTCAAGAAAGTCCCTCCACCCCAAACTACCCTTTAGATGAACTATTTTCCGAAATGTTTTATTTTCTAAAACTGTCTTTGACGATTTTAATTACAACACCATATATTAAAGACATTTATATGAAAAATAAAATGTATATCTTGAATTTTGTGGAAATAGCCTGTGAAGTCCTGTTGATTCGGAAGAAATTTTCTATGATCTTGTACAACTGCTAAGGTTTGAGGAAAACATACAATACAAAAAATTTAGATCTCTTTAAAAACACACACAATTTATTTGAAATAACTTTTTTGTGACGTCAGCCATTTCCGAGATATCTGTTATAAATGGTTCGAATTGTACAAAGCTTAGCCATTCTTTTAAAGTCATGTCGCTTTTCAGTTCTAGCTCGCCATGTTGATGGAAAGAATTTAGAATTTTAAGGCCAGTGTATAGCGTCCCTTTGTATGTATAACGGATGTGTAATGCAACTATTCCCCGAAAAGTTTATCAGGATTAAAATTAAGTGGATATGAAAATAAACTTTCCTACTCACCTATAAGAGATAGAGGGTAGTGGTCATACAATGTAACACTTCAGAATTTTTTATTCTGCAGTTGGTGTTACTCCTTAGAAAGGAAGTATCTGTTGATTCTACTTAATCCTTACATTTTACATAACACGTATGCACAGCACAACACAAAAACACTACACACGACACTGATAGTTTTAAATATTTGACACCGATGTTGAAGTTGGGGCAGGGTACTGTTTTTAACTCCACACGCACTTAATAAAACACATAACCGTGCGGAAATACCGTGAATACCGCAGTACGTGAATGACCGTGTGCTGATAGAGCAGTCGATGTGTGTTTCAAAATGGCAGCCACGGTTAAAGAACTGCCAACTGCGCCGTGGGAACGGAAGCTGACAAAGCAGTGGCGTTTAAAGAGTTGCGAACGGATGCTCGTCAGCGACAAAATGTTTTAAATGCGGTTTTATGGTCGATGGTAGGGAAAAGTGCAGCGGTTGATGGATGGATGGTGTGACCGGAAATGTCTGCGATTACAACTTGGCAAGCTGTGGCGAAATAAGGCGTCAGGAGTTATAATGAGGCATTTAACTCGACGCGCATGCTGAAACTGCGGTTGCGATAAACGAACTTATAAAAACCAGTGCCTAGAGCAGCAGGCTGTAGTGACAAACGGGAGCGATAGTGGATTATGCTGAAAATCGTGCTATTTGACGTGATATAAGTTTTAGAGCAATACGCGCACATGTGCGGGTGTCTTCATCGATCGGTATTGACCATCGCCCTAGTGATAGCAGAACATACGCCGCAGCAGTCGTTCCCAGAGTGTTAAAGCCGAGAAAAATAGTTTAAAATAAAAACAAAATAGCAGCAGCACTTTGCAGGCAAAGAGCGATCGGTGCATTCGGACGATAAGATGGAGCCGCAACCCGGGGGAAGTCGCGATGGCACCTTGCAGCCTACGTTCGAAATTATAGGGCACAAGCAGAGAACGCTGCCAAGGCTTTTTTCCGGCTTTACAGAGTCGCAAATTACCGTAAACCCGGTCCCCAGAGATGTTAACCCGGAGCAATGGGTATCGCATTTGTTTAACGATATTCTAAACTTTGCGAAAGAGAACCTGTTAGAAAACGAACCCGGATATTTAGGCATATCCATAACAGACGAAAAGGAGACGTCTAAAGCCTTCAATATGAGCGTGAGGCGCGTAGGGCAATTGAATGCGGATGTCATTGTTGGAAGCATCGAAAAAGTAATGCAAAGTAACCAACAATTCTTGCTAAGCGGGCCTCTTCATGTGACGTTTGTGTGGACCAAGGAGGTCTCGGGTTCGTGCCACCAACCTTGCGATGCCTGTAGGGACAATAAAGGCATTGTCGAAATAGCCAACAAAGACAACTTGTGTTTAGCAAGAGCATTGTTGTAGTTAAAGCCAAAGTGGATCGCGACGTCAACTATAAAACGATGACGCGCTCCGACTATCTGCAAAAATCGAAAGCCGTAGCCTTGTGTGCGAGCATCGGTCAAGGCCACGACAGCTGCACGATAAATGACGTCAGACGCTTTGACGCTGCGTTAAAGGGCTACGCTGTGACGGTGTTTGGCGATCATACGGGGAAGCACGTGCTGTACGCGTCGGATAAGAAATGCGATAAATACATCGACGTCATGCTCCACGCCGGGCACTTTAATGCTATCGTGAACCTTCACAAGTGCTTTAAATGCAAATGGTATTGCCGCCGGTGTCATTATCCCTCGGCACACAAAAAAGAATTTCATAGGTGCGACGCCAGGTGTGCTAAATGCCATCAGCAGTGCGATGCACGATTTGACGCCTACATACGCTGCGCCGGGTGCAACAGAGATTTTAAGGGACCGACATGCTTTGCAAACCACGCAAAGAAAGGCGTTTTTTACCCAAAGGCGCTGTCGGTGTGCGATGTAGAAAAGGTGTGCACGTCTTGCAATAAGCTGGTGAATGCGAGGCACAGAAAAACCGCGCACGAGTGCGGGGAAAAGTACTGCTATCATAGCAAGACACACGTGAATTCTAGCCACATGTGCTATATGCAGCCGTATGCCGCAAAGAACAAAAGAAACCGGTACGTGTTTATGTTTATCGACTTTGAATGCACGCAACACATTCCATATACCGGCAAAAAGGACACATACGAGCATGTACCTAACTTGTGCGTGTTGTACCAAGCCTGCCCGCACTGCATCGACGAACGCCACAAGACGGCATACTGTACCGAATGCGGTTGCAAAGAATGGGTGTTTATGGACGAACCCGTGAAGCAGCTTTTCGAGCACATCGCGCAGGCGAGGTTCGAAGCCTGGGACGTCTACGTCGTGGCGCATAACCTCAGAGCTTACGACGGGCAGTTTTTATTAAAGTACATGGTGGTGCACTTAGACTGGGCGCCGGAGCTCATCATGAACGGAAGCAACATCTACAGGATGAGGTACGGTGACGTCACATTTCTAGACTCGCTCAACTTCATACCCATGCCACTCTCCCGCTTTTCCAAGACCTTCGGATTGAAGGAATGCAAAGGTTATTTCCCGTACCTGTTTAACACGAAGGAAAACGAGCAGTACGTGGGTTCGATTCCCGACAAAAGGCATTACTGTCCGGAGGGCATGTCGGCGGAGGGTCGGAAAGCCTTCGAGCAGTGGCACGAAGAAAAGGCGTCCTCCGGGTACGTCTTCGACATGAGGGCGGAAATGGTGGCGTATTGCAAGATGGACGTATTTCTACTCAGTCAGGGAGTTTCCAAATTCAGAAGGGAATTCTTGGACGAGAACGGAATAGACCCGTTCAGAGAATGCGTCACCATCGCGCAGGCGTGCATGTGCGTGTATAGAAAGCGCTTCATGCCGCTTAAAAAAATTGCCGTCTTGCCAGCGGGCGGGTATCGACTAGCGGACCGGCAGTCTCGCGCTGCATGCATATGGCTAACTTGGCTAGAGATGCAAAACCGCATCGTCATCCAGCACGCCATGCGAGGACGCGAAGTTAAAATCGTGGGGCACAAGGTGGACGGGTACAGAGAGGCTGAAAAAACCGCGTACTTTTTCCACGGCTGCTTTTACCACGGCTGCAGGCGGTGCTTTCACAATCGCCATGCGGTGATATACAACTCGGGACAAGAAACCATGACCTCCAGGTTAGAGAGCACCGAGAAGATCACGGCCAAGATCAAGGCCGCCGGCTACACCGTGGTGGAAATGTGGGAGTGCGAGTTCAAGGCCGCGATGGAGGCCAACCAGGACCTCGCGCGCCACGCAAGGGACTTTGCGGTACCGGAACCCCTGAACCCCAGAGACGCCTTCTACGGAGGTCGCACCAACTGCACCAAGACGTACTGCGAGGCGAAGGGGGATAGCAAGATCTACTACTACGACGTATGCAGCCTGCACCCGTACGTGAACAAGACGAAGCCCTACCCCGCGGGCCATCCCAAGATCCACGTGGATCGATTCCCGCGCTTGGAAGACGTGGGGGGCGGGTTGGTGAAGTGCGAGGTTCTACCGCCGCAACAACTGTACCACCCGGTGCTACCGGCGCGCATCGGCGGCAAGCTGATGTTCCCGCTATGCCGCGCTTGTGCGGAGGCGGAGAACCAAGACGAGTGCCACCACGGTGAGCGCGAGAAGGCGTTGTCGGGTACCTGGGTGGTCGACGAGATGAAGGTCGCCCTAGAGGAGGGGTACCGCCTCCTCCGGGTCCACGAGATCTGGGAGTACGACGTGGTGCAGCACGAGCCGACGACCGGAGCCAAGGGTCTCTTCGAGGACTACGTGAATCAGTTCTTGAAGATCAAGACCGAAGCCTCCGGCTGGCCCTCGGATTGCGACGACCCTGCCGCAAAGCAGCAGTACGTGGAGCAATTCTTCGAACACGAAGGCGTAGCCCTGGATCCCCAGGCCATCGCCACCAACCCCAGGAGGCGGGAGCTGGCCAAGCTGATGCTCAACAGCTTCTGGGGCAAACTGGGGCAGACGGAAAACCTCCCCACGTGCGAGCTGGTGGACCGGTACGACCGCCTCCTGGAACTGCTCAACGACCCTGGCGTGGAAGTGCAGACCTACGTGCCCGTCACCGACCGGATCATGTACGCGGTGTGGAAGTACTGCGAGCAGCACCGCAAGGTCAACCCCACCGCCAACGCCGTCCTTGCGGCCTACACTACGGCTCACGCGCGCCTGGTGCTCTACTCCTACCTCAAGAGGCTGAGAGAACGGGTCTGCTACTTCGACACCGATTCCGTCGTCGTCGCCGCCGCTCCGGGTGACTGGATGCCGTCCGTTGGACGCCTCCTGGGGGACATGACGGACGAGCTGGAGAAGTACGGGCGGGGCTCTTACGTCGCCCGGTTCGCCTCCGGGGGGCCCAAGAGCTACTGCATGGAGATCGTTTGCCCCGAGACGGGCAAGACCTTCTCGGTGTGCAAGGTGAAGGGGATCACGCTCAATTCGGGCAACCTGGAGCTGGTGAACGCGGAGGTGATTCGCGACGTGGTGCTGAGGGTCAACGACCGTGCGGTGAAGCTGGCGGGCACGCAGATTTCGCGGAAACCGTCTTGGACGGTCGTCACCGAACCCAGCTCGAAGACGTTTAGGATGGTGGTCAACAAGCGCGTACTCGCCGGCGATCACGATTCCTATCCCTACGGGTTCAAGAGGAACGCATAAATGAGACGACTAGAGCCGCGCCAAAGTCATTTCGAACCGGGCGCCCCTGAGGAGACGATGCCCGGTCCCCGAGACCTGGGGCGATTCGAGTTTCCCAGCACGATGCTCGTGGCGGGGCCGTCGCGGTGCGGCAAGTCGACCTTCGTGAAAAACCTGTTACGCCACGCGCACCGGATGTTCGACGTGCGCCCCAGGAGGATGCTGTGGTGCCACCCTCCGGAGTATTCGCCGAGACTCGAACCCTCGGCTCTGCGTTGCGAGACCAACGCGGGCATACCCGAACTTGCTTCGGTGGGCGAGAACGACCTCGTCGTCCTCGACGATCTGATGCTGGAGGGTGGCGGGAAGGACGTGTCCAATTTTTTCACCAGAGACTCCCATCACAAGCGCTTCGGCATCGTCTACATCCTGCAGAACGTGTTTCCGCAGGGTCAGAAATATCGCAACATCTCTCTGAATGCAAACTACGTCGTGGTCTTCAAGAACAACCGGGACAAGATGCAGATGGAGAGACTGTGCCAGCAGATCGAACCCAGGAACTCTAGGTTTCTCTTGGAGGCCTTCAAGAAGGCCACCGAACGCCCTCACGGGTATCTCGTGTTGGACTGCACTCAGTACACGCCCGCCCGATACAGGTATCGAACCGGCGTGCTGCCGGGGGAAAACCTCTCTTATTTCGTTCCCAACTGATACCGCCGAGAGGACTCGGGTTCGTTTCGTTCTATATTATCCCGGCAGAGCCTTACCCAACTGAGGCCATTGAGTCTAAATAAAAATTACCACTTTCGGAGCGAACGTCATTATCGCGCAAGCATGGCTAGAGGTAGGTTAAGGCTTGCGACGCTGACCAGTCCTCGCATAGCGAGACAGCACGGTAATTTGGCGGCTCTGGCCAAGGCGAAGGCCCCTCTGCGCAAAAAGTTGTTAAAAAATGCCGATGGCGATCTTATCAAGGCCATTAGCGAATGTATGCTCAACGTGTGCAGAGGTGACGTGCAACTTCCCGGAAAGTGCTTGGGTCGCCTAAAGAAGCACAAGGCTTCTTGGAGGAAGTTGACGGATAAACGGGTTCCTCTGAAGAAGAAGAAGAAGAAGAGCATCTTGGTTCAAAAAGGAGGTTTTTTGCCGGCATTTCTCCTACCCGTCTTGGCTTCGCTTGGCGGCGCGCTAGTGTCGAAATTAACAGGATGAAGTACGGCAAGCAGATCCTCGTTGCACCGCAACCAAAGACCGTCACTTCATAGCTTCACGCTATAGACCGCACCATATCCAGATTGGCTAAAGAAATTCAGAACCTGCAGAGCGCAAAGCTCTCTGCCGACGAAAAGTGGCGGCTCGTAAAACATAAATTGGACAACTACCTCGATCTCGTGGCACAAGTCAGAAAGCCCTTCCTCGGCGACGACGACGACGACGATTACGAAGACGTGCACGAACGCGTGCCGGTGAAGCAGGAGGTCGAACCCCGAACCATAAAGATCAACCTCCTCTCGCCTCGCAAAAAGAAGAGGGCAAACCCTGCCACTCCGAAAAAGAAATCGAAATCGCCTTCCGCGTCGTACCATTTTCGCAAACGCGTCTGGCAACCCCTGTACAAGTAAAGCATGAAGGAATGGAAGGCGCTAAGGCGATACTTCGCCAAACCGGAACACTATGCCGGTTTGGGTACGGTCAAGCCCCTTCGAAAGGCCACGGGTGCGTCTAAGGCGAACATCGAGTCCTTCCTTCAAACCCAGGACAGTTACACTCTGCACAAACCGGTCAGAAAGCGGTTCCCCACCAGATATTATCACGTGACGAATATGGACGATCTTTGGGAGGCCGATCTAAACGTCATGAACAGCGTGAGGGAACATAACAAACCTTACGTGTACATTCTGACCGTTATCGACGTATTTTCCAAATATGCTTGGGCCGTACCCCTGAAATCGAAGCTGGGTACCGAGGTTGCGCAAGCGTTTCGCTCCATATTCTCCCAACGCGTCCCCAGGGTCCTCCAAACGGACAAGGGAACCGAGTTTACCAACAAGACTTTTCGCGACTTTCTGAAGAAACACGACGTGAAACATTACACAACCAAAAATAATGTTAAAGCCAGCGTCAAGGAGCGCTTCAACCGCACCTTAAAAACCAAGATGTGGAGGTATTTCACGCACAAAAACAGTTACAGATACCTGGAAGTCCTTCCGGCCTTACTCGAGTCGTACAATAGCTCGCATCACAGGTCCATAAAAATGGCTCCGAAGGACGTGAACGAATCTAACATTTTACGAGTGTACCGCAATCTCTACGGAAATAGGACCCTACCTCGTGCAGGGAAACCCAGATTTTCCGTCGGCGATCACGTGCGCATCTCTAAAGAAAAAATGAAATTCGACAAGGGCTACGAGCAGAATTGGACGGACGAAATATTTCGCATAGCCGAGGTGGTGCGCGGTCGACCAGTGGTATATAAGTTGAAGGATCTGGCCGGAGAAGCCATAGACGGCACATTTTACACCGAGGAGCTACAAAACGTCGCGCTACCTCGGACGTTTAAGATCGAACGCGTTTTACAGACCAAGGGCCTAGGGCGCAACAAGCAGGTCTTGGTAAAGTGGAAGGGGTATCCGGCAAAGTTTAACTCGTGGGTTCTGGCTTCGACCATCGATTCGACATGATTAAGACCAAGCCCTTCTCCATCACTCTCGTGAGCAACACTTCCATGGAACACTTTACCGACAACACCACGGCCAGATTTTCTAACATCTTGCCCGAGAGAATCGTTCTGCAGGGAGAATGGGAGGTCGCCCTGCAAAAGGTCAGGTATCCGGTGAAATTTTATAACCTTTCGCCAGACGATGCCCGTCTAGTGGGCACCAAGTACACCATGACGCTCCTCCCCACGCATTCCAAATTCAGTTTGCTAATGCCGCAAGGCATCGTGCACAATCCCAAAGACTTGGTGAACCTCGTCAACGCCGTTGTACTCGAACACTTGCACGTGGAAAACTTCTTCCTCTTCGACGAGCGCAAGCAGACGGTGGGCGTAAATGCCGCCGTCGCCCATCCCGAACCACTACCCGACATTCCGTTCGACGGGTTTGTGGAAAATGTCGCGCGCACGGCCGTACCGTACGCGGTCGGCGAATACGAAGCTCTGAACGATGCGCCCCACCAGAGACCCAAGCCGAAACCGAAACCGAAGCCCCGGGCTTCGGGGCAGCAGAAACCCGCGGCGGCTCGTCCCGTCAGACCCAAACGAGACGTTTCAAAATCGGAGGACCCTCCGAGACTTCTACACCGCATCCACAGTTTGCTCGTAACGCCCGCTATGGCAAAAATATTGGGTTTCGAGCCCTACGTCAACGTCATTCTCGAAAAAGCTGCTAAACACCCCGTAGATCCTTATATGGGGTTTCCTTACGAAATGTTCATCTATTGTAATCTAGTGACCCCGCAAGTCGTGGGCGACACCTTCACCCAAGTCATAGAGAGCGCGGCCGTGGAATACGAAAGAAGCAACAACACTTACATGAGCGACGAAAAGACGTTTTTTCCCCAAAATTGGGTACCCTTGATTCAGCAAGACTTCAAGACGGTCAACATAGATTTAAGGAACGGTTACGACGATCTCTTGCCATTCGCCGACGGATTTTCCTCTACTATAGTTCTCGCTTTTCGTCCAAAACAGGCGTAATGGACGTGCACGCCGTAACGCGGTACTACCTCAATCAGACCGGCGGCGCGTTCCACGATCGCGATTTCATTCTCTACAGGGGCAAGCGCTACCAAAGAGGCAGCGGTCTCTTTTCAGCCCTCGGAGGACTCTTCAGAAGGTTGCTACCGTTTTTAAAGAGCGGAGCAAAAGCAGTCGGAAAGGAGGCCTTAAAGGCGGGCGCTCACGTTCTGTCCCATGTGACTGTGGCGGAAGCAGCGCCAAAGCAAGCGCTCCAACGGAGGCTGAAGGAGGCCGCATACAATTTAAAGCGAAAAGCCGACGAAAAGCTCGATGCCATGCTCGGTTCCGGCGCCAGGCGCCTCAAGAGAATAAAACCGAGCAAATCCAAGAAGAGTAAGCAGTCGAAGCTGAAACGCGGTAGGCGTAAGGTGCAAGACATATTTTCGTAATGGCAGACGCGGCCGTCCACATGAGTTCCGAACTGGACCTCTTTACAGAGGTGCCGGTTCAGATGAGCATCGAGGAGTCACCGTTCCTATACCTGAACCCTCAAAACACTTTAATGAAAAATGCCCCCATCACCTTCCATTATTCCGGAAATGCGGACGATTACCTAGACTTGACCTACGTCGTACTCGAACTCATGGTGCGCATTGTAGATGACAAAGGAGAGGCCTTAAACGCTGACGCTAACGCCACTCTGGTCAACAACGCCTTAAATTCCCTGTTTCAACAGGTGGAGCTAACCCTCAATAACGTCATCGTCTCCATGCCGCAAGCCGGTTACTCCTATAGAACCTACCTCGAGACACTTCTCAATTACTCCGAAGATGCCATGAACACCAAACCAGAATCCACCCTCTGGTGAAAGGACACGGCAGGCATCATGGACACTTTTATCGCCAATGCGGGTTTTCAGTGGCGTCAGGGGTTTACCAAAGGGAGCAACGTCGTACAGCTCATCGGTCCTCTATCCAACGCTGTTTAGACAGGATAAGCTGCTTTTGAACAACGTTAGCATGACCGTCAAGCTCACTCCCGCCTCTCCCCAGTTTTATCTGTTTTCCGACGTAGATACCTTTAAGGGGTACGCCGACATCGTGTCTGCCACGCTGCGCTTAAAATCGGTGCGGCCCTCGCCGACCATAAAGCTCGCGCACCAGGCCGTGCTCGCAAAGGGCAACGCAAAGTACCATCTCAAGGACGTCAGGTTTCACGCTCTCAGCATCCCCAAGGAGTCCAGGGCAATGACGTTTAGCGACGTGTGCGTAGGGCAAGTTCCCAGGAGAGTGGTAGTAGCCATGGTCACCGACAAGGCCTATTCCGGCCATTTTAACTCAAATCCGTACAACTTGAAACATTTTAAAATGAACTTCTTTCAGCTCTACGTGAACGGGCAACCCGTTCCCTCCCAACCTCTGCAACCCGACTTTACAAAGGGACACTATTTGCAATGCTTTCAAACCCTGCAGGACGGCCTAGGCATTCATTTCAAGGACGAGGGACACTCCATCTCCAGAGAAACCTACCCGCAAGGGTATACGATAATGGTTTTCGATCTCACTGCAGACATGAGCGCTAACGAGTCTCACATCTCGGGTCAGCGCCACGGAACCGTCTCTATAAGCATCGGTTTTGCCGATAAATTGACAGAACCGGTCATACTACTGCTGCTAGCGGAAATACATCGCACGGTCGAAATCGACGCCAACCGATCCATTTTGGTATCATGAACACCTTTCAAATTCAACGGTTTCTATCGACATGCCCCTCTACGCGCTGTCAGTTTTTAGGCGTCTACCCCTGCGATAAACTACCCGTACTTCACGGCACTCGAACGCCTCCCTTGGCGCTAGTGGCTAACACCGACCCAGCACCAAATCCGGGCAACACTGGGTTTGCATCTTTGTGGACAAAAACTCGCATGGAGAATATTTTGACAGTTACGGCATAGGACCACTTCCGCCCCATTTTCGCCGGTTCTTAAATTCGGTCTGCGGGACGCGTTGGTCCACCAACGCCAGAAGGCTGCAAGGTTTCGACAGCACCACTTGTGGTCATTACGTCATCGCCTACCTCACCCACCGCTGCTCCGGCTTCCTAAGCATAAATTCTTCTCAAAATTTCACGTCAGCAGTCACGCGCATAATGATGTCGTCATTCGCAAAACGTTCAAAGACGCATGCCGCGAAAAGTGCTCTGACGCTCAGCAAACTTGTCAACCTTTGAAGGTGAGTACGTGTGTGTGTGTGTGTGTGTGTGTGTGTGTGTGTGTGTGTGTCACTATTCATCACATCTAACCTAATCCATCCTCTTGCACGTGCTTTCAGAAGACGCTCCTGCTCATATAAAAAGCAACGTCACGGTGCCGCTCGCCTCATTCAGAGTGTACCATGCAGCACGCGGATACAGTCATGCTGCCATGCAGTACGCCGACCAGGTAGGTCCGCACCTATGTATTAGCGTGCTTTTTTCTATCCCGTTTATCTCTCTATCCCTCACATTATTATTATTATTATTATTATTATTATTATTATTATTATTATTGTTTTGTGTGTTCCAGTATAACCGGGTGTCAAAACCCGGGGAAAAAAGGAAACTACCCATCTTCGACCTCCAACAGCATCCCGACAGTCCTGCTCCGCCAGCACAGTTCCAACACAGTGCAGTTGTGGGTCCTCTGGCGGATATCTACTTCCTCAACCCGCAACAAACTAAATTCGTCAGTGAGGGATTCTCCCCCCAGCCGCCGCACCATCTCGTCGTCACCATTGCCAAATGTGGACAGCACAACGCAGTCGTCATGAGTTCCTCGCAGTGGCACAAACTCGTCGAAGCCATCCCCATCATTCACAAACGCCTGAATGACCCACAGGGACGTCTACAGCAATTTTAATTCAGCGACAGCGTCACCATCGTGTTTAAGTTTGTGTTCGGAAAGCTAAAGCTCGTTTTCAAAGACCCGCAAGGCGCATCCGTTACGCTCAACCAACAAGAATGGCACGTGTTGCATGCCCTGCAGCGCATCATTACCGACATCATGTATCACAAAAAGAAGGAAGAGACGGACGTGCAAAATCAAATCATGGCATACCACAAGTACATGCTTCACAACCATGCCTCCAACGTTCCCTTACATAACATGAATTTCACGCAGTTCACCAAGTACATACGGTGCGCCAATTTTAGAACATTCCTCGAGGTTCATCATTTCCTCAACACCCATTTCGCACTGCGCATCTCACAAAATAGTCCTTAGTGCGCATGTATTTCTACCAGCGTTCCAACCGCACCTCACCCAATCATCTCGCGCCCTTCGCTCCCGCATCATGGGTTACAGAAATTACCTGTCGGTGTACTACCATGACAGTAAGGTGTTTAAGAACTACGAGGTGGACGGTCACCCCCATAAAAATACACCTTATGCACTTCGCTTCGTCGACAACACCTACGACGGAAAATCCGTCTCCGCCAGAGTTCACAGCTGCGAAACCAAAATTCATTTTGTGCTATCTAACATGTACTTCAACGATATCCATTTCAAAGCAGATAAAGAAGACGCACAACATCAATGGTTCCAATTTGTGCCCGCAAGAGGTTTATACATCGTTTTCTACGAACAGCAATACATTTCCACAGACAAAATGCAGCAAATGTTAAACGAAAACCCCATGTGCTACGGCACATGCTTAGCGGCGCATTTGGGTCGCGAATCACCCTATATCATACCTGATCACATTCACGGCGTTTGCATGTTCAGCACCGTTCAAAACAGAGTTCTCCTCCAAGACGAAAACCGTTAAATCAACGGACACAGTGTTTTTCCTGCGGATGTTGTGCAATAATCGCTAAGCGCTTCCGGCGTATGTAGTGAACCTCCAACAAACGTTTCCCCCACCAGTGCTTCCCCTGATGTGGTAATTCTCCAACGAACTTTTCCCCCACCAGTGCTTCCCCTAATGTGGTCGTTTGCATGTTCAGCACCGTTCAAAACAGAGTTCTCCTCCAAGACGAAAACCGTTAAATCAACGGACACAGTGTTTTTCCTGCGGATGTTGTGCAATAATCGCTAAGCGCTTCCGGCGGATGTAGTCAACCTCCAACGAACGTTTCCCCCACCACTGCTTCCCCCTGATGTGGTGTTTCTCCAACCAACTTTTCCCCCACCAGTGCTTCCCCTGATGTGGTAAATCTCCAACGAACTTTTCCCCCACCAGTGATTTCCTGCTTCCGGCAGTTGGGTTATATTTATGCACGCGCATTCTTTTCCCCTTCATTCGGTGCTAGCCAGCCGTGGGGGAATGCCAGGACCGACGTGTAAAGACTTCCACTGCTCGTTTTGCTTTCACCAAACGTGCAGCTGCGAACTTAGGCACCGTCTCACCCGCCTGTTCACACAGTGTCAACTCGGTTTCTACGAAGACCTCGATCAACTCAACAAGCAAATTCAACAATTCCTTCGAAGGTACTCCGCTAGAAACACCACATGAACTGCTTCATCGTGCTCTTTCGGTATCTCGATAACGGACGAAGAATCCACCTGCTACTGCCCAGGGAACGCCAACTGCTGCTGCAGAACGGCATATTCATCTTTGAACGTTATCCCCCAAGCGACGTCGACCTTGTGTGGAACCAACTTCCCAAAGACGCACAGGTAGTTTGCGCACCTTATCGCAGGTGTAAACAACACTACAACCTTCCTCATCAAACCACTCATATAGACGGTCCTCCCCCGTTTATCAAAAACTGTCATCTGTGCCGTCATAATGTCACAGGACGCCCTTAAAGAGCTAGAAGAACTTTCCCGCAGCGCCGACACTCTCAGCGTATCTTCGCTTCAACAGCACGTACCGTATCGTGTCGTCGGCGTCAAAACACTCGACACCGTTCACGGTTCAAAGCTCGTCGCCAAACTCGAGAACGACACAGAAGTTTTCCTACCAACAAGATTTGCAAAAGCCTCTCCAGAACTCATCAACAAACTCAACTCTACCTCATTCTGCATCATATACGCAGGCGAGGAAAAACTACGCAACGGTTTCAAACGTCACATCGTCACGTTCTCCCCATATAACCCTAAATAATGTCCGACGAAACCTATATCGTCCCCGTGGGGAACAATCTTAACCTACAACTCATTCTCAACGCAACTTCACCTATCCGTATCCTCTGCATCTCCAACTCCTATTTCCGCAACAGCAGAATTGTCACCATCACACTCGACGTCCAAGGGGCTCACGCCGTCCACGTCAAATGCGTACCTACCAAAGTGCACCAGCATCAACAAGACGCACTATGCATCATATACCTCGGCAACAGCAACATTCCTGCTCTAACCAACAAAGTCACATCCACAGGATGCTTCTCAACCAGCCATTACAACGAATTTACCATCCCCATCTATATACCAACCTTCACCGAGTTCGTCAACGAAAGTTTCTCTCACCTGCTCGTCACCTGCATCACCAAACCTATCCACCAATTTACCGTCGATAGCAGCAGCAGCGATGACGAGGACTCAAAGTGCACCACGTACTTTAAAATCATTGTTGTGCGCGAAATCTGTGTGTCCTAGCGCCTCAACAAACTATGAATTTTAATGTGCTTTTTTTCTCCTAATATTTCTTATATTGTTCATTTATTGTATTCATATGTTAATCTCCTGTAATCAAATAATCCATTATGTTATTCTCAAGCTATGTATTCATATGTTAAGCAAATAATACATCATGTTAATCTAAACTATGTATTCATACCTTTATCCAATGTACTGTATTTCAAATTATAAATAAAGAAAACAGTCCCGGATGAGCCAATTGCAATAACGATAATCCTTCCGCTCATGGCGCTTTTCAAACTTGCCGCCGTCGCTCGCAGCGACACTAGCGACACTAGCGCCCCTAGCGGCAGGATTATCGTTAATCCAATTGGCTCATCCGGGACTTATACTACTGAGGTGTGTTGATGATGATGAAATGGGGTTTAAGGGTGCTAGACATCTAGGGTCATCAGTGCCCTTACAATGTATAAAATTTAACACCCAAAAACTAAAACACATTACACAACCTCGCAATGTCAAGAAACTAAAAAAACAAAACGCCAAATTCTAAAAACCAACATACTAAAAACATGGTCAATAAAAGAGTAAAACATGTCAAGAACTGTAGAATAAGAGGGACATGAGTATCATATGTCCACCAGGGAGAAGAGCCCCAGTAAAACAATAGAAAATCACAAACCTAAAAGATATTCAGCGCATCAAATGCGCTGATTAAAACCACTGTCACTTATAAAATATAAAAGCAATTCTACAGCACGCACGTCGTCTGCCAAAATGTTGGCTATGCCAACAGGCAAGCCCACACGAATGCGCAACGGACCTAAAACTTGACACCCTTTTCAAATGCAAATCACACTGAACACAGAGTGGTCACCACTGAGTAGGTATGTATGACTAAAAACGAAATTTCCAATTCGTAAACGAGCTAAAAGTACCTCTTCCTGATGACTAATAGAAGTGCTCAATACTCCATTCTCATACTAGAAGTTTATGACTTATTTCAAATATTGTTTATATATTTAATGTGCATGATGCTATATAGCACTTTATTTGTTGTAATTTCAAATTATACGAATATAAATGGTTGACACATTGCAGTTGTTATAAAATATGAACATATAGAGATCCACCCACCTCCAAGTAACTTTCCCTTTCTCCTTGATCCAAATATAATGTAAACTGGCAGGAAATAAATGCACCGTTTTGAGTTTTCCAATGAGCATACCTGCAAAACCTTTAAGTTAAGTAATAGGATTTGCAGTATGCATGTCTGTGTAAGTTACTTTTCTAAACTGAAATGCGTAATATTCACATATAGTCTGTAACTGAATAAAAATGACTTCCTCTTTGGACACCAAGGCCAAAATCTTTGGTCTGTAATATGTATTTCAAACAAACTGATGACACCATCATCATCTATGAACTACCTAATTCCTAAAGATGTGCTGCCAATATCTGAAGTTTCCCTCCACATAAAGCATTCAATCTTCAAGATATGGATGCAAAAGAAAACAAAACACTGAAATGTAAAATGAAAACATTCCAAACAGAAAGTGAAATATTCTGTACCAATCACATCTAATGTGACACTCAATGACACTTCATTTGCACCGAGTACATCTAATGTCATACTCAAAGGCAATTCAATTACCCTTGTACGTCTAATGAGACACTCAATGGCACTTCCATTGCACCAGGCACATTTAATGTGACAATCAATGACACTTTAATTGCAACAACGACATCTAAAGTGACACTCAATGGCACTTCAATTACACCAGGTATATCTGTGACAATCAATGATACTTCAATTGCACAGGTACAGTACGTCTGCAACATTCAAAGTCACCTCAATTACACAGGTACATCTGCAACATTCAATGACACTTCAATTACACAGGTAAACTGCGACACACAATGTCACTTCAATTACACAGGTATATCTGCGACATTCAAAGACACTTCAATTACACAGGTAAACTGCGACATACAATGTCACTTCAATTACACCAGGTACATCTAATGTGACATTCAATGATACTTCAATTACACCAGGTACATCTAATGTGACATTCAAAGACACTTCAATTACACAGGTAAACTGCGACATACAATGTCACTTCAATTAGACCAGGTACATCTAATATGACATTCAAAGACACTTCAATTACACAGGTAAACTGCGACATACAATGTCACTTCAATTACACCAGGTACATCTAATGTGACATTCACTGATACTTCAATTACATCAGATACATCTAATGTGTCATTCATTGGCACATCAATTACACCAAGTACATCTGCAACATTCAATGTCACTTCAATTACACAGGTAAACTGCAACATTCAATGTCACTTCAATTACACAGGTAAACTGGGACATTCAATGTCACTTCATTACACCAGGTACATCTTATGTGACATTCAATGATACTTCAATTGCACAGGTACATCTGCAACATTCAATGTCACTTCATTTGCACAGGTACCTCTCCAAGATTCAATGTCACTTCAATTGCACAGGTACATCTGCAACATTCAATGTCACTTCAATTACACCAGGTACATCTGCAAAATTCAATGTCACTTCAATTGCACCAGGTATATCTGCAACATTCAATGTCACTTCAATTGCACAGGTACATCTGCAACATTCAATGTCACTTCTATTACACAGGTAAACTCCGACATACAATGTCACTTCAATTACAACAGGTACATCTAATGTGACAATCAATGATACTCCAATTACACAGGTACATCTGCAACATTAAATGTCACTTCAGTTACACAGGTAAACTGTGACATACCATGTCACTTCAATTACACCAGGTACATCAAATGTGACATTCAATGATACTTCAATTACACAGGTACATCTGCAACATTAAATGTCACTTCAATTACACAGGTAAACTGTGACATACAATGTCACTTCAATTACACCAGGTACATCTAATGTGACATTCAATGATACTTCAATTACACAGGTACATCTGCAACATTAAATGTCACTTCAATTACACAGGTAAACTGTGACATACAATGTCACTTCAATTACACCAGGTACATCTAATGTGACATTCAATGATACTTCAATTACACCAGGTACATCGAACGTGTCATTCAATGATACTTCAATTACACAGGTACATCTGCAACATTCAATGTCACTTCAATTGCACAGGTATATCGAACGTGTCATTCAATGATACTTCAATTACACAGGTACATCTGCAACATTCAATGTCACTTCAATTGCACAGGCACATATGCGACATTCAAAGACACTTCAATTACACAGGTAAACTGTGACATACAATGTCACTTCAATTACACCAGGTACATCTAATGTGACATTCAATGATACTTCAATTACACCAGGTACAACTAACGTGTCATTCCATGATACTTTAATTACACAGGTACATCTGCAACATTCAGTGTCACTTCAATAGCAAAGGTACATCTGCAACATTCAAAGACACTTCAATTACACAGGTAAACTGCGACATACGTCACTTCAATTACACCAGGTACATCTAATGTGACATTCAATGATACTTCAATTACACCAGGTACATCTAACGTGTCATTCAATGATAATTCAATTACACAGGTACAACTGCAACATTCAATGTACCTTCAATTGCACAGGTAAACTGTGACATACAATGTCACTTCAATTACACATCTAATGTGACATTCAATGATACTTCAATTACACAGGTACATCTGCAACATTAAATGTCACTTCAATTACACAGGTAAACTGTGACATACAATGTCACTTCAATTACACCAGGTACATCTAATGTGACATTCAATGATACTTCAATTACACCAGGTACATTGAACGTGTCATTCAATGATACTTCAATTACACAGGTACATCTGCAACATTCAATGTCATTTCAATTGCACAGGTATATCGAACGTGTCATTCAATGATACTTCAATTACACAGGTACATCTGCAACATTCAATGTCACTTCAATTGCACAGGCACATCTGCGACATTCAAAGACACTTCAATTACACAGTTAAACTGTGACATACAATGTCACTTCAATTACACCAGGTAATCTAATGTGACATTCAATGATACTTCAATTACACCAGGTACAACTAACGTGTCATTCAAGGATACTTTAATTACACAGGTACATCTGCAACATTCAGTGTCACTTCAATAGCAAAGGTACATCTGCAACATTCAAAGACACTTCAATTACACAGGTAAACTGCGACATACGTCACTTCAATTACACCAGGTACATCTAATGTGACATTCAATGATACTTCAATTACACCAGGTACATCTAACGTGTCATTCAATGATACTTCAATTACACAGGTACAACTGCAACATTCAATGTCACTTCAATTGCACAGGAACATCTGCGACATTCAAAGACACTTCAATTACACAGGTAAAATGCGACATACAATGGCACTTCAACTACACCAGGTACATCTAATGTGACATTCATTGGCACACCAGTTACACAAGGTACATCTAATGTAACATTCATTGAAACATCAATTACACCAGATACATCTGCAACATTCAAGGTCACTTCAATTGCACAGGTACATCTGTAATATTCAATGTCACTTCAAGTGCACAGGAACATCTGTGACATTCAATGTCACTTCAATTGCACAGGTAAACTGCAACATTCAATGTCACTTCAATTGCACAGGTACATCTGCAACATTCAATGTCACTTCAATTGCACAGGTTCATCAGCGACATTCAAAGACACCTCAATTACAAAGGTAACCGGCGACATATAATGTCACTTCAATTACACCAGGTACATCTAATGTGACATTCAATGATAAATTACACCAGGTACATCCAATGTGACATTAATTGGCACATCAATTACACCAGGTACATCTGAAACATTCAATGTCACTTCAATTGCACAGGTACATTTGCAACATTCAAAGACACTTCACATACACACGTAAACAGCGACATCCAATGTCACTTCAATTACACCAAGTACATCTAATGTGACATTCAATGATACTTCAATTACACCAGGTACATCCAATGTGACATTAACTGGCACATCAATTACACCAGGTACATCTGAAACATTCAACGTCACTTCAATTACACCAAGTACATCTAATGTGACATTCAATGATACTTCAATTACACCAGGTACATCCAATGTGACATTAATTGGCACATCAATTACACCAGGTACATCTGAAACATTCAATGTCACTTCAATTGCAGAGGTACATTTGCAACATTCAAAGACACTTCACATACACACGTAAACAGCGACATCCAATGTCACTTCAATTACACCACGTACAACTAATGTGACATTCATTGGCACATCAATTACATCAGGTACATCTAACGTGGTAATATGACACTTAAATTGCACAGGTTCATCTGCAACATACAATGTCACTTCAATTACACAGGTAAACTGCAACATTCAATGTCACTTCAATTGCACAGGACATCTGCAACATTCAATGTCACTTTAATGGCACAGGTAAACTGCAACATTCAATGTCACTTCAATTACACAGGTAAACTGCAACATTCAATGTCACTTCAATTGCACAGTAAACTGCAACATTCAATGTGACTTCAATTACACAGCTAAACTGCAACATTCAATGTCACTTCAATTGCACAGTAAACTGCAACATTCAATGTGACTTCAATTACACAGGTAAACTGCAACATTCAATGTCACTTCAATTGCACAGTAAACTGCAACATTCAATGTGACTTCAATTACACAGGTAAACTGCAACATTCAATGTCACTTCAATTGCACAGGTACATCTGCAACATTCAATGTCACCTCAATTGCACAGGTACACCTGCGACATTCAATGTCACTTCAATTGCAGAGGTACATCTGCGACATTCAAAGACACTTCAATTACACAGGTAAATTGCGACATATGTCACTTCAATTACAACAGGTACATCTAATGTGACATACAATGATACTTCAATTACTCTCGGTACATCTGCAACATTCAATGTCACTTCAATTGCAGAGGTACATCTGCGACATTCAAAGACACTTCAATTCCACAGGTAAACTGTGACATATAATGTCACTTCAATTGCACCAAGTACATCTAATGTGACATTCCATGATACTTCAATTACACCAGGTATATTTGCGACATTCAAAGACACTTCAGTCGCACAGGTACATCTAACGTGACCTATATGACACTTCAATTACACCAGGTACATCTATCGTGACAATATATGACACCTCAGTCACACCAGGTATATCTAAAGTAACAATATATAACACCTCAATTGCACTGGTACATCTAACGTGACAATATATGACAGTTTAATTGCACTCGTGCATCTGTGACATTCAATGGCACTTCAATTATACCAGGTACATCTGTGACATTCTTTGCGACATCAATTACACGAGGTACATCTAACATGGCAATATATAATATTTCTATTACACCAGGTATTATCAACATGGCAATCAATGACACTTCAGTTACACTAGGTACATCTAATATGGAAAATATGACTTTTCAATTACACCAGGTACATCTAACGTAGCAATCAATGATACATCAGTTGCACCAGGTACAGCTAATGTGAACTCCAATGACACTTCTAATGCACTGTTACATCTGCAACATTAAATGACACATCAATTACACCAGGTAAATCTAACATTACAATATATGACATTTCAGTTACACCAGGTACAATAAACATAGCAATCAATGACACTTCAGTTACACTAGGTACATCTAATGTGGCAAAATATGATATTTCAATTACACCAGGTACATCTAACGTAGACATTAATGACACTTCAGCTACACCAGGTACATCTAACATTACAATATGTGACACTTCAATTACACCAGGTACATCTAAAATGGCAATCAAGGACACTGCAGTTACACCTAGTACATCTAATATGACAATCAATGGCACTACAAATGCGCAGGTGCATCTGTGACATTCAATGATACTTCAACTACATCAGGTACATCTAACATGACAATCAATGACACTTCAGGTACACCAGGTAAAGCTAACCTGGCAATTCATGACACTTCAATTACACCAGGTACATATAACATGGCAATCAATGACACTTCAGTTACACCAGGTACATCTAATCTGACAATCAATGACCCATAGAATGCGCAGGTACATATGTGACATTCAATGGCACTTCAGTTACACCAGGTACATCTAATGTAACATTCAATGTCACTTCAATTCCACAGGTACATCTAACACGACAATATATGACACTTCAGTTACACCAGGTACATCTAACGTGTCATTCAAAGACACATCAATTACTCCAGGTACATTGAATGTGACAACCACTGACACTTCAATTACACCAGTTACATTAAATGTGACATCCAATAAACACTTCAATTACACCAGGCACATTAAATGTGACATTCAATGACACTTCAATTACACCAGGTACATTGAATGTGACATTCAATGACACATCAATTACACCAGGTATATCTAATGTGTCATCCAATGACATTTCAATTACACCACGTATATCTAACGTGACATCCAATGACATTTCAATTACACCAGGTACATCTAATGTGTCATCCAATGACACTCCAATTACACCACGTATATCTAATGTGTCAACCAATGACACTTCAATTACACCAGGTATATGTAATGTGACAACCCTTGACACTTCAATTACACCAGATATATCTAATGTGACATCCAATGACACTTCAATTACACCAGGTATATATAATGTGACATTCAATGACACTTCAATTATACCAGGTATATGTAATGTGAAATCCAATGACACTTCAATTACACCATGTATATGTAAAGTAAAATCCAAAAACACTTCAATTACACCAGGTATATGTAATGTGACATCCAATGACATTTCAATTACACCAGGTATATGTAATATGACATACAAGGACACATCAATTAAACCAGGTATATCTAATGTGTCATCCAATGACATTTCAATTACACCAGGTATATTAAATGTGACATAAAATGACATTTCAATTACACCAGGTATATGTAATGTGACATACAATGACATTTCAATTCCACCAGGTATGTGTAATGTGTCATACAATGACATTTCCATTACACCAGGTATATGTAATGTGACATACAATGACATTTCAATTACACCAGGCATATGTAATGTGACATACAATGACATTTCAATTACACCAGGTATACGTAATGCGACATGCAATGACATTTCAATTACACCAGGTACATGTAATGTGACATACAATGACACATCAATTAAACCAGGTATATCTAATGTGACATCCAATGACACTTCAATTACACCAGGTATATGTAATGTGATATTCAATGACACTTTAATTACACCAGGTATATCTAATGTGTCATCCAATGACATTTCAATTTCTCCAGGTATATGGAATGTGACATCCAATGACATTTCAATTTCTCCAGGTATATGTAATGTGACATCCAATGACACTTCAATTTCACCAGGTATATCTAATGTGACATCCAATGACACTTCAAATACACCAGGTATATCTAATGTGACATCCAATGACACTTCAAATACACCAGGTATATGTAATGTGACATCCAATGACACTTCAATTACACCAGGTATATGAAATGTGATATCCATTGACACTTCAATTACCCAGGTATATGTAATGTGACAACCAATGACGCTTCAATTACACCAGGTATATGTAATGTGACATCCAATGACCCTTCAATTACACCGCGTATATCTAAAGTGACATCCAATGACACTTCAATTACACCAGGTATATGTAATGTGACAACCAGTGACGCATAATTACACCAGGTATATGTAATGTGACAACCAATGACGCTTCAATTACACCAGGTATATGTAATGTGACAACCAATGACGCTTCAATTACACCAGGTATATCTAATGTGACAACCAATGACGCTTCAATTACACCAGGTATATCTAGTGTGACATCCAATGACACTTCAATTACACCAGGTATATGCAATTAGACAACCAATGACGCTTCAATTACACCAGGTATATCTAATGTGACATCCAATGACACTTCAATTACACCAGGTATATCTAATGTGACATCCAATGACACTTCAATTACACCAGGTATATGTAATGTGACATAAAATGACACTTCAATTACACCAGGTATATGTAATGTGACAACCAATGACACTTCAAATACACCAGGTATATCTAATGTGACATCCAATGACGCTTCAATTACACCAGGTATATGTAATGTGACATCCAATGACACTTCAATTACACCAGGTATATCTAATGTAACAACCAATGACACTTCAATTACACCAGAAATATGTAATGTGATATTCAATGACACTTAATTATACCAAGTATATCTAATGTGACAACTGATGACACTTCAATTACACCAGGTATACGTAATGTGACATTCAATGACAGTTCAATTACACCAGGTATATGTAATGTGACATTCAATGACAGTTCAATTACACCAGGTATATGTAATGTGACATCCAAATGACACTACAATTACACCGAGTATATCTAATGTGACATGCAATAACACTACAATTACACCGCGTATATGTAATGTGACATCCAATGACACTTCAATTACACCAGGTATATGTAATGTGACATTCAATGACATTTCAATTACACCAGGTATATCTAATGGGACATCCAATGACACTTCAATTACACTACGAATATCTAATGTGTGAACCAATGACACTTCGATTACACCAGGTATGTCTAATGTGTCATCCAATGACTTTTCAATTACACCATGTACATCGAATTTGTCATCCAATGACACTTCAATTACTCAAGATATATCTAATATGACATCCGATGATATTCATTTACACCAGGTATATCTAATATGTCGTCCAATGACACTTCAATTACACCAGGTATATCTAATGTGTCAACCAATGACACTTCAATTACACCAGGTATATGTAATAGGACAACCCCTGACACTTCAATTGCACCAAATATATCTAATGTGACATCAATGACACTTCAATTACACCAGGTATATCTAATGTGAAATCCAATGACATATCAATTACACAAGGTATATATAATGTGACATCCAATGACACTTCAATTACACCAGGTATATCTAATGTGACATCAAATGACACTTATATTACATCAGGTATATCTAATGTGAGATTCAATGACACATCAATTACACCAAGTATATCTAATGTGACATCCAATGACATTTCAATTACACCGGATATATCTAATGTGACATCCAATGTCACTTCAATTACACCAGGTATATCTAATGTGACATCCAATAACATTTCAAATATACCAGGTATATGTAATGTGACATTCAATTACACTTCAATTACACCAGGTATATATAATGTGACATCAAATGACACTTAAATTACACCAGCTATATCTAATGTGACATCCAATGACACTTCAATTACACCAGGTATATCTAATGTGACATCCAATGACATTTCAATTACACCAGGTATATGTAATGTGACATTCAATTACTATTCAATTACACCAGGTATATGTAATGTGGTAACCAATGACAATTCAATTACACCAGGTATATCTAATGTGACATTCAATGACAGTTCAATTACACCAGGTATATAAAAAAGTGACATGCAATGACTCTTCATTTACACCAGGTACATCTAGTGTATCATTCAATGACAGTTTGAGCACACCAGGTACAACTATGAGTCATTCAACGACACTTTAATTACACGAGGTACATCTAAAGCTTTAATCAATGACATTTTAATTACACCAGGTACATCTAATGTGACATTCAATGACATTTCAATTACACCAGGCCCCTCAGGGGCTCACGTTATGTGAGTACGGGTTTTTGGCGCACCCGGGGGTTCCCGAGCCAGTCATCGTCATATTCATCCCCTCACCCCCATATGGACTAGCCACGTTGTTTCTTTACTTTACTCTTCCTCTTCTAGAATTATTCCTTATACTAGGTTTAGGCATCTTAGGTTTATTTACTCCTGTCTCACCAACAGGGATCTTTTCTATTTCCGTGGTTGCTGTCCCACGGTTTCAGCGCAGCTTTCAACTTGTGTGCTCTCCGGAGGTCTCAAGCGTGAAGGTTGAGTGAACCCTCCTCACTACCCCTTTCCTGCGACACTAGGTGCGGAGCCGTTCCATTGTCACGTACACCCACGTAGCCCCATAGGGGCCGGGTGCCCCTCGGACAGTTCGGCGACCGCGAGTGGCTGGGTTGTCCGGGGGGGCTCGACGTGTTACCGCTGTCTGGGGCCCGATGTAATCTACCACAAGTCCCCTGAATCCACGTTGACTCTGTTGAGGCAGCGTGGCCTAAAGTGGGGGGCCACTGGCGGTTATTCCAGTGGTAGGGGCATAAAGTCGGGCCTGCCTATGGTGAACGTGTCGTAAACCGGTAAGTAGTGACGGTCGGAGGGTAACTTTTCTGAGGTGTCCTCTGAGATCAGGCCTGGAGCGGGTGCTCCAGGCCGGCACAGACCGGAAGATTCTGGTGTCTTTTCTTCTACATCCCCCGGATGGCAGGCTGACGCCGACGGTTCCGGAAGGGGGACCTTTCCATTATGGCTCCTCTGCGCTCCACTATTTCAACACCTCGTTTTTTCGTTATGCGGCTAAAGAGCGACAGCAAAGATATGAAGCACCTCAGCCCCTTTTACATTCAGCGGGAGGTTGATAGAATCTGTGGTCCTGTGAAGAATGCTACACGGTGTAGGGATGGAAGCTTACTGATTGAAATTGCACAAGACGCCCAGGCCGCTAAACTGCTAAAGGCCAGTCTACTAGGTTCCTACCCAGTGACTGTGGACAAACACAAAACCCTTAACAGCTGTCGTGGTGTGGTTACGACTTCATGTTTGGACGGACTTTCTAATGAAGACATCGTCAACTGTCTCTCCGACCAAGGTGTTATTGCGGCATACAGGCTAATCGGGAGGAGGGACAATCAACCGTTTCCGCTGCGCACGGTCTTTCTTACCTTTGAAAGAACCGTGCTACCGCAGTTCATCTTGTGCAGCTATGAGCGCGCAGCTATTCGTCCCTATGTACCTAACCCCATGCGTTGTTATCGCTGCCAGAAATTCGGTCATACACAACAACGTTGCACTGGCTCACCAGTTTGTCCTCGTTGTGGAAGCGACAGTCACGATGATTCCATGTGTGCTACGGACCCCGCCTGTGTAAACTGTGGGGGTGCACACCCGTCGAACTCTAGGGAATGCCCACGCTTTGTGGAGGAAAAGAACATACAGGAGATTCGAGTGAAGGAACACCTGACCTTTCCAGAAGCGAGGAAGCGCTATCACGAACTACACCCTACATCCACCATGAGGTATTCAGCTGCCGTCCGCCTCGGTGTCCGGAAACAGGATGCCGTTGTGCAGACCTGTCCCGGCTCGCCCTCGCAGGTTTCCATTGGGGTCCAAACTGATACACCTTCGGATCTGGTACTTCCCTTGCCGGTTCCTGTTCGCACAAAAGATGCTTCCGCCCCATCAGCTTCGACCGCAGGTTCCACCTCTCTTGACCACACCAGTCGCAAATCACCTGTTCGTCGTCCCACGGGTCGCTCCCGTTCTCGCTCCAGGACTCGCACCACCTGCTCAGATTCAGTTAGCAGCGATGGTGGCACGGAGGGATTCGAGAGGCCTGCGCATTCTCGGCCGGGGCGCAGTCCTACCCGGAAGAAAAAGGTGAAACTAAACCGATCCACCGCGGCTATTAAATAGCCTTACCCGCACGCACTTCTTGCCTATCTTGATATTTATGGCTCTTAATCGCATCCTTCAGTGGAATATCCGTGGTCTCCGTGCACACCGAGCGGAGTTGGACATGCTACTGCACACTCACTACCCCCTAGTCGTCTGTCTACAGGAGACAAAACTTCGACCTCAGGATACCTTTGCCATTCGTAGGTATACTCCGGAGCGCTTCGATCTTGCTCCAGCGGATGGTTCTCCTGCACACGGTGGTGTTACAGTACTTGTTCGCGATGATGTGTTTTATAATCGGGTTCCGCTTGCCACACCTCTGCAAGCTGTTGGGATCCTCCTTTCTCTTCCTGGTTTTAACTTCTGTATCTGTAGCCTCTATGTTCCTCCTTCTTCTCCTCTTGCACAGGATGACCTAGACCGCCTGATTTTACAGCTCCCTGCCCCTTATTTACTCTTGGGGGATTTCAATGCACACCACCCTCTTTGGGGTTCTCCTAGGGCGTGCGCGAGGGGCGAACTTTTGGCTGCACTTCTTGATCCGCACTGCCTTTCTGTTCTGAATACCGGCGAACCCACTTTTCTCTCCGATTCAACCGGCACATTTTCCCATCTGGATTTGTGTCTTTGCTCTGCGCAGCTTGCTCATCGTATGGAATGGTATGTCATAGCTGATACACATTCTAGCGATCACTTTCCGTGCGTAATTACTCTCCTGTCTTCTTCTGTCGATTCACCTGTCCTTCCTAAATGGCAGTTCCGCAAAGCTGACTGGACCCTTTTTTCCCGTCTAGCGCGGTTTTCTCACTGCGCTTTTTCCTCTGTGGATCTCATGGTCGAACACCTGCGTACTGTCATTTTCGCCGCTGCCGAACGTTCCATTCCCCGCACGTCTTCACATCCCAGGCGTTTACCGGTCCCTTGGTGGAACGCGGAATGTCGGGACGCCGTTCGTGCACGACGCGGTGCTCTTAGGGTATTTCGGCGGCACCCTACTCTTGCTAATCTGGTCCGTTATAAGGAATTACGCGCTAAGGCTCGCAGAGTAATTCGCATCAGCAAGAAAGCCTCCTGGGAGCGCTATGTAGCCGGTTTCAATAGCTCTACACCTACATCGGTTGTTTGGGACAAACTTAGGCGTGTGGCCGGCAAGACCCGTTCTTCTTCTATTCCCGGTCTTCGGGTAGGCTCTAGTACTATTTGCGAACCACCTGCTATTGCCGACACCCTCGGCAAGAACTTTGAACGCATTTCCAGCTCTGCCCGTTATGACCCGGGTTTTCTTCCACACAAGGCCGCGGTGGAGGCCCATGCACTCTCTTTTCACTCCAGCAACCAGGAGGTATATAATCGCCCATTTACCTTCCGCGAGCTAGAGCATGCCCTAGCATCTTCTAAGCCTACCGCACCTGGGCTGATTCTATTCACGTGGTGTTCCTTCAAAATCTCTCCTCTGCTGGACTGCGCTTTCTCCTTCAGATTTACAACCGCATCTGGGAAACTAGTACTCTTCCCACAGGTTGGCGAGCAGCCACCATCGTTCCAGTTTTGAAACCCGGAAAGGATCGCCACCTACCATCTAGCTATCGCCCGATTTCCTTAACCAGTTGCATTTGCAAGGTTATGGAACGCATGATCAACGGGCGTTTGGTCTGGTGCCTTGAGTCTCGGAACCTTATAGCGAATGTACAATGTGGTTTTCGCCGACACCGTTCTCCTGTGGATCATCTTGTCCATCTTTCGACCTCCATTCTGGACGGCTTCCTGAGAGGGTGCCAGACTGTGGCAGTATTTTTTGACTTGGAGAAGGCTTATGACACATGTTGGAGGACTGGCATTCTTCGTACACTCCATCTGTGGGGTTTCCGTGGTCGTCTCCCTGCCTTTATTTATGAGTTTATGAGGGACCGGATATTTCGTGTGCGCGTGGGATCGATTTTATCTTCACTTTTTATCCAAGAGAACGGAGTACCTCAAGGCTCGGTACTCAGCGTCACACTGTTTGCTATAGCGATTAACCCCATTGCTGACTGTGTTGCAGCTGGAATTTCCTCATCGCTTTTTGTTGACGATTTCGCCATCTTCGCAACTTCTCGTCGCACCTGTCTTTTGGAACGCCGACTGCAGCAATGTCTTAACTCCCTTCACTCCTGGAGCGTTGCAAACGGGTTTCAATTTTCTCCGCAGAAGACAGTCTGCATTAACTTCTGGCGCCGTAAAAAGTTCCCTCCACCTTGTCTCCGACTGGGTGCGGCACTCCTCCCATTTTCGGACGAAACGAAATTCCTCGGGTTAATCTTGGATAGGAAGTTGTGTTGGTCGTCGCATATCAGCTATTTGAAAGCAAGGTGTGAACGTTCTCTTTGTATTTTACGTGTTTTAAGTGGCACATCCTGGGGTGCAGATCGCACGGTCCTTTTGCGACTTTATCGATCATTGGTTCGCTCTAAGCTTGACTATGGGTGTATTGTGTATTCTGCTGCGCGACCTTCCATCCTGAGTCGCTTGAATCCAGTCCACCGCCAGGACCTTCGTCTCTCAACTGGTGCTTTTCGTACTAGCCCAGTTTTGAGTCTTTGTGCAGAAGCTGCAGAACCTCCGCTCTCTTATCGTCGTGACGTTCTTCTTTGCAGCTATGCTTGCCGGTTGTCCTGTATGCCTCAACACCCCACTTATTCGTCTTTCTTTGAGGACTCGCTGGATTGTCATTATGCGTCTCGACCCCTGGCCTTGCTCCCGCCAGGGGTACGTTTCCGCCGGATACTTCGGAATTTAAATATCACATTGCCCACTATACTTCCACGACGTCATACACAGTTCCCCCCTTGGCTGCATTCTGGAGTATCTTGCTACCTTGATTTGACGTCCATGCCTAAGTCCACGACCCCCGCTCCGGTCATCCGTTCGGCTTTTGCCGAAGTTCAGTCTCACTTTGGCAGCCATTGTTTTATTTATACCGACGGCTCAAAGGATGACCGTGGAGTTGGATGTGCCTTTTTATTTGGTGTAGAACGTTTTATGTTTCGTCTCTCTGACCAGTGCTCGATTTTTACTGCTGAACTTATTGCTCTGGAACAAGCTCTGTCTTTTATCCGTCAACGTGGTCTGCAGAATTGTGTTATATGCACGGACTCTTTAAGCGCCCTTTCTAGCCTTCGTGCGCTGTACGTACGCCATCCTATCGTGCAGCGTCTCCAGGATTGTTCCCACCGGCTTACCTCTGATGGAGTCAGCCTATTCTTTGTCTGGGTTCCTGGACACGTTGGCATTCCTGGTAATGAAGGTGCAGATGCTGCTGCCAAGAGCGCTATTTTCTCTCGTTCTTGTTTTAGCTCCTCTGTTCCTGCGGACGATTTTAGTCACTATTTAAAGAAGTCTATTCTCTCTCTATGGTTTTCTGCCTGGTCCTCTGTCCAGGCTAGCAAATTGCGGGAGAAAAAGCCTTTACCCTCGGCCTGGGCTACTTCTACCCGATCCTCCCGTCGGGAGGAGGTTATTTTATGTAGACTTCGAATCGGGCACTGTCGTTTTAGCCACTGTCACTTGTTGCGCCGTGAGCCCGCTCCCGTTTGTAATCGTTGCGGTGCGCCGTTGACGGTGCGGCATGTTTTAGAGCAGTGTCAGTATTTCGCTACTCTTCGTACTGCTCTGCAGATGGACGTAGCATTGCCCGACATTTTAGCGGACAACATGTTGGCTGTGGAACGTGTTTTAACTTTCATTCGGCGCAGCAGCTTCCAGGACAGCGTTTGACCACTCTGCGTTCGTTCTTTCTGGTTTTTAGTGTTATAGACCCATTTTTTTTTTAGCTGCCTTGTTTTAAGCCTCTCGTTCTACAGTCTCTGACACTGACCCTTTTATTCTTTTTCGTGCACTTTTAACCTGATATTTTATAGCTTTTATGTCTTTCCTTCTCGGCCCTATTGTCTGTTTGGCTTTTTAAATGCTCACTAACCTGTATTTTATCTGTGGCGGGCGCTAATGACCTTTCTGGTTTTGCGCCCTTTATCCTCCCACTTTTCTCTAATTACACCAGGTATATCTAATGTGTCATTAAATGACATTTTAAGTACACCAGGTACATCTAATATGACATTCAATGGCATTTTAAGTACACCAGGTACATCTAATGTTTTATTATATGGCATTTTAAGTACACCAGGTACATCTAATGTGACATTCAATGACATTTCATTACACCAGGTATATCTAATGTGTCATCAATTACACTTTAATTACACCAGGTACATCTAATGTGACTTTCAGTGACATTTCAATTACACCAGGTACATCTAATGTGACATTCAATGACATGTTAATTACACCAAGTACATCTAATGTGACATTCAATGACACTTTAATTACACCAGGTATATCTAATGTGTCATTCAATGACATTTCAATTACACCAGGTACCTCTAATGTATCATTCAATGACACTTCAATTACACCTGGTACAATAATGTGTCATTCAAGGGCATTTCAATTACACCAGGTACTTCTAATGTGACATTCAATGACATTTTTATTACACCAGGTATATCTAATGTGACATTCAATGACACTTCAATTACACCAGGTATATGTAATGTGACAACCAATGACACTTCAATTACACCAGGTATATGTAATGTGACATCCAATGACACTTCAATTACACCAGGTATATCTAATGTGTCATCCAATGACATTTCAATTACACCAGGTATATCTAATATAACATCCAATGAGATTGCAATTACACCAGGAATATCAAATGTGTCATCCAATGACACTCCAATTACACCAGGCATATCTAATGTTTCAACCAATGACACTTCAATTACACCATGTATATGTAATGTTACAACCCTTGACACTTCAATTAAACCAGGTATATCTAATGTGACATCCAAAGACACTTCAATTACACCAGGTATATCTAATGTGACATCGAATGACACTTCAATTACTCCAGGTATATGTAATGTGATATACAATGACACTTTAATTACACCAGGTATATCTAATGTGACATCCAAATTACACTTCAATTACAGCAGGTATATGTAATGTGACATCCAATGACACTTCAATTACACCAGGTATACCTAATGAGACATTCAATGACCCTTCAATTACACCAGGTATATGTAATGTGACATTCAATGAACCTTCAACTACACAAGGTATATCTAATGTGACAACCAATGACACTTCAATTACACCATGTATATCTAATGTGTCATCCAATGACGCTTCAATTGCACCAAGTATCTGTAATGTCACATTCAATGACACTTTAATTACACCAGGTATATCTAATGTGTCATCCAATTACACTTTAAATACACCAGGTATATCTAATGTTTCTTTCAATGACACTTCAATTACACCAGGATTATGTAATGTGACAACCAATGACACTTCAATTACACCAGGTATGTGTAATGTGACATCCAATGACACTTTAATTACACCAGGTATATCTAATGTGACATCCAATGACACTTCAATTACACTAGGTATATCTAATGTGTCATCCAATGACACTTCAATTACACCAGGTATATATAATGTGACATCCAATGACACTTTAATTACACCAGGTATATCTAATGTGACATCCAATGAAACTTCAATTACACCAGGTATATCTAATGTGTCATCCAATGACACTTCAATTACACTAGGTATATGTAATGTGATATTCAATGACACTTCTATTACACCAGGTATATGTAATGTGACATCCAATGGCACTTCAATTACACCAGGTATATATATTGTGACATCCAATGACATTTCAATTACACCAGATATATGTAATTTGTCATCTTTTGACACATCAATTACACCATTTATATGTAATGTGAAATCCAATGACATATCAATTACACAAGGTATATGCAATGTGACATCCAATGACACTTCAATTTCAACAGGTATATCTAATGTGACATCAAATGACACTTAAATTACACCAGGTATATCTAATGTGACATCCAATGACACTTCAATTACACCAGGTATATCTAATGTGACATCCAATGACACTTCAATTACACCAGGTATAACTATTGTGACATCCAATGTCACTTCAATTACACCAGGTATATCTAATGTGACATCCAATAACATTTCAATTATACCAGGTATATGTAATGTGACATCCAATTACACTTCAATCACACCAGGTATAAGTAATGCGAAATCCAATGACATATCAATTACACCAGGTATATGTAATGTGACATCCAATGACACTTCAATTACACCAGGTATATCTAATGTGACATCCAATGACACTTCAATTACACCAGGTATATCTAATGTGACATCCAATGACACTTCAATTACACTAGGTATATCTAATGTGACATCCAATGACACTTCAATTACACCAGGTATATCTAATGTGACATCCAATGACATTTCAATTACACCAGGTATATGTGATGTGACATCCAATGACACTTCAATTACACCAGGTATATCTAATGTGAGAACCAATGACACTTCAATTACACCAAGTATATCTAATGTGACATTCAATGACAATTCAATTACACCAGGTATATAAAAATGTGACATTCAATGACACTTTAATTACTCCATGTACATCAAATGTGACATTCAATGACACTTCAGTTACACCAGGTACATCTAGTCTGACATTAAATGTCACTTTAATTACACCAGGTACATTTAATGTATCATTCAATGACATTTTAATCACACCAGGTACATCTGAGTGTCATTTAATGACACTTTAATTACACGAGGTATATCTAATGTGTCATTCAATGACATTTTAAGTACACCAGGTACATCTAATATGACATTCAATGACATTTTAAGTACACCAGGTACATCAAATGTTTCATTATATGGCATTTTAGGTACACCAGGTACATCTAATGTGACATTCAATGACATTTCAATTACAGCAGGTATATCTAATGTGTCATCAATTACACTTTAAATACACCAGGTACATCTAATGTGACTTTCAATGACATTTCAATTACACCAGGTACATCTAATGTGACATTCAAGGACATGTTAATTACACCAGCTACATCTAATGTGACATTCAATGACACTTTAATTACACCAGGTATATCTAATGTGACATCCAAAGACACTTCAATTACACCAGGTATATCTAATGTGACATCCAATGACACTTCAATTACACCAGGTATATCTAATGTGACATAAAACGACACTTCAATTACACCAGGTATATGTAATGTGACAACCAATGACACTTCAAATACACCAGGTATATCTAATGGGATATCCAATGACGCTTTCAATTACACCAGGTATATGTAATGTGACATACAATGACACTTCAATTACACCAGGTATATCTAATGTGACAACCAATGACACTTCAATTACACCAGAAATATGTAATGTGATATTCAATTGACACTTAATTATACCAGGTATATATAATGTGACAACTGATGACACTTCAATTACACCAGGTATACGTAATGTGATATTCAATGACAGTTCAATTACACCAGGTATATGTAATGTGACATCCAAATGACACTACAATTACACCGAGTATATCTAATGTGACATGCAATAACACTACAATTAAACCGCGTATATGTAATGTGACATCCAATGACACTTCAATTACACCAGGTATATGTAATGTGACATTCAATGACATTTCAATTACACCAGGTATATCTAATGGGACATCCAATGACTTTTCAATTACAACATGTACATCGAATTTGTCATCCAATGACACTTCAATTACTCAAGTTATATCTAATATGACATCCGATGATATTTATTTACACCAGGTATATCTAATATGTCGTCCAATGACACTTCAATTACACCAGGTATATCTATTGTGTCAACCAATGACACTTCAATTACACCAGGTATATGTAAAAGGACAACCCCTGACACTTCAATTGCACCAAATATATCTAATATGACATCAATGACACTTCAATTACACCAGGTATATCTAATGTGAAATCCAATGACATATTAATTACACAAGGTATAAGTAATGTGACATCCAATGACACGTCAATTACACCATGTATATCTAATGTGACATCAAACGACACTTATATTACATCAGGTATATCTAATGTGAGATCCAATGACACTTCAATTACACCAGGTATATCTAATGTGACATCCAATGACATTTCAATTACACCGGGTATATCTAATGTGACATCCAATGTCACTTCAATTAGACCAGGTATATCTAATGTGACATCCAATAACATTTCAAATATACCAGGTATATGTAATGTGACATTCAATTACACTTCAATTACACCAGGTATATATAATGTGACATCAAATGACACTTAAATTACACCAGCTATATCTAATGTGACATCCAATGACACTTCAATTACACCAGGTATATGTAATGTGAAATTCAATTACACTTCAATTACACCAGGTATATGTAATGTGGCAACCAATGACAATTCAATTACACCAGGTATATCTAATGTGACATTCAATGACAGTTCAATTACACCAGGTATATAAAAAAGTGACATTCAATGACTCTTCATTTACACCAGGTACATCTAGTGTATCATTCAATGACAGTTTGATCACACCAGGTACATCTATGAGTCATTCAATAACACTTTAATTACACGAGGTACATCTAAAGCTTCAATCAATGACATTTTAATTACACCAGGTACATCTAATGTGACATTCAATGACATTTCAATTACACCAGGTATATCTAATGTGTCATTAAATGACATTTTAAGTACACCAGGTACATCTAACATGACATTCAATGACATTTTAAGTACACCAGGTAATCTAATGTTTCATTATATGGCATTTTAAGTACACCAGGTACATCTAATGTGACATTCAATGACATTTCAATTACACCAGGTATATCTAATGTGTCATCAATTACACTTTAATTACACCAGGTACATCTAATGTGACTTTCAGTGACATTTCAATTACACCAGGTACATCTAATGTGACATTCAATGACATGTTAATTACACCAGGTACATCTAATGTGACATTCAATGACACTTTAATTACACCAGGTATATCTAATGTGTCATTCAATGACATTTCAATTACACCAGGTACCTCTAATGTATCATTCAATGACACGTCAATTACCCCTGGTACAATAATGTGTCATTCAAGGGCACTTCAATTACACCAGGTACTTCTAATGTGACATTCAATGACATTTTAATACACCAGGTATATCTAATATGACATTCAATGACACTTCAATTACACCAGGTATATGTAATGTGACAACCAATGACACTTCAATTACACCAGGTATATGTAATGTGACATCCAATGACACTTCAATTACACCAGGTATATCTAATGTGTCATCCAATGACATTTCAATTACACCAGGTATATCTAATATGACATCCAATGAGATTGCAATTACACCAGGAATATCTAATGTGTCATCCAATGACATTCCAATTACACCAGGTATATCTAATGTTTCAACCAATGACACTTCAATTACACCATGGATATGTAATGTTACAACCCTTGACACTTCAATTAAACCAGGTATATCTAATGTGAAATCCAAAGACACTTCAATTACACCAGGTATATCTAATGTGACATCCAATGACACTTCAATTACTCTAGGTATATGTAATGTGATATAGAATGACACTTTAATTACACCAGGTATATCTAATGTGACATCCAAATTACACTTCAATTACACCAGGTATATGTAATGTGACATCCAATGACACTTCAATTACACCAGGTATACCTAATGAGACATTCAATGACCCTTCAATTACACCAGGTATATGTAATGTGACATTCAATGAAACTTCAAATACACAAGGTATATCTAATGTGACAACCAATGACACTTCAATTACACCATGTATATCTAATGTGTCATCCAATGACGCTTCAATAGCACCAAGTATCTGTAATGTCACATTTAATGACACTTTAATTACACCAGGTATATCTATGTGTCATCCAATTACACTTTAAATACACCAGGTATTTCTAAGGTTTCTTTCAATGACACTTCAATTACACCAGGATTATGTAATGTGACAACCAATGACACTTCAATTACACCAGGTATATGTAATGTGACAATCAATGACACTTTAATTACACCAGGTATATCTAATGTGACATACAATGTCACTTCAATTACACTAGGTATATCTAATATGTCATCCGATGACACTTCAATTACACCAGGTATATGTAATGTGACATCCAATGACACTTCAATTACACCAGGTATATCTAATGTGACATCTAATGAAACTTCAATTACACCAGGTATATCTAATGTGTCATCCAATGACACTTCAATTACACTAGGTATATGTAATGTATTATTCAATGACACTTCTATTACACCAGGTATATGTAATGTGACATTCAATGGCACTTCAATTATTCCAGGTATATATATTGTAACATCCAATGACATTTCAATTACACCAGATATATTTAATTTGTCATCCTATGACACATCAATTACACCATGTATATGTAATGCGAAATCCAATGACATATCAATTACACAAGGTATATGTAATGTGACATCCAATGACACTTCAATTTCACAAGGTATATCTAATGTGACATCAAATGACACTTAAATTACACCAGGTATATCTAATGTGACATCCAACGACACTTCAATTACACCAGGTATATCTAATGTGACATCAAATGACACTTCAATTACACCAGGTATAACTATTGTGACATCCAATATCACTTCAATTACACCAGGTATACGTAATGTGACATCCAATAACATTTCTATTATACCAGATATATGTAATGTGACATCCAATTACACTTCAATCACACCAGGTATATGTAATGCGAAATCCAATGACATATCAATTACACCAGGTATATGTAATGTGACATCAATGACACTTCAATTAAACCAGGTATATCTAATGTGATATAAATGACACTTAAATTACACCAGGTATATCTAATGTGACATCCAATGAAACTTCAATTACACCAGGTATATCTAATGTGACATCCAATGACACTTCAATTACACTAGGTATATCTAATGTGACATCCAATGACACTTCAATTACACCAGGTATATCTAATGTGACATCCAATGACATTTCAATTACACCAGGTATATGTGATGTGACATCCAATGACACTTCAATTACACCAGGTATATCTAATGTGACAACCAATGACACTTCAATTACACCAAGTATATCTAATGTGACATTCAATGACAGTTCAATTACACCAGGTATATAAAAATGTGACATTCAATGAGACTTTAATTACTCCATGTACATCAAATGTGACATTCAATGACACTTGAGTTACACCAGGTACATCTAGTGTGACATTAAATGTCACTTTAATTACACCAGGTACATCTAATGTATCATTCAATGACATTTTAATCACACCAGGTACATCTGAGTGTCATTTAATGACACTTTAATTACACGAGGTATATCTAATGTGTCATTCAATGACATTTTAAGTACACCAGGTACATCTAATATACCATTCAATGACATTTTAAGTACACCAGGTACATCAAATATTTCATTATATGGCATTTTAGCTACACCAGGTACATCTAATGTGACATTCAATGACATTTCAATTACAGCAGGTATATCTAATGTGTCATCAATTACACTTTAATTACAGGAGGTACATCTAATGTGACTTTCAATGACATTTCAATTACACCAGGTACATCTAATGTGACATTCAAGGACATGTTAATTACACCAGCTACATCTAATGTGACATTCAATGACATTTCAATTACACCAGGTACATCTAATGTGTCATTCAATGACACTTAAATTACACATGGTACAATAATGTGTCATTCAAGGGCACTTTAATTACACCAGGTACATCTAATATAACATTTATTGACATTTTAAGTACACCAGGTACATCTAATGTTTCATTATATGGCATTTTAAGTACACCAGGTATATCTAATGTGACATCCAATGACACTTCAATTACACCAGGTATATGTAATGTGACAACCAATGACGCTTCAATTACACCAGGTATATCTAATGTGACATGCAATGACAGTTCAACTACACCAGGTATATGTAATGTGACATCCAAATGACACGACAATTACAACAGGTATATCTAATGTTACCTTAAATGACAACTTCAATTACACCACGTATATGTAATGTGACATCCAAGGACACTTCAATTACAACAGGTATATGTAATGTGACATTCAATGACATTTCAATTACACCAGGTATATCTAATGGGACATTCAATGACACTTCAATTACACTAGGAATATCTAAATTGTGAACCAATGACACTTCGATTACACCAGGTATATCTAATGTGTCATCCATTGACTCTTCAATTACACCCTGTACATCGAATTTGTCATCCAATGACACTTCAATTACTCCAGGTATATCTAATATGACATCCGATGATATTTAATTACACCAGGTATATCTAATGTGTCATCCAATGACATTTCAATTACACCTGGTATATCTAATGTTTCAACCAATGACACTTAAATTACAGCAGGTATATGTAATGTGACAACCCAGGACACTTCAATTACACCAGGTGTATCTAATGTGACATCCAATGACACTTCAAGTACACCAGGTATATGTAATGTGACATTCAATGAAACTTCAATTACACCAGGTATATCTAATGTGACAACCAGTGACACTTCAATTACACCAGGTATATCTAATGTGACATTCAATGACAATTCAATTACACCGTGTATACGTAATGGGACAACCAATGACACTTCAATTACACCATGTATATCTAATGTGTCATCTAATGACACTTCAATTACACCAGGTATATGTAATGTCACATTCAATGACATTTCAATTACATCAGGTATATGTAATGTGACACTCAATGACACTTTATATACTCCAGGTACATCAAATGTGACATTCAATGACACTTCAATTACACCAGGTACATCTAGTGTGACATTCAATGTCACTTTAATTACACCACGTACATCTAATGTGTCATTCAATAACATTTTAATTACACCAGGTACATCTTTGTGTCATTCAATGACACATTAATTATACGAGGTACACCTAATGTTTCATTCAATGACATTTTAATTACACTAGGTATATCTAATGTGTCATCCAATGACACTTCAATTATACCAGGTATATCTAATGTGACATCCAATGAAACTTCAATTACACCAGGTATATCTAATGTGTCATCCAATGACACTTCAATTACACTAGGTATATGTAATGTGATATTCAATGACACTTCTGTTACACCAGGTATATGTAATGTGACATTCAATGGCACTTCAATTACACCAGGTATATATATTGTGACATCCAATGACATTTCAATTACACCAGATATTTGTAATTTGTCATCCTATGACACATCAATTACACCATGTATATGTAATGTGAAATCCAATGACATATCAATTACACAAGGTATATGTAATGTGACATCCAATGACACTTCAATTTCACAAGGTATATCTAATGTGACATCAAATGACACTTAAATTACACCAGGTATATCTAATGTGACATCCAACGACACTTCAATTACACCAGGTATATCTAATGTGAGATCCAATGACACTTCAATTACACCAGGTATAACTATTGTGACATCCAATGTCACTTCAATTACACCAGGTATACCTAATGTGACATCCAATAACATTTCAATTATACCAGGTATATGTAATGTGACATCCAATTACTCTTCAATCACACCAGGTATATGTAATGCGAAATCCAATGACATATCAATTACACCAGGTATATGTAATGTGACATCCAATGACACTTCAATTACACCAGGTATATCTAATGTGATCTAAATGACACTTAAATTACACCAGGTATATCTAATGTGACATCCAATGAAACTTCAATTACACCAGGTATATCTAATGTGACATCCAATGACACTTCAATTACACTAGGTATATCTAATATGACATCCAATGATACTTCAATTCCACCAGGTATATCTAATGTGACATCCAATGACATTTCAATTACACTAGGTATATGTGATGTGACATCCAATGACACTTCAATTACACCAGGTATATCTAATGTGACAACCAATGACACTTCAATTACACCAAGTATATCTAATGTGACATTCAATGACAGTTCAATTACACCAGGTATATAAAAATGTGACATTCAATGAGACTTTAATTACTCCATGTACATCAAATGTGACATTCAATGACACTTCAGTTACACCAGGTTCATCTAGTGTGACATTAAATGTCACTTTAATTACACCAGGTACATCTAATGTATCGTTCAATGACATTTTAATCACACCAGGGACATCTGAGTGTCATTTAATGACATTTTAATTACACGAGGTATATCTAATGTGTCATTCAATGACATTTTAAGTACACCAGGTACATCTACTATGACATTTAATGACATTTTAAGTACACCAGGTACATCAAATGTTTCATTATATGGCATTTTAGGTACACCAGGTACATCTAATGTGACATTCAATGACATTTCAATTACAGCAGGTATATCTAATGTGTCATCAATTACACTTTAATTACACCAGGTACATCTAATGTGACTTTCAATGACATTTCAATTACACCAGGTACATCTAATGTGACATTCAAGGACATGTTAATTACACCAGCTACATCTAATGTGACATTCAATGACACTTTAATTACACCAGGTATATCTAATGTGTCATTCAATGACATTTCAATTACACCAGGTACATCTAATGTGTCATTCAATGACACTTAAATTACACCTGGTACAATAATGTGTCATTCAAGGGCACTTTAATTACACCAGGTACATCTAATATGACATTTATTGACATTTTAAGTACACCAGGTACATCTAATGTTTCATTATATGGCATTTTAAGTACACCAGGTATATCTAATGTGACATCCAATGACACTTCAATTACACCAGGTATATGTAATGTGACAACCAATGACGCTTCAATTACACCAGGTATATCTAATAAGACATCCAATGACACTTCAATTACACCAGGTATATCTAATGTGACATGCAATGAAAGTTCAACTACACCAGGTATATGTAATGTGACATCCAAATGACACTATAATTACAACAGGTATATCTAATGTTACCTTAAATGACAACTTCAATTACACCGCGTATATGTAATGTGACATCCAAGGACACTTCAATTACACCAGGTATATGTAATGTGACATTCAATGACATTTCAATTACACCAGGTATATCTAATGGGACATCCAATGACACTTCAATTACACTAGGAATATCTAAATTGTGAACCAATGACACTTCGATTACACCAGGTATATCTAATGTGTCATCCATTGACTCTTCAATTACACCATGTACATCGAATTTGTCATCCAATGACACTTCAATTACTCCAGGTATATCTAATATGACATCCGATGATATTTAATTACATCAGGTATATCTAATGTGTCATCCAATGACATTTCAATTACACCTGGTATATCTAATGTTTCAACCAATGACACTTAAATTACAGCAGGTATATGTAATGTGACAACCCAGGACACTTCAATTACACCAGGTGTATCTAATGTGACATCCAATGACACTTCAATTACACCAGGTATATCTAATGTGACATCCAATGACACTTCAATTATACCTGGTATATCTAATGTGACATCCAATGACATTTCAATTACACCAGGTATATATAATGTGACATTCAATGACACTTCAAGTACACCAGGTATATGTAATGTGACATTCAATGAAACTTCTATTACACCAGGTATATCTAATGTGACAAACAATGACACTTCAATTACACCAGGTATATCTAATGTGACATTCAATGACAATTCAATTACACCGTGTATACGTAATGGGACAACCAATGACACTTCAATTACACCATGTATATCTAATGTGTCATCCAATGACACTTCAATTACACCACGTATATGTAATGTGACATCCAATGACATTTCAATTACACCAGGTATATGTAATGTGTCATCCAATGACACTTCAATTACACCAGGTATATGTAATGTGAAATCCATTGACAATTTAATTACACCAGGTATATGTAATGTGACATTCAATGACACTTCAATTACACCAGGTATATGTATGTGACATTTAATGACACTTCAATTACACCAGGTATATATAATGTGACATACAATGACACTTCAATTACAGCAGGTATATCTAATGTGACATAAAATGACACTTCAATTACACCAGGTATATCTAATGTGACATTCAATGACTCTTCAATTACACCAGGTATATGTAATGTGAGAACCAGTGACACTTCAATTACACCAGGTATATCTAATGTGTCATTCAGTGACACTTCAATTACACCAGTTATATCGAATGTGATATTCAATGACAATTTAATTACACCAGGTATATGTAATGTGACAACCATTGACACATTAATTACACCAGGTATATCTAATGTGACATTCAATTACATTTCAATTACACCAGGTATATGTAATGTGACATTCAATGATACTTGAATTACTCCAGGTACATCAAATGTGACATTGAATGACACTTCAAGTACACCAGGTACATCTAATGTGCCATTTAGTGACGTTTTAATTACACGAGGAACATCTAATGTTTCATTCAATGACATTTTAATTACACCAGGTACATCTAATGTGACATTCAATGATACTTCAATTACACCATGTACATCGAATGTGACAATCACTGACACTTCAATTACACCAAATATATCTAGTGTGATATTCAATGACACTTTAATTACACCAAGTACATCGAATGTGTCATTCAATGACATTGCAATTACACCAGGTACATCGAATGGGACATTCATTGACACTTCAATTACACCAATTACATTGAAGGTGACAATCAATGACACTTCAATTACACCAAGTACATCGCAATTGACATACAATGGCATTTCAATTACACCAGGTATATCTAATGTGACATTCAATGACACTTCAGTTACACCAGGTACATATAATGTGTCATTCAATGACACTTTAATTACACCAGGTACATCAAATGTGACATTCAATGACACTTCAATTACACCGGATACATGTAATGTGACATTCAATGCCAATTTAATATCACCAGTTACTTCTAATGTGTCATTCAATGACACTTCAATTACACCTGGTACATCTCACGTGACCATCAATGACACTTCAGTTACACCAGGTACAGCTAAGGTGGCAATCAATCACACGTCAATTACACCAGGTACATCTAACATTGCAATCAATGACACTTCATTTACACCAGGTACATCTAATCTGACAATCAATGACACTTCAAATGCACAGTTACAACTGTGACATTCAATGGCACTTCAGTTACACCAGATACATCTAGCATAACATTCAATGTCACTTCAATTCCACAGGTACATCTAACATGACAATATATGACACTTCAATTACTCCAGGTACCTCGAATGTGACAATCAATGAAGCTTAAATTACACCAGGTACATCAAATGTGACATTCAATGACACTTCAATTACTCCAGGTACATCGAATGTGACACTGAATGTCACTTCATTTAGTCCAGGTGCATCTAATGTGACAACCAATGACACTTTAATTACACCAAGTATATGTAAAGTGAGAACCATTGACACATTAATTACACCAGGTATAATTAATGTGACATTCAATGACATTTCAATTACACCAGGTATATGTAATGTGACACTCAATGACACTTTATATACTCAGGTACATCAAATGTGACATTCAATGACACTTCAATTACACCAGATACATCTAGTGTGACATTCAATGTCACTTTAATTACACCACGTACATCTAATGTGTCATTCAATGACATTTTAATTACACCAGGTACATCTTTGTGTCATTCAATTACACATTAATTATACGAGGTACACCTAATGTTTCATTTAATGACATTTTAGTTACACCAGGTATATCTAATGTGTCATTCTATGACACTTTATGTACACCAGGTACCTCTAATGTGACATTCAATGACATTTTAAGTACACCAGGTATATCTAATGTTTCATTATATGACATTTTAAGTTCACTTGGTACATCTAATGTGACATTCAATGACATTTCAATTACACCAGGTACATCTAATGTGTCATTCAATGACACTTCAATTACACCAGGTACAACTAATGTGTCATTCAATGACACTTCAATTACACCTGATACAATAATGTGTCATTCAATGGCACTTAAATTACACCAGGTACTTCTAATGTGACATGCAATGACATTTTAATTACACCAGGTACATCTAAGTGACATTCAATGACACATTAATCACACCAGGGATATCTAATATGTCATTCAATTACACTTCAATTACACCAGGTACATCTAATGTGACATTCAATGACATTTCAATTACACCAGGTATATCAAATGTGACATCCAATGACACTTCAATTACACCAGGTATATCTTATGTGAAATCCAATGACACTTCAATTACTCCAGGTATATCTAATGTGTCATCCAATGACACTTCAATTACACCAGGTATATGTAATGTGATATCCAATGACTCTTCAATTACACCAGGTATATCTAAAGTGACATCCAATGACACTTCAATTACGCCAGGTATATGTAATGTGACATCCAATGACACTTTAATTACTCCAGGTATATCTAATGTGACACCCAATGACACTTAATTTACTCCAGGTATATGTAAAGTGATATTCAATGACACTCAATTACACCAGGTATATCTAATGTGACAACCAATGTCACTTTAATTACTCCAGGTATATGCATTGTAACATTCAATGACATCAATAACACCAGGTATATGTAATGTGACATTCAATGACTCTAAAATTACACCAGGTATATCTAATGTGATATTCAATGACACTTCAAGTACACCAGGTATATCTAATGTGACAACCAATGACACCTTAATTAATCCAGGTATATCTATTGTGACATTCAATTACATCAATTACACCAGGTATATGTAATGTGACATTCAATGACACTTTAATTACACCACGTATATCAAATGTTAGATTTAATGACACTTCAATTACACCAGGTATATCTAATGTGACAACCAATGACACTTCAATTACACCAAATATAACTAGTGTGTCATTCAACGACACTTCAATTACACCAGGTATATCAAATGTGACATTCAATGACCCTTTAAGTACACCAGGTATATCTAATGTGACAACCGTTGACACTTCATTTACACCAGGTATATGTAATGTGACATTCAGTGACACTTTAATTACACCAGGTATACCTAAAATGTCATTCAATTACACTTCAAGTACACCAGGTACATCAAATGTGACATTGAATGACACTTTAATTACACCAGGTACATCTAATGTGACATTCAATGCCACTTTAATTACACCAGGTACTTGTAATGTGTCATTCAATGACACTTCAATTACACCTGGTACATCTAATGTGACATACAATTTCACTTCAATTACACCAGGTACATCTTACGTGACCTCAATGACACTTCAGTTACACCAGGTACAACTAACGTGGCAATCAATCACACTTCAGTTACACCAGGTACATCTAATCTGACAATCAATGACACTTTAAATGCGCAGTTACAACTGTGACATTCAATGGCTTTTCAGTTACACCAGGTACATCTAACATAACATTCAATGTCACTTCAATTCCACAGGTACATCTAACATGACAATATATGACACTTCAATTACTCCAGGTACCTCGAATGTGACAATCAATGACACTTCAATTTAAGCAGGTACATCAAATGTGACATTCAATGACACTTCAATTACTCCAGGTACATCGAATGTGACATTCATTGACACTTCATTTAGTCCAGGTACATCGAATCTGACATTCAATGACACTTCAATTACTCCAGGTACATTGAATGTGACATTCAATGACACTTCAATTACTCCAGGTATATCGAATGTGACAACCAGTGACACTTCAATTACACCAGGTACATCTAATGTGACATTCAATGACACTTTAATTACTCCAGGTATATCTAATGTGACAACCAATGACTCTTTAATTACACCAGCTATATGTAATGTGACAACCATTGACACATTAATTACACCAGGTATATCTAATGTGACATTCAATGACATTTCAATTACACCAGGTATATGTAATGTGACATTCAATAACACTTTAATTATTCCAGGTACATCAAATGTGACATTCAATGACACTTCAGTTACACCAGGTACATCTAATGTGTCATTCAATGACATTTTAATTACACCAGGTACATCTATGTGTCATTCAATGACACTTTAATTACACGAGGTACATCTAATGTTTCATTCAATGACATTTTAATTACACCAGGTACATCTAATGTGACATTCAATGACATTTCAATTACACCAGGTATATCTAATGTGTCATTCAATGACATTTTAAGTACACCAGGTACATCTAATGTGACATTCAATGACATTTTAAGCACACCAGGTACATCTAATTTTCATTATAATTACATTTTAAGTACACCAGGTACATCTAATGTGACATTCAATGACATTTCAATTACACCAGGTATATCTAATATGGCATCAATGACACTTTAATTACACTAGGTACATCTAATGTGACTTTCAATGACACTTATATTACACCAGGTACATCTAATGTGTCATTTAATGACATTTCAATTACACCAGGTACATCTAATGTGACATTCAATGACATTTCAATTACACCAGGTATATCTAATGTGTCATTCAATGACATTTTAAGTACACCAGGTACATCTAATGTGACATTCAATGACATTTTAAGTACACCAGGTACATCTTATTTTCATTATAATTACATTTTAAGTACACCAGGTACATCTAATGTGACATTCAATGACATTTCAATTACACCAGGTATATCTAATATGTCATCAATGACACTTCAATTACACTAGGTACATCTAATGTGACTTTCAATGACACTTATATTATACCAGGTACATCTAATGTGTCATTTAATGACATTTCAATTACACCAGGTACATCTAGTGTGACATTCAATGACATTTTAATTATTCAGGTACATCTAATGTGACATTCAATGAGACTTTAATTACACTAGGTATATCTAATGTGTCATTCAATAACATTTCAATTAAACCAGGTACATCTAATGTGTCATTCAATGACACTTCAATTACACCTGTTACAATAATGTGTCATTCAATGGCACTTTAATTACACCAGGTACTTCTAATGTGACATTCAATGACATTTTAATTACACCAGGTATATCTAATGTGGCATTCAATGACACTTTAATTACACCAGGTATATGTAAAATGTCTTTGAATGACACTTCAATTACACCAGGTACATCTAATGTGACATTCAATGACACTTCAGTTACACCAGGTATATCTAATATGTTATTTAATGACACTTTAATTACACCAGGTAATCTAATGTGATATTCAATGAGCCTTTAATTACACCAGGTATATCTAATATGTCATTCAATGACACTTCAATTACACCAGGTACATCTAATGTGACATTCAATGACATTTCAATTACACCAGGTATATGTAATGTGACATTCAATGACATTTCAATTACACCAGGTATATCTAATATGTTATTCAATGACACTTTAATTACACCAGGTACATCTAATGTGACATTGAATGACGCTTCAATTACACCAGGTACATCTAATGAGAGTTTCAAATACACATCTTTAACACCAGGTACATCTAATGTGACATTCAATGACATTTTAATTACACCAGGTACATCTAATGTGACATTCAATGATACTTCAATTACACCATGTACATCGAATGTGACAATCACTGACACTTCAATTACACCAAATATATCTAGTGTGATATTCAATGACACTTTAATTACACCAAGTACATCGAATGTGTCATTCAATGACATTGCAATTACACCAGGTACATCGAATGGGACATTCATTGACACTTCAATTACACCAATTACATTGAAGGTGACAATCAATGACACTTTAATTACACCAGGTACATCTAATGCGTCATTCAATGATATTTCAATTACACCAGTTACATTGAATGTGACATTTAATGATATTTCAATTACACCAGATATATCTAATGTGACATTCAATGACACTTTAATTACTCCAGGTACATCTAATGTGACATTCAATGACACTTCAGTTACACCAGGTACAACGAATGTGACATTAAATGACACTTCAATTACTCCAGGTACATTGAATGTGACATTTAATGACACTTTAATTACACCTGGTACATCGAATTTGAGAATCAATGACACTTCAATTGCAGAACCAAAGCAGAAAACTACAGTTGTACAATGGTCTACTCGAAATCAAAATGTAGTTCCCCAATGCTTTCATACAGTGCAAAAAGCTGGTTAGAAAATGTAGATAACTAAAGCAGGTCATCGAGACTTAAAAAAATAATGCACAGTTTAAAAGAAAAGCAATGCTTTCTGTTAACCATGGTGAATAAAGTCTTGAGATAAAAGAAAGGAACCAACCATTTTAGCAAAATAAAAAAGTAGCTGAATGGGGTAGTTTAAAATAATTTTTGAATTAACAGCAGCAGGTCTTTATTTCTCTTCCAATCAACAGTCAGATTTATAGGTATAGTTACATTGTTGTCTACAGAAGAGTTCATTTTCATAGGTTTAGATTTAGTACAGAAATATCCTTCAGATCTAAGCAAATTCTTAAACTCCTGATTTAATGGAGTTTCACCGATCATATTAATATTGAAAACTATCTTCATCCACAGCTGCTGACTCTGAGTATGTTGCTCTCAGTGGCATGGTTTCAAAAGCCATTGGTACAAGGCTTTGTTGATTGATTTTAAAACTAATTGTATCACATTATTAGGGTTGGAAGATAACCAAACTTATATCCAGATTGCAAAAAATAGAGGAATTTTAAAGAGTGAAACGTATAGATATTAGTCACCTTTTTATTAGAAATACATTGGAAAATGGTGACATCATAATTAACTAGGTATGTTCTTTCCTCAGAACAAAAATCTTACATTTTTATGAAGTATTTAATTAAGAAAATTCTTTGTAAACTTAGAAATAGTTTGGACAATAAGGCCAGTTTAAATTATTTGAATTATATGCAACAAGTTCTGAGAGTGTTATACTAGTGTTAAGGGGGAGTGTTTTAAAGGTAAACTACCTTAAAAAAAATCTGATGTGTTACACTCACATAACTTTCTCTACTCTTGTACAATCTAATTTTACAAACGCCTATTCTCCATATGCTTCATGTTAATCGAGATATCGAAATGTCAATCTTATTGGTAATTTTCTTGTAGATGCAAGGAAAATATGGTAGCTTTTAAGCGATAGTCAAATATTTTAACGCTGGTTGCTATGTGATGCATTCCATTCTCTTTGCATGTCCAGGACATAAAAAAATGAATAACGAATGTGAGAAAAAGTATAAGTATTGGAAAATTTAAGGAAATAACAAGCAATATCTCGAAAACGGTTCACTCAACAAAAGAAATGTATATGACATAAGTTGTGTATTTTAATGCGATCTACATTTTTTGTGTAGTAAAATTTTGTCTATCTCTTATGGTTTACCATTATGCAAAAGTCGTTCACAATGAAGAATACTTTTGGAGACATTGCCAGAAAATTCGAGATATACATTTCATTTGTCATGACATTACCCTAAACATATGATATTTTCATCAAAATCGTTAGAGCCATTTTTGAGAAAATTAAAATTTTCGAAAAATCTTCCATGTAAAGGGTAGTCTGGGGTGGGGGGATTTTCTTGAAAACCTTTGTGTCGCATCTCTGGAAGATACTGAACCTAAATACCAAGTTTGGTGTTTATCCGACTGTTCGTTTTTGAGTTATGCTGTTCACAGACACACACACACACACACACACACAGACACACACACGGACATGTTTCCAAAAATGCTTTTTTGGATTCAGGAGGTCTCAAAACATGTATTTCCGGTGAAATCTCGGTATCGAATTTTTGGGTGGAATGCAATACTTCCCGTACTTACTATACGTAGTAGAGAAAGTAAAAAGGGGAAAAAATAATAAAGAAATCCCTATGGTGCATGGTACTTCTCATTCTTTTTTTGTTTAAAAAAAAATAGGTTAAAAATGAATATCAAAAATGCTATTGCCTCATGTTTAAAACAAAAATAAACTGTTGCAATGAAAGAACCTGGTGTTTATTATTCTTAACTGTATAAATGAACATCCATGGTGCCTAAAATAATAAGTGCAAGTGCTAGAATAAGAATAGCCATTTTCTCTTTTGTTAACAATGATAAAGAACAGAATTCCATATAGAGAATTGAAAACCTGAAGAGAGTTCCGACATATGTTTTTACATAATATATATAAAAAAAAAACAGACACACATGCACGCACACACACGCACACACACTCTATTTACTTTACAAATTAAGAATATTTTTCATACTTTATTGACCTTATAGTGTTTAGTGCACAAATAACAATGGCTGTTATTACAACAATAATTATTAATTGGAGTTGCCCATTTCTTTCTAGAGGAGAGGGAAGTGTAAATAAGAAGGAATCTTTCCTGCTGCTTCTAGAGACTGTAGTTCCTGGCTTCCAAATGATTGTACCAAAAATTCCAGACTTATTATCAAAAGGCACAATTATTAGAGTACTTTATGTGCATTATTGCATCAAGATAATATCAATTCTTAGTTCTGTTCATTCCTATTGTTGTTAGAGAAACTTTATTTTTGTACAGCTGAAGTGGTGACAGCAGGAAAGAGGGCAAAAGTTATTGATCCCTTATGTTTGGGTGATAGTTATTGTTGCAACAACAACTGACAGTTCATCTAGTAGCAGTGATGCAAGGGGACAAACGTGAAACAAGAAACACAAGAAATAAGTGAAAAAAATTATAAATTTTACAAAATAATTTATAATAATTTAATTATGATAATCATAATTATATGTCAATATTTAATAATACTCATCATCAGTATTATTGTTATTATTATGGAGGGTACTACCCTGAATAATTAATAAGTAAATGACTTTAGATGTTTCAAGGAAAATCATTCTTCTATTATTTTTGTGTATTAAGACCATTAAAATTAATACGTTACTCTAGGTTAGGTGAATGAAAGAAATGCAAAGGGAAATAATCCCTACATTAAAAGAAGAATCTAAGAGGTTTTTCAGCACATGTATTTTGGAAGCCTGTCATTTTAACATTATATATTTCTACTCCAGGGGAGAGAACTCCTTACAAACTGTTAGGCAACTCTTTAAATGGTTCTCCACAGTGGAACATAATTCATTACGATCCTCACCTGGCACTTTTCAAACACAACAATGCTCAAGTAATGAAAGGAAGACCCATCCTCATGGGTAGTAAATAGAGTGATGGAATCCCTCAACAGTGGTTTGGCATACAAAGGACAAAAGGCCTTCTAGATATTGATGCTAGATTAATGAAGCCTGGATGCAACCTCAACTCCTGCTGAACTGAAATGTCATAATAAGGTAACCCAAGAAAATAGGCACGCCATTTTTTTAACTGTTCTGGCAGATTGAAGATTATAGCAGACAGCAAGAATTCATATGCCAACATGTGAGAAGTGTTAACAGAAAACAATTTCGAAATGTGGCTGAATCAAGAAGAAAATTTTCGAGAATATATTTTCTAACAGTTGATGGAAATACCATTAAGGTGCATCAGAAAATGTTTCTGCATACCCTCTTTAATACAGATTTGTGGGTTAGGATTGCCATGAAAAAACTGGTGGCAGATGAATTTTGTTGCCTGATATGAGAGGAATGCATTCTAACAGAGGGAATACAATACAACCCAAAATCAAGGAGTCATTGCAAGACCATATAAACAGCTTTCCTTGTGTAGATTCGCATTACACAAGGAAATAAACAAGCAGAAACTACCTTCATGCTGAACTGAGCATTCCAAACATGCACAGAATGTACCAGGAATGGATCAAAGAAAGTAAATGTTTCTTTGAACCCTGCCACATTAAGGCACTATACTGATTTATTCAGCCTAAAAAGCATAAGTGTAAACTATGCAAACTTCACGCTTGTTCTTCTAGAGAGGAGAAACAAAGTTGACAGAGAAATATGCAAATGAAACTCCTGTCAGGGGACAAAATCACTTCAATCTCAGATATATCCATTATCAGTACATGTTTCGATCCACAGAAAGTATTGGCTACTCCTCAGTCTAACATGAGCCTACAAACAGAACTATTTCATGGTCTATGACCTAGAAAGAAGGAAGACTAGTGCTATGTTTGGCATGAGGCCATTGCTATCATGGTCTAAATGAAATAGCCAGCAGCTTTTACCATTTCTGGTAAAGGTTGAAAAACATTCAAGCTGCTCAGATAGTTGTGGAGGCAAAAATAGGAACAGATTCCTATTTTCTGTACTCACACATCAATTCCTAGAATGGGGGCACTCCCAGAATGAAGGTGATCCATTGCATATTCTGCCTGAAAGAAGAACCCAACTGTGCATGTTCCGGATCAGTGAGTCACTGAGTAGGACTTAATGTACAACTTCAAGAAATAGTGCAGAAGCAACAGTGGATGCACGACACCAATAAAAATAAGGTGATATGGAGTAAAGTATGGGAATTGTTGTCTTAGAAGGGCAACCATATAAAGTGTACTTCAAATATGCTTACCAGGAAGAACAGACTGTATCTTTGTCCAGAAGCAATCTAGAGGAAGGCAGCCCAGGATTCTGTGACATCCTTGAACATGCTGTCCTTATGTGGTAGCAAGGGCATGCCAACTGGTTTCAACACAGACTGGTACTCCAGAACACAGTGATGATGATTTATCAAGTGCTAATGAATGAGGATCACTTGTGAGAAGTACACATGAACATCTTATATTATTCCGTCAGTGTTGTTATCATAAAGCTACTATAGTGCAACTTATGATCAAAGTATGTTGTAGATTTTTCCAGAGAAAAACATTGTAAGTCTGTAAGGTCTATTTTTAAAAACAGTTAGAGCCCATGGTTATAGGACCTTAAAATCCTTTCATTTGCAACTGATTATCTGTAAAGTTACAATAAAATTGACATAAAATTGGATTTATATTATTTATTTAAACTTCTTTTGCTTCTCCTGTAAAATTGACAATTTGGAGCTAAGATGAAATGTTCCAAGTATTTCAGCAGTAAAAATATTACTATTAATTTAATTGGTGGAATATTGCTAGCAATTTTAGAACCAAATACTGTAGTGGAATATCTATTTTCACGATAAATTCATTTTAGCCAGGTATGGAAAGAAACAAACAAAAAAAAAAAAACAAAAAAGGAGATGCGAGGTTAGGGAAAGAGTTTTAAAACTAAAACTGTGGAGACCTTGCTTGATTTGAAAATACACTTCAGTGTTACTTCATATACCGGTTTTTATGATATTTTAAAAGAAACTGAACTAAATGAAGAGCATAACTCAGAAAAATCTGATATTCTGCTTTTACATGACTTTCTGTACTCTATCTTCTACAAACTGTTCTTAGTTATTCTACTTCTTGGTAATTAAGAAAAACCTTCATTGCACATTTACACATTTCATTGTAGGCATAAGAAGATTACAGTAGGCTAAGGCAATAATCTGGTTTTTAAAAAGCACGTTGCTATGCCATGTTTTTGAAATTCCATGTTTATTACATAACCATGAAAAAAATGAATAGAAACTTATCGCTTGAATAAAGTATAAGTATTTCAAAATTCAAACCACTAACAAAGAATATCTTGTAAATGGCTAATGCTACAAAGCATATTTGACATAAACTGTGTGCTTCAATGAGATCTAAAATTTTTTGTGGTAAGATTTTGTCTATCTCTTATATTTACCAATTATGCAAAACAATTCAGAATGAAAAGGACTTTCATAAACATTCAAGATACACATTATTTGTGATGCAAATATCTTAAACATATGGTGTTTTTGGTGTTTTAATGAAAATTGTTAAAGGCATTTTTGAGAAAATAAAAAATCAGGAACATTTTTCTCATGCAAAGAGTAGTTTGCAATGAGGGAGATTTTCTTGAAAATCTTTGTGTCACATTCTTGGAAGATGGTGAACTTGCAAAGTTTGGTTATTTAACCTACTTTCGCACGCACGCACGCACGCGCCCACCCACGCGCGCACGCACCCACGCACGCACCCACCCACGCACCCACACGCGCACATACGCACACGCACGCACCCACCCACCCACCCACCCACGCACCCACACGCGCACGCGCACGCGCACATACGCGCACGCACGCACGCACGCACACACACACACACACCATGTTTTAAACATGACTTTTGGATTCACTAAGTTTCAAAGCTCTATTTTTAGTGAAGTCTTGGTTTGGAATTTTTAGTGAAATACAATATTTCCTATACTTACTGTAGGTAAATAGTAGAGAGAGCAAAAAATGTGATAACACAGCTACATCTCTCTCTCTTTTCAGAATGGACAGACTGAGCAATTTTTAACTCCATTTATATGTTACTTTTATTTTTATTAACTTATTCGCTAACTATTGTTTTATCTACATTGGTTCATGAAGATAGAAGAAAGCGAAGTATAATAATTATGTAGAATTATTCTAGGTTTTACCAAGCTGTTTTAATTTAAGACTTCTGTTGTTTTGCAGAATTTCCCAGGACTTTCCTTAAATTTTTTAAAATGTTCCCTTTTTCATTGAAAATATGATACATATGCCAAACAAGATTATCTCAAACATAGACTTTAGAATTTTCATAGCACCTATTCTGAGATCCTGTATTTCATAACTCTTGACATTTTCATTTCCAAGAAGTTTTCTTCAGAGAGAGTAAGCATTCTTTTAATTTCAAAGTAGATTTTAAGATCCATTTATTTTATTTCTTTACCTTAAAATATTCTGTGGATTTTCCTATCATCTCTGAGCTTCAGTATTGATCAATAACTATGAAGAAAATTATGAGTTGAATTCAATTGTGTCACAAGACAAGGTGAAGTTACACATTATCACTTATATACCTTAAATGTAAGTAACTAATTCTGTTGCAATCAGAAGTGCACATGAGGTGATGATTTTGTAAAATACCTCTAAAGCATGAAAGGTCTGCAGCTTAACCATAGTTAACTGTAAGGAAAAGCCTAAGATTATCAGAGCTATAAAATCTGATAAACAGTTTATCATAATTTTAAGATCTATATAGTTTCAAGAAGTAAATGGCTGAGAAAGGAAACGAAAAATCAGAAGAACTAGAGTATAAAGATTTAAAGAATGCCCAGCTTTCAGCAGAAGCCGTTTTTCATTCTTTTGTAAAAATATTTTTGCAGCTCTTTATATTCCTCAAGGAGCATTGATATGTTATTCAAACAAGCAGATGACACTGTTATAAGCATCCTGATGAACACTTCAAAGCTGCCTAATTTAACTCCATAATGCAACACAAAATATAATAACAGAGTGAGAAAATGCTGAAAATAGTAATACTTACCCTCATCATGTTTAAAGCCTCAGGTGAATCAATCAATACACAATGGAGCACATCCAGCATACCTGTGCCCTCTCCAGAAGCTTGTGATCCCAGCCTGCTGAAGAGCCAATTCAGTCTGTTTGAATTGGCAAATTGTGTACAATTGGTATGATTGCCTTTAATGATGGCAGCTGTAACAGAAGAACACATTATTACTTGTATTCATGGGTGCATTCAGGTAATATATGGCCCACTTCCAATTTGGGAATATAGTCTAAAAAAAAGTCATAAAATATACAATGACATTGATGAAGAATTGACATTTTTACTGTGCTGTTTCTTTCACTTTGTGCTTTTTTCTTACATGTAACTACTCATCTTCATAAGATTGATACATAAATCTTTTCTGTTCGAATGAAAATTTTATAAAATCTAAACTTAATTATTTTGCTTCTTGCATCAAATATATGTAAATAGCCACTTTGAAATCTGTTTGGCACATAGATAGTACATATTTATAGTTTTTGGTATATTCATAGTATTTCACTGAAGAATAACTGCTACATAAATGATGTAATTTTGTTCAAATCAGGCAAGTGAATCAATGAGTTGGCACAAAGAAGCGTATCATACCAGCAATGTATACAATTAAAGTACATGGTAGTTTATTTAGTTCAGGGGTTCTCAAAGGTATGCTGTGAAGAAAGAAAAAAAAAAGAAAAAAATAAATAAATAAATAATAAAAAAAGCTGTACTGGTAAAAACAGACCCGTATATTAAATATTCAGAAGTATTATTTATTAATCTTAAGAGAATTTACAATGCACACAACTAAAACTCAAAAATTAAGAATCTTCTGTCAATAATACTATACTAATGTTGCAATATAGTGTGAAATGTGGAATTTTTTCAAGTTTGCACAATTGTTCAATAAGGGGAGGAATTGCAGAGAAACACGCTTGTAATTTTTGGCCTACGGAATGAAGTTGCTCGTGTTTCTTATTTTTCACATTACTCAGCTCCAAAAATCCCTGTTTGCATAGATATTTTGTTGAAATCAGAAGTAGCGTAGGTATGACATGTTCTGATAACACTGGGAACTCACTTTTCACTGAAATCCAAAATTGAAATAGTGTTTCTTCCCTAAATTTGAGCTCCAAAGTTCATTCTCTCTGAAGTTCAATAAATTTTTCTGCCTCTTCTAATGGTAGGTTTTTGTGTCCTCAGCAGTTATTACAAATGGATTGTAAACTAGGAAAGCATTTGTTCATACTGAGAGAAGGAAAATATTGTTGCAGTTTATCAACCAGAGCAGAAAGATGCTCTAAAATCATGATGGTGATGCTAACTGAGTGGCCTCTTAAAGGGTTCATGCACACAGGCTCAAGAGCCCACTGTACCTCTTATTTTGGCATTATTCTAGTTCAATGGTCCACACAAAATTGACCATGTTTTTGATATGTCCTTTTTATCTCCTCAGGTTCCAAAAAGAAGGATACATACCTATGCATAGCAAAGCCTTTGCACTCACAAAGTATATACTGTGAGGTCTCAAAGTCCCTCGCACATTTCCTACATAAAGAGTCTTGTGTAAGACCGACCCATTATGCATAGATGTCTACAAATTGTGTTGTGACCCGTAGGATAGCCCAACCCCTCTGAGCTTAACTCTGGTCAAATTCAGGGGAAACTTGTTCACTTTGCGGTTAGGCCCTGATATTAGATCATGGGCAGTGGTTTGCTTACTCCAGATCTCAAGATGAGCCCTCGCTGTAAACTGGGTTACTTCATACTTGACATATCTAGCACACTCCGCCAAAGGGCTCAGGCCCAATAAAATCGAGCTCCGATCCCCTCTTTGCAAGTGTGTCTGCCATTTCACTTCTTCTAATACCTGCATGCCCCACGACCCAAAGAAGTGTAACTAGGCAGCTGGTAAATAGTTTATTCAATATCCTCTGGCATTGCCACACCAGTCTGGATGTGGTTTCAACTGCTCTAAGGGCTTTCAAAGCTGCCATATTATCCGAGCAGATGTACACATCTGCCATAGGCCCCAGCTCCCATCTTGCCCCCTAGGTGGGAACCATTCATGAACCAGGTCCTGCTCCCTGCCTTCAGGAGAGACCCAGTCTATGGATCCCACTCCTCCCTGGAAGATATTACCACAGTATAAGGTGGACTTAGGTTATATCTAGTCCCCATCAAATCCCCAATCATCTGGATTATAGGACATGTCTCCTGTAATCCCGAAAGGATCAGCGAGTGGTCTTTGTAGAGTAGCTTGAAACACTACCCCCCTACAGTCCAGAGAGAGTGCACACCCATCCTGGCTACCTGCTCTTCAAACAAGCACATAGGAGGAAGGTCCACCAAAATCTCTAAGGCAGACTTAGGAGTCATCTGTACTTCCCCTGTTATCATCATACATGCCCGGCAGCCACTGCCTTTGCTTGAGAGGCAGGCCACCAAATCAGCACTGCATTAGTTACTGACGGTCTTATAATCTAGCTGTACAGCCATTTCACCACCTTGGGTGTCAGGCCCCACCTCAGTCCTATAGATCTTTGACAGGCCCACAAAGCATTGTAGGCCTTCTTAACTTTGTAATCAACATGTTTTTCCAGCTAGCCCAGCATCCAGAAAAACTCGTAGATACTTGACCGCTCCGGAAAGCTTCAACTTCTTCCCAAACAGTGGGGCTCTACCAAACCTGGCAGCCTCCTCCTCCTTGTGAAGATTTTTCAGTTTTGTCTGGGTTAATGGACAAGTCTGTTTCTCTTCACCATTCCTCAAGAGCCTGCAGGGAACCCAGTTTGAGCTCCAAAACAATACTTGGGAATTTTTCACTTGCCACAAGGCATGCATCAGCATAGCCTTAAGCATGAATGCTTCCCCTGTTAAGTCTGTCCAGCAATACATCTACCACCAGACACCACAGGGTAGGCGACAAAACTCTCCCTTGTGGTTAGTCTCGGAGCACTGTTGCCCTCATGGACACACTCCCCAGGGTCACCACAGCTTGCTGGCCTTCCAAGGGGGTCATAATTCAGTCTGTGACAATCAGACTGACCTCCCTGCTCTCCAGACATTTCTGAATAGAGCCTAAAGTGATATTATTAAAGGCACCTCCACTGTTCAGAAAAACTGCCATGGTGAGTTCTCCACAGTCCAGGGCCCTCTTCAACCTCACCACAAACTGATGGAGTGCCATATCCATGGATTTACCCAGCCAATGGGCATACTGATGAGGATGTATGGGTCTGTCCCTCAGAAATCTATCTACCAGTCTTTTCAGGCCTTTAACAGAAAGGATGTTAGACTGATAGGTCTAAAATCCTTAGGCCTGTAGTAGGATTGCCTTTCTGGCTTAGGTATACTTACCACTTCGGCCTGCCTCCAGAGGCAAAAAACATGCCTCATAGCCAGACAGGCCTGAATACTCTCACTAAGTGGGATGAAACGATCTCCCATCCTTCCTAAAGGAGAGCCGGGAAGACCCATCCACACCCATGCTTTTATAGGGCTTAAAACTATAAATGGCCTAATTAAGTTTTTTAAAAGTAACAGTCTCTGTGGCCACTGCCCAGCCTTTCTATGAAGGCCAGTGTGCCCTACCCGAGTGTGGTTCTGATTTGCAACGCAAGCCTCCGGGAAGTGAGTCTCAAGCCTCAGTGTCTCTCCCTCTCACTGTATCACAGCACTGGAGGGATCTTCTATTGAGGCCAGCCTGGCTCTGGCACCAGCAGTTTCTGCAGGCAAGTGGCGCTCGACTGCTTTTGTACAGAAGAGCCTCCAAGATTCCTCTGAGACCTTCTTGATTTCTTTTTTCTAAATTCTTTGGGACTCCTTGCCTGACACTTGTTGGCCCTATATGCATTGTATAGCCTTCATCTCATTTTCTTGGTGGACCTTAAAGAAGAATTCCATCTTAGTTTATCTTTAGCAGAAACCTTGATTATGAAGGGACAGTTTCTTTTGCAGTAGGACATCAGGTTGTTCATGAAGAACCCCATGTACTCCTCTGCATTTCTTAGCTTGATCTGGGGTCCATTCCTCAGCCCACCTTCTGGATCCCTTCTAAAGGAGTTCCAATTGGTCCTTCCTTCTCCCTCCAGACCGAAGCATGTGTGTCTATGGTCAGACATGGATGGTTCCAAACTTACTCTCCAGTCCTTAATCTCCTCTAGTATCCCAAAAGACACTAGTGACAAGCTAGGACTTCCTCCGTTGGATAAATATAAAGGTTGGAATGTACACTTGCCTTGCAATCTCGAGATCTGTAGAACTCAGATACTTGAGCAACTTCTCTTCTCTACCATTGATGTCCGCGCTAACCTAAATGCTATGTGGGCATTGGAGTCACAGCCAATCAACAGGTTGAGGTTTCTATGCTTGCAATACATCAGAAGGTCTTTGAGCTCGTGACAAAGTGGTGGCTCCTCATAGGGGAAATAGGTCAAGCAAACTACCACTTGACATGGCACTCTGTCCTCCTCATACCTCACTTTAGTAAGAAACCCAGCAGAACCCATGTAGTGCCGAGTCTTGTAAGAACACATGCTTGGGTTTTACTTCAGACAAAGCACTGAAGAAGTAAAACCTTTTATATTTAGTCACATGATATGGCTCTGTTGAAACCAGCTTCATGTATCATGGTGACATCTATTTCATACCTTGTTATGTTACTTGAGAGAACTTGTGAGGCAGTAATACATGTTGCAAGTTAGCCATCTTGGCTTGCCCTGCCTCACTTGCATCTTTTCCTATAGAGTTCGGTTCTCCTAAGATCCTCAAGTTCTCTTTCGGGATATAAAATTTGCATGGCAAGATTCCCTACTGGGGTCCCAGCCTCTCTGCTGATTAATTTGGTGTCCCTAAATGGGGCATCCAGTTTTAGGCACAGGGCCTGCTTCTCCACATCTCCAGGAGTAGCAGTTCCTGTTTCCTTTACCTTGGTCATGGTGGCAAGGTCCTCTTTCAAGGGCCCAGTCACCTCAACTTTGGTATTAGTACTCTCAGGGTCCCCTAATATGGAGCCCTCTGTTTAATGGAACTTGAATCTACTATAATTTTCACAATTTGCTAGGGATAATCAGGTCTGTCCAGACGAAGCCCTGCATGCCTGGGAAGTTGTCAGGTATCTCAGAGGTTCCGTTAGTGACATATCTTCCCATGTGCCATCCATTCCATCGGAACGGATCATGTAACACCTTAGGGTTGGGAGTTGGTTCACGGTCTCCTATTTGTTATTCAGAGACAGGCGTGACTCAGTGTGTTAGTAGTCAACCAACGCCACTGGTCAGGTGCCAGCTATCCACACCTGCCAGTGTGTACGATATCCACTAATGGTCCAGCTTTAGGGGTGTATGGGCTGTTAGACCATTCCAGGGCCCTCCCTCCATGGAGCTCTAAAATCATACTGAAACAAGTGTCAGTATCAGCTTTGAGTTCATTTCAAGTTCACCATTCTTGAATTTTTGACTTCCAGAGTTTCGATCTTTCTTAAGAACCTCTTTAGCTTGTCACTTAGTGTAAGAATGTTCTCTTGTTTTCCCTGCATATTAACTTTAAGAATATTCAAATATCCAACAATGTTAACTAGATTTGCTACTTTGGAGCACATTGCTTCCTCATTAATGAGGGCAGCAAATTTAGATTTTCTGTGTGAAATATCTTAACTTTTCATGTTTTAAGCTCATAAAATCTGGGAAATGAATTTTCTCTTGACAGGCAGTGAATTTCATTGTGAAAGAGCTGAGTTTCTTGAACAGCTAGCTCCTGCTTCCTTGCACATAACTTTGAGAAGTCTTGTTTTAGAGCTCTGCTGTTAATTTAATTAACCATTTTAACAATTGAACTCATTGCATTCCTTAAGGCTGAAGGAATGGTTTTGGCCATCAAAGATTCCCAATGTAAAAACCAATGTGTGGATCTGATGAGAGGAAAAACTTTGCTTTAATCTTGAAACAAAGAGTTTCATTGGCCAGAACCCATTTTCTTTCAATGCATATGTCACATGATGACTTGTGTCTATTGATGACAGAAATAATTCTTTGTAGAATAGGAACTGTTCAGGTAGGAATTTTACATTTAAAAGTTTTTGTGGCTCATTAATTGGCATTTTTTGCTTATGCCTATTCATCAAGCTGAAGCAAAAACTTTGCACTGCCATGTACTTTTCCTGCACTTGTTCATAACATCAATTGGCACGTGTCTTATATGTAGCGAGCAATAGTACCATTTGAAAAAGGTACTTTTGATATTTCCCTCTTGGCTTCCTCTACTAACATGGATTTTACTATTTCTTTACTAACAGATAAATCAAAGTTTCTGATGCTATATTTTTACATTTAGGCTACAATTTCCTAAAACTTACCTCTGCTACTTTATAGTTAGGTATTAACACCTTTTCTGAAGACAGTAAACGACTGAATAGGCTTTATCTCCATTTTCTACACGACTATGCTTTGTTTTTAAGTGTGTATTTAGTTTGCTTGGAACCATAATTTTACACTTACGTTTTTACCACATACAACACAGACAGTTCAGGATTTTCAGATCCAGTATATGCAAATCCAAAGCTTATTTAAGAATCCTGATACCTGTGCATGGCACAAGATGAACTACTCTGCAAAAGTAGTATGCCAATAATACTTTATCCAGACAAAAAATCTTGTCCTACTTTCACAATGATGTTCTTCATATTTTGCTAGGCTAAACAGTCTGCCACAAACCAAAAAATTTGAGAACTCTGGTTTTAGTTAATGACTGAAGGTAAGTATTCATTTGTCTGCACATGTATTAGTTGGCTTGAGCACACCTCTTTCTACAAATGTGTGCATTGTTATGGAGTTTTTAATCAGATGAAATTTTGTGTTTTACAGCTGCTCAAACTCTCTGTACTCCCACTGTGAAAGGAGTGCACTGTCCACTGCAGATCTCAGATTTGCCAATGCTTCATTGCATGCAATGTAATTAATTAACTAGGCAAGTTGTATTTTATTAAAATATGTAAGAAATTATTTTTCTACTGCACCTACAACAGGCAAATGATTCCTTAATCACTATAAGCTTATTTTAGTACTGTGCATGATATGTATAAATTGATCTTAAACATCATATATTATATTTGTAGATAGACATCATGATGGAACTTCAGCAGAAACGTACCATATTCAAGTGCCATCTAACACAATATGCTGTACAAAAAGTAAAAGAATTACACATTATGAAAACTGTTTTATTAATGAAGTATTAAGCTTTTTTTTTATCATACCAGCTCATTGCAGAAATAAAACGTGTTAAAAAAATTGTTCTTTCTTTCTTTTTTAAAGACATTGGAAAAAAAATCCATTTACAAAATTTAAATCTTGCTACTGATTATTGAAAACATTTATGTTTTAGAAGCATACAGTATCAGTTATGCTTGTTTTCTGTGTAGCTGCTGTGACATCACTGCTAGGAGCAATTTGTTTACAATGTTTGTCATTTAAAAGAATTTAATCAAATTTTGAAGAAGAGAGTATTACCAAGTAACTGGTAGAGGTAGCCTGATATCATTTCCCAGTAGTGTCCAGACTCATCTCCAGCCAATGCTACAAGGAACCCTTGTGATGTGATCACATTTATTTTATCAATAGCTTCAAGAATTAGATTGAGGATACCTTCCTCTTGAAACAAATCTTGTCTATTTCTCAGAGCCTTCAGCTTATTCTGCTTTTGTTCATGTTCTGAAAAAAGGGAAGAAAAACAATTATTAGCTATACAAAAAATAGAGTTAAACAAATATAGTGCACGAGGCACAGGTCAGTTGATAGCTTATACATTTTGAATAAAATAGGAAAGAGATAATAGAATAAGCCAGAAAAAGGGCACATGTATAGAATTGAGAAACATAGATGATAGCAAATATATATCTTACATTGGTAACTAATAGCAGAATAAACTAGGTGCTTTCATATTCTGTAGCTCAACAACGTACCCACCTACTATATATATTTGTTTTTTTCTTTCTTCATGTGTGTTCAAAATAAAAGATACCTATGAGATTTGTCCCTTTTAAAGCAAGCTGATTTGGTATATTATAATATGTATTTCAAGTAAAACACTTTTATGAAATAAATAAAAGTGATAAATGAAACATATCTGAAGTATTTACGTACTGACTGACAAATGACTTCACATTCATGTTGGAAGGATTTTATATTGATGAACATGATTATTAATGTAAATAAAAGTAGCTAATATAATACAAAGTTTTGAAACATTACTTAGGAAAACACAATCTATCAACCTTTTTCTTATTGACAAACAACTAAATTGAAAACACATGTAATGCATATAGCCAGAGACAAAGGTATCAGGAATTTTATGTAACCTTTAGATTTACATATGCTGGGTCCAGAAATTCTTGCAAATCAGATGGCTAGTGGTAAAGTTCAGATATGCATTGGCTCTCTAAAAATACCATTAAAAGCAAATATAACCTAAGAAACTGACATGAAATAACTGACAAAGGTAACAAAGAAAGTGAATGTTTGAATCAATCAAAAAACTCAAGAACTTTGTTGTACAATGAATGAATTAAATAAGATAACAAAAACAGAAGAACATAGAAAAAGGTATACACAGTTAAAAATCTGATGTGTTACATTCACAGGATTTTCTCAACCCTCTATTGCTTATTAGTGGGTATACTAATTACTCCTATGAAAGATTATTTTTCTATCTACTTATTTATGCTGTAAACCTTTGCAGACATAGTTACATTACAAATTTTGTTACAGATACAAAGGGAACAGTGACAGTCAAATGTTTAAAAACTGGACACTATATGCTGGTCTTCAAATTCTATCCTCTTTCCATGCAATCACAGTAAACAACTAATATTGACAGGACTTCAAAGTATTGAACAATTCAAAGCATTAGTAAAAAATAGCTTGAAAAAGGCTTTGGCACAAAAATTTATTTCAAATAAACTGTGTTTTAACCCTCCGTCAGTCGCTAGGGACCTGAGAGACCCCTGGCATTATATAAATGTTATAATTTTCGAACGAACGCACCTATGCAATTGCCTGACTAGGACATCTAACATTACACCTTTGGCGATTATTTGCTGCAGCGATAACCTTATCTGTTTATTTGTTTGGCTGGAGGAATGACTAATCAGCAGTTACGTGTTGCACAGGTCAACCAGGCCCCATGCGCCTGCTCTCGTTACATATTGTTGACAGATTTGTTTATTAGCTTTTGTGCAATATTGCTTTGCTATGCAATGAACTGTTACTGCTTCGTCATGAATACGAGTAAAAGGTACGATCTACAAAATCCGAATGATTTGGAAGAAGTACATCGCCTACTTTGCAATGATGATGCCTTGCCTGTGGATGACAACTTATATGAATCAGATGACTCCGATTCAGAAGATAAACTCGAAACAAGATCTTTAGATTCAGAAACTGACCATGAAGATGAAGAGGAAGATGATGAAAGCAGCTTGTGTGATAGCATGTATTTTATAGGTAACATCATATGCGTATCATAGTAACTCTTCTTCTTTTTCTTTTTCTTCTTCTTCTTCTTCTTCTTCTTCTTCTTCTTCTTCTTCTTCTTCTTCTTCTTCTTCTTCTTCTTCTTCTTCTTCTTCTTCTTATTATTATTATTATTATTATTATTATTATTATTATTATTATTATTATTATTATTATTATTATTATTATTATTATTATTATTATTATTATTATTATTATTATTATTATTATTATTATTATTATTATTATTGACAATACATTCTGTTGTTATTTACAGGAAGAGATGGAACAAAATGGAAAAAAACACCTTTGAAAATGACACAGACAAGGGCTCACAATATATTGACCAAACTTCCTGGTGTGGTAGGAGCTGCCAAAAATGCAAAAACGGAAATTGATTGTTGGAACCTTTTTGTTACCGAAGATATAGTTGATTTGATTGTTGAAAGCTCAAATACTTACATTAGCAGTGTGCAGCACAAATTTGATCGTGAAAGAGACAGCAGGCCTACAGATGTAATAGAAATAAAAGCTTTCCTAGGCTTATTGTACCTGGCAGGAATTTTTCGTGGTGGACGCCAGAATATTCACGATTTTTGGAGAACCGATGACCTTGGAATTCCTCTATTCCGAATGGCTATGTCCGAAAAACGATTCAGTTTTCTAATACGCTGTATTCGCTTTGATGACAAAAGCTCAAGACTGGAGCGACGAAGATTGGATAAATTGGCTGCTGTTAGAGAAATGTTTACATTGTTTCTGAACAACTGTCAGAACCATTATTCTCTTGGACAAAATGTAACTGTCGACGAACAGTTGCCGGCATTTCGTGGTCGATGTGGTTTTCGACAATATATACCATCCAAGCCAAACAAGTATGGCATTAAGATATTCTGTTTGAGTGATGCAAAACTGTTTTATACAACTAACATGGAGATTTATTGTGGACAGCAGCCGGACGGACCATATTTGCAAACTAACTCAGCAGAGGCTGTAGTGCTGAGACTAACTGAACCAATCTCTGGCACTGGACAAAACGTTACTGCAGATAATTGGTTTACCAGTGTATCGCTGGTGAATGAATTGCGCAAAAGACAACTTTCTTTCGTCGGTACAGTGCGAAAGAACAAAAAAGAACTACACACTAATTTCACTTCTTCAAAAGATCACAGTCAATATGAAAGCATATTTGGCTTCACAAAAAATGAAACTCTTGTTTCGTATGTTCCGAAAAGGGTAAAACAGTAGTTTTGCTCTCAAGTCTACATGTTTCATCCACACAGTTATCAGAAGGTGCTGAGAAAAAGCCTGAAATAATCCTGCATTACGACACTAAATCTGGAGTTGATATAGTAGATAAATTGTGTGCTACATACAATGTAGCCAGAACAACAAGAAGGTGGCCCATGGTAATTTTTTACCATATCTTAAACATTGCAGGTATCAATTCTAGGGTTATCTTCCTTGGAAACCAAAATAAATATTCCACAAGGTAAGAGTATTTGAAAGCACTATCTTTAGCTTTACTGTTGCAGCAGCCACAAAGGAGAGCAACAGCATCAAATCTACCCGGTGATTTGAAAGGCCTTTTGACAAAATATAAACCTGAAGAATCCGGGGTGGATGAATTGTTAAATACACCACTATGCACATTGAAAAGGAAACGATGTGCACCTTGCAACAAAGACAAAATGAACTGCAAAACTAAATATGCATGGAAATGCAACATCCCCCTGTGTTTGAGTAAACATGCTAAAATTATTTGCAAAAGTTGCTTAGTCGGGGAAAACACGGGTGAGATAGTAGATGATTCTGAGTAACTGAACATTTGAAATTACAAGTTGTATGTATACCTGGAAATGGCAATGTATTTCTCTATACTTACTGTAATACAATTTGTAACGTATATGTACTCATATTTTAGCTTGTATTTTTATGTTGTAAGACAATACCTATTAATGAAAGCCTTGTACGCTTAATCTAAATAAAGGTAAAAACAGGAAAAAAAGAAAATAAATGAAATAAAACAAAAATACAAACAATAACAACAAAAATATAGCGCGGGTCTACTAGGCCCTGCGTGACTAACGGTGTTCTACCAATGCACGCGCCTGACGGAGGGTTAAAGAGATCTACATTAGTTGTGTCGTAAGTTTTTGCCTATCAATTAATGTTTACTAGTTATATAGGATTGTACAAAACCCTTTCGAATGAAGAGGACTTTGTAGGCTATTCCCAGATATATACATGATATATGTTTTTATTTTTCATGTAAATACACTAAATATGACATACTTTAATCAAAATTGTTAGAACAATTTTTGAGAAAATCAACAATTTTGAAAAAGTTTCCATATAAAGGGTAGTTTGGGGTGTGCGAATTTTCTTGAAAATCTTTGTGTCAAATCTTTGGAATGCACTGAACTTATATACCAAGTTTAGTATTGATACATTTCATTTTTAGTTATGCTGTTCTGTTCTTTCTCTCTCTCTCTCTCTCTCTCTCTCTCTCTCTCTCTCTCTCTCTCTCTCTCTCATGGGCCTTTTTCTAAACATTGTTTTTTTATTCACAGGGTTTCAAAACATGTATTTCTGGTGAAATCTTGGTATCAAATTTTTGGTTGGAATGCAATACCTTCCATACCTAGTATATATGTGGTAGAGAAAGTAAAAATAAGTATCAAAGCATTATTACCGTATTATAAACAAAAGAAGATTATGGTGTAAGACATTCACATGACTTTTTCTACCATCTATTGTGTATTAGTCTGTATACAAACTATTCTTACTAAAGCTTATTTTTCTATCTACTTCATTTTAATGCAAATAAACATTTGCAGAAATAGCCACATTGACATTTCTTAATAGCAGGCTGGCCTGGTAACTCAGTCGGTGGAGCACCTGCCTACTAAGCATGGGGTCCCGGATTCGATTTCTGACTGATGGGCGGGAACTTTTCTCTAGCCAAGATTATTCCTTATCCTCCCCAGAGTCTGGAAGTATGAATGAGAGTGAATGTGTGTGTGTTGTGGCATTTCACTTATGCCATTGGAAATTAGTGCAAGTCAGAGAGTATGTGTCTTGAGAAAAGGGGTTATTCATGTATGAGGGTGGATCAAACAGTAATGCATAATAATTTGTTTATAAACAGTTTATTAGTTAAAACAAAAATCACAAATTAACTTACACTTTTTACCTACTTTTCGACATAGTCGCCAAGTTTGTCAACACATTTCTCCTATCATGATACCAGTTTCAATATGTCCTGTTCGTAGAAGTCCGCTTCCTTTGAGTATAGCCATCTGTGGACTGCTGATTTCACTTCTGCATCTGTTGCAAAGCATTGGTCGGCCAGGAATTTCTTCATCGCATCAAACAGATGAAAGTCTGACGGTGCAAGGTCCAAACTGTATAGTGGATGCTGGAGCACCTCCCAACCAAATTTGATGACTTTCTGACAAACAGCAGCAGCAACATGGGAGCAAGCATTGTCATGAAAAATTTTTACATTCTCAACATTCATGTTGTGGTGTTTGCAGCATTTATGTTGTGGCGTTTGTCACGAAGGCACGACGCAACTTCACCAAAGTTTTCATGTAGGCTGCAGCATTCACAGTGGTCTTGTGATCACAAAGTCTACCAATACAACACCATGCATATCCCAGAACACCGTCACAAGCACTTTCCTAGCAGTTGAGTCACTCTGAATTTTTTCTTTACTGGGGAACCATGCATGTTTCCTCTCCATACTTACCTGTTTGGTTTCGGGCATGTAGTGGTATGCCCATGACTTATCACCAGTGACGATGCTTTCAGAAAGCCATGCTCTTCTGCGGTGTACCGCGTTAGATGATCCAAGCTCATCATTCGCTGGCCCTTGTGGTTGTGTGTCAGGTTCTTAGGCACCCAGCGAGTACTAACTTCAACATGTCATGAACAATACTGTACACTGCACTATAGGAAATGTTGAACTGTTGCAATAAGGTTCGCAGTTGCACACGCCGGTCGTTCAAAATTGCCACCTCAATGCCTCTGACATTCTGCCAGATTGCAGCTGTTACCGGAGCATGGCAAATCACTGAAGTTCACATGGCCCTCTAGGAAGAATGCATACCACCTGGAGACACTGCTACGGTCCATACAATTATCCCCATATACGCCACGCATGCCCTTTGGCCCACAAGTATCGAACCACACCTCTCTGATCTTCACATGTGAACGACAGTAACATGCGCACCATTTTTGTTGCGTAGTTCATGCTTCCCTCGCTAGAGCTGCACACGAAACAAAAAATACCCTCTGTAGTGAAAACTTCAAATACACACACACACACACACTCTCTCTCTCTCTCTCTCTCTCTCTCTCTCTGTATTTATGTATGTATGATGTACGAGTGTATGTACGTATGTAAAGTTGAGCTCAGTAGGGGAAGGTCCTCCCTCCATATCAAGATGTAATCTGGGGAGGAGGGTAAACACACATCTCCGAAGTGCTGGCAGTTGTAAGGTAGAATTCTGCTAAGAGTCTAAGCCTAGACATGGAGTCAAACACAAGGTGGTAACAGACCAACAAGAACAAACTGAGACTGTGATGCTGGACTGACGATGATGCCTTATGAATTTTAGAAGCCATTAGGCTCAATGATAAAGGTGCTAGAAATTTTCTATTGTATAGCTGCCCAATTGTAGTTAGCTTCTACTGGGAATGTTTGAGCGAGTTAAAGAAATATAAGTAGTTTTAGATCATGTATGGTATATTTTTGTATACTGAGCAGAAGTACTGCAACCTGTTCAGCAACATTAGTAACGAATCGTGGGAAGAAGTCATTAATATAATGTCAACCCTTTTTTAACAATTCGTGCTATTTATTGGAACCACTACCACTTTCGCTACTACCAGAGGATGTGGGTTTTGACTTTTAAAGAGAAACTCATAACTCATTTAATTTTAGCAAGTTAATATATATAAAACAATAGGTATATAAAAAGAGATAGCTATCTTGACTTTGAACATTATTAAACCTTCATTAAGACTTTCCAACATAAAATGATAACTTCAGATTTAAGTTTTCTTGCATGCTGTAGTTTGTTGTTTAATTACATTAAAGCTTATGATTTCCCTAGGTTCACTCACTTCACACTGTGTTTTATAATGTCCACAAGTTCCTCTTTGACTGTACACACTTTTACTAACTGAATATATAAGGCGTATATTTCAGATTTTGACAAACAATTCCTTAGCATGATTTACCTTTCTGGCTATAAATTTAATTCACAATAAATGTTACCAACCATTTTATTCACTGGTTAAGTGAAGTAGCCGAACAGCTGAGAACCAAAATAAGTGAAAAGGAACGTTTTTACCGGATGATTTGCAATGTCGGATGTCTAGGTGGTGTGCTATGTAGAGCCAACTGATTGACCTTCACTATCAAAGTTCTGGAAAGGTCATCGTTTCTCAAAATGCAATACAGGACCATTTGACGATTCTTGCAGTCATCCTATACTTCTATCAGACGTGTACAGTGCTGCTTGTATGATGAAATTCTTGCTTTTAAATATTCTCCTGGAATTCTTTGATGTAGTGAAGAGAGGCTACATCGATGATCATAACCCACAGTTGTGTATGATATACAGCAGACAAATAGAGTTCTCTTTGTAATTTAATACATTGAAGCATGCAGGCAAAGACTCTGCTGTTCTGTTCTGCTACTCATAGTGGTGAGACTATACACAACTGAATGTGTCTCGTGTCCCTAGGCAGCGCACCTGCTTCAAGACCAATCGGAGCTACGCGGAGCCCACACGTCAAAATCAGTGGCGGCACTCTTTCTTCATAAGGTATTGTGGTTATATATATATTGCTAGCTTAATTTCTTGTATGTGAGGATTGAATAATCATCACAGTACCAAACTTAGTTAATGGATCATGTGTGACATGGTAGTAAAGTTTGACAAGTGAAGTTTGTAGAGTGACGCTCGCAAGAGTATGGTCCTGCTCACAAACATTAGCTTGCAATACCGGGACTTGAAGGAAAGTGTACATGTGAGGATAACTGAAGGATATTGTTTTAAGTGAAAATAAAGGTACTGCTTGGAGGATTTTGTAAGTTTATGCTAGGTTTTTTCTATCAAGAACATTTATATGCAAATTCAAGATTGCTTATTATATCATCATATTACGTAAATTCTTTCATAATGTTAATTTAGCACTCAATTAATTATCTTTTGAATGGAGTACAAAAATTGGAAGTGCAATTATGAACATGTTCTTTATTTGTTAAACTCATTTAGTTAAATTCAGAAACATTAATGTTGATGGAAGGTTATGAATTTGTAACTCAATGTAATAATTTGCTAAACCATTACAAAGGAAAGAATATTTAATTATGTTAAACCAGGCAATCTTAAATAATAAATCTTATATGCATGTAAGGAATTTTCTTGTTCTGTTATTTAATTCCATTGAATTTCTTCCACTCCTTATATTTAATCCGGATAATAAACGTTCAGATATAAGAAGGCTAAATTGAAAGAAAAACTACAGTATATTGATGTGGACAGAAGGTATACATGTAGCATATGGTAGTGTGAAGGAATACGATGCTTCAGTGTGATCTAATGAATAAAACCCAAAGTTCGCCAGAAATTCAACAACATGCAAATACAAGTTAACACCACTGCCTATAGGCAATAATGTGTTTTTCCAAAGGAAAAGCCACCAATAAGACCATTGTAGTGAAAGGGTAGGGTATAAATGGAACAAAAAATAATTATGTGATACATTCACATGACTTTCTATGCTCTATTGCTTATTAGTGGATATACAAATTCTTTTAAAAATTTATTTTCACTTTAATCAAGATAAACATTTCTGGAAACAGCTGCAGTACACATTTTGTTATAGATACAAAGGGAATAGTGATAGTCAAATGTTTAAGAACTGGATGCTTAGTACTGGCCTTAAAATTCCATGCTCTGCATGCATTCGCAATAACAAATGAATATCAAATGGACTTGAAAAAAATGGCAGGTATTGAACAATTCGAACCATTAATAATGGATATTCCGGATATGGCCGATGCAACTTTATGATTTATGCAAGTGTTGCTTGTAGGTTTTACTTGTTCTACATGATATTACTGATTGGAGCACAAAGAGGCAGCCTCTCCATCATGGAGTAGCTACTCAAGTTCGGTGTGTATAAACACCAAGTGGCAATGGTTTATATTGAAAAATTAACAAATTTCCTAAAATACACTAAGAAGGCTCAGTGGCATATAAACGGAATTTTCAAGAAGTATGGTAACATATAACATTCAAATAGCTTATTTAAAATAATACAATTATGGCTCTTATTCAGAATCAGGCTCACTGAGATTACATGGCCAACAATAATGTTGGCAATGGTAAAAATAATACTAATAATGATGAAGCACACTTGTATAATAAGTATTGTTTTAATGCTCTTGCCTGTGATTTGTATGGGTTCAAACTATGAGGGACCTTAACCAAGAGGGATGGCTTAGGCAGCAACTTCTGTAGCCACATTAAGGAGATCTTGGGTTTGATTGCCGGCAATCGTCCACTCTGTTCCATGAACTTTTTGGGGGGTTTTCCCGGATATTCAGGCAAATCCTGGAGTGGTTTCTTACACCCCCAAATTTACTGTCCCTTCATTTCGTTACATTAACCATTTCATTCATACTTCACCCCATTTGGTCTGTTTGAGAGTTGGAAGTGTTGATGGAGCTTCAATTTAGTGTGGCAGGGAAAAGAATGCTCTCTGTGAACTTTCTCTGTCCCTCAGCCTTTTGCTGGTTGCCAGGGCATAATAACCACCCCCAGTGGGGGCATTATGTGGGGCAGGGCCCCCAGTCTGCCTGTCCATCTGTCCAGATGTTTATATCTGGAAACTTTAGGGACCCTGTCATTGCTGTGCCCTACTCCTGATTCTGGCTGCCCAGTGTCTCTCTTTACCTCATTCCTTCCTCCCAGGGGGCATAGGTACAATATCCGGATTTACTGGATTGGTGCCAAATTCTCTCCACTTCACAATCCAATTCAATGAGGGACCTTATGTTTACAGCTCCTAAGATTATTATTACAACCAAACCAAACCAAACCAAAAAATAAATAAAAAAATAGGAAAGAAAAAGAAACAGTTGCAGAGCTCTCTTATGCACTTAAAACGTAAAAATATTACACTATATTATACTTTGAAAATTTATGAAAATGAAATTACGTTACCTTGGAAAAACACATCTGTGTGTTTAACAATCACATGTCATATTTCTTTATTTTTATTTATTATTTGCTTTTGGATTAATGCTAAAACATTTTAAATATCTCTCTCTCTTTCAATTTTGGCTCCCTTTGCTTAACACTTTAAAAAGCTGTGCATCTGGCACTATTTTGGGAGGGGGAGCTTTCAGATTTGTGATTTAGGTACTTATTTATAAATTACTTTCTTTGCTCTAACATCAGGTAACCAAGATTTAGAAAGTAAAGTAATTCAGATGATATTTACTAAAAAACCCTCAAAATACCTAATTTTACTTTCTTTGCTCTAGCATTAGGCAACTAAGATTTAGAAAACAACATTAAATTACACTTATTGAAATCTACATAAATTACCTTTATTTTCCTCCTCCACTTTCATAACCTCCTGAACTGCTCTAGCTTAGAGCTTATATACAAAGCCATAAATTAAAAGCACTTAGCATATATTCTGTATATGTATATTTCCTCTTTTGCATTATATTTAAATCACTAAATTATTAAACTTCCACATGTGCATATTTTTTTCTTTGGTAAAATCTGAACAGCCATTTCCAGTTACCCATGCATTTTCAGTGGTATAACAGAGTGTGGGATTTGAAGTGGAGATGTATTTAAATATGGAATTCAGAAATAGTTTGTTGTAATTAAAAGGAATACTGCATATCACTCACTTGCTAGATGATTAACTTAGAGACATTTTTGCTGGCATTATCATCCTCAGCTGTGGGTCGACTGAAGTTGTCTTCTGGATCCTGGACTCCTTCAGACTGGATACTATTGTGCTGGTCTGTGGAGGATGGTTGGCACCACTTCAATAGGCTGCTACTTGTCAGGTTTTCAAAGTTTATCAAAGGTTGTGCTTTCCCATGTGGCTAATTCCAGGTGTGAACATGATGGGTTTAAACAATTTGATGTGGCTGCTAGTCCAAAAATGTTGTGAAATGGCTGATTTTCCTACCTGTTTGTATTTGATATTTCTTTGAAGTTCTTTAAGCCTGGGATTTCTTGGATAAAATGACAGCTTTGTAGATATTTGTTACGGTAGCTGAATGTATGAATCTGTTTTCTTCTTGTGCGTGTACTGTGGGTTTATGGTGTACTTCCTTCCTTCCTTCCTCCCTCTCTATCTCTTTTTCTCTGTTTCTCTGTCTTTCTTTGCTTCCTTCCTCTCTTTCTCTCTCTCTTTCTTTCTTTCTTTCTTTTATTCTTTTCTTCTTTCTCTCTTTCTTTCTGTACTTCTTTACTTCTTGTTTTCTTTCTTTCTTCCTTTATTTCTTCCTTCCTTCCTCTCTTTCTTTGTTTCTCTCTATCTCTCTTTATTTCTTTCTTTCTGTCTCTTTTCCTTTCTTTCTTTCTTTCTTTCTTTCAGTTTACTGTCATAGTCTGTTTGTCCTAGGATATGTTTATGAACCTGTGGATCACTGAGCAGAATGTTGCATGTTTGTGCTGTAGGGTGGTCCAAAGAAAATTCAAAATTTTTCAACCACAAAAAGCTTTTCCCAATTCCATACCAAACAAACATATCAACTTCAAATCTCATGCCCTATTTGATACCATAATACTCATAGTTACAGAGTTTCTCTCCTATTCCTCCCATAACATCTCCATGCAAAATGAGTCAAAGACTTCAGTCAACCAACAACCCCATTCCAGATTTTATAATAAGAACATATAAGTTAAAGTTTTAATTATTTTGTTGATATTTATTTCCACATAGTATATAAGGTGATAACTAAGGATGTGAGTTTTTGCAAATGTGATATAGTGCAAAATGCTAATTAAGATCTGTACTCTTGTATTTTCAACTTTCACCATCTATAAACACTGTGTGTTTAATGTGTTTTAAACACTATGGTTTAATGTGGTTTGAAAATACAATAAAATTCATAATTCTCAGAATGCAAAAATTACACTAAAATGTGATATACATGCAAAACCCCAGGATTTTTTTAAATAGAACCTTTTTTTTCTTGTTTCTTTTGTTTCTTCTGGAAACTTCAGTTGCAGAGTTTGTACACTCTTGGAATGTTTATGACATACTTGACCAACATCCAACAGGCAGAATAGTAATGTGAAAAAGGTAGTGTGAAAAGAGGTGAAATTGGCATAATTAATAAATTTTATTTATTCCATTAATGCGCTTAAAATAAATTAAGTCCGTTTAAAATCTGAAATTTTGGTTGTAGGGAGAAGAATCACAGCTGTGATCCTAATGACATTGTAGTTATTTTTAAGTAAAATTTATGACTAAGGTCTGCCACAGTAAACTCATTATCCAGTTGGAGGCCTCTTTCTACCTTTTTGCACATAGGTTGTGGGACGAGTTGCTAACTTTAGACACAGTGCTAAAAGGGTGCTGAAGGATGGTTACCCACATATATGTTATAATTCATGGACTCTTTTTCAAATGAAAATGTAAAAAGCAAAATAATAAAATATGTACTGGAGTGCAATATGAAGTTGAACGATCACATGCAGTAAAATTCAACAAAAGGTTATTAAGCTTTCTAATCCTAACACTGCTGATGAAGTATAGTCAATAGATTTGAAAGATTTAAAGTGTAGGTAAAAGAAAGTTGTCATTCTTTGGGTTGTTAAAATGAGTAGTTTTGTTGAGGGATATGAATATTTTCATTTCCAGCTGTTACAAATTATGCAGACTCCTGTTAAGCTCAAATACTCAGAGTTTGTCCAAGCAGTTCTGCATAGGTGCTGAAATACATTTCACTAGTCACATTTTGATTACTGACAAGAGAACAAAATGTTGAGGTATGTTCTGTGATTTCATTCAACAGTGCTGCTGATTCTTGAACATGCACAACTTAAATAAATTTTATGTATTTTATTTTTATTATTCTGGTTTTGCATCAGTATGAATTTCTATTTTTTCTGTGCTATGCTTTAGCCTGTATCAATTTGCCTTACAGTAGAACCTTGATTATCCAACACTCAGTTAACTGTTTTATGCATTATCTGTCATCATTTTTTTGTTTTTGTTTGTTTGTTTGCTTGCTTGTTTGTTTTGTTTAGTGTTCTATAATGAAAATTCCCCATATGTGGCAAAAACTAACCCGTTTTGGAACAAAAGTCTATGTTACATTGCTTCCATGCTATCGTGGAATGTTGCAAATTGAATACAGAATGAACATGTGCTCTAGTCATGGGGTTGTTCTGATGACTTCAGCTGTATATTACTTATGTTTCACTTTCAAATCACAAAGTGGTCATGCAACTTACAATGTACTGTTGTTGTCTAGCGATGAAGATATCCAAAAATTGTTATAAAATGGATGCAAGGAAGTGTGCACATATTTGCATTGGTTTTACAGAACAAAAGTCTGTTCCCTCTTACCATGCAGCTCTGCCCCATGGACAACAATCATCTTTAATGCCATTTTTCTAAATATACAGTAAATGTAACATTACACTAATGTGTTTAATGAGTTTTTGGTATAATTGCTTATTAAACCTACTGTTTATATTAAGAAAGATGGATTATCCATTATTTTTGGTTAACCATTCAACCCCACCTCCTGCATTATAATGGATTATTGAAGCTCTACTGCACTTTTCTCTGCTGCTTTAACCTATTTTAGTTAAAAATAAATTTAAAAACTAATTTGTGTTGTGTTTTTATTTCACTATCAACTCCTTTACAATGTGATTTTAATTTCACATTAATGTTATTTCAGAAGGCATAACTTGTTTGTCACAATTAACGCAAATCATATGGTTTTTCTTCAACATGATGTAAAATTCAAAATTGCAAATTTATAAGTTCTATAAAATGTTAAATGTGCAAATCAAAATGCAAAATTACTGATTTCAAAATGCTGAAAATTATCACCCTTAGTGATAACAATGTGAAGCTGATATATGAGTCACTGAAAAAGCACTCACTGTCATGTAAATATGTTTAATGCATACAAATTGTAAATGAAATGTCACCTCTTTTTCCCTTTTGGCAAACACTACACCATTATCCATTTCAAACGTTGTTAGCAAAATTATAATTATTATATCAAAGTCATTAGGTTTATATCCTTCAATTGTTTAATTTCTTAACGGCCTTTCACTTCTATGGTAACATTTTAGTGCTGATTATTGTAAATATTATATATATACTTTTTATACCTTTTTAATGTAAAAAATTAGAAATGTTACTCACCCATGTCTTCCCCTGGCTGGGCAAAATAGTTGATTAGATCCTCTAGGCACATGACCATTTCACCTAGATTTACATCTTGAAAGAACAAGGATGCCCGTCTATTCATCTGCAAGGTTTCCAATCCTCTGTAAAACATATAAATAACAGTGAATATAGCATACAAAAATATGAACACTCATATGACTTTCACTGTACATGAAAAATTCACATATATTGGTTATGTATCATCACCTGTTATAGTATTCATATAAAAACTAATTCTTCTATCCATTTTGTATTATTCAGATAAATTTTTGCCTGAGACTGAATTTAAAATATTAAACAGTAAGTACTTAGTTACATATAACATGTGGAAACATCGTTCAAATGTTTAGTGGTGATAGCAGGACAAGCTCTTATGATGGGAAGAAAAAAAGAATGATCACAGACTTTCAAGCAAGTCGGTCAGATGTTGTATTAGGGAAAATTGTAAACATGCAATATGGAATATTTCAAAACCAGCTAACACTATAAAAAAGTTTGACACAAATTGAATATTTTAAAAATTGCATTTTTCCTGTGGAAAGTTTCTGTTTAATGGTGATATGTTTTTCAATGGTATACTTGGAAACATCGATCTTACATTGAACAATACTAGTGTGTCATCACCTTTCAACTGGAAATCTTTTATATTTTCTACAACTTCAAAAGAGTTTCTGATGCTAAGGCTATTGAATCTTGGAAATGAATTAAATTTCTTGGTTAGCCATTTTGCCAAATTGTAGGTTCACGAGTTAATACTGCTGATTATGCGTCTCATGATCATATTAGATTTATAAATTCTTGGTAAACCATAGAGATTAGATAGAGTAGGATTGTCTGATTTAACTTTGTATTTGTGTGGTATTATGTTGCTGTTAGCTCATTTTATTTTTCAACCATTTGCACATATGTTATTAGTGAGTTTTTACTCATTAGTTCAAACTCATGATCATTTAACATTTTGTTCACATAATCTGTTTTTTCCATTACGACTATTTTGTTTCCCTTATCGGCTTTTATGTATATGACATTCTTTTGTTTCAAAGAAGTCATAGTGTTGTTGTGATTATTTCTCTGGTGGGGTTTATGATTGATTTCTTGTAAAATCTTCTCAAATTGGCTTTTCACTATTGCTTCTTCTGTTGTTGGCAAGTTCTGTATTGAATGTTTATATGAGCAATGTAATCTTCAATTTTGGTTGAAAAATTAACACATGTTTTCATACTCTGGTTTAGAAATTCCATTTGCCTTAGAGAAAAATTGAAGAGCATTTTTTTTCAAAAACCTACATTTACATAATGTGTAGTTTTGAGATATTTAAATTTTTATGCTTACACTTGAATCTTTTAAGAATTGGTATTTGTGTTTTTGTTGTAAAAATGTACATGCTAAGATCTTTAAGACACTAATACCTTGATGTAGAAGCAAATAATGCAATATGGTTTATTTCAGCTTAGAATATTCAAAGCTTTTGCAAGTTCCGATAATCTGCATGGAACAATGTACTGGAACTGCAGCTTTAACTTTTATTGTTTCATACTGAGTATTTTATGCAGTTGTTATAATCTGGGCATATTGCAAGCAATTACTTGAAGTTTCTGTTACTCCATGTAGCCATGTAGCCCTTATGCAGTAGTTTCTCTTTAGAACAACAAAAGTTAAATGTCTAGAAACATTTAACATCCAATGTGAATACACATAACAGTGTAAAAATAACTACTTCAGAGAAGGAATACTTTCAATCAGAAAAATAAGAAACTTGTAGATAAGGCAAGTTTACTTATGAGGCAACCTGAATAAATCAGAATACTTATTTGAAAACATTTTTGTTTTAGCATCTAAAAGTATTACATTCATTTCTTTGTTGCAGCCATCATATTGGCACAAAATACTTGGCATCATTAGAAACTGAGAAGTACTGCATTAGTTTCTGAACATCCCACTTCTTTTCTGAAACATGTTTCTGACTTTAGGAAATTCATTAATTTCAGCAAACACTTTTATGTCTTTAACATCTTGTTTTAGTACCTCATATTCAATGCCGATCCAAAATAACTAGATCCAAAAAGACACTTCACTTTTCCTTCAACTTTTACTTTTCTAATGAAAGAACCTAGATGCCAAAGTCTGAAATGGCAGTTTGGATCTCAGCACCAGACTTGAAGTCTTCTTAAAATTCCATATTATCCAGATGCAACTAAATGTTTGTAGCTTTACATGTTTCTTCATTATTCACAATAGGGTTGAGAAGAAAGAATTTTCTCTTTAAGCCAATAATCTTTCACTTTCCTCCCAAATACTGACATGAGATAACTTGTTGAACATTTTGCTGTTCTCTACAAAAATGCATCAGTGCTGCAAGCATTGTAGAATTCTTGTACCAAGTTGCATGGTAATCAGACAACAACAGCTTCTTCAACTCCTTCTCTATAAAATCATGTTCAAGATGTCTAAAAGTGAACACCAGAGGATACTTCATTTGCTCCTCGACCTGACTGTATCTCTAAACAGATATAACTAAAGATGTCTTCTGGATTTTGAGTATTGTTGTGTAAATGACCGTTAAATTGTACAGCTAAAGTTGCCTGCTGTAGAACACATCTGTAACAATTTTGCTGAATATCAAAACAGTACCATTGTCCTCAATTTTTGGGAGCTCATAGAATTTACTAGCTATGAAGCTGTTTCTAACTGAATAGAGTGAGGAAGGAATATTTCTTTTTATATACAATCTTGGTAAAGTATAGGTACATCTCCATGCAGACTACCAAAACCAATATTGAACCTGGAATAGAAACTTGTTAAGTTGTACATTTCATTAGAGCTATCGATCTTTCATCTTAGGTACAATAGTACAACATAATTATTATATCAGCAACCTTTCAGGATGTTATGTGTCGGTCTTCCTCTATCACATCTACAGTTCTCATGCTTGAAGTGCTTGCTTTTTGCATCCTATATCAGGTCTTGCTTATCTTCCCTTCAAAATCTGCGGCATTCTCAGTTCACAAATTCTGTTCACAGAATCATTACTTCCTTTCTTTCTGTCTCTTATAACCTCATCAGTTGGGGTAGAATTTTTATCACCTTCATTCATTGTGTCCATCTTATATCTGTCATTAACAAGCTTTATTTGGCACCAGTGTTTGGCACAATGATCATAGTAATCTCACAAAAAAATGCGGATTTTGTTAGAACAACTTAACGGTAGATATTTCGTTTTGCAAAAACTCCCGTTTTCTATCACTTTCAAGTGCAACAGAAATCGGAATATGAAAGAACCACTATAACCATTGGAAAGGCAGCTATTTAAATTATGTGAAGCAATATACATCTCTATTTTTTTTCAAAACCTACGGTTATCGGCTTTAGAAAAATGCCTTCTCAATCGTATCATGAAAGCTTTATAATATTATCAAATTTATTTGCGTTTGTATTTGTATTTTATTTTTGAATAATTTTTATCAGTGGTTTTGGTTTCTGTTTATGTATCCCCATGATGATCAGTGATTTTTTGTATAAAACTGGCACTAACGTTTCAATTGTTGAATTTACTTTGTTTTGGTTTTTTGTTGTTGGTGATCCTTTTCCAGGTAAAATTCTGATGGGGTGTTTTATGTTAAATTTTGTACAAATTGTCAAGTTTCCTTTTAAGTTTGAATGTCTTCATGGTCATTTTCCTACTTACAATCATCAAATAGTTGTTTTCAAAGTTTTGCTAAATTACATTTCCCAAATTTCTTGTTAATTTTAAATTTAGCTTGTACAATTTTAATTCTACTTCATCCAAATGTTAGTAATGTCTGGGATTTCTACTTATAAAACTTTTTTCTCAATAGAGGTATCTGCAAGAAAAATTTCAGAATACATTGAACTAACAATTTCAGAATACAATGAATTAACCAAATTATGCACCGAACAGAACTTCTCCCAATTCAAATAAAAATATTACTGCCAAACCTAAGGATTAATAATGGACAATCCACTTTCCCCTTTATTCACAAGTCTTTTCATGAGCTCATTAGAAACAAGAATCACTAAAGCTTTTACTTGGATCTTCAAAATTTGGCAATGATACATAGACAACAGTACTAGAAACACACAGAAGTTGCACTAAAACTGTTAAATCTATAAGAAAAAACTATAAAATTTACATTAGAAACAGAAACTACGATTTTAGAACTAAAACTCATAAAAAATGCAAACAGAATATGCTTTGGTATTTACAGATAAACAACTCAGACAGATAACCACATTGAATTTAATAGCTACAACTCAAGATGTCGCAAATAGGCACTTTTCAATAGTTTAATGCAAAAGCTTGTGAACATGCCACTTTCAGCACACAAATATGAAGTAGGGCATAATAAAACTATTGAAATTCCAGAAAAAAATGTTTACCAAAGATGTTTGGTAGATATGAAAGTGAAATTATAGCAAAAAATCTGATGTATTACACTCACATGACTTTCTCTACTCTTGTTCCAATTATTTTTACCAGCTCTTATTCTCCATCTATTTCATATTAATCAAGATAAATGTTTACAGAAACAATCTTTTGACATGCAAAGAGAATTACATTTTACACATAGCGACCAGTTCTAAAAATATTTGACTATCGCTTAAGGCCTACTATGTTCCCCTTGTTTTGTATTTGCAAGGGCAATATAGAAATACAGTAGCCTTTAAGCATATACATATCTCTTAATAGCTGGTTGCTAGGTGCAGCACCATTCTCTTTGCCTCAAATTAATACTCTTTGCATATACAAGACAAAAAAATGAATAACGAATTCCCATTTGAGAAAATAAGTATTGAAAAATTTAAGGGAATAACAAGCAATATCTCGAAAATGGTTCACTCAACCAAAAAATGTATATGACATAAATTGTGTATTTTAATGCGATCTAAATTTTCTGTGTAGTAAAATTTTGTCTATCTCTTATGGTTTACCAGTTATGCGAAAGTCGTTCACAATGAAGAATACTTTTGAAGACATTCCCAGGAAATTCAAGATATATATTATATTTGCTATGAAAATATCTTAAATATATGATATTTTAATCAAAATCATTAGAGCCATTTTTGAGAAAATTAAGATTTTCGAAAAATGTTCCATGTAAAGGGTAATCTGGGGTGGGGGGATTTTCTTAAAAACCTTCGTGTGGCATTTCTGGAAGATACTAAACTTAAATACCAAGTTTGGTGTTTACCTGACTGTTCATTTCTGAGTTATGCTGTTCACAGACACACACAAAGACACACATACATGGACATGTTTTCAAAAATGATTTTGTTTTTATTCAGGGGGTCTCAAAACATATATTTCCGGTGAAATTTCGGTATCGAATTTTTGGATGGAATACAATACTTCCCCTACTTACTATATGTAGTAGAGAAAGTAAAAAGAAAACAACTATTAAAAGAAACAAATGCACTCAACAGAAGAGAAGTGTCTTTAAAAAAACTTCACCTATCACACAGCTATTCAACATATTGAAAAAGATTTTCAGACAACACAACATCCAATTGTTTCCAGTTAACCAACACACATTAAAAACCATACTTGGCTCTATCACTAAAGGCAGCATCTCTTCAAAAAAAAAAAAAAAATCCAGCATTTACCAAATAGAATGCAATAACTACATCCAAATTTATGTAGGAAAAACAAAGAGGGTCTTGGAAACAGGGGCCAAGGAGCATTTTAGAAGCATCAGCAGTTGCCACCAATTTTGGATGAAAAATCACAACATAAATCCAGAACCAAAACTATTAAAATACAGAACAGGAAAGCAAGAATTGTCAACTTGGGTACAGATTTTCATTTGTAAAAATAGGACCAGAGTCTTCAATTTCATATTTCCCAGAGTGACCCATTGTATAATTTCCTAGAACTGCTACCAGAGCAGTCTATAAATGGATCAGCTTTGCCATGCATGTCCTTTGATAATGGAGGAAACTAGCCTCCAAATAATATCCCGAGAAAATTAAAAAGTAAGGGCTGTTTTGTGCCATTAACCAACTCAGTTGTTACTTTCAATTGATTTCAAAACACTGTCATCAACTTCCATTACTTGAACGTATGTAAGTGACACGTTGGAAATAAAATTTGCTTATAATTATATTTGGTTTAATGTGTTAAAATTTTAATCATTGTAAAATATATTTTGTTATGTTGGATTTTTAAAATAATTTATTTTAAAAAGCTTGTTGTTCTCTATGTGTTTCTATTTTTTTTTTTGAAGCAACTTATGGTCAGGTTGATTATGGTATTATATAAATTGTTGTGCTGTAGAGGAAGGCGGGGCACAATGGGGTGGTGCTGGAATCTTGCGGGGATAAGTAGAAGTAATACTACAAGTGAAACCAACCATTTTATTTCAGTTTGGATGGTGGTTTCAGGTTCTTGTGGATGTTTTGGTAAGACTAGAGCTATTGTATCTAGCATACAATGTTGTAATTAAAGCAGTCGTGGTGCATGAATGCATAGTTGTGCTGTGCAGTCCAAGAAGACTATGATACAGATATTACCAACATTGAATCTGAAATAATCATGTACAAAATCTAAGTGGAGCAATATTACAATGTAAAAAGTAACTAAGCATTAGGTGAAGTACACAGACATGAAAGATCTAAGGAATACTTGCAGTTGTTACATATTCATTTGGTATCGGAATCACTTACAAATGCCTTTTGTTGTGCATAAATATCCTAAGAAAAGAAGTATAAAACATATATGTTCATATAAAGCAAAAGGAAGCATATATGTGTATTTAAAGAAAAAGGAAACACATATATCAGGTATTTGAAGAATTATTAGCAAATAAATGTGAGTACCGAATATATATTATGTTAATAATGCCAAAAAATGAAACAAATACATTTTCAGTATATTACTGAAGTTATAATAGCAAATTACATTATTACTTTGGATTATCTTAATCATTTTTAAATGAGAATATGATAAAAATAGTTGTTAAGATGAATAAAGTTGTTCCTGTGTGCATGAGTTCCACACATTTTTTTATATTTTCTCATAGACTAATAAAAGAAGAAACAGTAATTTACATGATTATTTAAGCTTATTTTCAAACAAATACTTAGGTTTATATGTAAGTATTTTGATAAGTGTCTGCATGGAGAGAGGGAGAGGGTGAGAAGGAGAGAAAGAGAGAGGCACTTACTATATGAATAGCTATTGACATATAATACTTTTAATAAGTTTAGTATACTGAGACAGAATGTACCTGAGGTAATTTTGTTATGTGCTAATTTATTCAGTGTTTAATTTAATCTATAAATTATATATGTGTACAATGTGAAAACAATGTAAATAGAAATTTTTGTATAATGTAATATTTGTCGTGTACATAATGTTCCTGTTTAACTAGGTTTAGGACGTCGTGAACTTTGCAGTTAGGGTAGAAACGTGATGTTCACATGGTCAGCGAAAATGCAATCTTTTGTGTAACAATAGAAGGGTAAAGTTTTATGACTCTGTTTGTTTCCGCTCCGGAAGTATGGAGCGAGGCAAATATAATATAACGGCAGTTTACCGTTGACTTTTAGGTTAAGCAGTTCATAATAGACATTCAGTGTAAGACAGACAGTTGAAGAGTTCGAAGTACACAGTAGTAGACAGTACACAGTGGAAGACAGTTAAAGTTGTTAAGAGTTCACAATCAACAATTGGCGCGCAAAATGGTGTTAGGTGAACAAGAACATTTATGTAGTGTTAGAGTGTGGAAGTAACAATAGATAGCCATAAACCAAGCATTACAGTGTGTAGTCAATTCTTCTCGAAGCTCCCAGCACTACAACTGAGATCGATGAGCTTATCAAATATCATGATTGGCAGAGTCCATGCTAAAATCGCCGCTGAGAACCAACTAGCCAGGGTAACAGTGAGAAGGACTACAAGACGAAGCTACGTCGGATAGAGAAAGAGGTACAGTGAATTTTAACATTAATTCTATCTCTACCACTATACCGCGTTCGACTCCAACCCGAGCGGGCATCGAACCCGGGACTGCCACCAATGGCGCAGTCATCAAAGCAATATGCAGGGGTAATGACGCAATACACACAGTTGGATTATTGTGAATTCTGAATTGCTCCCATTTAATTGTAATATTTTCAAAAATATTATAACATAATGACCTTTTTGTAAACCAAAGGGATCTTGGCATGTCTTGCAGAACACGGAGTGATCAAAAATTTTAGTCATATATATTAGCCTTGGAACAGCTCATAGTCTGAACTTTGGAAGTGAAGAGCAAGAAGAAGATAATGATTTGTTCACCATTTGATAATTAGCTACAATAGGTTTTTTTTTCCTTCAGAAAATATCAAACTGGTGTGTATATGCATTAGAAATTTCATTTTATGACAAAACATATCAGTATAACATTTAAAATGCATCGAGATGCAAAACTATTTTCATTTTGCTTCATAATGGAGTTTTCAAAAGTGTCAACTTTATTAATGGCCATTTACTTAAATGCGCATTCCCTACTCTATTAAGGTGGCAGTGAAAGAAACAATTGTCTGTAGACTCTGCACCTCCTCTTACAATGCTGTTTATAAAAGTCAAACAGTGTTGGGTTGTTCCCTTATTAAAGGCAGTTAAGGAATTTCTTTTACAAGAGCAGCTGAGATGTCCTAGTATGTCTCTTGTACCCAGCAGGTCCTCATTGCACAAGCACTAGGACTTAAAACTTTTACCAAATGCAGTGTTTTCAGAGTTTTAAATTTTGTATTTAGACACATACATTTCAATGAATCTTGTGCCTTCTAATTTTTATGAATTTGCCGTACCCCCATGATACCGCATTTTCTTAAGGTAATGTATCTGAGAAGTTTGACCAAAACTTGTAAAACATTTAAAAATTAATTTTCTCCTAATAAAATAATATCCTTTAGGAAGCACAGTGTTGTTCCATTTGGAGCATATAAACTAGCAATTCAGTGAAGGTAGAAATGCTCATGCCCATCTTTAAACCTTGTTTTCTCATAAACATTTTTTGAGCATTTTTCTGTACTCAAAATGCTCCACAAATGCAATTTTTACTAATTTGTTTCCAAATTATTGTACTCCACTCAAAAGCGTATTAAAGAAAATTACCATATACTTTTTTTTTAAATAGTATCCCAACTTTGAGAAACAAATCATTAATTTATGAAAAATCAAGAATTTAGGAAAGTACAAAAAATAACAACTTTTTCTGCAATAGCAGGTGGCTAGTATAAAAGTATCATGTAATAGATCTTTTTGTAACCATGTTTACTATAAAGCAGAATTTGATGTGAATATTTTTAAAAATGCATCCTGTAGAGCATTATTATTAGAACAATGAATTGACACAATAAAAATTACTATTTAAGTAACCTTGCAAGTTAGAATTTTGAAACATTGTAAAAATGTTACTGTTATATTATGTAATAAGTGATAACTGCCATAAATTTGAACAAAAACTCTTACATGCTGTAGATATAATGTAGAAACATTACCTTAAGGTCACAAAACTGTAAAATTATAAACTATAGTTTTTATTCTTTATAAAACATTGTTGTAATAGGCAGTCATCTTTATTAAGTAAATCTGTATCATCAGAGCAGCAATTTAACATCTTTATACTGGCAAGTCTTGATTCAGAACAGAACCTACAAAAAGACTGCACAAATAACCCTATAGTGCACAGAACTTACTCCAAAATTATATCACATTCGCTCTCTTAGAATAATGTTAAAATAATTAACCATAATAACTTATTTAACAGACTCACATCACCAGCCTTGGGATTTATAGCAGAAAAGTGGTCCCTCCCACACAGTAAAAAAAAAGTAGGCAAAATTACCCCTGATAGGCAGGGTAAAGCAGCTCAGGCGCTGTAAAATCTCTAGAATGCCAAAGTTAAATTTAATATCCTGTTTGAGAAGCCTGTAATTACAACACACAAACCGCAAACAGATGCCTACACTTCTACTGAATTCTTATTTATTTTTCATTTTTTAAATACATGACACGAGACAGTAATTATGTGGATAGCATGAGAATCACTATTTTCTGTTGATGAGCAACTGCAAAGGACAGGATAGGAGGGGAAAAATGAAAATGGAGGGTAACCCGACATTGACATTTTATTATTGTTGTTTGTGGGGGAGAGAGGAGAGACAGTAAAAGATTGGAGAGAAATTAAAGTGGAGGGTAACAAAACTTTTATTATTGTTTTTGGGGAGAGAAGGAGAGACAATAAGGAACAGGAGAGAAATTAAAGTGGAAGACCACAAGGCTTTTATATTGTTGTTTGTGGGTGAAAGACAGTAAAAACTTGGAGAGAAATTAAAGTGGAGGACAACAAGAATTTTATTATTGTGGTTTGTGGAAGAGAGAGGTGAGGCAGTAAAGGCCAGGAGATAAATTAAAGTGGAGGGTAACAAAACTTTTATTATTGTTGTTTGTGAGGGAGAGAGGAATTAAAGTAGAGGAGAAGAAAACTTTTATTATTTTGTTAGGGGAAAAGGAAGAGATTGTATCTCAGAAATAGTTAAGGCCATAAATATTTTAATTATATAAAATGTGTATAGGTTCTACATTTTTTTGTGTGGCAAGATTTTGTCTAACTCTTATGATTTACCAACGGTACAAAAGTGAATCAGAATAAAGAGAACTTCACAGGTTATTCCCAGAAAATTCAAGTTATACATTATTTGTCATGCAGGTATATTATACACCATATGGTAATGTAATCAAAATCATTAGATGCATGTTTGAGAACATAGAAAATAACAAAACATTCTCCATGTAAAGAGTATTTGTGCCCCCCGCACAATTCTTGAGAAAAAATTCTTGAGGTTTCTTGAGAATCTTCGTGATGCATCCTTGACAGATGGTGGTGGTGGATTTTCCTAAGAAAGACCTATTACAACAATACTTCATAAAGAATAAAAGCTCTAGTTTATGATTTTGGACTTTAAGTTAATGCATCTAAGAAATTCAGAAAATCCACAGTATGTAAGATATTTTGTTAAAATTTATGGCAGCTATTACACACTATAACAGTAATGCTTTTACCATGTTTCAAAATTCTAGCTTGTATGTTTATTTAGATACAATTTTTATTGTGTAAATTCATTGTTCTAATAATATTGCTCTATAGGATGCTCTATTCCCAGGAAATTCAAGATATACATTTTATTTTTCATAAAAATATCTTAAACATATTATATTTTAATCAAAATCGTTAGAGCCATTTTTGAGAAAATTACAATTTTCGAAAAATCTTCCATGTAAAGGGTACTCTGGGGTGGGGGGATTTTCTTGAAAACCTTTGTGTCGCATCTCTGGAAGATACTGAACCTAAATACCAAGTTCGGTGTTTATCCGACTGTTCGTTTCTGAGTTATGCTGTTCACAGACAGACACACACACAGACATGTTTTCAAAAATGCTTTTTTTGGATTCAGGGGGTCTCAAAACATGTATTTCCGGTGAAATCTCGGTATCAAATTTTTGGGTGGAATACAATACTTCCCCTACTTACTATACGTAGTAGAGAAAGTAAAAACTACATGGTCATTTTCTTTAATGTGCTTTTGAGTGAGAGTGCAACAATTTTGAAACAAATTAGTGAAAAGATTGCATTATGCGGAGCTTTTTGAATATAGAAAAAACCTGAAAAGAATGTTGTGAAAAGATAAGTGTGCCTATTAATAAGAATGCACCTGTCCATTTCTACCTTCTGTTAATTGGTGGTTTATATGCTCCAAGTGGACAAAAGGATGTTTTCTGAAGGTTTAGAGTTGATCTTATTATGAAAAAAAATTAATCTTTTAATTTTTCACAAATTTTGGTCAAATTTTACAGATGCATTACCTTAACAAAATGCAATATCATGGGGGCACGGCAAATCTGTAAACATTAGAAGGCACAAGAACCGCTGAAATTTATGTGCCTAAATACAAAATTTAAAACTCTGAAACCATAGCAGTTGGTAAAAGTTTTAAATCTCAGTGCATGCGCAATGAGAATCTGTTGGGTACGGGAGCAAAACTTTTTGCATCTTGGCAGATCAGGAAAAAGTGCCAGGCCATGTGCAGTGAGAATCTGCTGGGTATGAAAGTATAAAACTCCACAATGTTAGTCTACTGTAAAAACATTGTAATTATCAAATGATGAACAAATTAATTAATTATTATTATTATTATTATTATTATTATTATTATTATTATTATTATTATTATTATTATTATTATTATTATTATTATTATTATTATTATACTTTTGAGAATATTACGATTAGCTGAGAATTCACAATAATCATTTATATATATATATATATATATATATATATATATATATATATATATATATATATATATATATATATATATATATAAACTTATTAAAAGTATTACATGTCAATAGTTATTCATAACATAAGTGCTTGCATAAAAAGAAATTAGTTTAAATAATAAATATATACATACTGACACTTTTCAAGATACATACCAGCAATTATTCACAAGCTAAGTATTTAGTTATCCAAAAGCTAAGTATTTGTCTGAAAAACAAGTTTAAATAATCGTGTAAATTACTGATTCTTCTTTTATTAGTCTATGGGAGAATATAAAAAATGTGTGAAACTCATGTGCACAGCAACAACTTTATTCATCTTAAGAACCATTTTAAGCATATTCTCTGGTTTAAAAAACAAAAAGGTAACCCAAAGTAATAACATACACGTAAATACACATTTAGGATTGCCATTTCCTTTCCTATAACATTACTACATAATTAAAAACACCTCTTACCATAGTATAGCCTTTTTCATGCATACAGCCATCTGAAACATGCCTGAACTGGCTATGTTTGTCCTAAGTTAGCAATGCTTACATTGCATTTTTGCAACACCAGTTGGTACCACCCCCTCCACCAAAGCTAAACCTGTAGTACACATGCTCCATACTTCACAGCGAGGCCGTCAAGGTACAATAGCCCTACTCTTATCCTATAGGCCCTTAAAGCACATGTAATTAGCTGTAGTATAGTATAATTGTTTGGTTAAACTGATCATGTGTAGTGTCCAGTAAACACCGCTAACCAAATACATGATTGTGAGGCAGAATGGTTGGGGTGGAACAGGATACTATCTGATACACTGTTCCTCTTCTCTTTGGTGTTTATTTTATATATTTGTTTACAATAAGGCACTAAGCAATTCAGATGGTGAGAAATGACATAAGAAAGATGGACAGGCAACAATGGAATTGGCAATACCGGGGCTATATCACATGAGAGATTTTTAAAAGCATCAGCAGGTTTATATGCCGAAATCTATTTTGAAAAAGTATGTGAAAAAAGAAAAAGAAAGAAGCTGACTAAGTCAAAGACAAGTCGGAAGAAAAGTTTAATAAAGTATTTACTCCAGAACAAGACAATGAATTCGTAGTGTATTTAACATGCTGGAAACATTTAAGATTATTAGCCTACCAATTAACTGGTAGAAATGGCCTAAGCCACAGATTTTATAGCAACACTTGTATGGCAGGTCAGGACTAGGTTAATGGGTTTCTTACAAGAGCATTCGAACCCCAAAAATTACAAGAGCCATGGGGTTTAACGAAGTAGCTGTTTTGCTTATTCAAATTATTGACTTCTAATGTCAACATTGTAAATAGTTTCATGTTTTATGAATTAAACCTTTGTCATTGAAGCCAATGCATCCCATTCTGCCCCACCTATGGGAAAATTGACATATATTTCTGAAACAATAAAAAGAATGTTATGAATAATAATTATTTATTGCATTGTTTGTATTACATATTGTTCTATGGACATTAAACTTCTCACTGATACACTGTGTCTCCACATGTACTAATTAATTATGTATAATTCAGTTTTAATTTCATACCCCGTTTCCCCCACCTTCCCCATGTGCTATTTTTTGCTTACCAGAAAGTGCTATACTTTAGAAATATGTTTACTTTTTTTAAGTTGGCCTAATTATTTTTAAAATCTGTCATTCTTTGGGCTTTTTTTTTATGTAATTCAAGGTCGGGTTAATTGTAATACTTCAATCCTGTATTTACTCTTTTTGCTTATTAGAACAAGCTTGATGCACCCAGCTATCATGGTAAATCAAAGTGCTATAATCTTCATTGTGTACTATTCCCAGTTTTAATCAATTTATGAGAACAACAAGGAATTTAACAGCAAATCAAAAGGGAAGTTCATAGCAATAGAAATAAGATGGACCTCAGCTTTTTGAATAAACTATTATAATACAAATCACAATCTCACAGGAAATCTGTGCATTCCTTCTTTCAACTAGTGATTATTCATCATCAATATCTTATACTGATATAACATTGAAAACTTGTTTACACTAGTTAAATATATACAACTGATATTAGCATTCTATGCAAGTTTCTTTTGCAAACCAGAGTGCTGTATGCAAATGATACACAATTTAACCTATTTACTATAAAATTAGAAAACACTGATGCTTTAAATGTATACATTATTATCCCTAACTATTCATAAATTTGTCTGTCCAAATAAAAGCATGCCTGGATACATTTCTTCAGTTCATATTAAACCTAGTTACACACTTTATGCTTCTTAGAACTTTTACAAAGCAGACATCACTGGACTTGGTTCCATTCTATTTAATCTTTAGGTTTGGAAATTAAATGTACTTGTACACCAAAAATGCAGAAAACAATTTTTTCGGTTTTACCCTTAAAACTGTTCTAAATATGTTTAATTCAACTACTCTTAGGAGATTTTTACACTTAGAAATTTCAAATCATTTCAACCACTTATGGCTTTAATTTAAGAATACTTACGTTATAAATTTGGTGAAAAGGGAACTGCATTTGCGAATGACACGAGCCGTTCGTGATTCTTCCTCTTGGCTGCGGCTGAAATCTAAACCATCATCCATCTTTCCTTCTTCATGTAGAATGGCTTGCTTTTCCTCGACTTTACCAACACCCTTCTTTTTGGTTTCAAAAGTCTGAAACATAAGAATTAAAATATGTCAAGTTCTAAAGTACTTAAAATAACCATAATTCTTCAACCAAGTATGATTAATTTTTGGTGTTTATTATAGGAAAATAAAATAAAATTATTAAGAATGAGACTTTTGTGATGCAAAGCATTCTTCATTTTTAATTCAGCATGGTGCATGGTTTATAGGAGGGAAACTGATCAAGAGGGCAGTGTACGGAGTAGTAAGCAACACAGGACTCCTCTTCTCTCTTCCTGTTGCTCACTAACTGTCGAACACAGGACTCTTATCTCTCACTGATGCTTGCAGAATAAGTAATAGCACACAGACTGTCTGTTATATCAACCTGCTGCTGCAGCAAGTAATTCCTCTTTATACATGCACTAGCTTTCTGGAAACCTTGTATACCACATAGGAGGAGGAGAGGTAGTCTTAAAGCTTCACCATCCTTCTTAATTAGCCTTCTAAGTGTTTCCTTACCTGGAAGGTCTCTCATTCTCCCTCTAGTTTCAAACCAGTTATGTGCCAGCTAGTGCTGAAAGACTATTCATGAAGCAAGGACCCGACTTTGTCACATAGCTCCCTCCTCAGAGCGGATCATCCCAAGCAGCTACACAATATGGAGCAAGGTGATCAACATAGACCACCATCAGCTTCCTTCAGGGTTGATGCCGAATGTGGTATACACCATTGATACAGGTTGGCAGTCCTAGCAGTGTTGCAACTTCAGCTGCTTACCCTTACTCATGGGACAATAAAGCCACAAGAGGTCGCTCTCATAGAATCCTGCATTGTTCACTAAACTGTCATAGTGTGCATTCATTGGGTCACTTGCCAGCTACAGGTGTTCTTATGCAAGATGGTTATGTCCATTAGTAACCCGACATAATCAATTGCCAACCATTCGCATCATACCAAACCAAACATACCACCATCAATGCCACCACCAATTCTTACATATTAATTTCTGAAGTACCACTTTAATGTGGACTGCCTGGTCTTTGAAGTTTTGTGGAGAAGTAGAAACTGTTTCTGCAGGTGTTCAAGTCTTTCCACACTTGATGAAGAACATCATGTATCACTTCACATCTAGGGATAGTTGTGTGCAGACGTTCCACAGTTATCTTCTTCTTCTTCTTGACCTTGATTTATGGATGTCCTCTTCAAACAGTGAACAATAGTCAGCTGCTATAGTCTGGAAGTACAATTTGCTTATAGGAAGATAATATTCACAATTCTCAGAAATTGATTATTCACTGAATGAGACGAGACTCTGTCCACAAAGAGTACCATTTTTGCTTCCTCTACCATGTACCTAGTAGGTAGAGAAGTTATTGCATTTCACCCAAAAACTTGATATAAAGATTTCACCAGAAGTAATGTTTTCAGGTCCCCTAAATAAAAAAAAAAGGTCATTTTTTGAAAAATATCCAGGTGAACAGCATAACTCTAAAAAGGAAAGTTGGATAATAAGCAAACTTGGATTTTACCTTCCAAGGATGTGACATGAAGATTTTCAAGAAAATCCCCCCGCCCTAAACTACCCTTTACATGGAGCATTTTTCGAAAATTTTGATTTTTTAAAAAATGGCTCTAGTGATTTTGATTAAAATACTGCATATTAAAGATATTTACTTTACAAATAAACTGTATGTCTTTAATTTTCTAGGAATAACCTGTAAAGTCCTTTTCATTTGGAAGGAGTTTTGTATAATCTTGTATAATGGTAAATGTTAAGCGATAGACAGAAAGTACTATACAAAAAATGTAGATCTCTTTAAAACACACAACTTATTTCAAATAAATTTTTTTGTGGCTCAAGCCATTTGAGATATCCATTATTAAAGGTTTGAATTGTTCATTATTTGATCATTCTCTTTAAGTCCTGACAACATTCAGTTTTTCTCTCAATTGCATGGAAACAGTATGAAATTTTAAGGCCAGTTTATAGCACCCAGTTCTTAAACATTTGACTATCACTGTTCTCTTTGTATCTATAATGAAGTGTGTAATATAGCTATTTCTGTAAAAGTGTATTTGGATTAAAATGTAGTAGACAGAAAAATAAGCTTTAGTAAGAAACAGTGTATATACCCAATAATAAAGATAGAGGGTAGAAAATCATGTGAATGTATCACATCAGAGTTTTTGATTTGTAGCTCCCATCTTGGCATCTATTTGTTGTCATCCAAGGTATGCAATTGCTTACATGTTTTGATGCAGTAATTTGTATCACAAATTACTTAAATGTAAATAATGATTGTAATATGAATATGCATTTTTATGTGACATTGATTTCAGATGTTTATTAATTGTAATTATTATTGGGAAATAAGTTTATACGGCCTTACTGAAACTGTCAATAATAGCGCAATAATGCAAAGAGGGGGGTGAGCTGTTTATCATTATTGGAAACGAGGAAGTTACGTAATGTTGGCGCGTTTTCGGTAGAAACTTCTGGAATGTGTTCTCCCTAAAGCATATGTATTCATAATTTTCATTGGATATTAAGATAGACGCTAATGTTGGCGCGTTTTATTAGCCAATATAGCAGTTCAGTTATAATCTTTAGGCGTATCTGGATGAAGGGGTATAAATAGAAGCCAAGTTAGAGGTAAAGTCAGTCAGTCCTTCAGTTCGCCGAAAGCACTCATACATTACACGTCGTCGTACACTACACGTCGTCTTCAGTCAGTCAGTTCGTCATACATCGGATATAGATTCACAAGTTACGCGCAGCAGAATTATGAAAGATCTAAAATATGGTAAAGTTAATTATACAAAAGGTTGAAGTACGTTGATTAAAAGTGATCAGTAAGAAGTTATTATAACAGTTTCAGTTTGGCGAGTGTTAAGATCAATGTATAAATGTGATAGTTAACGTATTCGACAATAAATGTGTAAAACAAATTTCTTCAGTGTAATTTTTGGATAAAAGATTCCTTTCCGTTTACACAACCCTGATCAAGACACATGTTCGACCCAAGATAAGATAATAGCTAGCCGGAGGACAATAAACAAAAATTTAAAATTCTTTCAAAAACTGATACTAGGTACCACAAATTGCTAACACTAGATGGAGCTACAAACCGAACAAATGAATGACGTCACAAGATGGCTTCAACACACGTGATGTAAACAAACATTTGTAAGTAATACAGCATCAAATTGGCGCCCAAAGTGGGGCATAGTGACCAGGAAAGGAACACGATGACCAGGAAAGGATCAGCATAACCAGGAAGGAGCATAGTGATCAGGAAAGGAACACGATGACCAGGAAAGAAGCAAAGTAACCAGGAAAGTAGCAGAGTGACCAGGAAAGGAACCAGGACGTGGAACGAATGCAGCAGTGAAATGATCTACAAGACGCAAATTCCAAACTACAGGACAACAAAACAACGTGGACTCATCATTACACAACGCAGAAGCGACATATAATCTAGGAGAGAGGGGCAGGAAGCTGGCCATCAAAGTAACAGCAACAGACAGCATCACAAAGGTCAGAGTATCGTAATTTTTTTTTAGAAAACAAAATTGTAACCTTCAAATGTACTTAAGGAGTGGTAGGATAAAGAAAACAATGGCTACTAATAATACAGAAGAAATAATTATGGAGGGAGATAATGTAACAGTTAGCTGTAATTCAATACAGGTTACAGAAAATAGCCCAAACTTTTTAGGATTTGAGGGTGTAAATGTTAGTGCAGAAAGTCAGAATAGAATAGCAGGAAATGTTAATCTTGATACTAGTATGATTATGGAAATGCTGAAAAATTTGAGGGAAGATATGCAAAAGAATAATAAAGAATTGAGGGAAGATATTAGTAAGAGTATTACAGATCAATTAAGGGAAGATATGCAAAAGAATAATAGGGAATTGAGGGAAGATATTGGTAAGAGCTTAGAACAAAACAGGGAAGAGATTGAAAAGAAATTCATGGAGCTAGATAGTAGTATGATGAGAATAAGAAATGAAAATCAGGAAATGATAGCAAATGAAATAGGTGAAGTTTCAAAGAAAATGTCAGAAATGAGCAGGGAAATATGAAACCAAAAAAGTGAGGTTAATAATAAAATAGAACATGTTGATGTAAAATGTACAGAATTAGGTAGCCGAATGAGTAGCATTTCAGATGAGTTAAGAGAGATGATGGAGGCTACAAATGCAGATTTAATTCAGGTGCAAGTTAATTTCAGAGGGGAAATATCTGAAATTCAGAAGGAGTCAGAAACACAGAGAAATAAATTGTCTGAAGAAGTTAAAGATTTGTCTAAAGATTTGAATCAAAAGCGAACTTCTGAAATTAACAAACACCAAGCTGTTCAAAATGAGAATAATAAAAAATTGGAACAGACAATAGAAAATCTGCAAGGTACTGTAAATAGGTTAGAATTGAATTCAAGGGCAAATATATGTGATGTGAATGTATCAGATGTACAAAATAATGATAGAGGTAGTTCCTCAGGTATGACAAATAATGTGAGTGATGCGGCAGCTTCATCTATAGCTAATGCTGAAACTCAGAGTGCACAAGTAACACTAGAGAATTTAAATATGGGAGTAGGGAATTTGCAAAATTACAGTCATATCTTAAGTGATTTTCCACTTCCAAAATTTAATGAAAACTCCAGTCCAGTACAGTTCATTGCAGAATTATCAGAGTATTTTCAAATTAAAAAGATACCTGAAGCATTGAAAATGATAGTTGTCAAAAGATGTTTGGACCAGAAAACTTTAGATTGGTTACAAATGGTTTCGGGGGGTGAAATTTCATATGAATCCTTTAAGAGGTTATTCATGAACAGATTTTGGAATGTTACGGTACAGCACAGAATTCGAGCAGTGCTTAGTCATGGTCAATTTAATCCACGAGAGGGAATATCAATGACTGATTACTTACTGAAACATGCAAGTCAGGTTAGAAACTTGTCACCTCCAATCAATGAGGAAGATTTTGTGAGTTTGCTCGCAAGGCATTATCCTTTAAGGATACGAAATTACTTATTAATTGCAAAACCACGTAGCATCTATGAGATGACAGAATTAATGACAGCTTTGGAACAACAGAAAGAAGATATATCTCGGGAGTGGGAGCATAGCTTTTTAGATGTGCGAGATAGACGAAATTCCCAAAGTAGTTATCAGCAAAGTAGAGGACAAGACAGACGTCATGAAAATAATACCAGACAACGGTGTCAATCATACGTTCCACAATTTGAAAGATCAAGGACAGATGGGAGACCAGGTCGACAGGAACAAATAAATTATGTTAGGACAGAAAGATTGCCTGAAAGAGGGCAAAATTATGGAAGGCGGTACATTAGACAAAGGGGAAATTTCACTCACTGGAGGGAAAACAATAACAGGGAAAGATCTGAGGAACGGCAAGAAAATTACGTGCCCAGGGGACATAATGTCAGAAATCGAGGATTTCGAACTCGAGGAAGGGGAACTCAAAACAATGGTAGCGACAATGAGATAGATTTAGCGCCTGTTAGGAATGGCAGTCCCGTACGTGAACATGGAAATAACCAGGAAAACTGTTAATAGACTCCTGTGTAGTAGGTTCTCAGGACGTCTTTAATAATTCAGTATCCATTACCAATACAAATAATATGCCTACACACACACCCTGTAATAAGATTGCAGCAACACAAGATAAGGGAGAAAATTTCGAGTCACCTCATGTTAGGATGGAAATTGCGAAGAAAGAGATCATTGCAACTATAGATTCTGGTTCGTCAGCTTCAATTTGCTCACAGAAATTTTACATAAATTTGATTAATGAAGGTAACAAAATTATGGCTCTTCCCACTAGTAATTTAGTTTGTCGTGTTGCAATTGGAAGAACTACACAGGTCATAAAAACACAAGCTCTACTTAACATACTTATCGGCGGAGAGAATTTTGAGGTTATGTTTCTAATTGTAAACCATCTGATTTGTGACATAATTATAGGATGTGACTTCCTACATGAATATGAAGCATGTATAGATTTTAAACATGAAGAGTTAAGAATGACAAAAGACGATAGAGAAATAAGGGTACCATTTATAAAAGAGAAAGTTTCTGTAATCGAGATGACGAAGGATGAGAAAAATTTTTGTGACCAAGAGTTTTTTGTACAAATAACAAAGACTGATACAAATAGTCAGATAAAGCAGGTAGTCACAGAATATGAAGGGAATACCACGCCATATTTTCAACAGCTAGCAGAAATGCCAGAGAAAGTAGAGGAATTTACAATCCAAACAAAAGACGACCATGTGAGCAAGACAGACAACAGCTGGAAAGAGAAGAGAAATGAGGAAATAATACACAAGTGTGAAGAAGCTTATAATATTACGATAATGCAAAAACAAATCCTTCATGATGTTTTGATGAACAATAGTTCAGTATTTAGTAATATCCCAGGCAGATGTAATGTATATCAGCATACATTTCAAGTAGAAGACGTACCACCATATAGGCACAAGTATGACAATTTACCTATAAGTCTTCGAGACAAAGCTAGACAATTAATAAATAGCATGTTAGAAAATGGGATTATTGAGCAAAGTAATTCTCAGTATATAAATTCAATCTGCTGGAGTATTAAACGAGATGGTAGTTTGAGATTAACTTTAGACGGTAGATATGTCAACAAGTATATGAAGCCAGATCATTTTCAAAGTGAGGGAATTGAACAATTAATTACGAAACTTTCAAGAGGGAGATTTCTGACATCCATTGACCTCACTGCTTCATATTGGCAAGTGGAATTAGATCCACAAGTGCGTGATTACACTTCATTTCAATACTCGGGGATCCAGTATCGTTTTTGTGTAAATCCTTTTGGTTTAAAAAACTCAGGAAGTGGATTTTTGAGAGCCATTCACAGTATCTTTGGAAATTCTGCAGATGACTTTTTAATAAAGTATATTGACGACTTCCTAATTATTAGTCAAACATTTGAAGAACACATGAATAATGTCCATTATGTGTTAAATAAACTACAACAACATGGTATGACTGTGAACATACTAAAATCAAAATTTTGTGTCAAGGAAATAAATTTTCTGGGTTATGTAGTGGATGAACGAGGTATAAGACCTGATCAGAAGAGAATAGAAGCTATAATGAAAATTCCACCACCAAAGAACGTAAAACAAATTAGACGTCTCTTAGGGGTATTGAACTTTCAGAGTAAGTTCGTACCAAGATATTCGGCTGAAATAGAACCACTGCGGCAGCTACTCCGAAAGAACAATAAGTGGAAATGGACAGAGGATCATCAGAAATGTTTTGAGAGAGTAAAAGAACTCTTTGCTAAGTCCATATTACTCGAGAGGCCCAGAGAAGATTTGGAATATGAGATTTATGTCGACGCATCAATGCAAGGATACGCCGGAATTTTAGGACAGCGAGACTTCAACAATGACTTTCACGTCATTAGTACAGCTTCTGGAGGACTTACAAGTATTGAGCGGAATTCTTCAGTGACTCAGAAATTGGAGCACTATATTTCTCATTAATTTGTTTTAAAACTTATATTTATCAGAAAAAGGTGAAAGTATATTCAGACCACATCAGCTTAACTTTCATACAACGGTATAGATTATGTAGTGGAAAACTTGCTAGATACATTCATGCAATATCTGCATTCGATATTGAGATTATACACATTCCTGGCAAAAATAATACCTTCAGTGATTTGCTATCAAGATTAAACTACAACCCACAAATTCCCGAAAATATTGAAAGGCCTAGAAATGAAGTCAAAATATTGACAATTGAAATTCCTTTAAGCAAAGAAATGATTAGAAAATTGAAAAATATGGGGGAAACTCAAAAAGAGGACGCAAAATTGTTAGAACTTAAAGAAAAGGCACCACTAATTGAAGAGGCAAAGAAAGAAATTGTAGCAATTCGAGATGGGACATTATACAAGAAGCATGGAAAAGAAGTGCCTAGTTGGAAGGCAATAGTTCCGAAAAGCATGGAAAAGGAACTAATTAAGAATTTTCACGAAGGGTTAGCACACTCAGGGACGGACCGGACAACGTCTATGATTTTAGAGAATTTATACATATCCAAATTGCGTCAGAAAGTTCGGAAATTTATATCATGCTGCAACCTGTGTCAGAAGGCAAAGCAAATAAATGCAGCATATGCATTTGAGACTAATTCAGTTATAAGGGATAGGCAGAGATGTGTAATTAGTATTGATATTCATGGTCCGATGCCTCCAAGTCAATTTGGAAACAAATATATATTTGTCTGTTATGATATATTCAGCAAATATGTAAGAATTTACCCTTTGAGAAAACCTACAGGTTTAGCATGTTTGAATAGACTACTCAAGTCATATGTGATAGAAGAAGGACCTATTCAATCTGTATTGAGCGATAATGCTTCGTACTTCACAGGAAAAAAATTTATGGATGGACTGAAAGAAAATGGCATTAAACAATATTTTTCGTCAAGATACAGACCGAACTCCAACCCAGTGGAGAGGGAAATTAAGGAAATTTCAAATTATTTAAGGGTGTTGTGTCATCGAAAACACACCCAATGGTATGGATACGTGAACTTCGTTCAGAATCTACTAAATGAAACCGTAAACAATGTGACAGGATACAAACCATGTGAACTTAAGTTAGGAAAGAAGATCAATACAATGTGTAAAAAAATTCCAGAAGCCATTCCAGATGCGCATTCGATACCACAAACAGAAGAAGAGATGCTCCGAAAAACATTCGAGAGGATGAAGAAAAAGGCCATAAAAAGAAAAATTAAACATGAAGAAAAGAAGAGAAAGGAATGGAGGATCAAAATAGGAGATTTAGTTTTGGTTAAAACCAAGAAACTGTCGGATAAAGCAAATAAACTTTATTGGCGAATGTTTCTCAAATACCATGGACCATATGAAGTTGTTGAAGTATATGGAACTAATACATATGAGTTATGTAATCCAACAACTCGAAAAAGCATAGGAAAGTTCCATATTGAGATGCTGAAACCATACAACAATGAAGATCAAGGTGAAACAGAAGACAAAGATGATAAATAGTAAATGCTGGATAGTTAAAGACGAAATGCAGAGCAATGTATTGGATTGTAAGAGGGTTAAATAAATATGTACGTCATTTGAAAGGAGAAATAAAATTTTGGACATAATTAAATTTAAAAAAAAAAAAAGGAAAATAACATTTTTTTTTAGTAACTGTAACAGTATTTGAAATTAAAAATGTAAAAAAAAAAAAAAAAATTTGAAACTTAATGTGATATAAAAGTAAAAGTACGTAGAGATAATTCAAAGAGTAGTGTGAATATAAAGTACAAAATAACAAAAATGGGTAAAAATAATTGAAACAAATACTTATGTATCAAACAGAAAATGTGAAACAGTGCCTAGATTTAAGAGATGTAAATATATTTATGTAAAGGTTGAATATTTCTGGTAAATATGTATAGTAATTACAAAAAATTCTTGAATTGATAAATTTTTGGTAACAATATAAGAAAGTAAACCATTTTTTATAACACTAATTAAATAATTCAGGGTATAGTATTTGCTATAAAAAAATTGTAATGTCAGATTACTGTCAAAACACATTAAACCAGAGCCAGTAAGTAGTGGCCAGATAAAAAAAAAAAAAAAAAAAAATGTCGTGTGTTAAATGCGTGTGAAGTGTTAAGTGAAAGTGATAGCGTGTGTTCCAAGATTTAGGAGACTAAAAACCCAATTATAAAATTTCCAAACAAGTTGTAAATATTTATAATTATGTTTCTAGTGGGGCATATGATGCAGTAATTTGTATCACAAATTACTTAAATGTAAATAATGATTGTAATATGAATATGCATTTTTATGTGACATTGATTTCAGATGTTTATTAATTGTAATTATTATTGGGAAATAAGTTTATACGGCCTTACTGAAACTATCAATAATAGCGCAATAATGCAAAGAAGGGGGTGAGCTGTTTATCATTATTGGAAACGAGGAAGTTACGTAATGTTGGCGCGTTTTCGGTAGAAACTTCTGGAATGTGTTTTCCCTAAAGCATATGTATTCATAATTTTCATTGGATATTAAGATAGACGCTAATGTTGGCGCGTTTTATTAGCCAATATAGCAGTTCAGTTATAATCTTTAGGCGTATCTGGATGAAGGGGTATAAATAGAAGCCAAGTTAGAGGTAAAGTCAGTCAGTCCTTCAGTTCGCCGAAAGCATTCATACATTACACGTCGTCGTACACTACACGTCGTCTTCAGTCAGTCAGTTCGTCATACATCGGATATAGATTCACAAGTTACGCGCAGCAGAATTATGAAAGATCTAAAATATGGTAAAGTTAATTATACAAAAGGTTGAAGTACGTTGATTAAAAGTGATCAGTAAGAAGTTATTATAACAGTTTCAGTTTGGCGAGTGTTAAGATCAATGTATAAATGTGATAGTTAACGTATTCGACAATAAATGTGTAAAACAAATTTCTTCATCAGTGTAATTTTTGGATAAAAGATTCCTTTCCGTTTACACAACCCTGATCAAGACACATGTTCGACCCAAGATAAGATAATAGCTAGCCGGAGGACAATAAACAAAAATTTAAAATTCTTTCAAAAACTGATACTAGGTACCACAAATTGCTAACACTAGATGGAGCTACAAACCGAACAAATGAATGACGTCACAAGATGGCTTCAACACACGTGATGTAAACAAACATTTGTAAGTAATACCGCATCAGTTTACATTGTCTTGATACCTTTAAAGCATCTCAATTGGAAAATTTTCCTAATATGAGGAGAGATTCAAGCTTCTCTTTTCCATCTGCACTTGCATACAGTAACAGAGAAAGCCTATCTTTACTTTTCTTACCTATCTCAGTCAAAGTCACTCCCTTGATGTAGACATTTTTGTTTGTTGGAAGGGGCAGCAGATTGTAAAATGGTGCTGTTTTGCCAACATTAAAAATGTCTCTCAAACTGTACTATTCAATTATTTTGGAAGTTTTTCATTCTTCCAATAGTCAACTGTTTCCAGGTTTACATATTTGCTCCTTAACTGATACTATGGAAATTAATTCTATATCATTCTTTAAAACAATGCAGCCACCCACTTGAGGCTTGGAAATTGTCTATTTGTAAAGCTAGTGCTATTTTCCATGACATACCTTTCAATGTGCTGCCATCAACTGGTATGTCATCCTCCATGGTCTAGTGGTACCATGCTATCCTCCAGTTCCCGAGATCACGGGTTCAAACCCGGTAGAGGGCAATGGATTTTTTTCGGACATATGCCATGTAGAGAAGTAAAGCTGGTGGTCATGTGTCAGATTTATGGCACATAAAAGAACTTCAAGCCTAATAAAGAGACCTCTGAACAAACTTCTGGTGTTTCACAGCCAATATAGTGCTAAGATGCTAAGAACCATAGCAGTTAAAGAGTGTCCATAAATAAAACTCAATTTAATTTCTTTAGCAACTGGAATACTGAAACCAGTTGAGTAGTATTTTTTTCTGTTCTTCTTTTTTACCACATTTAAGGTTTTTCCAATTTTTTTAAACCTTGTTTACACAATATCTTTCATTGCCATAACATTATGATTTCCCAGCATTATCATCGTAAGTGAGGATGTCATAAGATCTAAACATTTAGCCATTTTTGCACATGAAATGCTAGGACTTGCTTCTATTTTTCAGAATATATTCTGCTTCTCACTGAAGATTATCTTTCTTATTTCGTTACTTGCCATTTCCTTCAATCAAAACAAGGAATATAAAGCTGTGATTATGTTTTAAACTTCAACACAGGCACAATTATGAAATAGTAGCATTAGACAGAGGTGTGAAACAAATGAACAATGCAACTCAAGCAAACATGCTACCAGAAAGAAAGAGAGTAATCGATGAGAAACCAAAGAAATGGTGCATTAAAAGGTTGGTGCTGTTTCAGGTCTTTGGTTATTGCACCTTTAATAATTAAGCAGCTACAGTTATTCTGCCAGCACCAATGCAACAGTAAGTTCTGCTAAATTGTCCCATGCTTTGTTTCAATTGGTATGTAGCTTACATCTTCTGGCAGTACTGGGGCAACAAGTACAACATGCATCAGAGGTGGAATTGGCTTTATCTTCTTGTTATCCATGACAAAATTCATGGTCTATGCTCTGGTATGTGTAAAAGTGGGAATGAACTCTCATATACAAATGAAATTATGAAGTTGAAGGAACATAAAGACTATTTTTGACAGAAGGCGCTAAATAAACATACATTAAACAAGGGCAAATGAAAATCTGATGAACACTAAATTTAAATTACACTTGTATTGTTCTTATGGGTGTATGATCAGGTCCATTGCATATAAATACAAAATGAGGCAAACTAGAACTTAGAAATGTTAAATTTGCATTTTACTGCATATTTTAAATTTTTATTAAAGGAATTTTTAACCACAAGTACTACCTGAGATTTTATACTGCATTTAACATTTTTCACATGTACATGTATGTGCAGGTTTTACACTTATATGTATTAGGTTAAGAGAGCGGTGGTGCCTGGTGATGGAGGATTTTAGGGTGTCTCCCTCCCCATAAATAAACGTCCCCCTAAAAAAGAAAAAAAAAGGAACAAAAACATCATATATTATTGCAGTATACATTGCTGTAATCCCCTATTTTGCTTATAGATTTTTTGTTTTGTTTAAAATGTTTTTTCAAAGCTTATACAGTAATTAGTGTGAGTTCCTTTGGTACAGAGTGTATTTTGGACTACATCAAGTCCATCTGAGAATGTTCACTTTTGTTGGTACTGATAATGGTGAGATGTATAGAGGGGAATGCTTCAACTGTAGATGAGAGGTGCAGATGCTATTGGTTCTTTCCCCAGGTGGTCTTTTCTGTATGGATTCATTCAATTTAACTGCCACCACCTTATGAAAAAAAAATTACTCTATCCTGTCTAAAATTTAATCCTGTTATATGAGTTGATTTTAAATTAAATTTTATTCTTAAGTTTTAGTGCATTTTAAATTATAGGATTGTATAGTGAAAACAATTCAGAGCAGAAAATAAATAATTTCCCTTATACTACAATCTTTGGTAGCTTTTATTTGCGCAACACATAATGACATTGCATGCGCCGGTTCTCATGCAGTGCTGTGATTCACACACATACATCTTAGTTACCGCTGGTACAGTTTGGAAGCATGTGTTGTGTAAAATATCACTTAACCAGTGAATCCAGTGTAAGTGATGTGCTCTTAGTGGAGACCGTAAAATAACTAAGTGTGTGTTTGAAATAAAATTAATTAGTTAAGGGATCATAATGTAAATAGCAACACATCATTTGTATGATTTCCATGACCACATCAGAGAGTGAACAGTGTTTTTAAACTCTCAAGGGGATAAAAACATATCCTAGGAGTCACTATGAATGAAGACAGACATGTTCTATTGAAAAGACCCTTTTCACCACACCTAATTTCAACCATTTTGTTGAACAAAAGGAGAGGAGAATGAACTTCACCTACGGAATATTAAATATGTTCGTTTAGCTACAGTCAGCTAATTATTTATTTCTTGAGAGGTATACAGATGCAAAGAATTTTTCACAGTTTATTTTATACTCTTCAACATTTTCTAATGTGTGTTGTTGAATTGCTCTGTATGTTCGATACAAGAGAAAGTTGGGCAGGAGGAAAACATCACTCTACATATTTCTGCTTAAGAAATTAAGTTCTCACTCTGACGTTTGAATAAATATTATTATAGAAGGTAGAAATTAAAGTTAGAAGAAACATAGACTTATTGATGTGAAAGCAGGCATTACTATGTATAAATTACTTATTTTGTAAAAAAGCACAGGATATGCATTTATTATAAAGCTGTGTATTCTCCACTGAAATTTTAATGGATATTTAATTATGCACGAATGCTCAGTATAATATAAATGGTACAAGGCTTCCTGCTATTGAAAACAATAATGCAATAATCATTAATATAATTTAATATATGCTCACTTTGATAAATTTGGTTTATTGCACATTTTGCTTGCAAGTCACGAGCCGCCAGAGTTAGAGGGACACTACTACAGCCACATTAACAATTATACTTATAACATCACCTGCCACCCTCCCAAAATTGTTGCAAGTCACGAGCCACCAGAGTTAAAGGGACACTACTACAGCCACATTAACAATTATACTTATAACATCACCTGCCACCCTCCCAAACTTGTCGCAAGTCACAAGCCGCCAGAGCTAGAGGGATACTACTACCGCCGCTGTAACAATTACACCTTTTAACATCACCTGCCTGCCTCCCAAAATTGTTGCAAGTCACGAGCCGCCAGAGTTAGAGGGACACTACTACAGCCACATTAACAATTATACTTATAACATCACCTGCCACCCTCCCAAACTTGTCGCAAGTCACAAGCCGCCAGAGTTACAGGGACACTACTACAGCCACTGTAACAATTATACTTTTAACATCACCTGCCTGCCTCCCAAACTTGTTGCAAGTCACGAGCCGCCAGAGTTACAGGGACACTACTACAGCCACTGTAACACTTATACTTATAACATCACCTGCCACCCTCCCAAACTTGTTGCAAGTCACGAGCCACCAGAGTTAAAGGGACACTACTACAGCCACATTAACAATTATACTTATAACATCACCTGCCACCCTCCCAAACTTGTCGCAAGTCACAAGCCGTCAGAGCTAGAGGGATACTACTACAGCCACTGTAACAATTATACTTTTAACATCACCTGCCTGCCTCCCAAACTTGTTGCAAGTCACGAGCCGCCAGAGTTAAAGGGAGACTACTACAGCCACTGCAACAATTATACTTATAACATCACCTGCCACGCTCCCAAACTTGTTGCAAGTCACGAGCCGCCAGAGTTAGACGGACACTACTACAGCCATATTAACAATTACACTTATAACATCACCTGCCACCCTCCCAAACTTGTTGCAAAACACGAGCCGCCAGAGTTAGACGGACACTACTACAGCCATATTAACAATTATACTTATAACATCACCTGCCACCCTCCCAAATTTGTTGCAAGACACAAGCCACCAGAATTAGAGGGAGACTACTACAGCCACTGTAACAATTATACTTATAACATCTCCTGCCACCCTGCCAAAATTGTTGCAAGTCACGAGCCACCAGAGTTAGAGGGAGACTACTACAGCCACTGTAACAATTATACTTATAACATCACCTGCCACCCTCCCAAACTTGTTGCAAGTCACGAGCCGCCAGAGTTGGAGGGAGACTACTACAGCCACATTAACAATTATACGTATAACATCACCTGCCACCCTACCAAAGTAGTTGCAAGTCACGAGCTTCCAGAGTTAGAGGGACACTACTACAGCCACTGTAACAATTATACTTATAACATCACCTGCCACCCTTCCAAACTTGTTGCAAGTCACGAGCTTCCAGAGTTAGAGGGAGACTACTACAGCAACTGTAACAATTATACTTATAACATCACCTGCCACCCTCCCAAACTTGTTGCAAGTCACGAGCTGCCAGAGTTAGAGGGTCACTACTACAGCCACATTAACAATTATACTTATAACATCACCTGCCACCCTCCCAAAATTGTTGCAAGTCACGAGCCGCAGGAGTTATAGGGACACTACTGCAGCCACTGTTACAATTACACTTATAACATGACCTGCCACCCTCCCAAACATGTTGCAAGTCACGAGCCGCCAGAGTTAGAGCGACACTACTGCAGCCACATTAACAATTATACTTATAACATCACCTGCAACCCTCCCAAACATTTTGCAAGTCACGAGCCGCCAGAGTTATAGTGACACTACTGCAGCCACATTAACAATTATACTTATAACATCACCTGCCACCCTCCCAAACATTTTGCAAGTCACGAGCCGCCAGAGTTAGACGGACACTACTACAGCCACATTAACAATTACACTTATAACATCACCTGCCACCCTCCCAAACTTGTTGCAAAACACGAGCCGCCAGAGTTAGACGGACACTACGACAGCCATATTAACAATTACACTTATAACATCTCCTGCCACCCTCCCAAACTTATTGCAAAACACGAGCCGCCAGAGTTAGACGGACACTACTACAGCCATATTAACAATTATACTTATAACATCACCTGCCACCCTCCCAAACTTGTTGCAAGTCACAAGCCACCAGAGTTAGAGGGAGACTACTACAGCCACTGTAACAATTATACTTATAACATCTCCTGCCACCCTGCCAAACGTGTTGCAAGTCACGAGCCACCAGAGTTAGAGGGAGACTACTACAGCAACTGTAACAATTATACTTATAACATCACCTGCCACCCTCCCAAACTTGTTGCAAGTCACGAGCCGCCAGAGTTAGAGGGAGACTACTACAGCCACTGTAACAATTATACTTATAACATCACCTGCCACCCTCCCAAAGTAGTTGCAAGTCACGAGCTTCCAGAGTTAGAGGGACACTACTACAGCCACTGTAACAATTATACTTATAACATCACCTGCCACCCTCCCAAACTTGTTGCAAGTCACGAGCTGCCAGAGTTAGAGGGACACTACTACAGCCACTGTAACAATTATACTTATAACATCACCTGCCACCCTCCCAAAATTGTTGCAAGTCACGAGCCGCAGGATTTATAGGGACACTACTGCAGCCACTGTTACAATTACACTTATAACATCACCTGCCACCCTCCCAAACATGTTGCAAGTCAGAGCCGCCAGAGTTAGAGCGACACTACTGCAGCCACATTAACAATTATACTTATAACATCACCTGCCACCCTACCAAACATTTTGCAAGTCACGAGCCGCCAGAGTTAGAGGGACACTACTGCAGCCACATTAACAATTATACTTATAACATCACCTGCCACCCTCCCAAACATTTTGCAAGTCACGAGCTGCCGGAGTTAGAGGGACACTACTGCAGCCACTGTTACAATTATACTTATAACATCACCTGACACCCTCCCAAAAATTTGCAACTCACGAGCCGCCAGAGTTAGAGGGACACTACTGCAGCCACATTAACAATTACACTTATAACATCACCTGCCACCCTCCAAACATTTTGCAAGTCACGAGCCGCCGGAGTTAGAGGGACACTATTGCAGCCACTGGTACAATTATACTTATAACATCACCTGCCACCCTCCCAAACATTTTGCAACTCACGAGCCGCCAGAGTTAGAGGGACACTACTGCAGCCACATTAACAATTATACTTATAACATCACCTGCCACCCTCCCAAACATTTTGAAAGTCACGAGCCGCCAGAGTTAGAGGGACACTACCACAGCCACATTAACAATTATACTTATAACATCACCTGCCACCCTACCAAACTTGTTGCAAGTCATTAGCCACCAGTGTTAGAGGGAGACTACTACAGCCACTGTAACAATTATACTTATAACATCACCTGCCACCCTCCCAAACTTGTTGCAAGTCACGAGCCGCCAGAGTTAGAGGGAGACTACTACAGCCACTGTAACAATTATACTTATAACATCTCCTGCCACCCTCCCAAGTTTGTTGCAAGTCATGAGCCACCGGGTTAGAAGGAGACTACTACAGCCACATTAACAATTATACTTATAACATCACCTGCCACCCTCCAAAGTTGTTGCAAGTCACGAGCTGCCAGAATTAGAGGGACACTACTACAGCCACTGTAACAATTATACTTATAACATCACCTGCCACCCTCCCAAAATTGTTGCAAGTCACGAGCCGCCGGAGTTACAGGGCACTACTGCAGCCACTGTTACAATTATACTTATAACATCACCTGCCACCATCCCAAACTTGTTGCAAGTCACGAGCCACCAGAGTTAGAGGGAGACTACTACAACCACTGCAACAATTATACTTATAACATCACCTACCACCCTCCCAAACTTGTTGCAAGTCATGAGCCACCGCAGTTAGAGGGTGACTACTACAGCCACTGTAACAATTATACTTACAACATCACCTGCTACCCTCCCAAACTTGTTGCAAGTCATGAGCCACCAGAGTTAGAGGGAGACTGCTACAATCACTGTAACAATTATACTTATAACATCACCTGCCACCCTCCAAAACTTGTTGGAAGTCACGAGCCGCCAGAGTTAGAGGGAGACTACTACAGCCACTGTAACACATTATATTTATAACATCACCTGCCACCCTCCCAAACTTGTTGCAAGTCACGAGCCGCCAAGTTAGAGGGAGACTACTACAGCCACATTAACAATTATACGTATAACATCACCTGCCACCCTCCCAAACTTGTTGCAAGACATGAGCCGCTAGGTTTAGAGGGAGACTACTACAGCCACTGTAACACATTATACTTATAACATCACCAGCCACCCTCCCAAACTTGTTGCAAGTCATGAGCCGCCAGAATTAGAGGGAGACTACTACAGCCACTGTAACAATTATACTTATAACATCACCTGCCACCCTCCCAAACTTGTTACAAGTCATGAGCCGCCAGATTTAGAGGGAAATTACTACAGCCACTGTAACACATTAACAATTATACTTATAATATCACCTGCCACCCTCCCAAACTTGTTGCAAGTCACGAGCCGCCAGAGATACAGGGAGACAACTACAGCCACATTAACAATTATACTTATAACATCACCTGCCACCCACCCAAAATTATTGCAAGTCTCGAGCCGCCTGAGTTAGAGGGAGACTAATACAGCCACTGTAACAATTACAGTGGAATCTCGTTAGCACTTTCCTCATTAACACGTTTTCCCGTGTATTACGTTGAACTATAAAAGTCCCGGTACCAAATCACCAAATATAATAAATAATGTTTGCTTAGTGCGTTTTCCCGGTCCCACCTACTACGTTTGAATTTTGACGTCCTCATTCGCTCTTTTGGCCATTCCTTGATCGGTACAGATGGAGTAGGCGTTTATTATAACACGTTCATAGTTTGACGTCCTCATTTGCTACTTTGGTCAATCCTTGGTCACGGGGTGTATATCGGCAGCCAATCACATGCATTTAAATACTTGTGTGACACGATTTCTGTGGGCGGGATAGAGAATGTTTTACCTTGGCGTGGTAAACGCGGTAAACGCTAACGATAGTTTCTAATGTTGAGTGATGACCAAACAACCGTAGATTGTATTTTAACTTTTCATTTACAATGAAAAAAAGAAAGTGTAGTAGGTAAATAACCAACAGTGAAAAGCTGAAAATCCTTGTGTAATCACAATCCAAATATAAAACATGTCGATATAGTGCGGAAGTTCCATCAACCTTAAACACGATTATTAGCAAACCTAAATTGATTGAAACTGCTTTTAAAGAAGGGAAAAATACTAAAACAAAACTTTTCTCTTGGAAAATAGGATCAGAAGAGGACCGGAACGAAATTTGCTGCATGGAAACACCTCCATATTCAAATCGTCTTGTATACACCAAAGATAATATCGTCTATTGTACTCGTAACACGATGCACGCTCATAATTTTTTCTTTTTTAGCAGAAATTGTTATCACGTGTGTAATAAAACACACAGCAAAACCACTATTGCCGCTTCCACAATTCGCAATTTATTTTCTCAAAAACATTCATAACCTAAAAAATCCAAGTTGACCAAAATAAAAGCTTAAATTATTTATTCTCAGGCTTTGTGTATCCAAATCCATTTAAACATATTAAAATTTAGCATGGAAACGCGGATCGTATTCAGTATGAAATTGTACTTAAAATCAATTTAATTGCCCATGGAGACGTAGTAATTATTAGATTTTTATTACCTATGTGCTTGAATTGCAGATTTTGCATTTTCATTAACACGTTTTCCCGTCTATGACGTCCAAATACTTAGGTCCCTGCTAAAACGTACTAACGAGATTCTACTGTATATTTATAACATCACCTGCCACCCTCCCAAACTTGTTGCAAGTCACGATCTGCCAGAGTCAGAGGGAGACTACTACAGCCACTGTAACAATTATACATATAACATCACCCGCCACCCTCCCAAACTTGTTGCAAGTCACGAGCCGCCAGAGTTAGAGGGAGACTACTACAGCCACATTAACAATTACACTTATAACATCACCTGCCACACTCCCAAACTTGTTGCAAAACATGAGCCGCCTGAGTTAGACGGCGACTACTACAGCCACATTAACAATTATACTTATAACATAACCTGCCACCATCCCGAACTTGTTGCAAGTCACGAGCCGCCAGAGTTAGAAAGCCACTACTGCAGCCACTGTTACAATTATACTTATAACATCACCTGCCACCCTCCCAAACATTTTGAAAGTCACGAGCCGCCAGAGTTAGAGGGACACTACCACAGCCACATTAACAATTATACTTATAACATCACCTGCCACCCTACCAAACTTGTTGCAAGTCATTAGCCACCAGTGTTAGAGGGAGACTACTACAGGCACTGTACCAATTATACTTATAACATCACCTGCCACCCTCCCAAACTTGTTGCAAGACATGAACCGCCAGAGTTAGAGGGACACTACTACAGCCACTGTAACAATTATACTTATAACATCTCTTGCCACCCTCCCAAACTTGTTGCAAGTCACGAGCCACCAGAGTTAGAGGGAGACTACTACAACCACTGTAACAATTATACATATAACATCACCTGCCACCCTCCCAAACTTGTTGCAAGTCATGAGCCGCCAGAGTTAGAGGGACACTACTACAGCCACTGTAACAATTATACTTATAACATCTCTTGCCACCCTCCCAAACTTGTTGCAAGTCACGAGCCACCAGAGTTAGAGGGAGACTACTACAGCCACATTAACAATTATATTTATAACATCAACTGCCACCCTCCCAAACTTGTTGCAAGTCACGAGCCGCCAAGTTAGAGGGAGACTACTACAGCCACATTAACAATTATACGTATAACATCACCAGCCACCCTTACAAACTTGTTGCAAGACTAGAGCCGCTAGAGTTAGAGGGAGACTACTACAGCCACTGTAACACACTACACTTATAACATCACCTGCCACCCTCCCAAACTTGTTGCAAGTCATGAGCCGCCAGAGATAGAGGGAGACTACTACAGCCACTGTAACAATTATACTTATAACATCACCTGCCACCCTCCCAAACTGGTTGCAAGTCATGAGCCGCCAGAGTTAGAGGGAAACTACTACAGCCACTGTAACACATTAACAATTATACTTATAACATCACCTGCCACCCTCCCAAACTTGTTGCAAGTCACGAGCCGCCAGAGTTAAAGGGACACTACTACAGCCACTGCAAGAATTATACTTATAACATCACCTGCCACCCTCCGAAACTTGTTGCAAGTCACGAGCCACCAGAGTTAGAGGGACACTACTACAGCCACATTAACAATTATACTTATAACATCACCTGCCACCCTCCCAAACTTGTCGCAAGTCACAAGCCGCCAGAGTTAGAGGGACACTACTACAGCTACTGTAACAATTATACTTATAACATCTCCTGCCACCCTCCCAAGTTTGTTGCAAGTCATGAGCCACCAGAGTTACAGGGAGACTACTACAGCCACTGTAACAATTATACTTATAACATAACCTGCCACCCTCCCAAACTTGTTGCAAGTCACGAGCTGCCAGAGTTAGAGGGACTCTACTACAGCCACTGTAACAATTATACTTATAACATCACCTCCCACCCTCCCAAAATTGTTGCAAGTCATGAGCCGGCAGAGTTAGAGGGACACTACTGCAGCCACTGTTACAATTATACATATAACATCACTTGCCACCCTCCCAAACATTTTGGAAGTCACGAGCCGCCAGAGTTAGAGGGACACTACTGCAACCACTGTAACAATTATACATATAACATCACCTGCCACCCTCCCAAACATTTTGCAAGTCACGAGCCGCAAAAGTTAGAGGGACACTACTACAGCCACGTTAACAATTATACTTAAAACATCACCTGCCACCCTCCCAGACTTGTTGCAAGTCACGAGCCACCAGAGTTAGAGGGAGACTACTACAGCCACTGTAACAATTATACTTATAACATCTCCTGCCACCCTCCCAAGTTTGTTGCAAGTCATGAGCCACCGGGTTAGAAGGAGACTACTACAGCCACTGTAACAATTATACTTATAACATCACCTACCACCCTCCCAAAATTGTTGCAAGTCACGAGCCGCCGGAGTTACAGGGCACTACTGCAGCCACTGTTACAATTACACTTATAACATCACCTGCCACCCTCCCAAGCATTTTGCAAGTCACGAGCCGCCAGAGTTAGAGGGACACTACTGCAGCCACATTAAAAATTACACTTATAACATCACCTGCCACCCTACCAAACATTTTGCAAGTCACGAGCCGCCAGAGTTAGAGGGACACTACTGCAGCCACATTAACAATTATACTTATAACATCACCTGCCACCCTCCCAAACATTATGCAAGTCACGAGCCGCCGGAGTTAGAAAGACACTACTGCAGCCACTGTTACAATTATACTTATAACATCACCTGCCACCCTCCCAAACATTATGCAAGTCACGAGCCGCCAGAGTTAGAGGGACACTACTGCAGCCACTGTTACAATTATACTTATAACATAACCTGCCACCCTCCCGAACTTGTTGCAAGTCACGAGCCGCCAGAGTTAGACGGAGACTACTACAGCCACATTAACAATATTACTTATAACATCACCTGCCACTCTCCCAAACTTGTTGCAAGTCACGAGCCGCCTGAGTTAGAGGGAGACTACTACAGCTACATTAACAATTATACATATAACATCACCTGCCACCCTCCCAAATTTGTTGCAAGTCATGAGCAGCCAGAGTTAGAGGGAGGCTGCTACAGCTACATTAACAATTATACTTACAACATCACCTGCCACCCTCCCAAACTTGTTGCGTGTCACGAGCCACCAGAGTTAGAGGGAGACTACTACAACCACTGTAACAATTATACATATAACATCACCTGCCACCCTCGCAAACTTGTTGCAAGTCATGAGCCGCCAGAGTTAGAGGGACACTACTACAGCCACTGTAACAATTATACTTATAACATCTCTTGCCAACCTCCCAAACCTGTTGCAAGTCACGAGCCACCAGAGTTAGAGGGAGACTACTACAGTCACTGTAACAATTATACTTATAACATCACCTGCCACCCTCCCAAACTTGTTGCAATTCACGAGTCGCCAGAGTTGGAGGGAGACTACTACAGCCACTGTAACACATTATACTTATAACATAAACTGCCACCCTCCCAAACTTGTTGCAAGTCACGAGCCGCCAAGTTAGAGGGAGACTACTACAGCCACATTAACAATTATACGTATAACATCACCTGCCACTCTCCCAAACTTGTTGCAAGACTAGAGCCGCTAGAGTTACAGAGAGACTACTAAAGCCACTGTAACACACTATACTTATAACATCACCTGCCACCCTCCCAAACTTGTTGCAAGTCATGAGCCGCCAGAGATAGAGGGAGACTACTACAGCCACTGTGACAATTATACTTATAACATCACCTGCCACCCTCCCAAACTGGTTGCAAGTCATGAGCCGCCAGAGTTAGAGAGAAACTACTACAGCCACTGTAACACATTAACAATTATACTTATAACATCACCTGCCACCTTCCCAAACTTGTTGCAAGTCACGAGCCGCCAGAGTTAGAGGGACACTACTACAGCCACTGCAAGAATTATACTTATAACATCACCTGCCACCCTCCCAAACTTGTTTCAAGTCACGAGCCACCAAAGTTAGAGGGACACTACTACAGCCACATTAACAATTATACTTATAACATCACCTGCCACCCTCCCATACCTGTCGCAAGTCACAAGCCGCCAGAGTTAGAGGTAGACTACTACAGCCACTGTAACAATTATACTTATAATATCACCTGCCACCCTCCCAAACTTGTTGCAAGTCACGAGCCGCCAGAGTTAGAGGGAGACTACTACAGCCACTGTAACAATTATACTTATAACATCTCCTGCCACCCTCCCAAGTTTGTTGCAAGTCATGAGCCACCAGAAATAGAGGGAGACTACTACAGCCACTGTAACAATTATACTTATAACATCACCTGCCACCCTCCCAAACTTGTTGCAAGTCACGAGCTGCCAGAGTTAGAGGGACTCTACTACAGCCACTGTAACAATTATACTTATAACATCACCTACTACCCTCCCAAAATTGTTGCAAGTCACGAGCCGCCAGAGCTAGAGGGACACTACTGCAGCCACTGTTACAATTATACATATAACATCACCTGCCACCCTCCCAAACTTCTTGCAAGTCACGAGCTGCCAGAGTTAGAGGGACACTACTACAGCCACTGTTACAATTATACTTATAACATCACCTGCCACCCTCCCAAAATTGTTGCAAGTCACGAGTCGCCGGATTTAGAGGGACACTACTGCAGCCACTGTTACAATTATACTTATAACATCACCTGCCACCCTCCCAAACTTCTTGCAAGTCACGAGCTGCCAGAGTTAGAGGGACACTACTACAGCCACTGTTACAATTATACTTATAACATCACCTGCCACCCTCCCAAAATTGTTGCAAGTCACGAGTCGCCGGATTTAGAGGGACACTACTGCAGCCACTGTTACAATTACACTTATAACATCACTTCCCACCCTCCCAAATATTTTGCAAGTCACGAGCCGCCAGAGTTAGAGGGACACTACTGCAACCACTGTAACAATTATACATATAACATCACCTGCCACCCTCCCAAACATTTTGCAAGTCACGAGCCGCCAGAGTTGGAGGGACACTACTACAGCCACTGTAACAATTATACTTATAACATCTCCTGCCACCCTTCCAAGTTTGTTGCAAGTCATGAGCCACCGGAGTTAGAAGGAGACTACTACAGCCACTGTAACAATTATACTTATAACATCACCTGCCACCCTCCCAAACTTCTTGCAAGTCACGAGCTGCCAGAGTTAGAGGGACACTACTACAGCCACTGTTACAATTATACTTATAACATCACCTGCCACCCTCCCAAAATTGTTGCAAGTCACGAGTCGCCGGATTTAGAGGGACACTACTGCAGCCACTGTTACAATTACACTTATAACATCACCTGCCACCCTCCCAAGCATTTTGCAAGTCACGAGACGCCAGTGTTAGAGGGACACTACTGCAGCCACATTAACATTTATACTTATAACATCACCTGCCACCCTACCAAACATTTTGCAAGTCACGAGCCGCCAGAGTTAGAGGGACACTACTGCAGCCACATTAACAATTATACTTATAACATCACCTGCCACCCTCGCAAACATTTTGCAAGTCACGAGCCGCCGGAGTTAGAAAGCCACTACTGCAGCCACTGTTACAATTATACTTATAACATCACCTGCCACCCTCCCAAACATTTTGAAAGTCACGAGCCGCCAGAGTTAGAGGGACACTACCACAGCCACATTAACAATTATACTTATAACATCACCTGCCACCCTACCAAACTTGTTGCAAGTCATTAGCCACCAGTGTTAGAGGGAGACTACTACAGGCACTGTACCAATTATACTTATAACATAACCTGCCACCCTCCCAAACTTGTTGCAAGACATGAACCGCCAGAGTTAGAGGGAGACTACTACAGCCACTGTAACAATTATACATATAACATCACCTGCCACCCTCCCAAACTTGTTGCAAGTCAGGAGCCGCCAGAGTTAGAGGGAGACTACTACAGCCACATTAACAATTATACTTATAACATCACCTGCCACCCTCCCAAACTTGTTGCAAGCCACGAGCTGCCTGAGTTAGAGGGAGACTACTACAGCTACATTAACAATTATACTTATAACAATACCTGCCACCCTCCCAAACTTGTTGCAAGTCACGAGCCGCCAGAGTTAGAGGGAGTCTACTACAGCTACATTAGCAATTATACTTACAACATCACCTGCCACCATCCCAAACTTGTTGCAAGTCACGAGCCACCAGAGTTAGAGGGAGACTACTACAGCTACTGTAACAATTATACTTACAACATCACCTGCCACCCTCCCAAACTTGTTGCAAGTCACGAGCCACCAGAGTTAGAGGGAGACTACTACAGCTACTGTAACAATTATACTTACAACATCACCTGCCACCCTCCCAAACTTGTTGCAAGTCACGAGCCGCCAGAGTTAGAGGGAGACTACTACAGCCACTGTAACAATTATACTTATAACATCTCTTGCCACACTCCCAAACTTGTAGCAAGTCATGAGCTGCCAGAGTTAGAGGGACACTACTACAACCACTGTAACAATTATACTTATAACATCACCTGCCACCCTCCCAAAATTGTTGCAAGTCACGAGCCGCAGGATTTATAGGGACACTACTGCAGCCACTGTTACAATTACACTTATAACATCACCTGCCACCCTCCCAAACATGTTGCAAGTCACGAGCCGCCAGAGTTAGAGCGACACTACTGCAGCCACATTAACAATTATACTTATAACATCACCTGCCACCCTACCAAACATTTTGCAAGTCACGAGCCGCCAGAGTTAGAGGGACACTACTGCAGCCACATTAACAATTATACTTATAACATCACCTGCCACCCTCCCAAACATTTTGCAAGTCACGAGCTGCCGGAGTTAGAGGGACACTACTGCAGCCACTGTTACAATTATACTTATAACATCACCTGACACCCTCCCAAAAATTTGCAACTCACGAGCCGCCAGAGTTAGAGGGACACTACTGCAGCCACATTAACAATTATACTTATAACATCACCTGCCACCCTCCAAACATTTTGCAAGTCACGAGCCGCCGGAGTTACAGGGACACTCTTGCAGCCACTGGTACAATTATACTTATAACATCACCTGCCACCCTCCCAAACATTTTGCAACTCACGAGCCGCCAGAGTTAGAGGGACACTACTGCAGCCACATTAACAATTATACTTATAACATCACCTGCCACCCTCCCAAACATTTTGAAAGTCACGAGCCGCCAGAGTTAGAGGGACACTACCACAGCCACATTAACAATTATACTTATAACATCACCTGCCACCCTACCAAACTTGTTGCAAGTCATTAGCCACCAGTGTTAGAGGGAGACTACTACAGCCACTGTAACAATTATACTTATAACATCACCTGCCACCCTCCCAAACTTGTTGCAAGTCACGAGCCGCCAGAGTTAGAGGGAGACTACTACAGCCACTGTAACAATTATACTTATAACATCTCCTGCCACCCTCCCAAGTTTGTTGCAAGTCATGAGCCACCGGGTTAGAAGGAGACTACTACAGCCACATTAACAATTATACTTATAACATCACCTGCCACCCTCCAAAGTTGTTGCAAGTCACGAGCTGCCAGAATTAGAGGGACACTACTACAGCCACTGTAACAATTATACTTATAACATCACCTGCCACCCTCCCAAAATTGTTGCAAGTCACGAGCCGCCGGAGTTACTGGGCACTACTGCAGCCACTGTTACAATTATACTTATAACATCACCTGCCACCATCCCAAACTTGTTGCAAGTCACGAGCCACCAGAGTTAGAGGGAGACTACTACAACCACTGCAACAATTATACTTATAACATCACCTACCACCCTCCCAAACTTGTTGCAAGTCATGAGCCACCGCAGTTAGAGGGTGACTACTACAGCCACTGTAACAATTATACTTACAACATCACCTGCCACCCTCCCAAACTTGTTGCAAGTCATGAGCCACCAGAGTTAGAGGGAGACTGCTACAATCACTGTAACAATTATACTTATAACATCACCTGCCACCCTCCAAAACTTGTTGGAAGTCACGAGCCGCCAGAGTTAGAGGGAGACTACTACAGCCACTGTAACACATTATATTTATAACATCACCTGCCACCCTCCCAAACTTGTTGCAAGTCACGAGCCGCCAAGTTAGAGGGAGACTACTACAGCCACATTAACAATTATACGTATAACATCACCTGCCACCCTACCAAACTTGTTGCAAGACATGAGCCGCTAGGGTTAGAGGGAGACTACTACAGCCACTGTAACACATTATACTTATAACATCACCAGCCACCCTCCCAAACTTGTTGCAAGTCATGAGCCGCCAGAATTAGAGGGAGACTACTACAGCCACTGTAACAATTATACTTATAACATCACCTGCCACCCTCCCAAACTTGTTACAAGTCATGAGCCGCCAGATTTAGAGGGAAATTACTACAGCCACTGTAACACATTAACAATTATACTTATAATATCACCTGCCACCCTCCCAAACTTGTTGCAAGTCACGAGCCGCCAGAGATACAGGGAGACAACTACAGCCACATTAACAATTATACTTATAACATCACCTGCCACCCACCCAAAATTATTGCAAGTCTCGAGCCGCCTGAGTTAGAGGGAGACTACTACAGCCACTGTAACAATTACAGTGGAATCTCGTTAGCACTTTCCTCATTAACACGTTTTCCCGTGTATTACGTTGAACTATAAAAGTCCCGGTACCAAATCACCAAATATAATAAATAATGTTTGCTTAGTGCGTTTTCCCGGTCCCACCTACTACGTTTGAATTTTGACGTCCTCATTCGCTCTTTTGGCCATTCCTTGATCGGTACAGATGGAGTAGGCGTTTATTATAACACGTTCATAGTTTGACTTCCTCATTTGCTACTTTGGTCAATCCTTGGTCACGGGGTGTATATCGGCAGCCAATCACATGCATTTAAATACTTGTGTGACACGATTTCTGTGGGCGGGATAGAGAATGTTTTACCTTGGCGTGGTAAACGCGGTAAACACTAACGATAGTTTCTAATGTTGAGTGATGACCAAACAACCGTAGATTGTATTTTAACTTTTCATTTACAATGAAAAAAAGAAAGTGTAGTAGGTAAATAACCAACAGTGAAAAGCTGAAAATCCTTGTGTAATCACAATCCAAATATAAAACATGTCGATATAGTGCGGAAGTTCCATCAACCTTAAACACGATTATTAGCAAACCTAAATTGATTGAAACTGCTTTTAAAGAAGGGAAAAATACTAAAACAAAACTTTTCTCTTGGAAAATAGGATCAGAAGAGGACCGGAACGAAATTTGCTGCATGGAAACACCTCCATATTCAAATCGTCTTGTATACACCAAAGATAATATCGTCTATTGTACTCGTAACACGATGCACGCTCATAATTTTTTCTTTTTTAGCAGAAATTGTTATCACGTGTGTAATAAAACACACAGCAAAACCATTATTGCCGCTTCCACAATTCGCAATTTATTTTCTCAAAAACATTCATAACCTAAAAAATCCAAGTTGACCAAAATAAAAGCTTAAATTATTTATTCTCAGGCTTTGTGTATCCAAATCCATTTAAACATATTAAAATTTAGCATGGAAACGCGGATCGTATTCAGTATGAAATTGTACTTAAAATCAATTTAAATTGCCCATGGAGACGTAGTAATTATTAGATTTTTATTACCTATGTGCTTGAATTGCAGATTTTGCATTTTCATTAACACGTTTTCCCGTCTATGACGTCCAAATACTTAGGTCCCTGCTAAAACGTACTAACGAGATTCTACTGTATATTTATAACATCACCTGCCACCCTCCCAAACTTGTTGCAAGTCACGATCTGCCAGAGTCAGAGGGAGACTACTACAGCCACTGTAACAATTATACATATAACATCACCCGCCACCCTCCCAAACTTGTTGCAAGTCACGAGCCGCCAGAGTTAGAGGGAGACTACTACAGCCACATTAACAATTATACTTATAACATCACCTGCCACACTCCCAAACTTGTTGCAAAACATGAGCCGCCTGAGTTAGACGGCGACTACTACAGCCACATTAACAATTATACTTATAACATAACCTGCCACCATCCCGAACTTGTTGCAAGTCACGAGCCGCCAGAGTTAGAAAGCCACTACTGCAGCCACTGTTACAATTATACTTATAACATCACCTGCCACCCTCCCAAACATTTTGAAAGTCACGAGCCGCCAGAGTTAGAGGGACACTACCACAGCCACATTAACAATTATACTTATAACATCACCTGCCACCCTACCAAACTTGTTGCAAGTCATTAGCCACCAGTGTTAGAGGGAGACTACTACAGGCACTGTACCAATTATACTTATAACATCACCTGCCACCCTCCCAAACTTGTTGCAAGACATGAACCGCCAGAGTTAGAGGGACACTACTACAGCCACTGTAACAATTATACTTATAACATCTCTTGCCACCCTCCCAAACTTGTTGCAAGTCACGAGCCACCAGAGTTAGAGGGAGACTACTACAACCACTGTAACAATTATACATATAACATCACCTGCCACCCTCCCAAACTTGTTGCAAGTCATGAGCCGCCAGAGTTAGAGGGACACTACTACAGCCACTGTAACAATTATACTTATAACATCTCTTGCCACCCTCCCAAACTTGTTGCAAGTCACGAGCCACCAGAGTTAGAGGGAGACTACTACAGCCACATTAACAATTATATTTATAACATCAACTGCCACCCTCCCAAACTTGTTGCAAGTCACGAGCCGCCAAGTTAGAGGGAGACTACTACAGCCACATTAACAATTATACGTATAACATCACCAGCCACCCTTACAAACTTGTTGCAAGACTAGAGCCGCTAGAGTTAGAGGGAGACTACTACAGCCACTGTAACACACTACACTTATAACATCACCTGCCACCCTCCCAAACTTGTTGCAAGTCATGAGCCGCCAGAGATAGAGGGAGACTACTACAGCCACTGTAACAATTATACTTATAACATCACCTGCCACCCTCCCAAACTGGTTGCAAGTCATGAGCCGCCAGAGTTAGAGGGAAACTACTACAGCCACTGTAACACATTCACAATTATACTTATAACATCACCTGCCACCCTCCCAAACTTGTTGCAAGTCACGAGCCGCCAGAGTTAAAGGGACACTACTACAGCCACTGCAAGAATTATACTTATAACATCACCTGCCACCCTCCGAAACTTGTTGCAAGTCACGAGCCACCAGAGTTAGAGGGACACTACTACAGCCACATTAACAATTATACTTATAACATCACCTGCCACCCTCCCAAACTTGTCGCAAGTCACAAGCCGCCAGAGTTAGAGGGACACTACTACAGCCACTGTAACAGTTATACTTATAACATCACCTGCCACCCTCCCAAACTTGTTGCAAGTCACGAGCCGCCAGAGTTAGAGGGAGACTACTACAGCCACTGTAACAATTATACTTATAACATCACCTGCCACCCTCCCAAACATGTTGCAAGTCACGAGCCGCCAGAGTTAGACGGACACTACTACAGCCACATTAATAATTATACTTATAACATCACCTGCCACCCTCCCAAACTTCTTGCAAGTCACAAGCCACCAGAGTTAGAGGGAGACTACTACAGCTACTGTAACAATTATACTTATAACATCTCCTGCCACCCTCCCAAGTTTGTTGCAAGTCATGAGCCACCAGAGTTACAGGGAGACTACTACAGCCACTGTAACAATTATACTTATAACATAACCTGCCACCCTCCCAAACTTGTTGCAAGTCACGAGCTGCCAGAGTTAGAGGGACTCTACTACAGCCACTGTAACAATTATACTTATAACATCACCTCCCACCCTCCCAAAATTGTTGCAAGTCACGAGCCGGCAGAGTTAGAGGGACACTACTGCAGCCACTGTTACAATTATACATATAACATCACTTGCCACCCTCCCAAACATTTTGGAAGTCACGAGCCGCCAGAGTTAGAGGGACACTACTGCAACCACTGTAACAATTATACATATAACATCACCTGCCACCCTCCCAAACATTTTGCAAGTCACGAGCCGCAAAAGCTAGAGGGACACTACTACAGCCACATTAACAATTATACTTAAAACATCACCTGCCACCCTCCCAGACTTGTTGCAAGTCACGAGCCACCAGAGTTAGAGGGAGACTACTACAGCCACTGTAACAATTATACTTATAACATCTCCTGCCACCCTCCCAAGTTTGTTGCAAGTCATGAGCCACCGGGTTAGAAGGAGACTACTACAGCCACTGTAACTATTATACTTATAACATCACCTACCACCCTCCCAAAATTGTTGCAAGTCACGAGCCGCCGGAGTTACAGGGCACTACTGCAGCCACTGTTACAATTACACTTATAACATCACCTGCCACCCTCCCAAGCATTTTGCAAGTCACGAGCCGCCAGAGTTAGAGGGACACTACTGCAGCCACATTAAAAATTACACTTATAACATCACCTGCCACCCTACCAAACATTTTGCAAGTCACGAGCCGCCAGAGTTAGAGGGACACTACTGCAGCCACATTAACAATTATACTTATAACATCACCTGCCACCCTCCCAAACATTATGCAAGTCACGAGCCGCCGGAGTTAGAAAGACACTACTGCAGCCACTGTTACAATTATACTTATAACATCACCTGCCACCCTCCGAAACATTTTGCAAATCACGAGCCGCCAGAGTTAGAAAGACACTACTGCAGCCACTGTTACAATTATACTTATAACATAACCTGCCACCCTCCCGAACTTGTTGCAAGTCACGAGCCGCCAGAGTTAGACGGAGACTACTACAGCCACATTAACAATATTACTTATAACATCACCTGCCACTCTCCCAAACTTGTTGCAAGTCACGAGCCGCCTGAGTTAGAGGGAGACTACTACAGCTACATTAACAATTATACATATAACATCACCTGCCACCCTCCCAAATTTGTTGCAAGTCATGAGCAGCCAGAGTTAGAGGGAGGCTGCTACAGCTACATTAACAATTATACTTACAACATCACCTGCCACCCTCCCAAACTTGTTGCGTGTCTCGAGCCACCAGAGTTAGAGGGAGACTACTACAACCACTGTAACAATTATACATATAACATCACCTGCCACCCTCGCAAACTTGTTGCAAGTCATGAGCCGCCAGAGTTAGAGGGACACTACTACAGCCACTGTAACAATTATACTTATAACATCTCTTGCCAACCTCCCAAACCTGTTGCAAGTCACGAGCCACCAGAGTTAGAGGGAGACTACTACAGTCACTGTAACAATTATACTTATAACATCACCTGCCACCCTCCCAAACTTGTTGCAATTCACGAGTCGCCAGAGTTGGAGGGAGACTACTACAGCCACTGTAACACATTATACTTATAACATAAACTGCCACCCTCCCAAACTTGTTGCAAGTCACGAGCCGCCAAGTTAGAGGGAGACTACTACAGCCACATTAACAATTATACGTATAACATCACCTGCCACTCTCCCAAACTTGTTGCAAGACTAGAGCCGCTAGAGTTACAGAGAGACTACTAAAGCCACTGTAACACACTATACTTATAACATCACCTGCCACCCTCCCAAACTTGTTGCAAGTCATGAGCCGCCAGAGATAGAGGGAGACTACTACAGCCACTGTGACAATTATACTTATAACATCACCTGCCACCCTCCCAAACTGGTTGCAAGTCATGAGCCGCCAGAGTTAGAGAGAAACTACTACAGCCACTGTAACACATTAACAATTATACTTATAACATCACCTGCCACCTTCCCAAACTTGTTGCAAGTCACGAGCCGCCAGAGTTAGAGGGACACTACTACAGCCACTGCAAGAATTATACTTATAACATCACCTGCCACCCTCCCAAACTTGTTTCAAGTCACGAGCCACCAAAGTTAGAGGGACACTACTACAGCCACATTAACAATTATACTTATAACATCACCTGCCACCCTCCCAAACTTGTCGCAAGTCACAAGCCGCCAGAGTTAGAGGGAGACTACTACAGCCACTGTAACAATTATACTTATAATATCACCTGCCACCCTCCCAAACTTGTTGCAAGTCACGAGCCGCCAGAGTTAGAGGGAGACTACTACAGCCACTGTAACAATTATACTTATAACATCTCCTGCCACCCTCCCAAGTTTGTTGCAAGTCATGAGCCACCGGGTTAGAAGGAGACTACTACAGCTACATTAACAATTATACTTACAACATCACCTGCCACCATCCCAAACTTGTTGCAAGTCACGAGCCACCAGAGTTAGAGGGAGACTACTACAACCACTGCAACAATTATACTTATAACATCACCTACCACCCTCCCAAACTTGTTGCAAGTCATGAGCCACCGCAGTTAGAGGGTGACTACTACAGCCACTGTAACAATTATACTTACAACATCACCTGCCACCCTCCCAAACTTGTTGCAAGTCATGAGCCACCAGAGTTAGAGGGAGACTGCTACAATCACTGTAACAATTATACTTATAACATCACCTGCCACCCTCCAAAACTTGTTGGAAGTCACGAGCCGCCAGAGTTAGAGGGAGACTACTACAGCCACTGTAACACATTATATTTATAACATCACCTGCCACCCTCCCAAACTTGTTGCAAGTCACGAGCCGCCAAGTTAGAGGGAGACTACTACAGCCACATTAACAATTATACGTATAACATCACCTGCCACCCTCCCAAACTTGTTGCAAGACATGAGCCGCTAGGGTTAGAGGGAGACTACTACAGCCACTGTAACACATTATACTTATAACATCACCAGCCACCCTCCCAAACTTGTTGCAAGTCATGAGCCGCCAGAATTAGAGGGAGACTACTACAGCCACTGTAACAATTATACTTATAACATCACCTGCCACCCTCCCAAACTTGTTACAAGTCATGAGCCGCCAGATTTAGAGGGAAATTACTACAGCCACTGTAACACATTAACAATTATACTTATAATATCACCTGCCACCCTCCCAAACTTGTTGCAAGTCACGAGCCGCCAGAGATACAGGGAGACAACTACAGCCACATTAACAATTATACTTATAACATCAACTGCCACCCTCCCAAACTTGTTGCAAGTCACGGGCCGCCAGAGTTAGAGGGAGACTACTACAGCCACATTAACAATTATACTTATAACATCACCTGCCACCCACCCAAAATTATTGCAAGTCGCGAGCCGCCTGAGTTAGAGGGAGACTACTACAGCCACTGTAACAATTACAGTGGAATCTCGTTAGCACTTTCCTCATTAACACGTTTTCCCGTGTATTACGTTGAACTATAAAAGTCCCGGTACCAAATCACCAAATATAATAAATAATGTTTGCTTAGTGCGTTTTCCCGGTCCCACCTACTACGTTTGAATTTTGACGTCCTCATTCGCTCTTTTGGCCATTCCTTGATCGGTACAGATGGAGTAGGCGTTTATTATAACACGTTCATAGTTTGACGTCCTCATTTGCTACTTTGGTCAATCCTTGGTCACGGGGTGTATATCGGCAGCCAATCACATGCATTTAAATACTTGTGTGACACGATTTCTGTGGGCGGGATAGAGAATGTTTTACCTTGGCGTGGTAAACGCGGTAAACGCTAACGATAGTTTCTAATGTTGAGTGATGACCAAACAACCGTAGATTGTATTTTAACTTTTCATTTACAATGAAAAAAAGAAAGTGTAGTAGGTAAATAACCAACAGTGAAAAGCTGAAAATCCTTGTGTAATCACAATCCAAATATAAAACATGTCGATATAGTGTGGAAGTTCCATCAACCTTAAACACGATTATTAGCAAACCTAAATTGATTGAAACTGCTTTTAAAGAAGGGAAAAATACTAAAACAAAACTTTTCTCTTGGAAAATAGGATCAGAAGAGGACCGGAACGAAATTTGCTGCATGGAAACACCTCCATATTCAAATCGTCTTGTATACACCAAAGATAATATCGTCTATTGTACTCGTAACACGATGTACGCTCATAATTTTTTCTTTTTTAGCAGAAATTGTTATCACGTGTGTAATAAAACACACAGCAAAACCACTATTGCCGCTTCCACAATTCGCAATTTATTTTCTCAAAAACATTCATAACCTAAAAAATCCAAGTTGACCAAAATAAAAGCTTAAATTATTTATTCTCAGGCTTTGTGTATCCAAATCCATTTAAACATATTAAAATTTAACATGGAAACGCGGATCGTATTCAGTATGAAATTGTACTTAAAATCAATTTAAATTGCCCATGGAGACGTAGTAATTATTAGATTTTTATTACCTATGTGCTTGAATTGCAGATTTTGCATTTTCATTAACACGTTTTCCCGTCTATGACGTCCAAATACTTAGGTCCCTGCAAAAACGTACTAACGAGATTCTACTGTATATTTATAACATCACCTGCCACCCTCCCAAACTTGTTGCAAGTCACGATCTGCCAGAGTCAGAGGGAGACTACTACAGCCACTGTAACAATTATACATATAACATCACCCGCCACCCTCCCAAACTTGTTGCAAGTCACGAGCCGCCAGAGTTAGAGGGAGACTACTACAGCCACATTAACAATTATACTTATAACATCACCTGCCACACTCCCAAACTTGTTGCAAAACATGAGCCGCCTGAGTTAGACGGCGACTACTACAGCCACATTAACAATTATACTTATAACATAACCTGCCACCATCCCGAACTTGTTGCAAGTCACGAGCCGCCAGAGTTAGAAAGCCACTACTGCAGCCACTGTTACAATTATACTTATAACATCACCTGCCACCCTCCCAAACATTTTGAAAGTCACGAGCCGCCAGAGTTAGAGAGACACTACCACAGCCACATTAACAATTATACTTATAACATCACCTGCCACCCTACCAAACTTGTTGCAAGTCATTAGCCACCAGTGTTAGAGGGAGACTACTACAGGCACTGTACCAATTATACTTATAACATCACCTGCCACCGTCCCAAACTTGTTGCAAGACATGAACCGCCAGAGTTAGAGGGACACTACTACAGCCACTGTAACAATTATACTTATAACATCTCTTGCCACCCTCCCAAACTTGTTGCAAGTCACGAGCCACCAGAGTTAGAGGGAGACTACTACAACCACTGTAACAATTATACATATATCATCACCTGCCACCCTCCCAAACTTGTTGCAAGTCATGAGCCGCCAGAGTTAGAGGGACACTACTACAGCCACTGTAACAATTATACTTATAACATCTCTTGCCACCCTCCCAAACTTGTTGCAAGTCACGAGCCACCAGAGTTAGAGGGAGACTACTACAGCCACTGTAACAATTATACTTATAACATCAACTGCCACCCTCCCAAACTTGTTGCAAGTCACGAGCCGCCAAGTTAGAGGGAGACTACTACAGCCACATTAACAATTATACGTATAACATCACCAGCCACCCTTACAAACTTGTTGCAAGACTAGAGCCGCTAGAGTTAGAGGGAGACTACTACAGCCACTGTAACACACTATACTTATAACATCACCTGCCACCCTCCCAAACTTGTTGCAAGTCATGAGCCGCCAGAGATAGAGGGAGACTACTACAGCCACTGTAACAATTATACTTATAACATCACCTGCCACCCTCCCAAACTGGTTGCAAGTCATGAGCCGCCAGAGTTAGAGGGAAACTACTACAGCCACTGTAACACATTAACAATTATACTTATAACATCACCTGCCACCCTCCCAAACTTGTTGCAACTCACGAGCCGCCAGAGTTAAAGGGACACTACTACAGCCACTGCAAGAATTATACTTATAACATCACCTGCCACCCTCCGAAACTTGTTGCAAGTCACGAGCCACCAGAGTTAGAGGGACACTACTACAGCCACATTAACAATTATATTTATAACATCACCTGCCACCCTCCCAAACTTGTCGCAAGTCACAAGCCGCCAGAGTTAGAGGGACACTACTGCAGCCACATTAACAATTATACTTATAACATCACCTGCCACCCTCCCAAACATTATGCAAGTCACGAGCCGCCGGAGTTAGAAAGACACTACTGCAGCCACTGTTACAATTATACTTATAACATCACCTGCCACCCTCCCAAACATTTTGCAAATCACGAGCCGCCAGAGTTAGAAAGACACTACTGCAGCCACTGTTACAATTATACTTATAACATAACCTGCCACCCTCCCGAACTTGTTGCAAGTCACGAGCCGCCAGAGTTAGACGGAGACTACTACAGCCACATTAACAATATTACTTATAACATCACCTGCCACTCTCCCAAACTTGTTGCAAGTCACAAGCCACCAGAGTTAGAAGGAGACTACTACAGCTACTGTAACAATTATACTTATAACATCTCCTGCCACCCTCCCAAGTTTGTTGCAAGTCATGAGCCACCAGAGTTACAGGGAGACTACTACAGCCACTGTAACAATTATACTTATAACATAACCTGCCACCCTCCCAAACTTGTTGCAAGTCACGAGCTGCCAGAGTTAGAGGGACTCTACTACAGCCACTGTAACAATTATACTTATAACATCACCTCCCACCCTCCCAAAATTGTTGAAAGTCACGAGCCGGCAGAGTTAGAGGGACACTACTGCAGCCACTGTTACAATTATACATATAACATCACTTGCCACCCTCCCAAACATTTTGGAAGTCACGAGCCGCCAGAGTTAGAGGGACACTACTGCAACCACTGTAACAATTATACATATAACATCACCTGCCACCCTCCCAAACATTTTGCAAGTCACGAGCCGCAAAAGTTAGAGGGACACTACTACAGCCACATTAACAATTATACTTAAACCATCACCTGCCACCCTCCCAGACTTGTTGCAAGTCACGAGCCACCAGAGTTAGAGGGAGACTACTACAGCCACTGTAACAATTATACTTATAACATCTCCTGCCACCCTCCCACGTTTGTTGCAAGTCATGAGCCACCGGGTTAGAAGGAGACTACTACAGCCACTGTAACAATTATACTTATAACATCACCTACCACCCTCCCAAAATTGTTGCAAGTCACGAGCCGCCGGAGTTACAGGGCACTACTGCAGCCACTGTTACAATTACACTTATAACATCACCTGCCACCCTCCCAAGCATTTTGCAAGTCACGAGCCGCCAGAGTTAGAGGGACACTACTGCAGCCACATTAAAAATTACACTTATAACATCACCTGCCACCCTACCAAACATTTTGCAAGTCACGAGCCGCCAGAGTTAGAGGGACACTACTGCAGCCACATTAACCATTATACTTATAACATCACCTGCCACCCTCCCAAACATTATGCAAGTCACGAGCCACCGGAGTTAGAAAGACACTACTGCAGCCACTGTTACAATTATACTTATAACATCACCTGCCACCCTCCCAAACATTTTGCAAATCACGAGCCGCCAGAGTTAGAAAGACACTACTGCAGCCACTGTTACAATTATACTTATAACTTAACCTGCCACCCTCCCGAACTTGTTCCAAGTCACGAGCCGCCAGAGTTAGACGGAGACTACTACAGCCACATTAACAATATTACTTATAACATCACCTGCCACTCTCCCAAACTTGTTGCAAGACTAGAGCCGCTAGAGTTACAGAGAGACTACTAAAGCCACTGTAACACACTATACTTATAACATCACCTGCCACCCTCCCAAACTTGTTGCAAGTCATGAGCCGCCAGAGTTAGAGGGACACTACTACAGCCACTGTAACAATTATACTTATAACATCTCTTGCCAACCTCCCAAACCTGTTGCAAGTCACGAGCCACCAGAGTTAGAGGGAGACTACTACAGTCACTGTAACAATTATACTTATAACATCACCTGCCACCCTCCCAAACTTGTTGCAATTCACGAGTCGCCAGAGTTGGAGGGAGACTACTACAGCCACTGTAACACATTATACTTATAACATAAACTGCCACCCTCCCAAACTTGTTGCAAGTCACGAGCCGCCAAGTTAGAGGGAGACTACTACAGCCACATTAACAATTATACGTATAACATCACCTGCCACTCTCCCAAACTTGTTGCAAGACTAGAGCCGCTAGAGTTACAGAGAGACTACTAAAGCCACTGTAACACACTATACTTATAACATCACCTGCCACCCTCCCAAACTTGTTGCAAGTCATGAGCCGCCAGTAATAGAGGGAGACTACTACAGCCACTGTGACAATTATACTTATAACATCACCTGCCACCCTCCCAAACTGGTTGCAAGTCATGAGCCGCCAGAGTTAGAGGGAAACTACTACAGCCACTGTAACACATTAACAATTATACTTATAACATCACCTGCCACCTTCCCAAACTTGTTGCAAGTCACGAGCCGCCAGAGTTAGAGGGACACTACTACAGCCACTGCAAGAATTATACTTATAACATCACCTGCCACCCTCCCAAACTTGTTTCAAGTCACGAGCCACCAGAGTTAGAGGGACACTACTACAGCCACATTAACAATTATACTTATAACATCACCTGCCACCCTCCCAAACTTGTCGCAAGTCACAAGCCGCCAGAGTTAGAGGGAGACTACTACAGCCACTGTAACAATTATAGTTATAATATCACCTGCCACCCTCCCAAACTTGTTGCAAGTCACGAGCCGCCAGAGTTAGAGGGAGACTACTACAGCCACTGTAACAATTATACTTATAACATCTCCTGCCACCCTCCCAAGTTTGTTGCAAGTCATGAGCCACCAGAAATAGAGGGAGACTACTACAGCCACTGTAACAATTATACTTATAACATCACCTGCCACCCTCCCAAACTTGTTGCAAGTCACGAGCTGCCAGAGTTAGAGGGACTCTACTACAGCCACTGTAACAATTATACTTATAACATCACCTGCCACCCTCCCAAAATTGTTGCAAGTCACGAGCCGCCAGAGCTAGAGGGACACTACTGCAGCCACTGTTACAATTATACATATAACATCACTTGCCACCCTCCCAAATATTTTGCAAGTCACGAGCCGCCAGAGTTAGAGGGACACTACTGCAACCACTGTAACAATTATACATATAACATCACCTGCCACCCTCCCAAACATTTTGCAAGTCACGAGCCGCCAGAGTTGGAGGGACACTACTACAGCCACATTAACAATTATACTTAAAACATCACCTGCCGCCCTCCCAGACTTGTTGCAAGTCACGAGCCACCAGAGTTAGAGGGAGACTACTAGAGCCACTGTAACAATTATACTTATAACATCTCCTGCCACCCTTCCAAGTTTGTTGCAAGTCATGAGCCACCGGAGTTAGAAGGAGACTACTACAGCCACTGTAACAATTATACTTATAACATCACCTGCCACCCTCCCAAACTTCTTGCAAGTCACGAGCTGCCAGAGTTAGAGGGACACTACTACAGCCACTGTTACAATTATACTTATAACATCACCTGCCACCCTCCCAAAATTGTTGCAAGTCACGAGTCGCCGGATTTAGAGGGACACTACTGCAGCCACTGTTACAATTACACTTATAACATCACCTGCCACCCTCCCAAGCATTTTGCAAGTCACGAGCCGCCAGTGTTAGAGGGACACTACTGCAGCCACATTAACATTTATACTTATAACATCACCTGCCACCCTACCAAACATTTTGCAAGTCACGAGCCGCCAGAGTTAGAGGGACACTACTGCAGCCACATTAACAATTATACTTATAACATCACCTGCCACCCTCCCAAACATTTTGCAAGTCACGAGCCGCCGGAGTTAGAAAGCCACTACTGCAGCCACTGTTACAATTATACTTATAACATCACCTGCCACCCTCCCAAACATTTTGAAAGTCACGAGCCGCCAGAGTTAGAGGGACACTACCACAGCCACATTAACAATTATACTTATAACATCACCTGCCACCTTACCAAACTTGTTGCAAGTCATTAGCCACCAGTGTTAGAGGGAGACTACTACAGGCACTGTACCAATTATACTTATAACATCACCTGCCACCCTCCCAAACTTGTTGCAAGACATGAACCGCCAGAGTTAGAGGGAGACTACTACAGCCACTGTAACAATTATACATATAACATCACCTGCCACCCTCCCAAACTTGTTGCAAGTCAGGAGCCGCCAGAGTTAGAGGGAGACTACTACAGCCACATTAACAATTATACTTATAACATCACCTGCCACCCTCCCAAACTTGTTGCAAGTCACGAGCCACCAGAGTTAGAGGCAGACTACTACAGCTACTGTAACAATTATACTTACAACATCACCTGCCACCCTCCCAAACTTGTTGCAAGTCACGAGCCGCCAGAGTTAGAGGGAGACTACTACAGCCACTGTAACAATTATACTTATAACATCTCTTGCCACACTCCCAAACTTGTAGCAAGTCATGAGCTGCCAGAAATAGAGGGACACTACTACAACCACTGTAACAATTATACTTATAACATATCTTGCCACACTCCCAAACTTGTTGCAAGTCACGAGCCACCAGAGTTAGAGGGAGACTACTACCGCCACATTAACAATTATGCTTATAACATCACCTGCCACCCTCCCAAACTTGTTGCAAGTCACGATCTGCCAGAGTCAGAGGGAGACTACTACAGCCACTGTAACAATTATACATATAACATCACCCGCCACCCTCCCAAACTTGTTGCAAGTCACGAGCCGCCAGAGTTAGAGGGAGACTACTACAGCCACATTAACAATTATACTTATAACGTCACCTGCCACACTCCCAAACTTGTTGCAAAACATGAGCCGCCTGAGTTAAACGGCGACTACTACAGCCACATTAACAATTATACTTATAACATAACCTGCCACCATCCCGAACTTGTTGCAAGTCACGAGCCGCCAGAGTTAGAAAGCCACTACTGCAGCCACTGTTACAATTATACTTATAACATCACCTGCCACCCTCCCAAACATTTTGAAAGTCACGAGCCGCCAGAGTTAGAGGGACACTACCACAGCCACATTAACAATTATACTTATAACATCACCTGCCACCCTACCAAACTTGTTGCAAGTCATTAGCCACCAGTGTTAGAGGGAGACTACTACAGGCACTGTACCAATTATACTTATAACATCACCTGCCACCCTCCCAAACTTGTTGCAAGACATGAACCGCCAGAGTTAGAGGGACACTACTACAGCCACTGTAACAATTATACTTATAACATCTCTTGCCACCCTCCCAAACTTGTTGCAAGTCACGAGCCACCAGAGTTAGAGGGAGACTACTACAACCACTGTAACAATTATACATATAACATCACCTGCCACCCTCCCAAACTTGTTGCAAGTCATGAGCCGCCAGATTTAGAGGGACACTACTACAGCCACTGTAACAATTATACTTATAACATCTCTTGCCACCCTCCCAAACTTGTTGCAAGTCACGAGCCACCAGAGTTAGAGGGAGACTACTACAGCCACTGTAACAATTATACTTATAACATCAACTGCCACCCTCCCAAACTTGTTGCAAGTCACGAGCCGCCAAGTTAGAGGGAGACTACTACAGCCACATTAACAATTATACGTATAACATCACCAGCCACCCTTACAAACTTGTTGCAAGACTAGAGCCGCTAGAGTTAGAGGGAGACTACTACAGCCACTGTAACACACTATACTTATAACATCACCTGCCACCCTCCCAAACTTGTTGCAAGTCATGAGCCGCCAGAGATAGAGGGAGACTACTACAGCCACTGTAACAATTATACTTATAACATCACCTGCCACCCTCCCAAACTGGTTGCAAGTCATGAGCCGCCAGAGTTAAAGGGAAACTACTACAGCCACTGTAACACATTAACAATTATACTTATAACATCACCTGCCACCCTCCCAAACTTGTTGCAAGTCACGAGCCGCCAGAGTTAAAGGGACACTACTACAGCCACTGCAAGAATTATACTTATAACATCACCTGCCACCCTCCGAAACTTGTTGCAAGTCACGAGCCACCAGAGTTAGAGGGACACTACTACAGCCACATTAACAATTATACTTATAACATCACCTGCCACCCTCCTAAACTTGTCGCAAGTCACAAGCCGCCAGAGTTAGAGGGACACTACTACAGCCACTGTAACAATTATACTTATAACTTCACCTGCCACCCTCCCAAACTTGTTGCAAGTCACGAGCCGCCAGAGTTAGAGGGAGACTACTACAGCCACTGTAACAATTATACTTATAACATCACCTGCCACCCTCCCAAACATGTTGCAAGTCACGAGCCGCCAGAGTTAGACGGACACTACTACAGCCACATTAATAATTATACTTATAACATCACCTGCCACCCTCCCAAACTTCTTGCAAGTCACAAGCCACCAGAGTTAGAGGGAGACTACTACAGCTACTGTAACAATTATACTTATAACATCTCCTGCCACCCTCCCAAGTTTGTTGCAAGTCATGAGCCACCAGAGTTACAGGGAGACTACTACAGCCACTGTAACAATTATACTTATAACATAACCTGCCACCCTCCCAAACTTGTTGCAAGTCACGAGCTGCCAGAGTTAGAGGGACTCTACTACAGCCACTGTAACAATTATACTTATAACATCACCTCCCACCCTCCCAAAATTGTTGCAAGTCACGAGCCGGCAGAGTTAGAGGGACACTACTGCAGCCACTGTTACAATTATACATATAACATCACTTGCCACCCTCCCAAACATTTTGGAAGTCACGAGCCGCCAGAGTTAGAGGGACACTACTGCAACCACTGTAACAATTATACATATAACATCACCTGCCACCCTCCCAAACATTTTGCAAGTCACGAGCCGCAAAAGTTAGAGGGACACTACTACAGCCACATTAATAATTATACTTAAAACATCACCTGCCACCCTCCCAGACTTGTTGCAAGTCACGAGCCACCAGAGTTAGAGGGAGACTACTACAGCCACTGTAACAATTATACTTATAACATCTCCTGCCACCCTCCCAAGTTTGTTGCAAGTCATGAGCCACAGGGTTAGAAGGAGACTACTACAGCCACTGTAACAATTATACTTATAACATCACCTACCACCCTCCCAAAATTGTTGCAAGTCACGAGCCGCCGGAGTTACAGGGCACTACTGCAGCCACTGTTACAATTACACTTATAACATCACCTGTCACCCTCCCAAGCATTTTGCAAGTCACGAGCCTCCAGAGTTAGAGGGACACTACTGCAGCCACATTAAAAATTACACTTATAACATCACCTGCCACCCTACCAAACATTTTGCAAGTCACGAGCCGCCGGAGTTAGAAAGACACTACTGCAGCCACTGTTACAATTATACTTATAACATCACCTGCCACCCTCCCAAACATTTTGCAAATCACGAGCCGCCAGAGTTAGAACGACACTACTGCAGCCACTGTTACAATTATACTTATAACATAACCTGCCACCCTCCCGAACTTGTTGCAAGTCACGAGCCGCCAGAGTTAGACGGAGACTACTACAGCCACATTAACAATATTACTTATAACATCACCTGCCACTCTCCCAAACTTGTTGCAAGTCACGAGCCGCCTGAGTTAGAGGGAGACTACTACAGCTACATTAACAATTATACATATAACATCACCTGCCACCCTCCCAAATTTGTTGCAAGTCATGAGCAGCCAGAGTTAGAGGGAGGCTGCTACAGCTACATTAACAATTATACTTACAACATCACCTGCCACCCTCCCAAACTTGTTGCGTGTTACGAGCCACCAGAGTTAGAGGGAGACTACTACAACCACTGTAACAATTATACATATAACATCACCTGCCACCCTCGCAAACGTGTTGCAAGTCATGAGCCGCCTGAGTTAGAGGGACACTACTACAGCCACTGTAACAATTATACTTATAACATCTCTTGCCAACCTCCCAAACCTGTTGCAAGTCACGAGCTACCAGAGTTAGAGGGAGACCACTACAGTCACTGTAACAATTATACTTATAACATCACCTGCCACCCTCCCAAACTTGTTGCAATTCACGAGTCGCCAGAGTTGGAGGGAGACTACTACAGCCACTGTAACACATTATACTTATAACATAAACTGCCACCCTCCCAAACTTGTTGCAAGTCACGAGCCGCCAAGTTAGAGGGAGACTACTACAGCCACATTAACAATTATACGTATAACATCACCTGCCACTCTCCCAAACTTGTTGCAAGACTAGAGCCGCTAGAGTTACAGAGAGACTACTAAAGCCACTGTAACACACTATACTTATAACATCACCTGCCACCCTCCCAAACTTGTTGCAAGTCATGAGCCGCCAGAGATAGAGGGAGACTACTACAGCCACTGTGACAATTATACTTATAACATCACCTGCCACCCTCCCAAACTGGTTGCAAGTCATGAGCCGCCAGAGTTAGAGGGAAACTACTACAGCCACTGTAACACATTAACAATTATACTTATAACATCACCTGCCACCTTCCCAAACTTGTTGCAAGTCACGAGCCGCCAGAGTTAGAGGGACACTACTACAGCCACTGCAAGAATTATACTTATAACATCACCTGCCACCCTCCCAAACTTGTTTCAAGTCACGAGCCACCAAAGTTAGAGGGACACTACTACAGCCACATTAACAATTATACTTATAACATCACCTGCCACCCTCCCAAACTTGTCGCAAGTCACAAGCCGCCAGAGTTAGAGGGAGACTACTACAGCCACTGTAACAATTATACTTATAATATCACCTGCCACCCTCCCAAACTTGTTGCAAGTCACGAGCCGCCAGAGTTAGAGGGAGACTACTACAGCCACTGTAACAATTATACTTATAACATCTCCTGCCACCCTCCCAAGTTTGTTGCAAGTCATGAGCCACCAGAAATAGAGGGAGACTACTACAGCCACTGTAACAATTATACTTATAACATCACCTGCCACCCTCCCAAACTTGTTGCAAGTCACGAGCTGCCAGAGTTAGAGGGACTCTACTACAGCCACTGTAACAATTATACTTATAACATCACCTACTACCCTCCCAAAATTGTTGCAAGTCACGAGCCGCCAGAGCTAGAGGGACACTACTGCAGCCACTGTTAAAATTATACATATAACATCACTTCCCACCCTCCCAAATATTTTGCAAGTCACGAGCCGCCAGAGTTAGAGGGACTCTACTGCAACCACTGTAACAATTATACATATAACATCACCTGCCACCCTCCCAAACATTTTGCAAGTCACGAGCCGCCAGAGTTGGAGGGACACTACTACAGCCATATTAACAATTATACTTAAAACATCACCTGCCGCCCTCCCAGACTTGTTGCAAGTCACGAGCCACCAGAGTTAGAGGGAGACTACTACAGCCACTGTAACAATTATACTTATAACATCTCCTGCCACCCTTCCAAGTTTGTTGCAAGTCATGAGCCACCGGAGTTAGAAGGAGACTACTACAGCCACTGTAACAATTATACTTATAACATCACCTGCCACCCTCCCAAACTTCTTGCAAGTCACGAGCTGCCAGAGTTAGAGGGACACTACTACAGCCACTGTTACAATTATACTTATAACATCACCTGCCACCCTCCCAAAATTGTTGCAAGTCACGAGTCGCCGGATTTAGAGGGACACTACTGCAGCCACTGTTACAATTACACTTACAACATCACCTGCCACCCTCCCAAGCATTTTGCAAGTCACGAGCCGCCAGTGTTAGAGGGACACTACTGCAGCCACATTAACATTTATACTTATAACATCACCTGCCACCCTACCAAACATTTTGCAAGTCACGAGCCGCCAGAGTTAGAGGGACACTACTGCAGCCACATTAACAATTATACTTATAACATCACCTGACACCCTCCCAAACATTTTGCAAGTCACGAGCCGCCGGAGTTAGAAAGCCACTACTGCAGCCACTGTTACAATTATACTTATAACATCACCTGCCACCCTCCCAAACATTTTGAAAGTCACGAGCCGCCAGAGTTAGAGGGACACTACCACAGCCACATTAACAATTATACTTATAACATCACCTGCCACCCTACCAAACTTGTTGCAAGTCATTAGCCACCAGTGTTAGAGGGAGACTACTACAGGCACTGTACCAATTATACTTATAACATAACCTGCCACCCTCCCAAACTTGTTGCAAGACATGAACCGCCAGAGTTAGAGGGAGACTACTACAGCCACTGTAACAATTATACATATAACATCACCTGCCACCCTCCCAAACTTGTTGCAAGTCAGGAGCCGCCAGAGTTAGAGGGAGACTACTACAGCCACATTAACAATTATACTTATAACATCACCTGCCGCCCTCCCAAACTTGTTGCAAGTCACGAGCCGCCAGAGTTAGAGGGAGACTACTACAGCTACATTAGCAATTATACTTACAACATCACCTGCCACCATCCCAAACCTGTTGCAAGTCACGAGCCACCAGAGTTAGAGGGAGACTACTACAGCTACTGTAACAATTATACTTACAACATCACCTGCCACCCTCCCAAACTTGTTGCAAGTCACGAGCCGCCAGAGTTAGAGGGAGACTACTACAGCCACTGTAACAATTATACTTATAACATCTCTTGCCACACTCCCAAACTTGTAGCAAGTCATGAGCTGCCAGAGTTAGAGGGACACTACTACAACCACTGTAACAATTATACTTATAACATCACCTGCCACCCTCCCAAACATGTTGCAAGTCACGAGCCGCCAGAGTTAGAGCGACACTACTGCAGCCACATTAACAATTATACTTATAACATCACCTGCCACCCTACCAAACATTTTGCAAGTCACGAGCCGCCAGAGTTAGAGGGACACTACTGCAGCCACATTAACAATTATACTTATAACATCACCTGCCACCCTCCCAAACATTTTGCAAGTCACGAGCTGCCGGAGTTAGAGGGACACTACTGCAGCCACTGTTACAATTATACTTATAACATCACCTGACACCCTCCCAAAAATTTGCAACTCACGAGCCGCCAGAGTTAGAGGGACACTACTGCAGCCACATTAACAATTATACTTATAACATCACCTGCCACCCTCCAAACATTTTGCAAGTCACGAGCCGCCGGAGTTAAAGGGACACTCTTGCAGCCACTGGTACAATTATACTTATAACATCACCTGCCACCCTCCCAAACATTTTGCAACTCACGAGCCGCCAGAGTTAGAGGGACACTACTGCAGCCACATTAACAATTATACTTATAACATCACCTGCCGCCCTCCCAAACTTGTTGCAAGTCACGAGCCGCCAGAGTTAGAGGGAGACTACTACAGCTACATTAGCAATTATACTTACAACATCACCTGCCACCATCCCAAACCTGTTGCAAGTCACGAGCCACCAGAGTTAGAGGGAGACTACTACAGCTACTGTAACAATTATACTTACAACATCACCTGCCACCCTCCCAAACTTGTTGCAAGTCACGAGCCGCCAGAGTTAGAGGGAGACTACTACAGCCACTGTAACAATTATACTTATAACATCTCTTGCCACACTCCCAAACTTGTAGCAAGTCATGAGCTGCCAGAGTTAGAGGGACACTACTACAACCACTGTAACAATTATACTTATAACATCACCTGCCACCCTCCCAAACATGTTGCAAGTCACGAGCCGCCAGAGTTAGAGCGACACTACTGCAGCCACATTAACAATTATACTTATAACATCACCTGCCACCCTACCAAACATTTTGCAAGTCACGAGCCGCCAGAGTTAGAGGGACACTACTGCAGCCACATTAACAATTATACTTATAACATCACCTGCCACCCTCCCAAACATTTTGCAAGTCACGAGCTGCCGGAGTTAGAGGGACACTACTGCAGCCACTGTTACAATTATACTTATAACATCACCTGACACCCTCCCAAAAATTTGCAACTCACGAGCCGCCAGAGTTAGAGGGACACTACTGCAGCCACATTAACAATTATACTTATAACATCACCTGCCACCCTCCAAACATTTTGCAAGTCACGAGCCGCCGGAGTTAAAGGGACACTCTTGCAGCCACTGGTACAATTATACTTATAACATCACCTGCCACCCTCCCAAACATTTTGCAACTCACGAGCCGCCAGAGTTAGAGGGACACTACTGCAGCCACATTAACAATTATACTTATAACATCACCTGCCACCCTCCCAAACATTTTGAAAGTCACGAGCCGCCAGAGTTAGAGGGACACTACCACAGCCACATTAACAATTATACTTATAACATCACCTGCCACCCTACCAAACTTGTTGCAAGTCATTAGCCACCAGTGTTAGAGGGAGACTACTACAGCCACTGTAACAATTATACTTATAACATCACCTGCCACCCTCCCAAACTTGTTGCAAGTCACGATTTGCCAGAGTTAGAGGGAGACTACTACAGCCACTGTAACAATTATACTTATAACATCTCCTGCCACCCTCCCAAGTTTGTTGCAAGTCATGAGCCACCGGGTTAGAAGGAGACTACTACAGCCACATTAACAATTATACTTATAACATCACCTGCCACCCTCCAAAGTTGTTGCAAGTCACGAGCTGCCAGAATTAGAGGGACACTACTACAGCCACTGTAACAATTATACTTATAACATCACCTGCCACCCTCCCAAAATTGTTGCAAGTCACGAGCCGCCGGAGTTACAGGGCACTACTGCAGCCACTCTTACAATTATACTTATAACATCACCTGCCACCCTCCCAAACTTGTTGCAAGTCACGAGCCGCCAGAGTTAGAGGGAGACTACTACAGCTACATTAGCAATTATACTTACAACATCACCTGCCACCATCCCAAACTTGTTGCAAGTCACGAGCCACCAGAGTTAGAGGGAGACTACTACAACCACTGCAACAATTATACTTATAACATCACCTACCACCCTCCCAAACTTGTTGCAAGTCATGAGCCACCGCAGTTAGAGGGTGACTACTACAGCCACTGTAACAATTATACTTACAACATCACCTGCCACCCTCCCAAAATTGTTGCAAGTCATGAGCCACCAGAGTTAGAGGGAGACTGCTACAATCACTGTAACAATTATACTTATAACATCACCTGCCACCCTCCAAAACTTGTTGGAAGTCACGAGCCGCCAGAGTTAGAGGGAGACTACTACAGCCACTGTAACACATTATATTTATAACATCACCTGCCACCCTCCCAAACTTGTTGCAAGTCACGAGCCGCCAAGTTAGAGGGAGACTACTACAGTCACATTAACAATTATACGTATAACATCACCTGCCACCCTCCCAAACTTGTTGCAAGACATGAGCCGCTAGGGTTAGAGGGAGACTACTACAGCCACTGTAACACATTATACTTATAACATCACCAGCCACCCTCCCAAACTTGTTGCAAGTCATGAGCCGCCAGAATTAGAGGGAGACTACTACAGCCACTGTAACAATTATACTTATAACATCACCTGCCACCCTCCCAAATTGTTACAAGTCATGGGCCGCCAGATTTAGAGGGAAATTACTACAGCCACTGTAACACATTAACAATTATACTTATAATATCACCTGCCACCCTCCCAAACTTGTTGCAAGTCACGAGCCGCCAGAGATACAGGGAGACAACTACAGCCACATTAACAATTATACTTATAACATCAACTGCCACCCTCCCAAACTTGTTGCAAGTCACGGGCCGCCAGAGTTAGAGGGAGACTACTACAGCCACATTAACAATTATACTTATAACATCACCTGCCACCCACCCAAAATTATTGCAAGTCGCGAGCCGCCTGAGTTAGAGGGAGACTACTACAGCCACTGTAACAATTACAGTGGAATCTCGTTAGCACTTTCCTCATTAACACGTTTTCCCGTGTATTACGTTGAACTATAAAAGTCCCGGTACCAAATCACCAAATATAATAAATAATGTTTGCTTAGTGCGTTTTCCCGGTCCCACCTACTACGTTTGAATTTTGACGTCCTCATTCGCTCTTTTGGCCATTCCTTGATCGGTACAGATGGAGTAGGCGTTTATTATAACACGTTCATAGTTTGACGTCCTCATTTGCTACTTTGGTCAATCCTTGGTCACGGGGTGTATATCGGCAGCCAATCACATGCATTTAAATACTTGTGTGACACGATTTCTGTGGGCGGGATAGAGAATGTTTTACCTTGGCGTGGTAAACGCGGTAAACGCTAACGATAGTTTCTAATGTTGAGTGATGACCAAACAACCGTAGATTGTATTTTAACTTTTCATTTACAATGAAAAAAAGAAAGTGTAGTAGGTAAATAACCAACAGTGAAAAGCTGAAAATCCTTGTGTAATCACAATCCAAATATAAAACATGTCGATATAGTGCGGAAGTTCCATCAACCTTAAACACGATTATTAGCAAACCTAAATTGATTGAAACTGCTTTTAAAGAAGGGAAAAATACTAAAACAAAACTTTTCTCTTGGAAAATAGGATCAGAAGAGGACCGGAACGAAATTTGCTGCATGGAAACACCTCCATATTCAAATCGTCTTGGATACACCAAAGATAATATCGTCTATTGTACTCGTAACACGATGCACGCTCATAATTTTTTCTTTTTTAGCAGAAATTGTTATCACGTGTGTAATAAAACACACAGCAAAACCATTATTGCCGCTTCCACAATTCGCAATTTATTTTCTCAAAAACATTCATAACCTAAAAAATCCAAGTTGACCAAAATAAAAGCTTAAATTATTTATTCTCAGGCTTTGTGTATCCAAATCCATTTAAACATATTAAAATTTAGCATGGAAACGCGGATCGTATTCAGTATGAAATTGTACTTAAAATCAATTTAAATTGCCCATGGAGACGTAGTAATTATTAGATTTTTATTACCTATGTGCTTGAATTGCAGATTTTGCATTTTCATTAACACGTTTTCCCGTCTATGACGTCCAAATACTTAGGTCCCTGCAAAAACGTACTAACGAGATTCTACTGTATATTTATAACATCACCTGCCACCCTCCCAAACTTGTTGCAAGTCACGATCTGCCAGAGTCAGAGGGAGACTACTACAGCCACTGTAACAATTATACATATAACATCACCCGCCACCCTCCCAAACTTGTTGCAAGTCACGAGCCGCCAGAGTTAGAGGGAGACTACTACAGCCACATTAACAATTATACTTATAACATCACCTGCCACACTCCCAAACTTGTTGCAAAACATGAGCCGCCTGAGTTAGACGGCGACTACTACAGCCACATTAACAATTATACTTATAACATAACCTGCCACCATCCCGAACTTGTTGCAAGTCACGAGCCGCCAGAGTTAGAAAGCCACTACTGCAGCCACTGTTACAATTATACTTATAACATCACCTGCCACCCTCCCAAACATTTTGAAAGTCACGAGCCGCCAGAGTTAGAGGGACACTACCACAGCCACATTAACAATTATACTTATAACATCACCTGCCACCCTACCAAACTTGTTGCAAGTCATTAGCCACCAGTGTTAGAGGGAGACTACTACAGGCACTGTACCAATTATACTTATAACATCACCTGCCACCCTCCCAAACTTGTTGCAAGACATGAACCGCCAGAGTTAGAGGGACACTACTACAGCCACTGTAACAATTATACTTATAACATCTCTTGCCACCCTCCCAAACTTGTTGCAAGTCACGAGCCACCAGAGTTAGAGGGAGACTACTACAACCACTGTAACAATTATACATATAACATCACCTGCCACCCTCCCAAACTTGTTGCAAGTCATGAGCCGCCAGAGTTAGAGGGACACTACTACAGCCACTGTAACAATTATACTTATAACATCTCCTGCCACCCTCCCAAGTTTGTTGCAAGTCATGAGCCACCGGGTTAGAAGGAGACTACTACAGCCACATTAACAATTATACTTATAACATCACCTGCCACCCTCCAAAGTTGTTGCAAGTCACGAGCTGCCAGAATTAGAGGGACACTACTACAGCCACTGTAACAATTATACTTAGAACATCACCTGCCACCCTCCCAAAATTGTTGCAAGTCACGAGGCGCCGGAGTTACAGGGCACTACTGCAGCCACTGTTACAATTATACTTATAACATCACCTGCCACCATCCCAAACTTGTTGCAAGTCACGAGCCACCAGAGTTAGAGGGAGACTACTACAACCACTGCAACAATTATACTTATAACATCACCTACCACCCTCCCAAACTTGTTGCAAGTCATGAGCCACCGCAGTTAGAGGGTGACTACTACAGCCACTGTAACAATTATACTTACAACATCACCTGCCACCCTCCCAAACTTGTTGCAAGTCATGAGCCACCAGAGTTAGAGGGAGACTGCTACAATCACTGTAACAATTATACTTATAACATCACCTGCCACCCTCCAAAACTTGTTGGAAGTCACGAGCCGCCAGAGTTAGAGGGAGACTACTACAGCCACTGTAACACATTATATTTATAACATCACCTGCCACCCTCCCAAACTTGTTGCAAGTCACGAGCCGCCAAGTTAGAGGGAGACTACTACAGCCACATTAACAATTATACGTATAACATCACCTGCCACCCTCCCAAACTTGTTGCAAGACATGAGCCGCTAGGGTTAGAGGGAGACTACTACAGCCACTGTAACACATTATACTTATAACATCACCAGCCACCCTCCCAAACTTGTTGCAAGTCATGAGCCGCCAGAATTAGAGGGAGACTACTACAGCCACTGTAACAATTATACTTATAACATCACCTGCCACCCTCCCAAACTTGTTACAAGTCATGAGCCGCCAGATTTAGAGGGAAATTACTACAGCCACTGTAACACATTAACAATTATACTTATAATATCACCTGCCACCCTCCCAAACTTGTTGCAAGTCACGAGCCGCCAGAGATACAGGGAGACAACTACAGCCACATTAACAATTATACTTATAACATCACCTGCCACCCACCCAAAATTATTGCAAGTCTCGAGCCGCCTGAGTTAGAGGGAGACTACTACAGCCACTGTAACAATTACAGTGGAATCTCGTTAGCACTTTCCTCATTAACACGTTTTCCCGTGTATTACGTTGAACTATAAAAGTCCCGGTACCAAATCACCAAATATAATAAATAATGTTTGCTTAGTGCGTTTTCCCGGTCCCACCTACTACGTTTGAATTTTGACGTCCTCATTCGCTCTTTTGGCCATTCCTTGATCGGTACAGATGGAGTAGGCGTTTATTATAACACGTTCATAGTTTGACTTCCTCATTTGCTACTTTGGTCAATCCTTGGTCACGGGGTGTATATCGGCAGCCAATCACATGCATTTAAATACTTGTGTGACACGATTTCTGTGGGCGGGATAGAGAATGTTTTACCTTGGCGTGGTAAACGCGGTAAACACTAACGATAGTTTCTAATGTTGAGTGATGACCAAACAACCGTAGATTGTATTTTAACTTTTCATTTACAATGAAAAAAAGAAAGTGTAGTAGGTAAATAACCAACAGTGAAAAGCTGAAAATCCTTGTGTAATCACAATCCAAATATAAAACATGTCGATATAGTGCGGAAGTTCCATCAACCTTAAACACGATTATTAGCAAACCTAAATTGATTGAAACTGCTTTTAAAGAAGGGAAAAATACTAAAACAAAACTTTTCTCTTGGAAAATAGGATCAGAAGAGGACCGGAACGAAATTTGCTGCATGGAAACACCTCCATATTCAAATCGTCTTGTATACACCAAAGATAATATCGTCTATTGTACTCGTAACACGATGCACGCTCATAATTTTTTCTTTTTTAGCAGAAATTGTTATCACGTGTGTAATAAAACACACAGCAAAACCATTATTGCCGCTTCCACAATTCGCAATTTATTTTCTCAAAAACATTCATAACCTAAAAAATCCAAGTTGACCAAAATAAAAGCTTAAATTATTTATTCTCAGGCTTTGTGTATCCAAATCCATTTAAACATATTAAAATTTAGCATGGAAACGCGGATCGTATTCAGTATGAAATTGTACTTAAAATCAATTTAAATTGCCCATGGAGACGTAGTAATTATTAGATTTTTATTACCTATGTGCTTGAATTGCAGATTTTGCATTTTCATTAACACGTTTTCCCGTCTATGACGTCCAAATACTTAGGTCCCTGCTAAAACGTACTAACGAGATTCTACTGTATATTTATAACATCACCTGCCACCCTCCCAAACTTGTTGCAAGTCACGATCTGCCAGAGTCAGAGGGAGACTACTACAGCCACTGTAACAATTATACATATAACATCACCCGCCACCCTCCCAAACTTGTTGCAAGTCACGAGCCGCCAGAGTTAGAGGGAGACTACTACAGCCACATTAACAATTATACTTATAACATCACCTGCCACACTCCCAAACTTGTTGCAAAACATGAGCCGCCTGAGTTAGACGGCGACTACTACAGCCACATTAACAATTATACTTATAACATAACCTGCCACCATCCCGAACTTGTTGCAAGTCACGAGCCGCCAGAGTTAGAAAGCCACTACTGCAGCCACTGTTACAATTATACTTATAACATCACCTGCCACCCTCCCAAACATTTTGAAAGTCACGAGCCGCCAGAGTTAGAGGGACACTACCACAGCCACATTAACAATTATACTTATAACATCACCTGCCACCCTACCAAACTTGTTGCAAGTCATTAGCCACCAGTGTTAGAGGGAGACTACTACAGGCACTGTACCAATTATACTTATAACATCACCTGCCACCCTCCCAAACTTGTTGCAAGACATGAACCGCCAGAGTTAGAGGGACACTACTACAGCCACTGTAACAATTATACTTATAACATCTCTTGCCACCCTCCCAAACTTGTTGCAAGTCACGAGCCACCAGAGTTAGAGGGAGACTACTACAACCACTGTAACAATTATACATATAACATCACCTGCCACCCTCCCAAACTTGTTGCAAGTCATGAGCCGCCAGAGTTAGAGGGACACTACTACAGCCACTGTAACAATTATACTTATAACATCTCTTGCCACCCTCCCAAACTTGTTGCAAGTCACGAGCCACCAGAGTTAGAGGGAGACTACTACAGCCACATTAACAATTATATTTATAACATCAACTGCCACCCTCCCAAACTTGTTGCAAGTCACGAGCCGCCAAGTTAGAGGGAGACTACTACAGCCACATTAACAATTATACGTATAACATCACCAGCCACCCTTACAAACTTGTTGCAAGACTAGAGCCGCTAGAGTTAGAGGGAGACTACTACAGCCACTGTAACACACTACACTTATAACATCACCTGCCACCCTCCCAAACTTGTTGCAAGTCATGAGCCGCCAGAGATAGAGGGAGACTACTACAGCCACTGTAACAATTATACTTATAACATCACCTGCCACCCTCCCAAACTGGTTGCAAGTCATGAGCCGCCAGAGTTAGAGGGAAACTACTACAGCCACTGTAACACATTAACAATTATACTTATAACATCACCTGCCACCCTCCCAAACTTGTTGCAAGTCACGAGCCGCCAGAGTTAAAGGGACACTACTACAGCCACTGCAAGAATTATACTTATAACATCACCTGCCACCCTCCGAAACTTGTTGCAAGTCACGAGCCACCAGAGTTAGAGGGACACTACTACAGCCACATTAACAATTATACTTATAACATCACCTGCCACCCTCCCAAACTTGTCGCAAGTCACAAGCCGCCAGAGTTAGAGGGACACTACTACAGCCACTGTAACAGTTATACTTATAACATCACCTGCCACCCTCCCAAACTTGTTGCAAGTCACGAGCCGCCAGAGTTAGAGGGAGACTACTACAGCCACTGTAACAATTATACTTATAACATCACCTGCCACCCTCCCAAACATGTTGCAAGTCACGAGCCGCCAGAGTTAGACGGACACTACTACAGCCACATTAATAATTATACTTATAACATCACCTGCCACCCTCCCAAACTTCTTGCAAGTCACAAGCCACCAGAGTTAGAGGGAGACTACTACAGCTACTGTAACAATTATACTTATAACATCTCGTGCCACCCTCCCAAGTTTGTTGCAAGTCATGAGCCACCAGAGTTACAGGGAGACTACTACAGCCACTGTAACAATTATACTTATAACATAACCTGCCACCCTCCCAAACTTGTTGCAAGTCACGAGCTGCCAGAGTTAGAGGGACTCTACTACAGCCACTGTAACAATTATACTTATAACATCACCTCCCACCCTCCCAAAATTGTTGCAAGTCACGAGCCGGCAGAGTTAGAGGGACACTACTGCAGCCACTGTTACAATTATACATATAACATCACTTGCCACCCTCCCAAACATTTTGGAAGTCACGAGCCGCCAGAGTTAGAGGGACACTACTGCAACCACTGTAACAATTATACATATAACATCACCTGCCACCCTCCCAAACATTTTGCAAGTCACGAGCCGCAAAAGCTAGAGGGACACTACTACAGCCACATTAACAATTATACTTAAAACATCACCTGCCACCCTCCCAGACTTGTTGCAAGTCACGAGCCACCAGAGTTAGAGGGAGACTACTACAGCCACTGTAACAATTATACTTATAACATCTCCTGCCACCCTCCCAAGTTTGTTGCAAGTCATGAGCCACCGGGTTAGAAGGAGACTACTACAGCCACTGTAACTATTATACTTATAACATCACCTACCACCCTCCCAAAATTGTTGCAAGTCACGAGCCGCCGGAGTTACAGGGCACTACTGCAGCCCTTGTTACAATTACACTTATAACATCACCTGCCACCCTCCCAAGCATTTTGCAAGTCACGAGCCGCCAGAGTTAGAGGGACACTACTGCAGCCACATTAAAAATTACACTTATAACATCACCTGCCACCCTACCAAACATTTTGCAAGTCACGAGCCGCCAGAGTTAGAGGGACACTACTGCAGCCACATTAACAATTATACTTATAACATCACCTGCCACCCTCCCAAACATTATGCAAGTCACGAGCCGCCGGAGTTAGAAAGACACTACTGCAGCCACTGTTACAATTATACTTATAACATCACCTGCCACCCTCCGAAACATTTTGCAAATCACGAGCCGCCAGAGTTAGAAAGACACTACTGCAGCCACTGTTACAATTATACTTATAACATAACCTGCCACCCTCCCGAACTTGTTGCAAGTCACGAGCCGCCAGAGTTAGACGGAGACTACTACAGCCACATTAACAATATTACTTATAACATCACCTGCCACTCTCCCAAACTTGTTGCAAGTCACGAGCCGCCTGAGTTAGAGGGAGACTACTACAGCTACATTAACAATTATACATATAACATCACCTGCCACCCTCCCAAATTTGTTGCAAGTCATGAGCAGCCAGAGTTAGAGGGAGGCTGCTACAGCTACATTAACAATTATACTTACAACATCACCTGCCACCCTCCCAAACTTGTTGCGTGTCTCGAGCCACCAGAGTTAGAGGGAGACTACTACAACCACTGTAACAATTATACATATAACATCACCTGCCACCCTCGCAAACTTGTTGCAAGTCATGAGCCGCCAGAGTTAGAGGGACACTACTACAGCCACTGTAACAATTATACTTATAACATCTCTTGCCAACCTCCCAAACCTGTTGCAAGTCACGAGCCACCAGAGTTAGAGGGAGACTACTACAGTCACTGTAACAATTATACTTATAACATCACCTGCCACCCTCCCAAACTTGTTGCAATTCACGAGTCGCCAGAGTTGGAGGGAGACTACTACAGCCACTGTAACACATTATACTTATAACATAAACTGCCACCCTCCCAAACTTGTTGCAAGTCACGAGCCGCCAAGTTAGAGGGAGACTACTACAGCCACATTAACAATTATACGTATAACATCACCTGCCACTCTCCCAAACTTGTTGCAAGACTAGAGCCGCTAGAGTTACAGAGAGACTACTAAAGCCACTGTAACACACTATACTTATAACATCACCTGCCACCCTCCCAAACTTGTTGCAAGTCATGAGCCGCCAGAGATAGAGGGAGACTACTACAGCCACTGTGACAATTATACTTATAACATCACCTGCCACCCTCCCAAACTGGTTGCAAGTCATGAGCCGCCAGAGTTAGAGAGAAACTACTACAGCCACTGTAACACATTAACAATTATACTTATAACATCACCTGCCACCTTCCCAAACTTGTTGCAAGTCACGAGCCGCCAGAGTTAGAGGGACACTACTACAGCCACTGCAAGAATTATACTTATAACATCACCTGCCACCCTCCCAAACTTGTTTCAAGTCACGAGCCACCAAAGTTAGAGGGACACTACTACAGCCACATTAACAATTATACTTATAACATCACCTGCCACCCTCCCAAACTTGTCGCAAGTCACAAGCCGCCAGAGTTAGAGGGAGACTACTACAGCCACTGTAACAATTATACTTATAACATCTCCTGCCACCCTCCCAAGTTTGTTGCAAGTCATGAGCCACCAGAAATAGAGGGAGACTACTACAGCCACTGTAACAATTATACTTATAACATCACCTGCCACCCTCCCAAACTTGTTGCAAGTCACGAGCTGCCAGAGTTAGAGGGACTCTACTACAGCCACTGTAACAATTATACTTATAACATCACCTACTACCCTCCCAAAATTGTTGCAAGTCACGAGCCGCCAGAGCTAGAGGGACACTACTGCAGCCACTGTTACAATTATACATATAACATCACTTCCCACCCTCCCAAATATTTTGCAAGTCACGAGCCGCCAGAGTTAGAGGGACACTACTGCAACCACTGTAACAATTATACATATAACATCACCTGCCACCCTCCCAAACATTTTGCAAGTCACGAGCCGCCAGAGTTGGAGGGACACTACTACAGCCACTGTAACAATTATACTTATAACATCTCCTGCCACCCTTCCAAGTTTGTTGCAAGTCATGAGCCACCGGAGTTAGAAGGAGACTACTACAGCCACTGTAACAATTATACTTATAACATCACCTGCCACCCTCCCAAACTTCTTGCAAGTCACGAGCTGCCAGAGTTAGAGGGACACCACTACAGCCACTGTTACAATTATACTTATAACATCACCTGCCACCCTCCCAAAATTGTTGCAAGTCACGAGTCGCCGGATTTAGAGGGACACTACTGCAGCCACTGTTACAATTACACTTATAACATCACCTGCCACCCTCCCAAGCATTTTGCAAGTCACGAGACGCCAGTGTTAGAGGGACACTACTGCAGCCACATTAACATTTATACTTATAACATCACCTGCCACCCTACCAAACATTTTGCAAGTCACGAGCCGCCAGAGTTAGAGGGACACTACTGCAGCCACATTAACAATTATACTTATAACATCACCTGCCACCCTCGCAAACATTTTGCAAGTCACGAGCCGCCGGAGTTAGAAAGCCACTACTGCAGCCACTGTTACAATTATACTTATAACATCACCTGCCACCCTCCCAAACATTTTGAAAGTCACGAGCCGCCAGAGTTAGAGGGACACTACCACAGCCACATTAACAATTATACTTATAACATCACCTGCCACCCTACCAAACTTGTTGCAAGTCATTAGCCACCAGTGTTAGAGGGAGACTACTACAGGCACTGTACCAATTATACTTATAACATAACCTGCCACCCTCCCAAACTTGTTGCAAGACATGAACCGCCAGAGTTAGAGGGAGACTACTACAGCCACTGTAACAATTATACATATAACATCACCTGCCACCCTCCCAAACTTGTTGCAAGTCAGGAGCCGCCAGAGTTAGAGGGAGACTACTACAGCCACATTAACAATTATACTTATAACATCACCTGCCACCCTCCCAAACTTGTTGCAAGCCACGAGCTGCCTGAGTTAGAGGGAGACTACTACAGCTACATTAACAATTATACTTATAACAATACCTGCCACCCTCCCAAACTTGTTGCAAGTCACGAGCCGCCAGAGTTAGAGGGAGACTACTACAGCTACATTAGCAATTATACTTACAACATCACCTGCCACCATCCCAAACTTGTTGCAAGTCACGAGCCACCAGAGTTAGAGGGAGACTACTACAGCTACTGTAACAATTATACTTACAACATCACCTGCCACCCTCCCAAACTTGTTGCAAGTCACGAGCCACCAGAGTTAGAGGGAGACTACTACAGCTACTGTAACAATTATACTTACAACATCACCTGCCACCCTCCCAAACTTGTTGCAAGTCACGAGCCGCCAGAGTTAGAGGGAGACTACTACAGCCACTGTAACAATTATACTTATAACATCTCTTGCCACACTCCCAAACTTGTAGCAAGTCATGAGCTGCCAGAGTTAGAGGGACACTACTACAACCACTGTAACAATTATACTTATAACATCACCTGCCACCCTCCCAAAATTGTTGCAAGTCACGAGCCGCAGGATTTATAGGGACACTACTGCAGCCACTGTTACAATTACACTTATAACATCACCTGCCACCCTCCCAAACATGTTGCAAGTCACGAGCCGCCAGAGTTAGAGCGACACTACTGCAGCCACATTAACAATTATACTTATAACATCACCTGCCACCCTACCAAACATTTTGCAAGTCACGAGCCGCCAGAGTTAGAGGGACACTACTGCAGCCACATTAACAATTATACTTATAACATCACCTGCCACCCTCCCAAACATTTTGATAGTCACGAGCTGCCGGAGTTAGAGGGACACTACTGCAGCCACTGTTACAATTATACTTATAACATCACCTGACACCCTCCCAAAAATTTGCAACTCACGAGCCGCCAGAGTTAGAGGGACACTACTGCAGCCACATTAACAATTATACTTATAACATCACCTGCCACCCTCCAAACATTTTGCAAGTCACGAGCCGCCGGAGTTAGAGGGACACTCTTGCAGCCACTGGTACAATTATACTTATAACATCACCTGCCACCCTCCCAAACATTTTGCAACTCACGAGCCGCCAGAGTTAGAGGGACACTACTGCAGCCACATTAACAATTATACTTATAACATCACCTGCCACCCTCCCAAACATTTTGAAAGTCACGAGCCGCCAGAGTTAGAGGGACACTACCACAGCCACATTAACAATTATACTTATAACATCACCTGCCACCCTACCAAAGTTGTTGCAAGTCATTAGCCACCAGTGTTAGAGGGAGACTACTACAGTCACTGTAACAATTATACTTATAACATCACCTGCCACCCTCCCAAACTTGTTGCAAGTCACGAGCCGCCAGAGTTAGAGGGAGACTACTACAGCCACTGTAACAATTATACTTATAACATCTCCTGCCACCCTCCCAAGTTTGTTGCAAGTCATGAGCCACCGGGTTAGAAGGAGACTACTACAGCCACATTAACAATTATACTTATAACATCACCTGCCGCCCTCCAAAGTTGTTGCAAGTCACGAGCTGCCAGAATTAGAGGGACACTACTACAGCCACTGTAACAATTATACTTATAACATCTCCTGCCACCCTCCCAAGTTTGTTGCAAGTCATGAGCCACCGGGTTAGAAGGAGACTACTACAGCTACATTAACAATTATACTTACAACATCACCTGCCACCATCCCAAACTTGTTGCAAGTCACGAGCCACCAGAGTTAGAGGGAGACTACTACAACCACTGCAACAATTATACTTATAACATCACCTACCACCCTCCCAAACTTGTTGCAAGTCATGAGCCACCGCAGTTAGAGGGTGACTACTACAGCCACTGTAACAATTATACTTACAACATCACCTGCCACCCTCCCAAACTTGTTGCAAGTCATGAGCCACCAGAGTTAGAGGGAGACTGCTACAATCACTGTAACAATTATACTTATAACATCACCTGCCACCCTCCAAAACTTGTTGGAAGTCACGAGCCGCCAGAGTTAGAGGGAGACTACTACAGCCACTGTAACACATTATATTTATAACATCACCTGCCACCCTCCCAAACTTGTTGCAAGTCACGAGCCGCCAAGTTAGAGGGAGACTACTACAGCCACATTAACAATTATACGTATAACATCACCTGCCACCCTCCCAAACTTGTTGCAAGACATGAGCCGCTAGGGTTAGAGGGAGACTACTACAGCCACTGTAACACATTATACTTATAACATCACCAGCCACCCTCCCAAACTTGTTGCAAGTCATGAGCCGCCAGAATTAGAGGGAGACTACTACAGCCACTGTAACAATTATACTTATAACATCACCTGCCACCCTCCCAAACTTGTTACAAGTCATGAGCCGCCAGATTTAGAGGGAAATTACTACAGCCACTGTAACACATTAACAATTATACTTATAATATCACCTGCCACCCTCCCAAACTTGTTGCAAGTCACGAGCCGCCAGAGATACAGGGAGACAACTACAGCCACATTAACAATTATACTTATAACATCAACTGCCACCCTCCCAAACTTGTTGCAAGTCACGGGCCGCCAGAGTTAGAGGGAGACTACTACAGCCACATTAACAATTATACTTATAACATCACCTGCCACCCACCCAAAATTATTGCAAGTCGCGAGCCGCCTGAGTTAGAGGGAGACTACTACAGCCACTGTAACAATTACAGTGGAATCTCGTTAGCACTTTCCTCATTAACACGTTTTCCCGTGTATTACGTTGAACTATAAAAGTCCCGGTACCAAATCACCAAATATAATAAATAATGTTTGCTTAGTGCGTTTTCCCGGTCCCACCTACTACGTTTGAATTTTGACGTCCTCATTCGCTCTTTTGGCCATTCCTTGATCGGTACAGATGGAGTAGGCGTTTATTATAACACGTTCATAGTTTGACGTCCTCATTTGCTACTTTGGTCAATCCTTGGTCACGGGGTGTATATCGGCAGCCAATCACATGCATTTAAATACTTGTGTGACACGATTTCTGTGGGCGGGATAGAGAATGTTTTACCTTGGCGTGGTAAACGCGGTAAACGCTAACGATAGTTTCTAATGTTGAGTGATGACCAAACAACCGTAGATTGTATTTTAACTTTTCATTTACAATGAAAAAAAGAAAGTGTAGTAGGTAAATAACCAACAGTGAAAAGCTGAAAATCCTTGTGTAATCACAATCCAAATATAAAACATGTCGATATAGTGCGGAAGTTCCATCAACCTTAAACACGATTATTAGCAAACCGAAATTGATTGAAACTGCTTTTAAAGAAGGGAAAAATACTAAAACAAAACTTTTCTCTTGGAAAATAGGATCAGAAGAGGACCGGAACGAAATTTGCTGCATGGAAACACCTCCATATTCAAATCGTCTTGTATACACCAAAGATAATATCGTCTATTGTACTCGTAACACGATGTACGCTCATAATTTTTTCTTTTTTAGCAGAAATTGTTATCACGTGTGTAATAAAACACACAGCAAAACCACTATTGCCGCTTCCACAATTCGCAATTTATTTTCTCAAAAACATTCATAACCTAAAAAATCCAAGTTGACCAAAATAAAAGCTTAAATTATTTATTCTCAGGCTTTGTGTATCCAAATCCATTTAAACATATTAAAATTTAACATGGAAACGCGGATCGTATTCAGTATGAAATTGTACTTAAAATCAATTTAAATTGCCCATGGAGACGTAGTAATTATTAGATTTTTATTACCTATGTGCTTGAATTGCAGATTTTGCATTTTCATTAACACGTTTTCCCGTCTATGACGTCCAAATACTTAGGTCCCTGCAAAAACGTACTAACGAGATTCTACTGTATATTTATAACATCACCTGCCACCCTCCCAAACTTGTTGCAAGTCACGATCTGCCAGAGTCAGAGGGAGACTACTACAGCCACTGTAACAATTATACATATAACATCACCCGCCACCCTCCCAAACTTGTTGCAAGTCACGAGCCGCCAGAGTTAGAGGGAGACTACTACAGCCACATTAACAATTATACTTATAACATCACCTGCCACACTCCCAAACTTGTTGCAAAACATGAGCCGCCTGAGTTAGACGGCGACTACTACAGCCACATTAACAATTATACTTATAACATAACCTGCCACCATCCCGAACTTGTTGCAAGTCACGAGCCGCCAGAGTTAGAAAGCCACTACTGCAGCCACTGTTACAATTATACTTATAACATCACCTGCCACCCTCCCAAACGTTTTGAAAGTCACGAGCCGCCAGAGTTAGAGAGACACTACCACAGCCACATTAACAATTATACTTATAACATCACCTGCCACCCTACCAAACTTGTTGCAAGTCATTAGCCACCAGTGTTAGAGGGAGACTACTACAGGCACTGTACCAATTATACTTATAACATCACCTGCCACCGTCCCAAACTTGTTGCAAGACATGAACCGCCAGAGTTAGAGGGACACTACTACAGCCACTGTAACAATTATACTTATAACATCTCTTGCCACCCTCCCAAACTTGTTGCAAGTCACGAGCCACCAGAGTTAGAGGGAGACTACTACAACCACTGTAACAATTATACATATATCATCACCTGCCACCCTCCCAAACTTGTTGCAAGTCATGAGCCGCCAGAGTTAGAGGGACACTACTACAGCCACTGTAACAATTATACTTATAACATCTCTTGCCACCCTCCCAAACTTGTTGCAAGTCACGAGCCACCGGAGTTAGAGGGAGACTACTACAGCCACTGTAACAATTATACTTATAACATCAACTGCCACCCTCCCAAACTTGTTGCAAGTCACGAGCCGCCAAGTTAGAGGGAGACTACTACAGCCACATTAACAATTATACGTATAACATCACCAGCCACCCTTACAAACTTGTTGCAAGACTAGAGCCGCTAGAGTTAGAGGGAGACTACTACAGCCACTGTAACACACTATACTTATAACATCACCTGCCACCCTCCCAAACTTGTTGCAAGTCATGAGCCGCCAGAGATAGAGGGAGACTACTACAGCCACTGTAACAATTATACTTATAACATCACCTGCCACCCTCCCAAACTGGTTGCAAGTCATGAGCCGCCAGAGTTAGAGGGAAACTACTACAGCCACTGTAACACATTAACAATTATACTTATAACATCACCTGCCACCCTCCCAAACTTGTTGCAACTCACGAGCCGCCAGAGTTAAAGGGACACTACTACAGCCACTGCAAGAATTATACTTATAACATCACCTGCCACCCTCCGAAACTTGTTGCAAGTCACGAGCCACCAGAGTTAGAGGGACACTACTACAGCCACATTAACAATTATATTTATAACATCACCTGCCACCCTCCCAAACTTGTCGCAAGTCACAAGCCGCCAGAGTTAGAGGGACACTACTGCAGCCACATTAACAATTATACTTATAACATCACCTGCCACCCTCCCAAACATTATGCAAGTCACGAGCCGCCGGAGTTAGAAAGACACTACTGCAGCCACTGTTACAATTATACTTATAACATCACCTGCCACCCTCCCAAACATTTTGCAAATCACGAGCCGCCAGAGTTAGAAAGACACTACTGCAGCCACTGTTACAATTATACTTATAACATAACCTGCCACCCTCCCGAACTTGTTGCAAGTCACGAGCCGCCAGAGTTAGACGGAGACTACTACAGCCACATTAACAATATTACTTATAACATCACCTGCCACTCTCCCAAACTTGTTGCAAGTCACAAGCCACCAGAGTTAGAAGGAGACTACTACAGCTACTGTAACAATTATACTTATAACATCTCCTGCCACCCTCCCAAGTTTGTTGCAAGTCATGAGCCACCAGAGTTACAGGGAGACTACTACAGCCACTGTAACAATTATACTTATAACATAACCTGCCACCCTCCCAAACTTGTTGCAAGTCACGAGCTGCCAGAGTTAGAGGGACACTACTACAGCCACTGTTACAATTATACTTATAACATCACCTGCCACCCTCCCAAAATTGTTGCAAGTCACGAGTCGCCGGATTTAGAGGGACACTACTGCAGCCACTGTTACAATTACACTTATAACATCACCTGCCACCCTCCCAAGCATTTTGCAAGTCACGAGCCGCCAGTGTTAGAGGGACACTACTGCAGCCACATTAACATTTATACTTATAACATCACCTGCCACCCTACCAAACATTTTGCAAGTCACGAGCCGCCAGAGTTAGAGGGACACTACTGCAGCCACATTAACAATTATACTTATAACATCACCTGCCACCCTCCCAAACATTTTGCAAGTCACGAGCCGCCGGAGTTAGAAAGCCACTACTGCAGCCACTGTTACAATTATACTTATAACATCACCTGCCACCCTCCCAAACATTTTGAAAGTCACGAGCCGCCAGAGTTAGAGGGACACTACCACAGCCACATTAACAATTATACTTATAACATCACCTGCCACCTTACCAAACTTGTTGCAAGTCATTAGCCACCAGTGTTAGAGGGAGACTACTACAGGCACTGTACCAATTATACTTATAACATCACCTGCCACCCTCCCAAACTTGTTGCAAGACATGAACCGCCAGAGTTAGAGGGAGACTACTACAGCCACTGTAACAATTATACATATAACATCACCTGCCACCCTCCCAAACTTGTTGCAAGTCAGGAGCCGCCAGAGTTAGAGGGAGACTACTACAGCCACATTAACAATTATACTTATAACATCACCTGCCACCCTCCCAAACTTGTTGCAAGTCACGAGCCACCAGAGTTAGAGGCAGACTACTACAGCTACTGTAACAATTATACTTACAACATCACCTGCCACCCTCCCAAACTTGTTGCAAGTCACGAGCCGCCAGAGTTAGAGGGAGACTACTACAGCCACTGTAACAATTATACTTATAACATCTCTTGCCACACTCCCAAACTTGTAGCAAGTCATGAGCTGCCAGAAATAGAGGGACACTACTACAACCACTGTAACAATTATACTTATAACATATCTTGCCACACTCCCAAACTTGTTGCAAGTCACGAGCCACCAGAGTTAGAGGGAGACTACTACCGCCACATTAACAATTATGCTTATAACATCACCTGCCACCCTCCCAAACTTGTTGCAAGTCACGATCTGCCAGAGTCAGAGGGAGACTACTACAGCCACTGTAACAATTATACATATAACATCACCCGCCACCCTCCCAAACTTGTTGCAAGTCACGAGCCGCCAGAGTTAGAGGGAGACTACTACAGCCACATTAACAATTATACTTATAACATCACCTGCCACACTCCCAAACTTGTTGCAAAACATGAGCCGCCTGAGTTAAACGGCGACTACTACAGCCACATTAACAATTATACTTATAACATAACCTGCCACCATCCCGAACTTGTTGCAAGTCACGAGCCGCCAGAGTTAGAAAGCCACTACTGCAGCCACTGTTACAATTATACTTATAACATCACCTGCCACCCTCCCAAACATTTTGAAAGTCACGAGCCGCCAGAGTTAGAGGGACACTACCACAGCCACATTAACAATTATACTTATAACATCACCTGCCACCCTACCAAACTTGTTGCAAGTCATTAGCCACCAGTGTTAGAGGGAGACTACTACAGGCACTGTACCAATTATACTTATAACATCACCTGCCACCCTCCCAAACTTGTTGCAAGACATGAACCGCCAGAGTTAGAGGGACACTACTACAGCCACTGTAACAATTATACTTATAACATCTCTTGCCACCCTCCCAAACTTGTTGCAAGTCACGAGCCACCAGAGTTAGAGGGAGACTACTACAACCACTGTAACAATTATACATATAACATCACCTGCCACCCTCCCAAACTTGTTGCAAGTCATGAGCCGCCAGATTTAGAGGGACACTACTACAGCCACTGTAACAATTATACTTATAACATCTCTTGCCACCCTCCCAAACTTGTTGCAAGTCACGAGCCACCAGAGTTAGAGGGAGACTACTACAGCCACTGTAACAATTATACTTATAACATCAACTGCCACCCTCCCAAACTTGTTGCAAGTCACGAGCCGCCAAGTTAGAGGGAGACTACTACAGCCACATTAACAATTATACGTATAACATCACCAGCCACCCTTACAAACTTGTTGCAAGACTAGAGCCGCTAGAGTTAGAGGGAGACTACTACAGCCACTGTAACACACTATACTTATAACATCACCTGCCACCCTCCCAAACTTGTTGCAAGTCATGAGCCGCCAGAGATAGAGGGAGACTACTACAGCCACTGTAACAATTATACTTATAACATCACCTGCCACCCTCCCAAACTGGTTGCAAGTCATGAGCCGCCAGAGTTAAAGGGAAACTACTACAGCCACTGTAACACATTAACAATTATACTTATAACATCACCTGCCACCCTCCCAAACTTGTTGCAAGTCACGAGCCGCCAGAGTTAAAGGGACACTACTACAGCCACTGCAAGAATTATACTTATAACATCACCTGCCACCCTCCGAAACTTGTTGCAAGTCACGAGCCACCAGAGTTAGAGGGACACTACTACAGCCACATTAACAATTATACTTATAACATCACCTGCCACCCTCCTAAACTTGTCGCAAGTCACAAGCCGCCAGAGTTAGAGGGACACTACTACAGCCACTGTAACAATTATACTTATAACTTCACCTGCCACCCTCCCAAACTTGTTGCAAGTCACGAGCCGCCAGAGTTAGAGGGAGACTACTACAGCCACTGTAACAATTATACTTATAACATCACCTGCCACCCTCCCAAACATGTTGCAAGTCACGAGCCGCCAGAGTTAGACGGACACTACTACAGCCACATTAATAATTATACTTATAACATCACCTGCCACCCTCCCAAACTTCTTGCAAGTCACAAGCCACCAGAGTTAGAGGGAGACTACTACAGCTACTGTAACAATTATACTTATAACATCTCCTGCCACCCTCCCAAGTTTGTTGCAAGTCATGAGCCACCAGAGTTACAGGGAGACTACTACAGCCACTGTAACAATTATACTTATAACATAACCTGCCACCCTCCCAAACTTGTTGCAAGTCACGAGCTGCCAGAGTTAGAGGGACTCTACTACAGCCACTGTAACAATTATACTTATAACATCACCTCCCACCCTCCCAAAATTGTTGCAAGTCACGAGCCGGCAGAGTTAGAGGGACACTACTGCAGCCACTGTTACAATTATACATATAACATCACTTGCCACCCTCCCAAACATTTTGGAAGTCACGAGCCGCCAGAGTTAGAGGGACACTACTGCAACCACTGTAACAATTATACATATAACATCACCTGCCACCCTCCCAAACATTTTGCAAGTCACGAGCCGCAAAAGTTAGAGGGACACTACTACAGCCACATTAATAATTATACTTAAAACATCACCTGCCACCCTCCCAGACTTGTTGCAAGTCACGAGCCACCAGAGTTAGAGGGAGACTACTACAGCCACTGTAACAATTATACTTATAACATCTCCTGCCACCCTCCCAAGTTTGTTGCAAGTCATGAGCCACAGGGTTAGAAGGAGACTACTACAGCCACTGTAACAATTATACTTATAACATCACCTACCACCCTCCCAAAATTGTTGCAAGTCACGAGCCGCCGGAGTTACAGGGCACTACTGCAGCCACTGTTACAATTACACTTATAACATCACCTGTCACCCTCCCAAGCATTTTGCAAGTCACGAGCCTCCAGAGTTAGAGGGACACTACTGCAGCCACATTAAAAATTACACTTATAACATCACCTGCCACCCTACCAAACATTTTGCAAGTCACGAGCCGCCGGAGTTAGAAAGACACTACTGCAGCCACTGTTACAATTATACTTATAACATCACCTGCCACCCTCCCAAACATTTTGCAAATCACGAGCCGCCAGAGTTAGAACGACACTACTGCAGCCACTGTTACAATTATACTTATAACATAACCTGCCACCCTCCCGAACTTGTTGCAAGTCACGAGCCGCCAGAGTTAGACGGAGACTACTACAGCCACATTAACAATATTACTTATAACATCACCTGCCACTCTCCCAAACTTGTTGCAAGTCACGAGCCGCCTGAGTTAGAGGGAGACTACTACAGCTACATTAACAATTATACATATAACATCACCTGCCACCCTCCCAAATTTGTTGCAAGTCATGAGCAGCCAGAGTTAGAGGGAGGCTGCTACAGCTACATTAACAATTATACTTACAACATCACCTGCCACCCTCCCAAACTTGTTGCGTGTTACGAGCCACCAGAGTTAGAGGGAGACTACTACAACCACTGTAACAATTATACATATAACATCACCTGCCACCCTCGCAAACGTGTTGCAAGTCATGAGCCGCCTGAGTTAGAGGGACACTACTACAGCCACTGTAACAATTATACTTATAACATCTCTTGCCAACCTCCCAAACCTGTTGCAAGTCACGAGCTACCAGAGTTAGAGGGAGACCACTACAGTCACTGTAACAATTATACTTATAACATCACCTGCCACCCTCCCAAACTTGTTGCAATTCACGAGTCGCCAGAGTTGGAGGGAGACTACTACAGCCACTGTAACACATTATACTTATAACATAAACTGCCACCCTCCCAAACTTGTTGCAAGTCACGAGCCGCCAAGTTAGAGGGAGACTACTACAGCCACATTAACAATTATACGTATAACATCACCTGCCACTCTCCCAAACTTGTTGCAAGACTAGAGCCGCTAGAGTTACAGAGAGACTACTAAAGCCACTGTAACACACTATACTTATAACATCACCTGCCACCCTCCCAAACTTGTTGCAAGTCATGAGCCGCCAGAGATAGAGGGAGACTACTACAGCCACTGTGACAATTATACTTATAACATCACCTGCCACCCTCCCAAACTGGTTGCAAGTCATGAGCCGCCAGAGTTAGAGGGAAACTACTACAGCCACTGTAACACATTAACAATTATACTTATAACATCACCTGCCACCTTCCCAAACTTGTTGCAAGTCACGAGCCGCCAGAGTTAGAGGGACACTACTACAGCCACTGCAAGAATTATACTTATAACATCACCTGCCACCCTCCCAAACTTGTTTCAAGTCACGAGCCACCAAAGTTAGAGGGACACTACTACAGCCACATTAACAATTATACTTATAACATCACCTGCCACCCTCCCAAACTTGTCGCAAGTCACAAGCCGCCAGAGTTAGAGGGAGACTACTACAGCCACTGTAACAATTATACTTATAATATCACCTGCCACCCTCCCAAACTTGTTGCAAGTCACGAGCCGCCAGAGTTAGAGGGAGACTACTACAGCCACTGTAACAATTATACTTATAACATCTCCTGCCACCCTCCCAAGTTTGTTGCAAGTCATGAGCCACCAGAAATAGAGGGAGACTACTACAACCACTGTAACAATTATACTTATAACATCACCTGCCACCCTCCCAAACTTGTTGCAAGTCACGAGCTGCCAGAGTTAGAGGGACTCTACTACAGCCACTGTAACAATTATACTTATAACATCACCTACTACCCTCCCAAAATTGTTGCAAGTCACGAGCCGCCAGAGCTAGAGGGACACTACTGCAGCCACTGTTAAAATTATACATATAACATCACTTCCCACCCTCCCAAATATTTTGCAAGTCACGAGCCGCCAGAGTTAGAGGGACTCTACTGCAACCACTGTAACAATTATACATATAACATCACCTGCCACCCTCCCAAACATTTTGCAAGTCACGAGCCGCCAGAGTTGGAGGGACACTACTACAGCCACATTAACAATTATACTTAAAACATCACCTGCCGCCCTCCCAGACTTGTTGCAAGTCACGAGCCACCAGAGTTAGAGGGAGACTACTACAGCCACTGTAACAATTATACTTATAACATCTCCTGCCACCCTTCCAAGTTTGTTGCAAGTCATGAGCCACCGGAGTTAGAAGGAGACTACTACAGCCACTGTAACAATTATACTTATAACATCACCTGCCACCCTCCCAAACTTCTTGCAAGTCACGAGCTGCCAGAGTTAGAGGGACACTACTACAGCCACTGTTACAATTATACTTATAACATCACCTGCCACCCTCCCAAAATTGTTGCAAGTCACGAGTCGCCGGATTTAGAGGGACACTACTGCAGCCACTGTTACAATTACACTTACAACATCACCTGCCACCCTCCCAAGCATTTTGCAAGTCACGAGCCGCCAGTGTTAGAGGGACACTACTGCAGCCACATTAACATTTATACTTATAACATCACCTGCCACCCTACCAAACATTTTGCAAGTCACGAGCCGCCAGAGTTAGAGGGACACTACTGCAGCCACATTAACAATTATACTTATAACATCACCTGACACCCTCCCAAACATTTTGCAAGTCACGAGCCGCCGGAGTTAGAAAGCCACTACTGCAGCCACTGTTACAATTATACTTATAACATCACCTGCCACCCTCCCAAACATTTTGAAAGTCACGAGCCGCCAGAGTTAGAGGGACACTACCACAGCCACATTAACAATTATACTTATAACATCACCTGCCACCCTACCAAACTTGTTGCAAGTCATTAGCCACCAGTGTTAGAGGGAGACTACTACAGGCACTGTACCAATTATACTTATAACATAACCTGCCACCCTCCCAAACTTGTTGCAAGACATGAACCGCCAGAGTTAGAGGGAGACTACTACAGCCACTGTAACAATTATACATATAACATCACCTGCCACCCTCCCAAACTTGTTGCAAGTCAGGAGCCGCCAGAGTTAGAGGGAGACTACTACAGCCACATTAACAATTATACTTATAACATCACCTGCCGCCCTCCCAAACTTGTTGCAAGTCACGAGCCGCCAGAGTTAGAGGGAGACTACTACAGCTACATTAGCAATTATACTTACAACATCACCTGCCACCATCCCAAACCTGTTGCAAGTCACGAGCCACCAGAGTTAGAGGGAGACTACTACAGCTACTGTAACAATTATACTTACAACATCACCTGCCACCCTCCCAAACTTGTTGCAAGTCACGAGCCGCCAGAGTTAGAGGGAGACTACTACAGCCACTGTAACAATTATACTTATAACATCTCTTGCCACACTCCCAAACTTGTAGCAAGTCATGAGCTGCCAGAGTTAGAGGGACACTACTACAACCACTGTAACAATTATACTTATAACATCACCTGCCACCCTCCCAAACATGTTGCAAGTCACGAGCCGCCAGAGTTAGAGCGACACTACTGCAGCCACATTAACAATTATACTTATAACATCACCTGCCACCCTACCAAACATTTTGCAAGTCACGAGCCGCCAGAGTTAGAGGGACACTACTGCAGCCACATTAACAATTATACTTATAACATCACCTGCCACCCTCCCAAACATTTTGCAAGTCACGAGCTGCCGGAGTTAGAGGGACACTACTGCAGCCACTGTTACAATTATACTTATAACATCACCTGACACCCTCCCAAAAATTTGCAACTCACGAGCCGCCAGAGTTAGAGGGACACTACTGCAGCCACATTAACAATTATACTTATAACATCACCTGCCACCCTCCAAACATTTTGCAAGTCACGAGCCGCCGGAGTTAAAGGGACACTCTTGCAGCCACTGGTACAATTATACTTATAACATCACCTGCCACCCTCCCAAACATTTTGCAACTCACGAGCCGCCAGAGTTAGAGGGACACTACTGCAGCCACATTAACAATTATACTTATAACATCACCTGCCACCCTCCCAAACATTTTGAAAGTCACGAGCCGCCAGAGTTAGAGGGACACTACCACAGCCACATTAACAATTATACTTATAACATCACCTGCCACCCTACCAAACTTGTTGCAAGTCATTAGCCACCAGTGTTAGAGGGAGACTACTACAGCCACTGTAACAATTATACTTATAACATCACCTGCCACCCTCCCAAACTTGTTGCAAGTCACGATTTGCCAGAGTTAGAGGGAGACTACTACAGCCACTGTAACAATTATACTTATAACATCACCTGCCACCCTCCCAAACATGTTGCAAGTCACGAGCCGCCAGAGTTAGACGGACACTACTACAGCCACATTAATAATTATACTTATAACATCTCCTGCCACCCTCCCAAGTTTGTTGCAAGTCATGAGCCACCGGGTTAGAAGGAGACAACTACAGCCACATTAACAATTATACTTATAACATCACCTGCCACCCTCCAAAGTTGTTGCAAGTCACGAGCTGCCAGAATTAGAGGGACACTACTACAGCCACTGTAACAATTATACTTATAACATCACCTGCCACCCTCCCAAAATTGTTGCAAGTCACGAGCCGCCGGAGTTACAGGGCACTACTGCAGCCACTCTTACAATTATACTTATAACATCACCTGCCACCCTCCCAAACTTGTTGCAAGTCACGAGCCGCCAGAGTTAGAGGGAGACTACTACAGCTACATTAGCAATTATACTTACAACATCACCTGCCACCATCCCAAACTTGTTGCAAGTCACGAGCCACCAGAGTTAGAGGGAGACTACTACAACCACTGCAACAATTATACTTATAACATCACCTACCACCCTCCCAAACTTGTTGCAAGTCATGAGCCACCGCAGTTAGAGGGTGACTACTACAGCCACTGTAACAATTATACTTACAACATCACCTGCCACCCTCCCAAACTTGTTGCAAGTCATGAGCCACCAGAGTTAGAGGGAGACTGCTACAATCACTGTAACAATTATACTTATAACATCACCTGCCACCCTCCAAAACTTGTTGGAAGTCACGAGCCGCCAGAGTTAGAGGGAGACTACTACAGCCACTGTAACACATTATATTTATAACATCACCTGCCACCCTCCCAAACTTGTTGCAAGTCACGAGCCGCCAAGTTAGAGGGAGACTACTACAGTCACATTAACAATTATACGTATAACATCACCTGCCACCCTCCCAAACTTGTTGCAAGACATGAGCCGCTAGGGTTAGAGGGAGACTACTACAGCCACTGTAACACATTATACTTATAACATCACCAGCCACCCTCCCAAACTTGTTGCAAGTCATGAGCCGCCAGAATTAGAGGGAGACTACTACAGCCACTGTAACAATTATACTTATAACATCACCTGCCACCCTCCCAAATTGTTACAAGTCATGAGCCGCCAGATTTAGAGGGAAATTACTACAGCCACTGTAACACATTAACAATTATACTTATAATATCACCTGCCACCCTCCCAAACTTGTTGCAAGTCACGAGCCGCCAGAGATACAGGGAGACAACTACAGCCACATTAACAATTATACTTATAACATCAACTGCCACCCTCCCAAACTTGTTGCAAGTCACGGGCCGCCAGAGTTAGAGGGAGACTACTACAGCCACATTAACAATTATACTTATAACATCACCTGCCACCCACCCAAAATTATTGCAAGTCGCGAGCCGCCTGAGTTAGAGGGAGACTACTACAGCCACTGTAACAATTACAGTGGAATCTCGTTAGCACTTTCCTCATTAACACGTTTTCCCGTGTATTACGTTGAACTATAAAAGTCCCGGTACCAAATCACCAAATATAATAAATAATGTTTGCTTAGTGCGTTTTCCCGGTCCCACCTACTACGTTTGAATTTTGACGTCCTCATTCGCTCTTTTGGCCATTCCTTGATCGGTACAGATGGAGTAGGCGTTTATTATAACACGTTCATAGTTTGACGTCCTCATTTGCTACTTTGGTCAATCCTTGGTCACGGGGTGTATATCGGCAGCCAATCACATGCATTTAAATACTTGTGTGACACGATTTCTGTGGGCGGGATAGAGAATGTTTTACCTTGGCGTGGTAAACGCGGTAAACGCTAACGATAGTTTCTAATGTTGAGTGATGACCAAACAACCGTAGATTGTATTTTAACTTTTCATTTACAATGAAAAAAAGAAAGTGTAGTAGGTAAATAACCAACAGTGAAAAGCTGAAAATCCTTGTGTAATCACAATCCAAATATAAAACATGTCGATATAGTGCGGAAGTTCCATCAACCTTAAACACGATTATTAGCAAACCTAAATTGATTGAAACTGCTTTTAAAGAAGGGAAAAATACTAAAACAAAACTTTTCTCTTGGAAAATAGGATCAGAAGAGGACCGGAACGAAATTTGCTGCATGGAAACACCTCCATATTCAAATCGTCTTGTATACACCAAAGATAATATCGTCTATTGTACTCGTAACACGATGCACGCTCATAATTTTTTCTTTTTTAGCAGAAATTGTTATCACGTGTGTAATAAAACACACAGCAAAACCACTATTGCCGCTTCCACAATTCGCAATTTATTTTCTCAAAAACATTCATAACCTAAAAAATCCAAGTTGACCAAAATAAAAGCTTAAATTATTTATTCTCAGGCTTTGTGTATCCAAATCCATTTAAACATATTAAAATTTAGCATGGAAACGCGGATCGTATTCAGTATGAAATTGTACTTAAAATCAATTTAAATTGCCCATGGAGACGTAGTAATTATTAGATTTTTATTACCTTAGTGCTGGAATTGCAGATTTTGCATTTTCATTAACACGTTTTCCCGTCTATGACGTCCAAATACTTAGGTCCCTGCAAAAACGTACTAACGAGATTCTACTGTATATTTATAACATCACCTGCCACCCTCCCAAACTTGTTGCAAGTCACGATCTGCCAGAGTCAGAGGGAGACTACTACAGCCACTGTAACAATTATACATATAACATCACCCGCCACCCTCCCAAACTTGTTGCAAGTCACGAGCCGCCAGAGTTAGAGGGAGACTACTACAGCCACATTAACAATTATACTTATAACATCACCTGCCACACTCCCAAACTTGTTGCAAAACATGAGCCGCCTGAGTTAGACGGCGACTACTACAGCCACATTAACAATTATACTTATAACATAACCTGCCACCATCCCGAACTTGTTGCAAGTCACGAGCCGCCAGAGTTAGAAAGCCACTACTGCAGCCACTGTTACAATTATACTTATAACATCACCTGCCACCCTCCCAAACATTTTGAAAGTCACGAGCCGCCAGAGTTAGAGGGACACTACCACAGCCACATTAACAATTATACTTATAACATCACCTGCCACCCTACCAAACTTGTTGCAAGTCATTAGCCACCAGTGTTAGAGGGAGACTACTACAGGCACTGTACCAATTATACTTATAACATCACCTGCCACCCTCCCAAACTTGTTGCACGTCACGAGCCACCAGAGTTAGAGGGAGACTACTACAGCCATTGTAACAATTATACTTATAACATCAACTGCCACCCTCCCAAACTTGTTGCAAGTCACGAGCCGCCAAGTTAGAGGGAGACTACTACAGCCACATTAACAATTATACGTATAACATCACCAGCCACCCTTACAAACTTGTTGCAAGACTAGAGCCGCTAGAGTTAGAGGGAGACTACTACAGCCACTGTAACACACTATACTTATAACATCACCTGCCACCCTCCCAAACTTGTTGCAAGTCATGAGCCGCCAGAGATAGAGGGAGACTACTACAGCCACTGTAACAATTATACTTATAACATCACCTGCCACCCTCCCAAACTGGTTGCAAGTCATGAGCCGCCAGAGTTAGAGGGAAACTACTACAGCCACTGTAACACATTAACAATTATACTTATAACATCACCTGCCACACTCCCAAACTTGTTGCAAGTCACGAGCCGCCAGAGTTAAAGGGACACTACTACAGCCACTGCAAGAATTATACTTATAACATCACCTGCCACCCTCCGAAACTTGTTGCAAGTCACGAGCCACCAGAGTTAGAGGGACACTACTACAGCCACATTAACAATTATACTTATAACATCACCTGCCACCCTCCCAAACTTGTCGCAAGTCACAAGCCGCCAGAGTTAGAGGGACACTACTGCAGCCACATTAACAATTATACTTTTAACATCACCTGCCACCCTCCCAAACATTATGCAAGTCACGAGCCGCCGGAGTTAGAAAGACACTACTGCAGCCACTGTTACAATTATACTTATAACATCACCTGCCACCCTCCCAAACATTTTGCAAATCACGAGCCGCCAGAGTTAGAAAGACACTACTGCAGCCACTGTTACAATTATACTTATAACATAACCTGCCACCCTCCCGAACTTGTTGCAAGTCACGAGCCGCCAGAGTTAGACGGAGACTACTACAGCCACATTAACAATATTACTTATAACATCACCTGCCACTCTCCCAAACTTGTTGCAAGTCACAAGCCACCAGAGTTAGAGGCAGACTACTACAGCTACTGTAACAATTATACTTATAACATCTCCTGCCACCCTCCCAAGTTTGTTGCAAGTCATGAGCCACCAGAGTTACAGGGAGACTACTACAGCCACTGTAACAATTATACTTATAACATAACCTGCCACCCTCCCAAACTTGTTGCAAGTCACGAGCAGCCAGAGTTAGAGGGACTCTACTACAGCCACTGTAACAATTATACTTATAACATCACCTCCCACCCTCCCAAAATTGTTGCAAGTCACGAGCCGGCAGAGTTAGAGGGACACTACTGCAGCCACTGTTACAATTATACATATAACATCACTTGCCACCCTCCCAAACATTTTGGAAGTCACGAGCCGCCAGAGTTAGAGGGACACTACTGCAACCACTGTAACAATTATACATATAACATCACCTGCCACCCTCCCAAACATTTTGCAAGTCACGAGCCGCAAAAGTTAGAGGGACACTACTACAGCCACATTAGCAATTATACTTAAAACATCACCTGCCACCCTCCCAGACTTGTTGCAAGTCACGAGCCACCAGAGTAGGAGGGAGACTACTACAGCCACTGTAACAATTATACTTATAACATCTCCTGCCACCCTCCCAAGTTTGTTGCAAGTCATGAGCCACCGGGTTAGAAGGAGACTACTACAGCCACTGTAACAATTATACTTATAACATCACCTACCACCCTCCCAAAATTGTTGCAAGTCACGAGCCGCCGGAGTTACAGGGCACTACTGAAGCCACTGTTACAATTACACTTATAACATCACCTGCCACCCTCCCAAGCATTTTGCAAGTCACGAGCCGCCAGAGTTAGAGGGACACTACTGCAGCCACATTAAAAATTACACTTATAACATCACCTGCCACCCTACCAAACATTTTGCAAGTCACGAGCCGCCAGAGTTAGAGGGACACTACTGCAGCCACATTAACAATTATACTTATAACATCACCTGCCACCCTCCCAAACATTATGCAAGTCACGAGCCGCCGGAGTTAGAAAGACACTACTGCAGCCACTGTTACAATTATACTTATAACATCACCTGCCACCCTCCCAAACATTTTGCAAATCACGAGCCGCCAGAGTTAGAAAGACACTACTGCAGCCACTGTTACAATTATACTTATAACATAACCTGCCACCCTCCCGAACTTGTTGCAAGTCACGAGCCGCCAGAGTTAGACGGAGACTACTACAGCCACATTAACAATATTACTTATAACATCACCTGCCACTCTCCCAAACTTGTTGCAAGTCACGAGCCGCCTGAGTTAGAGGGAGACTACTACAGCTACATTAACAATTATACATATAACATCACCTGCCACCCTCCCAAATTTGTTGCAAGTCATGAGCAGCCAGAGTTAGAGGGAGGCTGCTACAGCTACATTAACAATTATACTTACAACATCACCTGCCACCCTCCCAAACTTGTTGCGTGTCACGAGCCACCAGAGTTAGAGGGAGACTACTACAACCACTGTAACAATTATACATACAACATCACCTGCCACCCTCGCAAACTTGTTGCAAGTCATGAGCCGCCAGAGTTAGAGGGACACTACTACAGCCACTGTAACAATTATACTTATAACATCTCTTGCCAACCTCCCAAACCTGTTGCAAGTCACGAGCCACCAGAGTTAGAGGGAGACTACTACAGTCACTGTAACAATTATACTTATAACATCACCTGCCACCCTCCCAAACTTGTTGCAATTCACGAGTCGCCAGAGTTGGAGG